>JAOQGH010000023.1:41715451-41888841 GCA_025769975.1 Gallinago jamesoni
TTCCCCAGGTGCAGAACCCTACACTTTTCCCTGTTGAACCTCATGAGGTTCTTCCTCGCCCAGCTCTCCAGCCTGTCTAGGTCTCGCTGGATGGCAGCACGGCTGTAGCATCTCTGTAGAATTTTCAGTATAACATTCAGAGACTGCCAATCACACTTTATGTCACCTTACAGAAAACAGCATTTCTGCCATGATTTTGATTATTACTTCCAAATATACCAAATAATCTATATACTACTTGATTCTAAGCTGGCAGTGTGCAAGATTTCAGTATAAAACTATTTCCTTCCTTTCAGATCCACACTTTTGGTATTTGAACCCGGGTACATACCAATTGAAAACTGTTATGAAGAGTGAAGACCAGTTGGAAACTTGTGAAGACTGAAGCCTACAGTGTCCATCTGTTTCTTCACAGAGTTTGAGCAGTATGTCCCAAGGCTTCAGATTTTCCTGCTTCAGCGTCTTTTGTGTCCATAAAATAGGGTGAAGAATTACATTTCTTCTCAGCATTTTCACTGATTTGGAATAGAAGTGTAGTTTTCTCATCTCCTAAAAGAAAGGCATTATAGAAGGTTTATGTTATTTTCTATATGTAAGAAACATCACTATATCTGTATTTTACTTTGGATAATGTATTCTCCAACTGGAGAAGTGGAGGGACAACTTCACAATGACTGTGCATAATACGGTATTCATACTATTACAAACAGAAAGCTTAAGTATCAGTGAAATCCTGGGAAATAAGCAGAGATCAAATTTCTGCCTAAGAAAAATAGTCTATTTTTATTTGAAGACTGTAATTTGCTTTTACTAGTGTTCATAAAAGTATTTAAGCATTTGCTGTTCAATATGCATGTTCTCTATCTTACCTGTCAAGTTCTCCTTACTGCCTGAAATAAAACCAGTGCTCTCCAAATGGATGGATTGTGATTAGGTGTGCAAACCATGACAAAGTGTTAATAATACCTGTTAGAATATCTCTACACACTTCTATGGGACGAATCAGAATTGATGTAGGCAGTAAGAATCTTTTTATGCAGTGTCCCACCTCTGCTTAGACCAAATGTTGGCTACTTCAGCCTGGACAGTCCTGCTTTTCAGCGCTTCTCTTCTACAGATCCATTTGCAACTTTGTGAAGTTATGTTTTTTCCCCCTCAAGACTATCCTAGTAGACTGTTGGGTCAAGCAAAGGCTTTGGAAAGGTATCCCAGCTACTCTCCAAATAGAGAATAGCCCAACCACTCTCTCCTGAAATCTGTTGGGATCTGACTTTGAGTCTGGCCCAATCTAGCTGAACTCTCACCAGCATTCAAAGGAGCAGCAAGCTAAGCTATCTAGGCTATTTTATGGCATTAGAAAGCAAAATGCGGGATTTTTAAGCCACGAAGCAAAAGAGTTCCAAGTAATATGACCAGCTCAAGGATTTTGAACTGCCAACATCACAGGCAAAATAAAGGACTGTACTGCCTTTCTGTTACCTGTGTCATTTTAATATAACTCTTCCTTGTCACAAGACTTCTCATGACAACAAACCTTTATTCAAATAGCATTATCTGAGGGAGGATGAAAAGAGCTATGACAGACCGAAGTAAAAAAATTAAAAAGTCATATCATCTAAACGAGTCTTGTGTGACTCATGCAGTTATTTCATGCCTGTATAACCTTATACTTGCATCAAATGTTTTCATATATTTTCATAATATAAAAATAATACTTAATTTTGAATGTGATGTGTTCTGTATAAAGATATTTAAAAGTACAATTGTAATCATCTGCATATAGCACAGAATATTACATCTGGATGCATGGTACTCTCTGAAGCAGCAAACAGGAATTTGGAGACACAGTAAATCCTCCAGACAAGAAATAGAATAGATGAAGCAGTTGTATATCCTGGACAGTGCAGGTTTCATTTTTTGTTTAAGCACTATTTAATTCATCTTTGTACTACTGATGCAGCAGTGACTGTTCAGTATGGGAAGGTAGAGACATTGCACTTCAAATTCTTATACACCAGAAAAAATACAAGAATAGAGGGCTGTAAAGAAAAGTGTTTAGAAATCAAGAAGTGGGAGAATTAATATTGCCCTTGCAGCCTTACCGTGGTGTGCTTTACTATATACACACTTTATTGTGGGCTGTGGCACGTGTTGACAGGCAGCGCTGTGCACAGGACCTTCCTCCTTCAGATCACAGGGTGGAGATGCTCGCGGAGTGACTCAAGGCTGTGCAAGGAAAAGGACTGAAAACAATCCCTGCGCCTGTTGTAGGAACTGGAAAGCACACAGTAGATGAGTCAGAAAGGATGAGCTCACGGTTGAGGCAGATTAATGCTGCCCAGGATACAATTTTTCAATCACTGCCTCAGCCGCAGATGACACTGTGAAGTGCCCCAAGTCACCCAGTGTAACTCTCTGCACGCACTAATAAGCTGTGCTTGATGTGATCCAGGGGTCAATTTGTCCAAGTGCTGAGCTGCAAATGTTGTTAGCACCCATAGCTCCCACTGCTCTTAAAAAGCCAGGCTAGTCATACTAGCTCGGCTAGCTACCCCTGAAAACCAGAAAAGCCCTGTAGTAATGTGCAGAGGTCCCTCTATACTCAGGATTGCCCTTCTGCATGTTTCATTGGGTTAATATTATGAACATGGAGATCATAGGACTTATGAATTAGAATTCTCTAATGCCACAAAAATATAAATTTTCACCCTGAAGGCACTGATGTGAGCAGTGTGGAGGAGCTGCTATAGCTGCCAGCTATTTTGTTTTCCCTGAACAATACTTTCTAATCTAGCCTGGGACCAGCAGTGTACTGAAAACTACCCCTAAGATAGCCCTTTGTTCATTTTCTTCAGCTTTTTTCCAGCACCAGTAGCTTCTGTGCTGCTAGAAAAATGCATTCAGATAGTGTTACTTTTGCAAACCAAATACCAACATATAGGAAGCCTTGACATTGTGAGAGACTGCAAAATTGTAATACTTGATGTGTTGTGTTGTCTATGGATGCCTTAATGTAGTCTTTATTTCAATGATACTTTGGGGGGAAAATAGGGGGGCTGCAATAACAAATTGCACCCAGATTTTCAGGCAACAAGACCTGTGCTGCTCACCTGGCAAGCTCTCACCACGCTACTTTTTCTTCCACAGTCCCCTGACCTGTACTGGCTCTGTTCCAACCTCCACTTACTTTGGTGGGCTCAAACTCACACTGCAGAGGGTGAGTAAGGCAAGTTTTTATGAACTGCCTGCCAAACTGGTATGTAGATAAAAACAAATCGCATTTAAAGCTTTTTGATTAACCTTAAACTGAATCAGAAAGGAAAGATTATGCCTTCATATGTAGCTTTTCCTCATAAGCCTTTTTGAGACTGTGCACTCTCCAGCTTTCCTGAATGCAGCCTTTCACCTTTCCAAGACCAGTAAGTCTTTTAAGCCAATGGGAGGTAATGATATTACTTTAAGGAGAAGAAAACAGAGGAAGATATGAAAGCTGACTAAAAACCTGATTAAGGAGACAGAGGTCATGGATCCTTATTTATTTCTTTGGACCTAAATACTTAAAAGGAACATCGTCATTCTGCTTTAATTCAGAAAACAGAATTCATATAAATAAAAAAAAAAATGAACTGTTAAATAGAAGCAACAAAAAATATTAAGAGTCCACGACAAGAAGACGGGCAATATTCTTTTTGTAATAAAAATCTAACCCAATAAATCAATGAAATAAATTATTTTCTTTATCTGTTTCAAATCACCAAACAGTTTCAGGCCAGACTAACTTTACCAATTTGCTGCTGTTGGAACTAAATTAGCTGTCCAAAGTCTAAGCTGTTGAAGAATGCACTAGCAGAGACAGAGCTTTAAAACTCACAAATTGTGAAAGATTTATCAGTAATATTTGTTCATGAGAAGAGGAGAAATCTATGCTACATCATTGGTTTCACTTCAGTATGTTCACAAAAGCTAGAAATACTATTCTGATTTTAAAGCTACTTTCAATTGCAAACACTTTCACTTGATAAACCTTTTAAAAAACCTATTTATCCTATTGCTACATAATTCTTGCAGAATACTATACATATAGTACGCATAATATTAACAGAAATCTTTACAGACATTTGGCTAACTTTCAACAGGCTTTTGTCTTGGAAGGTGCACTTTCACCCGGCAATCTGGTCCTGTGTGTTGCAAACAATTAATGCTCCTACTAATTCATACACTATGTAAGTTATTTCTTCTTCAAGCTCATGCAGTACCTTGGCTGTCCATTCAGTGTACGCTTGATAATCCTAAGAGAGAAAAGTTGCAATATAACCAAAGAGCAACAGCAAAGCTCTTCTAGACCCCTGAAGTATATACAGTACTACCAAGCGTACTCTAATCTGAATTTTATTCCAAAATATTTTCCCTAAAATGATAAACCACAGAAATTATTTTAGTGTTTTCCTTGAACCTACCAGCCACTCAAGACTATGCCCAGTGCAGTCTCGTTGGCATTCTCAAGTAGCACAGTGATAGAAAACGCTGGTCAGGGTGTGCTGTCTGGTACACGGAGCCGAGAGTGGAGCCTGGTGGGCTCAGAGCACTACATCTGGCAGCGGGAGATAAGAGAGTCTCTGGTGGATAAGAAGGTCAGATGTCAGAAGAATCTTTCCACATTGGACTTAGCCTTTTTCCCCAGTCAAGGTTCTGAAAGGCAAGCAGAGGTTCAGCAAGGTTTCCTCGACCAAAAGGTGTTATCCTGTCCCATAGTGCCCACCAGTGCAGAAGTTCTCACTGCAGCAATAGATTTGCTTCTCTAGATGTCCTGGTATCACCTGCCTATCTGGACCACACCGTATTTCTATGGGGAGATCTCTAATGTTACCTGCATTGCAGGCAGGAAGGTACCTGTTGTAAAATGGTCCAATCAATATGGTGCTTGGCGCCTACTGCAGCAAATTTACACACACAACTGTACTGTGCAGCTGTAATTATGACTAAAGGGGACAGATCTTTTCAGATACAGCTGTTACATTACAGGCACACCTGGAATTTGATTAGCAAACACAAAATGCCTATTGCTACAAGTTAAGCTGGGCTGGAAAGCAAAGGATCATAGTCGCTGCAAAGACGGCCTTCACGTAGACAGCTATTGCAACAGTATGCAAAAAAAAAAAACAGTATAAGAAAAGCAACTTTGACCTTCATGAAGGGACTGGCCAAAAAAGTAACCATCCCAAAAGACATACACCCAGCAAGAAGACAGCAACCAGCATAACACTGCACGTTTGAAGACTGCATCAAAATACCAGTGCAACTGACTAGAGGAGAAATGCCCCAGCTGTAGCAGAACAGCAGTGCATTTGCAACTCAGGCAACAACTGCAGCACAACATTTAGCAGAGACACACTGAGCCTGAGGCAAAGCTAAAGTAGAGAGACCGCATTTTGCCATGCAGTGATAGCGGGAAAAATACAGCGAAGCTGGGCTCGCCAGGAGGTTTTGATCAAGTGTGTCAGTGGCTGTGTCGACTGAGAAATAAATCCAGTTGCTAGGTTTTTAATTACTCCCTGGCCCCCAATTTGGGATGATAAAGTGTAGGATCTAACATGATGAGAAGACTTCATAGGGCTTCCTGGCAGGTAAGATTTTTCTACAAGACATCAGAGAGCCATGTTGAATTACTGGGGGGGGGCTGGGCTCTGTTGCAAAACTGTTAAAGACTCACATATCCAGGTGGGCTTAGATGAACACACCTTACTCTCTCGCAGCAGTTCATAGCTGCTGAGGCTAGGGACAAGAATAGGACAAAGGAGACTGAAGATCTGAAATCTGGTAGGCAACCAGGACTGCCTCTGATGCGTGTTAGAGCCAATTTGTACAGAAACACTCTATTAGACACTATTTATTTGTGCACTGTGGGTGTTGATACAACTCAGAGCCGTCTTCAGAAGCTGCAGGGAAGCTGCTGCACACAGGTGCTCTTGGGAAGCCATTACTCTCAAAACTCCCATTGGTTTCAACAGTAGATCCAGCTGATATTGGAGGTCACACACTTATTAAAATTTGCAAATGAAAACCACAGCTCTCCATGAATGAAATACTTCTACAGAGATGCCCAGCAAATTTAGACAAAGTTTAGTGTATTGAAGTCTCCTCTGGCATCACAGGAAGTGAGAATAGGCACCATTTTAAAATCAATTTTAACTTTCATTAGATAGGTGCAATTTTCAGAGCAATCATGTCAATTCTGCAGGTAACCATTGTGCAAGTTAGGAATATAAATTGTATCATATAAAAGAAAGAGAAAAAAACAATTCCTTTGAGTTCACATAATTGCAAATGAAAGACAGCAAGAAACATCAGGGAGTCACTTTTCACAGAAGCACAAGTAGCAGGGGCTTAATTAGCATCAGATCATATGTATCACACTGAAAATGTGTAATGAATAGCTAGCACTTTCACATGAGATAAGGCTGATAATCTGCTCTATTCTTTCAGGAAACATTTCTCTATGTAGAGAATCATGTTGACTGCTGTAGACCTGCCTAAAACATCTAAAAATGAGCCTTCAAAGTATGAGCCAAAAAAGTATATTCAATGACCCTGTAGTTTATATATGGCAGAAAACAACTTTCTGCCAGACCAAGCCACATCAGAGATGTACAGTTTACCCTTAATGAAAACGACCTATACCAATCTTTTGAGTTGCTTGGATTTATTTTCCTTGCATCTGACTAAGACAAAGTATGTGTCACTTTTAAAATCTATAGTGGTACATTTTGGGGACAATTTTGTAGAGCTATATGAACTGCTATCGTTTTTAAAGTTATTTTGAGATGACTGAAAAGGGAGTGAATGGGTTGAACACTGTACAGGGAAGCTGGTGGTGTCAGGGAGAGGTAAATACAAAAGTAATCCCATTTCCAGACAAATGAGACACCAGTTGGGTTGGCATTACGTCTTCATCCGGATGTTACAGAATTTACCAGCATGTTTCTAGGGACTTCTCTTTGGCCTCCAGCCTGCAGGCCTGGCCACATGAACCAACCTTTAATAACCATTCCCTCTTAACCTAAGAATTTATTTCAAGTTTTTCCCCCTTATCCTTGGAAAAGTCTTCCACTTGCAGATTCCTGCTGGTTACTGCCCTGGTGATAGTATTTTATGAGGACTTGGCTGTCCCCTTCTTCTCCAAGCTGTCTCTGCAGACCCACTCTGCAGTGACCCCAGCCCTCGGCAAGTATGTTTACAGTAAATAAAAATTTGAGGCCTCTTTAAGTCCCAGGCACTTGGTTTCCTTTCAGAACACTACTGAGTTACCTGTCTTGCTCTGTCATAGTTTCAGTATTTGTCAAAAGAGTATTTCCTACAATGCCTCCCCCTTCCTTGCTTTCCCCATGTTGTTGTGGTTCCTGCTGCACAGCCAGCACAACCAGGCCCCAGCCAAATCTATCGCTGGTCATCCAGTTTGTTCACAGATCAATTCACTAGTTTTTCACTACCATCATAGGGCATAATCCTTCATCTAGCAGTCTGTCATGGGAAATAACCCTGCATTTACCGGTGTGTTTCTTCACACAGCACAGCAGGGTGTAGCTCTGAACACTATTTCATCCTTCCATGGTCCTGTAATTAGACAGAAAATAGTACTGGAGCATTTAAAAATAATGTTTCCTATTATTATGCTTCTCTTACCTTACCCTAATTTCTGTTGTTCCACCCAGCAAACATTGATTCTATGAGGAGCAAGAGTCAATCGTTCACCATAGACGAGAACAATAAAAAAGATCAGATTTTCATCTGTATGTTGTTCATTTACATACACAACTCCAAAACAGTCTTTAAACAGGAGCTCTTAGTGACACAAAGAGATTTCTGAAAATTCTACTTGTTGATGGAGCTGATGACTTTACTTGCATCTTTTCTATACCAGCATTTCCCCCTGCCTCAGATCATAAATCTCTGAAACAGAGCTTTTAAAAGTACAGGAAAACACTTCAGCCAGGGGGATGACAACTTAGCTTTGCCCAGAACTGAATCTAATTTATGATGTTTGAACAAGACCAAGAATTAAAGCATGGTCTTTGGAGACCATGCTCTAAACTGGACAGATAAATCATTTTTATATTTGGATGCTTCTGTTTACTTAATTCATGTTGTCTTTACTTTAACAGCTTAATATTTCTTTGAACAATCATGAGATAAGAAGAGGACTTCAGAATTGCTTCTCATCTGTACTAGTAGATTACAGGCTAAGTTGTGGAAGTTCTCTGAATTAAAACTGATCAGGGAATACAGAGATGTGACAGTTTATCATGAAAGCACCGAAGGTTTCTTCTTTGTGATTTTCTCCTGAAACATGCAAATCCCTCTCTTATTCACATACATGTGGGTCATGATGAAGACCCCTCTTAACCTTCAACTGCAGTAAGCAAATGGATTAAATTTTTATATTCTTTTTCTACCATTTAAAAATATTTCTTTAATCCTTTTGCATAAAGCGTGCTAAGAAAGACCCCAGAGCAGGTTGTTATATTTCTGCAGTGGGGGTATTATTATCCTGTACAGAAACAACGCACTATTTCTGCTCATGTGATATTCCACCCTTTATGTATCCTCTGACACAGGGCCAGGCAGATTCTTCATTGTCACAAATGGGTATTTGAGTAGTGCTACAGTGCACAACAGAGCAGCAGCCTGCGTGATTCCCTTTCACTAGGGAGGCAAAATACAAATCTATTAATTAATCAGATTTCAGTTCCACTTTTAATCTTTAATATTGTTTGGTCACAGACTGCTGTTGTTTGGGTGTTTTTTAGTTAAATACCGTTTACAGAACACAAGGCAGGTCCATAAAACTGTGTCTGTCAGTTTAATATCTTGACTAAATACTCCCTATGTTCTTACTTCCATTATGCAAATATCTTTAAGATGGAAGGAAAAAATAGCAATGACATATACATTCATACAAATATATATAAAGTATGTATGTTAATAGTTATATTGATATATGTTAACTATGTACTTGTGGACATAATATCAATGCAAATTAATTACATTTTTTAGATACCAAAAAATAATTAAAAACCCCACCTTTCTCTACATAGAAATTTTGTGACAATCCTCTCCCACTCAGTTTCCCTGCAGCATGTTTGCCTTTTGAGCGCTAGCTCTGAGCTTTTCTTATATTTGTTCCAAAACCACATTCTTTTCCTCTGTGAAGCTGTATTGTGATCATACCTTGCTCATAGGTAGCTGTAGGAATTAATCATTACACTACAAACATTTTTTAGAGATAATTCTATCTATCTAGAAGACACAGAATAATTCTGAGCCGGTGGCACTACCTTGTTTGGAAAAATCATATTTAGAAACTTGACAGGTATTCTGCCATTGACAGGAATAGCCCTATGGTATATGTTTTTTAGACTTTAAATTACCCTTCGTAATGCAGATCCTTTCTTAGATATGAAGGAGCTGTTTATCTAGTTCTTCCTCTGATTTGGGAACCCTGGCAGATTCCCTGGCAGCAAGTCCCATCACTGCTCTACCCTTCCCTTTCAATTTGTCAATAATTACAGCAGATTACATCATACCCTATGCAAAATCCCTTCTGCCTTTCACCAGTCAAGGGTTCATTGGAAGCCCATTTTTTTCCCTTTTGCTTGGAGAGTGTGTATTAGAAAAAAAAAAAAAAGCAATTCCAACACATTAATAGATCCAGATTTAAGTCAAACTGAATACGATATGCCAGCATTTTGTGACTTTATGGAAACTACATGCATGCAATTGTCACTGGATTTCTTTTTCTGTATCAGTGGAAGGAAAGCTTATGAAAGAGTTTCCACATACAACAACACATACATAGCATTTGTTTAAAAATCTTCATTAAGCACTCAACAGCTAATTTAGACTTCTGAAAACCACAAGTGGTCTGCAGCTTTTGAACCTCAGGCTACTTTCCCACTTGCAGCACTTGAAAATTTGTAGATGTGATATATATAATAAAGTTTGCAAAGGAAACTGCAGGCCCGGAAGATCTTCCTTTCAAGAGCTAATGGGGTTTACAAATCCTATTTTCACATGCCACTTTTATGCACTAGACAAGCATGAGCACAGTTTCTGGCTATTTATTTCCAGTTTTTTACATCAGTGTATGTTTTCATCTCCTTTTTTTTTTCGCCCCACTAGAAGAACTTCAAATTGGTCAAATTAAGTGGCTAGATTTGAATGCATTAGAAAAAATATAAATGGGATTAAGAACATGATTTGTTTCAGAAATGATTACTTTAAAAAAATATATTCTTAAAAGAACCCTTCATTTAATTTTAAAAGATCAAATTTATAATTGTCCTAATATGTGCTAACACTTGATAAAGAAAAGGGTGTTTAAGAGCTTCCCCTCACAACAGGATTACTTTTCATACCAAACAGTCTTGCCAACAAACCACAAACCTGAACTTTTCCTTTAGATTCAAGTACTTTTTTTTTTTTCTTTGTTCAGTCATTAAACCAGGAGGAGGAACCCCAATCCATTATGAATTCCACCCAGACGGTTGAAAGCAGATGATGACCCCTTGTATGAGAGCATCTGCCTTGTGTGATGGTGGCTGAGGGAAGCTGAGTGATGAATAGACAAACCAGTCCCACATCCAACTATTCCTTGCCTCTTCCCCTACCCCTTCCGTGGATTAGGTCCTGCTGCTCAAATCATATGTTTTCCCACACCAAAAACAGTTTCCAAGATGCTGTTTAGCAATTGCTTCAGCTGTATCACTTTAACTTACAGCCTTTCTTTTAACCATCATGCCAAGTAGGCAGCACACTGCATGGTGCTGGCAGCGCAGACACTATTTGGTCCTAGGGGGAGTGCCATAAATTAAAGAGGGGCCATCTCCTAGCATGTCAGCCTTTTACCTTTGTAGAGTATTTGTACCGAACACGCCTGTGACAAATCTCTTTTCTCCTTCCCTTTTCTTGGATTATGAGTATAATAAAACACACCCTATGACGTTAATGGTCTGGTAATACTGGTTGAACTATTTGGATGCTAGGAGACACTGCAACTGAGGTCATTTGTTCAAACAATGTATTGGATTACAGGATTCTTTTTGCTTTTTGTTTTGCTTTCCTCTCTTGGACCCATTTGTAAACTGGACGAAGTAGAAGCTTGCTTAATACAGCTATTCAGTGTTTTATCTCACCTTCTTTGTCTTGTCTAACCACACGGTATTTCTGTTCTTTTGTGACAGGAGAATTGTTGCTACTTCTGCACTTTTCTGCGCACTCACACTGTAATGTCTGAATACACAATAAATAGGTGTACATTTCCTATCACAGCAATCTGGTGTTGGGGGACTTCCTCTCTCTTTTTATAGGTGGAGGATCAAGAGAAATTAAACTGTCAGACCATGTGCTCATTGTATGGTCTGTATGGTCAGCTTCAGAGAGGTAGGATTTCTCCACTTAGAGGACTTCCATTATACAAGCTTGTAATACATAATTACATAGCTCTATAACAACAGATGTGCTGGCGACATGGTGACACTTGAACTAATTCAGATCTTCTAAGCAAACTATTAGTGCTGGGAGAGCCACAAAGGGTTGCACTATTTGCATTATGCAAGCAAGCACCATCCCTTTCACAGCCCAAGTGCCACATCATCTAGGCATGACCTCTAGCTTTGAAGCCTAGTTCCTAGCTCTTTAGAAGTGATGTGTTTGACTGTTAAGTGCTCTTGTAAGTCTTACATCAGAAAACAGGGGGTATAAATTAAAGGGTTTGTCTGCACAGCAAAATGAGGTGTGTCAGCTCTTGCACAGACGAAGAAGTACAGCTAATGCCATGGGTGAAGAAGACTCAAATAGGCTTTGCAGTATGTCGCCCGGGGAAGGACCCAGGCGACGGTGAATGCTCACTAGGTACCACCCATGCAGGCAGGCAAAACTTTTTATTCATGGTTCTGTTTATGGCTTGCAGGAGAAAATACCCCACCTTTACTAAGATGTTATGTATGGTAATTTTAAAATGAAGCCCTTCTTTGTCAGTTCCTAAGAGCCATCACAGTCTCAAAGCAGTGATCCATGTGGGAGCTCACTGTGTGGAGGCAGCTGATCGCCTGATGTCAGCATTTCATTGCCAGAGAGCTCCCTCTCACAAAGGCTTAGAACACAGGTTTTGCAAGATTTCCCCCTCAAAACTGCATCTTCCCACTAAGAAAAGCAACATAATTTATTGGCTTCTCTTCCAGAAGCTGTCACCAGCAACAGTAAATTGTAGAGGATAAAAGTCTTTCTCTCCACATCAGTTACAGAAGGTCAAACCAATGCCCCCTGTCTACGTGTCTGTCTCCTCTTTTGTGGCCCCTTTTGGCATGGTCCCTGACTCCAGTCTTTCAAGACTTGGTGCCCCATCCTGTCCTGTCCTTCTCCTCTGCTGCTTCCCTCGGCCACACGCTCAGTGTTTGAAGGCTGCTGCTCCGCTGGATGCTCCCAGAGGACCTCAGCCCAGCTCTGCCAACACTTGATGAAACGCTTGTGCCCAAACCCATCAGAATGCAAATTAACATTCCACGTTGCTACAAACCTGGGCCAGAGGCCAGCAGGAATGGTTTCTTACTTACCGTCTCCAAGATCAAAACCCAAAACTCTGCTGCTATTGGCACCTGGGAGCCCAGGTTTTCTCTCTGATAAGGTGAGGTACAATTAGTCCCACAGCAAACATGGGGTGCAAAAAGCTAATAGCCCAGCCACTGGTATGATGAAAGTTCCCAGTTGATAGTGCCTGAAAAGGCCTTACTTCTTCCAGTGAACACCAGATATTTATTATGAAGTCTGATTGAGGTTTGAAGGCAAGTATTTTTTAGCCAAAAGAATTAGAAATGTGTGAAACCTTGAAGCTGGGTGTACTGTTCATGCCAGCGGAACAGCCTGTGAAAGACTGCAATGATACATCTGAAATTCAGAGGATTTAGAATTTCTTTGCCCTTTTCCTTTCACTCGGCCTTATTTTTTTGGTAGAACAGAAAATGGAAAGCACATTTTTGAAAGCATCAAACTTGAACCCAGCCATGAAGGGTTTATATTCTGCAGTCTTTAGAAGGAAGTATTGGCTGTTAAGGTTTGCATACAGGTGGCCAGCCCCAAAGCTGATCTACTAGGAAAACAATGTGGAAAAGAGCCAAACGTGGCAGAGGATGGAAGAGGGAAAACAGCTGGCCAGCCACACCTGGGACTGCACTGATCAAATAGGAACTGGAAAAAACTTCCAGGCACTTCAGAGCGAGAAACTGGAGCATTGGGAACTCCCTTCAGGTGAAACCTCAAGAGATAGGAGATGCTGGTTTATTGGCTGTCACAGAGGCCAAATCAGCAAAGCTGAGGCCCATGGGGAAAGATTAAATACAGGCAGGTTGGTTATTTTGGAGAAGAGGTGGTGTGAAAAGGGATTGCTAGGTAAAACAACTCCTGTGACTGGGGCCAAACAGCCGTGCAGCTGATCCACACAGCCTGGAGCAGGACAATAAACCTGGTTTTGTAATCATGCTGCATGCATCTGGTTTGCTTCCCTTGTCAAGGGGACATCCCCAGAGGGTGTCCTTGAATGTCAAGCTGGAAGGGGTTGGAGAATGGACTGAACACCACTTTAACATCAGTGCTCCTAATAATCTTCTTAGTATACACCCAACTTTATTTTGTTTTTTTCATTTTAATGAAGATTTCATGCAAGAAGTGGTGTTTAGAAGTAGTTTGTGTTATTGCAGACTATTGGTCTAAGCCTGTTTATGCTTTTTCTGCCAGATTGTCCTTTGTAGCAGCCTTTTGCTGAGCATAGCCAAGAGGACCATGTCCGTGCTCCAGCAATACCTTGGCGTCCTGGATGTGCCCTGTCCCACCTGTTTTCCTTCATTACTATACTGGTCAGGGAAGGTTGAAGGACTTGTCACAACTGGGCACTTTCTGGAATCATTTTCCTCAGTAAAGCAGTACACAGGAGCTTGTGTCAGTCTCTCTTGTGTCTGCGCCCTTGTCCTCTTTCCACATGCGTGTGCTCCTCTCCGCATTATTTCTTGCCAAATACTTTCCCTGGTTAGCAGACCAGAAATGAAACTCCAACAATACAGAGAACTCCTGGGGGTGCAAGCAACTATCAGTCTCTACTTGAGCCACTGGATCACTCTGTTAATTCACCCATGAAGGAAGTTTGGGAGATTAAAAAAAAAATCTATTAGATGGGAAAAAAAAACCAAAAAACTGATGTGTTTGTAGCTGACAGCCAGCTAAGGACAAACTCAGAAGCAAAAACTCTGGCAGGCTGCAGCCACAGAGTGTGATCCTTTCCCAATCCAGTCACGTGAAGGCTGGTTTGACAAATCAAACATACAAAAACTGCAACTCTGCCTCTCTCGGGCAATTCCCTCAGTGAAGTTTGGTGTGATAGCAGAAAAAGAAAATAACCTCCCGACTCCTTGGTGTGAGGTGCCACCCAGAGCATCCTGGCCTGGTGGGCAGAGAAGAGAGCCTTGCCAACATCATGGCTTCCTTCAAGGCGTAGCTGTCCTCACCCGAGGCCACATGAGATGTAGGCAGTGCATGATATCCCCCTTAAGGAAAACATACTGAAGAGAAGGGCTACAGACAGGAGGAGGCCTGTAATTGCAACTACAGGTCCCCAAACCTTAATTCTATACAGGGCACCTCCAAAAAGGCTCAAACCCTTATTCCAAGTGGAATTTTACATCATGCCCTGTGTTGAACCCCCAGGAATGTCACCAGAGCCTGGCCTTGATGCTTTGGCTTGAGAGGACACCCTCAGCCAGGATGCAGTGACAGACCAAGCACCTTTGGCCAGGAGGTATGCACTTTCTCCAGAAAACAAGAGAAGGGTCTTGCCCACAGCTTATGCTTACTTGGTGTGCTCAGGTCCTGTGCCCTGCTTCATAGCAATAGCTCCTGCCTGGCTGTGGGGTCAAGCAGAGCCTCAGCTCACATCCACTTACTCCATGAGCCACTGCATGAGTGAGGCTTTCATACCAGCTCACACTCAACCTGGCTGGGGTGTCTGCTCTTTTCTACACTCTTATGCCTCATCCCTAGACAATCACCTTCTTCTCACAGGCTCTACACACATAAAATAGTTTCTCATGTCCTACTTTTACAGGTTGGCACCAAGAAGGAAATGCATCTATCTGAATTGTTGCATGCAGGAAATGCATCTGAAATTGTTGCATGCTATGGTAGTTTTCACTTGACCTAAATTGATCCAAGCACTGGCCTTATGAGGAGATCAAATGAAGGTCATATCATTACAGGTGTGTATGGACATCAACACAGGTGTACAGGGCATCAACATATACCTCCACCTCCCCACAGGCTTGAGGGGATGTCCCTGAGCAAAAGTCTCTTCCAAATAGGTTTAGTAGGGTCACATGAGACTTCTAGTCTCTGACAGCCTACATTTTACTGAAGGTTACTTCAGTTTTTGGAAATATTTTGGAATATTTCATCAATATTCATCCCTGACACCCTGCAGCAGTCAGCTGTTTGGCATTTGTGGGCATCACAACGGCGTGACTCCTTTCTTTGGGCAGCTGGGCTTCTAAAGGTGCCAGAGACTCACCACATAGTCACTTTGCTATGCCAGTGGGTTTTTAAGCAACCA
This sequence comes from Gallinago jamesoni, assembly GCA_025769975.1. NCBI lineage: Eukaryota > Metazoa > Chordata > Aves > Charadriiformes > Scolopacidae > Gallinago > Gallinago jamesoni. The sequence goes on from JAOQGH010000023.1 coordinate 41,731,098, forward strand.
TTCAGTTGGTGAACTGAGCAGGGAGAGAGGAAACAAGAGCCCGGGGGCCTCCAGAAGGGAGATGCTGCAGCAGGAGATGGTCAGAAGAGATGGAGGACAGGGCTGAAGGAAAGACTGGAAGGGAAAGGAGTGGTAATCAAGTGGAAAGTAGGGAGGCCTTACGGCAGTTACAGACTTATGACAGTGATATGGGTGACAGCTGGGATTTTATGAAGCATATGAAAGAGTGACACGCTTTTTAGGCATTTTGAGCCTTTTCCGCTGCTGTGTGATAAGGGAAATGCAGCTGCAAGAAGGCATATGGCTCAGATAAGAGGAGGCTAATAAGCATATGGATGAGCTTTAAACCAGCTAGATCAAAGGAATATATTTGGCTATTCTAGTAACAAGGGGTTTAGTATTGCCTTGCTATTTCCCCTCAGATAGGAAAATCAGCCTTTAGTCCCAGGGCAGTTCAGCCTATTCCACTAGGTCTCCAAACAGCACTCATCAGAGCCTAAAAAGAAACCTGCTCACACTTGCTCACAGCACAGCCCTCTGATTTCTCTCGTCTCAGCTTCTCAGTCCCCAGCACCACCCTCAGTCCTTTGCAGCTGCACCCACCCAAAGCCATAGTTACATCCCCCCAGCAGCCCTGCAACCCAAGATCAGGCTAGAAGCTCCACAGCTCTGGCCCTGGCGTGGGGAAAGGAGACACGGGTTTGGGTCTTACCCTTCTCCAGGAGTGAGGCCAGAGCTGTGGCACAGTGGTGGATGCGCTGACCTAGATAGGCTGCCTGCAAGGCTACTAACACCTCCTGCACCCGCCAGCACCGATAATAGCCACCATCACTCTCCCCTGCAAGTCCTCACTCCATAGCTAAAGGTGCCAGGACTTGTTTTACCTGGGGTTTTTCCTATGCATGTTGCTTAGATTCTTGTGATTTCCTTTTTAGCTAGCCTGACCCTCTGCGGAGGAGAAGCTCTTGCCCTTCAAATCACAGACTTTTCCCCATCCAGCCACTGTCACCTGCCTCAGCTGCCTGGCCTCAGATAAAGGAGAGCTGCCTGAACCCCAGAAGATCTACTTTTTTCCTTAAGGAGCTCAGAAGATCGCTCTGTTCTTGTTCACTCACATTTAATCCAGTAAAGTTAGCAAACATGTTTAGCTAAAAGAAAATGACATCATGTAGAAGATAGCATTGAGTGTGATTTGAGGGCAGGATTTAGTCCATTGAGGAATAATAACTCCCTTTTAAAAGTAGTATCTACTTTTTCTATTGCAAAAAAAAATACAGCTATGTTTACTCTCCATTGGTATTTGCCCAGCAGACAATATTGTTTTGAAAACACATCAGGCCACACAAAAGAGCTGCCAGATTCTTACTGAGATGATGATTCCTTTTGTATCCTCCTTTTCCTTATCTTGGGATCCAGGCTGTCGTCCTTAATTATTTTTAAATGAACTGCTGCGTCTTAGCTCTTTTAGAATATTTTATCCTCTGTTCACTCTTGCATCTCTTCCTTATTGACAACATTAAAAGGAAAGAATCGTGATTATTCCTCTTTGATTACTAGTGTTTAGCTCATTGCTTCTTAAATTGGGGACACTTTAAAAAAAGAAAAATAAAATTATACTCAGCTTTTCTACTCTGATTCTCCAGTGTGAGTCCCTCCTGGTTGCTCAGCTCCTTCCAGCAGACTTTTCTCATATGCCAGATGATGAAATGCCACATCCTCTAGTTTGCCTGGAACGTATCAATCAGCTACATGATGTTGGAGAAGAAGGACTCCTAGAGACTAGAACGGGTGATACACAAACCCACCTGCTTTATCTGTATTACTCCACTTCTGCTGCCGCATTAACCAGAGGTCTAACATCATGACCACTGTTCCCCTCCCTGCCACCCCAAACACCGTGGCCCTTTCCACCCTGCTTGACACTGGTTTTGTTAATAACTGCTATCTATCTAGGCACAATAAATTTGTGCATGGAGTTTTCAGTCTCCAAGCTGTACTTCATACCAAAGACATGCAGTATTTCCCTGTTGCACCCTGCTCCACAAGAAGGAGTAAATACACCTATCACTGTATATGAATATACCCATCAGTGAACATCACTGCCACAGGGCTTGGATATGGTCTGGGGGGGTGGGACAAACACCAAAGGGACAAACATTTAGGATAAAATGTTCAGAAATCTTGCTGTGAGTGGCATGAAGAGACTGAAGATCTTTTTTAGATGTTTAAAGTATTTGTGAAATGTCCACACAAGCCTTCCTAGCCCCTTGGCATCTGACTATTCTTAGATCTCCAGGGCTTTCACTTGGTATCCCCAGCTGTGGCAGGGTGGGCCCTGCATGGCCACTACCTTATGGCTGGCCAGCAGCAGCAGCCACTCACTGGTCACTACTATGGCCTGGGAGAGGAAAAACCTGCTGCACCTAGTGGAGCTACCTGTGGGGGCTGAGAGCCATTTTCAAAGGTGACTTTGGTATCTAGGCACTTCTTTAGAAAACAAGCAGATGGTCTAAAAAGACTGACAGAGCTCTGAGTGGGTGAGCAGGAACTGTCACCCTGAGAAGACAGCTCTTCTTTAAGATTATTTTAATTGTTGCCTCTTATTCACAAAAATCAAAGCTTGACGTATACCATTGAGTCCCACCATAGCATGGACAATATGTAGATAAAGGCACATGTAGCTCCATGTCTGTTTGTTCAGCACAACGCATGCTTCTAGTAATCAATAAAATACAAATTTGGAAAAGCGAGGATTCAGTGAAATAGGTTTTTAACATCTTGATTATCACAGGCAGAAAGTAATGAAGTAGCTCTATGCCGTTAACACTCAAATTGGCATCTGATAATGTACAAGTGTGCCTCTCAGGAGCCATTTATTTAATATTTTATCATGTTAGGCTTAAAATTAATAAATATTCTGTACGGAATTACAATCACATGAACCTGCAAACACAAGAGGGTAGGTAAAAGCCAGAAGGCAGGACATGCAGATGCAGAGTAGAAGTGGATTAGTAAGGAGCAAGAACGCACCACTGGGCAACAAGCTGCACGGATATGGACACGGAAATACTTAGAAGTGGCACAAAGAGTGGTATTCAGCACCCAGCAAAGCAATCAGAGCTCCACATAGGAGAGCAGAACAGTAACTGGCATCAGAGCAGAAGCTGAAATGAAAGCTGACAGTGGAACAAATGTTGGTCGGTAAAACACAGGCTGATTATATACCAGTTAGCATTGATCCGGATGCCAAGAATAACAGCAGGCACTGGAACAGAGTGGGGGAGTGCAAGGCATTGAGAAAGAGCTCGGCACAACAGAGCAGGAGATGATTAAACAAACAAACAAACAAACAACCCTCCCACCCCAAGGAGGAGATGATTAAAGCGGCACGAGCAGGGAGCCGCAGCTGCCTTCTGTGGGGGGCAAATTCTGCAGTGAGCTGGCAGGCCTGGAAAACCAGCAAATGGGGGAATGAATCAGTGTTACCTGTTAGCCAGCATATACGTTTGAACTTTCTGAGAAAACTGTCATAAGCGCTTTTATTAATGACCGTGGCAAGGGGATGGGCCGGGATGGAAAGAGGTTTGATTTCCAGACCATCTGCCATCCTGCCTGCTGAGCCATGGTAAGGCAGGTGGCCACCAGCCAGCCCTGGGCCAGGGCAGCGTGCCTTGTCACAGGCAAGGGGAGGTGAGGCTCACTTGTCCACGCCCCTCTTACGGAGGCAGGGGATGTCTCATTTAACTTTTGAGCGCTAGCATTTGGATTTGGGGACCTGTTGGAAGTTGCGTGAACAAAAGGCGTTGCTCTCCTGGGGAGCAGCATGTCCAGGCTCTGTGTGGCCAACTCTTACCAGGAGAAAGGTGAGGATAACAAGAAGACATACCCAATAGCTTAAACCATGTCAGGTCTTTTATTTCCTGCTACATAGAGCCAGTGTTTCTGTGTCCATCAAGCCATTTCCTTTTCCTTTCAAGCACACACGGCAAGTATTTTTCGTGTCCTTTGTTACGTTTTATCAATGAGCAGGGGTAAGGTTAGGCAGATAACAAACCCCATCATGTTCACTGGAAGGAATCAGAAAATATGATCATAGAAATAGCTGGTTATTATGTACAAACGCATACAGATGGGGAGTGCTGCAAAAAAAGGTTATTCCAGTCGATAGCATAGATTGGTTGGCCTTGCCTCTACAGAAGAATTTAGTACAGTGACTCACATGGATTTGATTGTACTGCAAGAATTATAAACAGCGTGAGGACTTGGGTGAAGAGGACAGCATAAGATTAGGTGGTAGGGGTGATATCAGTGCATCTCTCAAATCAACCCATCTCCCTTCATGCCTACAGTGCAAGGCAAGGTCTGTGTTTATAATGGATGACCGGATTATTTCATAGGAAGAATTAGGTAGCCCTGGGGCTAGTAAAAGTATGAAATGTGACGAGAAAAATTCACCTAGAGTCAAAGGAGGTCTGTTACCAGGGGCTGGGGTGGTATCAAGGGATGGGGAGGAGGGTGGTGTGGGTGCACTGCAAAACGCCCCTGCTGCTGCTGCTGCTGCTTAGCCTCCTGCGCTCGGCAGCTGGGGAGGATGCTACAGCAGGTCCCAGAGGGGTCAGGTGGAACATTTTCTACAGGAGCAGAGAAGGCCCCGGCGCTGGCACCACCAGCCTCACTGAGCTGTCAGCGTGCACTTCTCATCACCTGCCTCTCAAAAGGATGATTTTTAAACTGACAAATGGTAAAAGGGCTACTCAGAAACAAGAGATGACTCTCTGCGTTTCTTAAGGGTAGATTAAATAGCCTGTCTTGTGTAGCTGAGTTAACAGAAAACTGAGAGAGGGTTGGATTACATTTAAGCAATAAATACAGGGAAGGAGGAGAATTATTTCCATTCAGATAAAACCTGCTACAAGATTAACCAGGTGTACGCTGACCCTGAAAGAATTTGGGTTGGAAAGAAGAAGATATTTAACATTAAGAAATAAAATGCCGGAGCAGCCTTTGAACAGGGATGCTGGGAGAAGCTATCTGACTGTTACAAGATAAGGCTGGGTTAGGTTACACAAGAGATTCTGTGAACACAAGGAGGGTTCTCGGTTTTGGAATGATGATGTAAGATATGGGGTTTTGATTCCTTTAGTATTATTCAGACCTCCAGTTGAAAGGAGACTTAGTCACGTGTATTTGTGAGACTAGATGTAGCCATTCAGTCCCATGCTAGGCCAGTTTCCTGGTTATCCCCAGGAGCCAGGAGAGATTTTCTCGTTCTTGCTTGATGCTGTTTTTGATGTTTACTCTACTAGCAACAGCTGTAGCTGCAGCAACTGGGTGTTGGTCCAGGTGCGTGGATGCCTCAGTGGCACAGAGACCATTTTTAGGCACCCCACCAGCTGGTGCCCCCCTTGACCCTAGAGTGGGAGGAAGACTGTCATGTTCAGCTGACAGAGCATGAAGCTGAAGGAAAGAATATGATGAAGAAAGGCATTGCCATCTGCAACTGAGAAGTCCTTGCAAATGATACTCTCTTTCCTCTGACCTGGGCTGAGTCCAGTCTTGCAAATATTTCCATATGTCAGTACACCTGGCTTAGGAGAGAACTTGGGAGAAATCTGCCTACAGAAACCAGAAGTATTTGTAAAGTGGGGGTTTCAGCCCTTACCCTTCCCAAGCTGAATGCTCATCTCGGCTTTCTTGTATTATTAGAATACCTATTAAGTGACAATAAATAGAAAACATTGCATAGAACTATCCCAGACCATTTAACCATAGCAAAAGGCGCTGTTATTTAAAGTACATATTTTTTACCCAGGAATATTTCCCAGCTGCTAATCCACACCATAAATGGGCATGGAGTCTTTTTGACTCTAGGAGTACCGTTTCTCCCAAATCCTCCTCCAGATCCAGTCTTGCTCAGCCATTAAACACACTGAATGTATTTAGACTAAACCATTTGACAGCCGCATCTCTCAGAGGATCAATAACTGGGTAAGACTCAAGCCTGTTAAAAACATATACAGCTCTGCCGTGGCTCTAATACATGCCTACAGCTGATATCAAGCCTAAGTCTCTATTTGTTTTGAGTTTGTTCCTCTAGATGACAAACATTTATCCAGCCTGTCACGTACCTCCATACCTCCCAGCCTGTCACAAATATTTTTCTGTAATCCATTTAGCTGAGCTTCAGATTAAACAGTATTGTATTGAGGAAGAGCTGTTAAAGCTACAGCTTGTGTGCAGCATTAAAGTTTGGATGCAAAATAGGCAAAATTTACATTAAAACTGCCAAGCTCCCATGGGAGCATGTACCGTGGCTGTTGCATGAGGCCAAGAGTATGAATTGAATTCAAGCAAGAGGGGAAGAGAAATTCGCATCCCAGCTCAATGCCCATTGTTGCTTTCTCACAGTCCTTCAGAGACCTGTTTGTCATTAAGGAGCAGAATTTGGGCTCTGGGGATTGAGAGAGAAGCCTCGTGCATGCTTCCAATTCCCAGATAAAATCTGTGTATCAATACATTAATCTCTGGTGAAACAGTAGCACAAATATGAAGGGGACAGAATCTGGCTGCATTTCTAGAGCATGACAGAGCCATGATCTATCAGCAGCAGGGTTTATAAAAATCAATGAACAAGATAAACTTGGTCCCTTTTGAGAGAAGTACAAAACTACCAGCTGAAATTGGAGCGATAATTCCTTGCATCATTCAACACATGGGTTTTCTACTGATTTTATATCTCACACCTCATGAGGTGCAAAGGGTTATTAAAATGCCATCTTGACCACGTGGCCTCGGGGAACACCACATGGAGCTGCCAACACGATGGCGTTGGGTCACCATCAAGTTGCTGATGCAATGCCTCTACAAATAATTTCAAAATAAACTTGGATTGCATTCAAAAAGGGTAGTACTTGCCTGGATTACAGGATGACTGCAAAGTGTAACAATGATAAAAAGGGAAAAAGGCAGCAGAAGCCAATGGTCATGTTAACTATCCCACTTGGTCAGTTCGGTGCATACGCATCCTCTTGTTTCTCATGATGCGGTGAAATGACCTTCCTGGGGTCATGCTGAACTGGGGGTGTGTGCTTTCCATTCATTCCTGCTTCTCTGCTCTGGCTGTCATCTCTGGGAGTTTCCTGCAGGCTTAGATTTTGCAACTGGGGAAGAAAGTCCTGGGTAACTGTTTGCCCAGTGGATCTATTTTTGTTCAAGCATTCAGCATCAGTCTCCTGTCTGTGTACAAATCAATACATTATTCTGTTTAGTCACCAACTCCACATTCAGGACTAAACCATTGGAAAAACTATTGACGTTTTGAGATTAGTTTTTGTTTCAATGCATAACATGCAAAGAAAAAAATAAACTTCATTAGCCTCCTTTGTGAGAAGATAAGAAGATGAGCAATACTTGCACAATCAAAATAATCAGTAACTGGGCAGATACTCACAGGTTCTTGGGTTCTTTAGAGGTGGGTTCTCAGTACCTGACTCGTGACATTGCCTTACCCACCTTGGTATCCTGGAGTTAGGGCTCTTGCCTCATCCCTAAAAGGAAATTGGAGCCTCAGTTGCACTTTAACCAAAGCCAGATCTTACTAAGGGGGTGGCAGCACAAGTGTCCCCATTGTACATCTCAGGGAGAATGTCTATCACACGGGGAACTGTAGAGCCCTGAGAAGCTCAAGCGAATGCAAAAGGTATTTTTTGAGCTGTACTCTGAAGTTAATAAAAATATACATCCCCTCTCTCTGCAATGCCCTCCCTGCAGATGCTGCACTCCCTACCAAGGGAGCATGTATACTCTTGGACGTGTGTGCTCAACACCTTGTTGATGCCCAAGGTGCTGCCAGGAGGATTTATGACACCTTTATTGCCTAAAATTAATGCTCTGAGACTGCCTGAAGTAAACGTATAGTTCTCCCTTCTGGCAGGTCAGCCAACTTTTCTCTGAGATCCGACAACATCTTGCATCCTGAGGTTCAACATAAGCAGCAAACAGCTCCTGCCCAACAGGCTGGGCAGATGGGCTGGAAGGGGGTTACAAAGCTCCTGGCTCTTGTAGGGGGCAGCAAAACATGTTAAAAATCAATGTCTCCATTTCAGAGACTTAGGACCACCTGGGGCAGAGAGGACTTGGTGTTGCCACAGCCTCTTCCCTATCCCCATGGATCTCCCCCAGGGTTGTCAGGGGTAGGGACAAGCAACTCCTGCACTGCAGCCCCAGCTGTGCCCCACAGGGTTGGGTGAGGAGAGGGATGAAGAGAACCCTGGGGGGTCCCCAAGGAGATGGAAAGCAGGGTGGTGGGGTCATGGGGGCTAATGCCATCTCCCCTTTCTGCTCTGTGGCCACAGCCCAGTTGCAGAGGTACCATCCTGGGTACTGGCAGGACTGTGGCACCCTGGTTGCAGAGCCTGCGCTGAAAAATGCATGTTGAAAAACAGACCCAGGAATGAGCTGAGCTTTTGACAAGATGCTCATGTTCAGTGCTCAGAGGAGCTCAGCCTGCTTTGCCTATTAAAGAGGACATTGAGGGATACTCATCTTCTCGGGGCAAGCTGATAGCTAATGTAATGTGGTCTGTCACCTAGCAGACAAAAACATAACAAAGCCCTATATAAATGCTGCTTTTGGAACAATTCAGTTGAAATTGCGCAGCCAGACAAAGTAAACGGGGAATTTTTAACAGAAAAGGCAATTAGCTTCTGGGATAGGAGATGAGAGCTAGGGCAGAGTCCACATCAAACCTGAAATCTGTTCTGTCCTAATATAGCTACTGCTGATGCGTCTTGGGTCCCGTAAGAGGTCAGGAAAGAGCATCACATGGGTCGTTTCTGCCTTTAAAAGACAAAGTGCACCTTCTCTCTCAACACCTCCAAATTTTTATAGATTCACTGGTTTCTACTTCCCTGTATTTCTTTGTGGTACGCTTCAAAGCCCCTCGTGGAAGGGAATGGGGAAGATTAAAAGTTAAGTAAACTCAAAAAGCAACACTCCCCTCCCCTTTGATAATCATGGTATCAAATTATTTCATTCCCTTCTTCACGTTGCAGCAGGTGTGGGTCCTTCCCCAGGGGTTTGTGTAGGCTTGCTCCTGCCTCCTCCAAGTCCCATCGTGTCCCCTCCCTTACTGTCCATCTTTGCTATTTACCTTCTGCCTCAGAGCAGCTGCAGTCTCTCCTCTCGCATCCCAGGGAGGCTGCTCTCCCCTTGCTGCTCTCCAGGGCTGCCTCCAAGGCTGGGGATGCTGCTCGCAAGCCTTCTCTGGGGCAGAGACTGCCTGACTCCATGCTCTGTGTGGGCCTGGACAGCCAGATGATTATCATGGCTCAGCACTACCAGGTCAAGATCCCCGGGAGGTGGGGTATAAAATAAGGTCATCTTCTTCTTTCATATTGTTTTTTCCTTTTCTCTGAATATGCAGTAGGAATCTGAGTGAAACGGAGTGTGGATTTTAATTCTTGTGTAATAAATGTCAAACAAGGTCTTATTACCCCATGGAAATAGGATTAATCTGCAAAAGAAGCTAACTAAACAATTGGGGGACTTAATCCCAAAGGTGATATTGTACTTTATTACTGGACATCAGTATTTTTTGCATCTCTGTTCAGAAAACATGCCTCAAATCACAGCATCACAGCTGCCAATTCCTAAACAAATTTAACAGATCTTTGCCCATAATTAGCATACCAGCCCACGACTGCAGAATTAGGATTTGCTAATTCCCATTTAAACTGATGCTACAGTTTGCTGTCTTCTGTTTATGCAAGCATGCCAATTAATTTTTACCCATGCATGGATGAGACAGAAGCTTTACAGTTATAGGATAGTGCAGCATTGCAGGCCAGAATAAAATGAGAGCCTGAGTAACACCCAGAAATACAGCAACCACGCACTTAAAAAGAAAAATAATTTAATTCTTCTAGATGAGCCATTAGTTTTTATAGTCATTACGTTACTAGCAGCATGAACTTTGGCTGACGTACGAGAGCGCAACCAAGTGAATCGCACAGTCCTCATATGCCAGAGAGTAGAACAAGTTTTTGATATAAGGCAGTACACCTAGTGGTGGCTGCAGCTGAAGTTAAGGTATTATCATGAGCAGGGATGGGGCTTTCCCAGAGACTAGCTGTCCCCTCGCCTATTCCCACCACTGCCTCTCCATAGGGCAGATGGTAAACGAGTGCCTTCTGTTCTATTAATCTCACTTTGTCCCCTGCAGAAGCGGCCCAGCAAGGTACCAGTGAGTGGTTAGGGACTCAAAAGGGGGAGATGAATTCAGAAGCTTGAGTGGGTTGATCAGTCTCAAAAAATTAGGCATACAGAAACCGAGTCCCATTTCTATGTGCTACTATGGACGCTTGCATATACACACTATATGCTCAAGATTACAAAACCTCTGGGATTAGCAGAAAGTAGGTTTAGAGAGCTTTGAGCATCCCAGGAGAGTGGTTTTCTCACTTTTTAAGGTAGAAGTTTCACTTTTCTCTTTCTGGACAGCCTGGCCTTTACAAAGGGAGGCAGCTCCGGGCCAGGCAGTGACCTGAGCCACATTTGCCCCTGGAAAGTGTCAGCAGTGATGCCAACATACACTCCTGCTTGCAGGTCTGAACACTTAATACAGAAAAACTTGTTACGATGACAACTGTAACTTGCTTCAGGGAGCACAGGGACCATCTACACTGGGAAAATGCCAAATTGTTTTCTTTATGAAAGAAACAGATTTACTTTACAAAACTGTTACAAAACCAAACTGCTTTACTTTATAAAACTAATAGAGAGCCACGGATTATAGACAAATTGCGAAAAAGCATAATTCCAATAGACTTCAGTTCAGAAGACTTTTGGCAATGTCCTTCTTCCTTCCTTCCTCTAGAAGCCTTTTCTTCCTACTCCTAGCAACAGGCACAAAAGCCCGGTGAAAACGATGTTGTCATTTCGCAGTCTTCCAGGATGATTTTGTCCTGACGTTGGCTATCAGCCCATGCACCTGCTCCCAGCCACAGTCCCCCCTTGTTACCTCAATCTGTCACTTGGCCCCACTGCCACACATGAGGTAGTCCTGTTGTCAGCTACAGCAATGGCTCTGACAAACTGGCATCATCACCAGCAAAGTAACTCTGCATCACAGCGCTCACAATCAGTGGCAAAGTGATGACCTCTGAAGGTAATTGAGAGAACAAATCCATAGTAAAAAGCCAGTAGAACAGTAACTTGGGAAGCCATGAGACTAACACTGTAGGAGTTAACAATGGCACACATCAAGTACTTAATATGCATTAGCAAGCATGTGAATCTCCAGATTCACCATCCAGTCATGGTGGTTTCAAAAATTACTGTTTCTGTTTGAAACAAGCAATATGAAGATACACACTTTTTTGGCTATCTAGGAGCTTCATGATATACCTATTATGATAATGATGGTTACTACTGGAACTCTCTGCAGGAAACAGAAACCCTGTTCTTTGGTACTAGCGCATACCTGGAATAACACTGTTTCCCTTCCAGCTATAGTAACCTTCTCTGGCTTCAGCAGAAAGCAGAATCTAGAAGAACAAATAATAGCAGAATAGCATTAGGGCAATAATGTTTTTAGCAACTTATGGTTTGTCTCAGTACATTTCTGACCACTATTTATAAAGCAAACGGTAATGTGGAGTTGCAAGATTTAGCATCAGCAAGCAGGTTCTGTCCACTCAGAGAGCCATGTCCAAACAACAGTGCATAAAACGCCTGCCCCTGATCTTCTTCCCTTTTTCAAGAGACCAACCTATGCAGTCACAGTGTCAGGGCTGCCTCACCCAAATACTGCAAAGCACTTAATTTGAAACAGCTTTGTGGGAAAGCAAGAGGTAATCGTCATTTGATCCTGTGTCGGACAGCCTCTTACTGACCAAAAGAGAAAGCAAGCACACCCATGTAGCATGTCTTCTACACAGCATACCTACACTGATCTTCCATACCTCCTACATACTACCATAGATTCAGGGCTGCTCGTTGGTGGGAGGTAGGAGAATATTCTGGGGAACTGTTGCTACATGTTTACCCCCTACTCAAACAAATTCACAGACCTCTGCTTTTGGCCATTGCCAGAGACAAAACACGCAGTTAGTGTAATCCAGAACTGCTGCTCAGTGCAATTACTCTGACGTAAACACCCAACCAGGTAACTTTTGCAGTGCTGGCATTGAAGCTGCACGCCACCCAAGTCTCTGACGCTACCTACTTAGAAAATTACTCATTTCAACTCTCAGCAGGCCTTCTGTTCATCCACACTAGATGCGATTGGTGAACCTTCAGAAAAACTCTTAAGGAAGAGGACATGTTCTCAAAGAGACAACGGTGGCTGTTGCTCAGCTCCAAAACCGAAACTGAAACTTTCCCCCCAATACAACTGAATGGTGTGACAATTCTTTCCCTTGAAAGAATAATAAAACACATTTATATTTAACAACTGAAAGACAAAGAGAAGATGGCAAACGTCAACTGCAGCATGGGAATAAAGCTATTCAAGATAAATATGCCTGGATCAACTGAAGACAGGAGAGCAAGGACAGGACCCAGGCACTTCTCTTCTGCATACAAGTCATTTGCTCACATTTCTAACTCCCTCTTCTCACTTTTCCTTCAGCACTGTTGTTTTATGACCGATGCTCTCCATTTGGTCTTACCTGCACCCACTTCAGTTTGGCTCGGGGGAAGACATTCACTCTAAACAAAAGTTCTTGAACCTTTCTCCTAATCTGGATTCCAGTTTTAGCTATCCTGATCTTATTTGCTCACTCCACATGAAGATGTAAAAGCTGTAGGAAATGAAGGCCATTATTTTCATCAGTGGTACCAATAACCTGCAATGACAGTTTTTCAGATTTCCTCAAATATTGGTTATAAAGACAAGATAAATGTTACGCCACTATTTTTTATTTGCTACAATCACCCAGCATCTGAAACAAACACACTTCAGAATGCTTTTTTTTCTATAAGAATCATAAACACAATACTAAGCTACAATTGATACCAATGTTAGGTAACACAATCTGGTAATAACTGCCCCTCTATGAGTTGAGGAAGGCTAACTAAAGGATGGACAATCTTGACAAACGCAGACAGGATTTTCGCAAAGTATGTGCACGCACACACGCCACTAAAGAAAATACTCCCCACTTCATAGTGCAGGCAGGCAAAAGCCAGACTTTTTATTTAAGTTTAAAATAACAAATACTCACCTACATCACAGTATACTGCTTAGTTTATCGCTTCTGCTTTGAACTCTGTGCTTTCATTTAACGTGTCTACATTTTGCAATTGCGTACACACTGCAAAATTAACTTTGCATATCATTTAGCAAATGCATATTTAGAACTTAATGTTACACTGAAATTAAAGGAAATCTTGAATTTTTAGGTACTTAAAACAATCAATAAAATTCCACTGAAAAAAACAGTATAAATGTTTCTTGTGATACAGTACTTGTAATTTTATGTCAGTGTCATTTTAATGCCATAGTTTTCAATTATTCACTGTATAAAGAGAAGCCTAGGGAAAAAATATCTAAAATGCCATTCCTAAGTCTGGTGATTTATGATATATGCACAGTATATATATGTACATATATACATAAATATATTTATATCGATTAACATTCGTTATAAATAAAACTGTGTTAAGCAGTATAAAAATAGCCACTTTCCTGGGAACATGCAAACACAGTATGCTCTCACCTAATCTATAAATTCCAAAACAACCAAAACCTTTAGCTCTGATTTTCTATAAATATAAATTTTCATTGAAGACTTTCAGCTGATTTAACCATAAAGCAAGTTTTTCCAGTAAAGATATAAAATCTGTTTGATGCTAGCTATAATTAAGCTCAAACACAGTATATTTTGGGTTATTTACTTTCAAGTATTTTTCCCATGTGCGCTAAATCTAGACACACTGCATTTTTTTTTCTTTTACAGTAAAATATTATTCAGCTCTAACCACTAAAAGCCAAATTACAGGCAATCTGGCATGCTTGCACTGCAGGGAAAAGGCTCTCCTCTACACTGTTCCTATGTGGGAGGCTATCCTAATATGGCTATTTGTGCTCCAGATCTTTTGTTCATTGCAAAGCATTATCAAGATTCCCATATTGTAGATTCTTAAGGCCAGAAGAGAGAGTACTGCAACCACTTAAGCCTCATCTCCTGCTCACTGAAATTCACTCCAAGGTCCCTGCATTCAGCACAGTGACTGGCAGCTGGACTAAAATGCCTCCCTGTTACAGCCAAAGAGGTTTCAGCTTCAGAAGTTGAGTGCAATCTTGACTTTTTAGTGACTTTTCCCAAGGGGAAAAAATTTCGGTTCCATCTGAACCAAATGTGACATTTTTCCTTTTAAAACTGAAAAATTGTTTTGCCCTGAAACATTCCCCTCTCCTCCAAAATGCTCTGACTACTAATTAGAAAACCAAGAGGAGAAAAAAAAGGGGCTACGTTCAAAGGTGACATTATTTCTGTTCCTCGCTTACCCATCAGCTCAGCAGAGAGCTCACATTGGGGTGGACTGTGGAAGAAACAGCGCTGAATCCTTCTGCTGAACACATTTCAGCCATCTATTAGAAGAATGCCGTAAGCACATGCCTATGCCAATCATGGCATATGCCAAATTTCAGTTCTCTTTTTCATTCCATTCCACATTGCTAAAAACCCACTCCTACCCATTTCAGAGGGTAGGGGACTGAAATGCAGCTGTCTCCTGCCCCTACACCCCCATTTCACTTAACACATTAAATTGGTCTTGCTACCTCCTCTCAGAGTTTACAAAAGTATTTCACACACAGACAAACAGCATGGAAGACTCAAGGCACACGCTCTTCAGGACGTTCTTCTTGTGATTGGGGGACCTTTTAAGGAAGTAGGAAATTTGAATGTAAATGGCATGGGGAAAGGAGGGACTGCAGCCTTGTTTCATTACCAGAACCGTTATTTGCACCTGCAAATCACTGGGAAATAGAGGGGTGATCTAGATACTCCCTGCTCCAGCAGATCTATAGATACTGCTCTGGAGATATTTTCCAGATTAAGATATTTGGTGTTTGCATTAAATCTGTAACTACACTTCTGACAATCAAAAGCGCACATCCCAAAATTTGCTACCTCAGCCAGTTGTAAGATGGGGCGGGCAACTAAGTGAGTTGGATGCCAGGGAAGGCCTATTCTCCTAAAGAGACTGGAAGAAGTTGCTTGTGCAAGCCTTTCTCTCTGGCACATCTGAAAGCGGAACACCTAACTCCTTATCCCTCAAGCAAAATGGTGAATGTTCCCAGCCATATCCTACATTTTTTCCCTTTTCCCAGGGTGGCTCCCACATTTTTCCCAGAAGTCTTTTTTATGTCAGAAGTGATGAATCCTTGTTAAAGTAGCACAGTCTTCCAGCTTTTATATTTTCAGAAAGAAATTATGAGGCGTTCTATTTCTTATGGGAAGTAGCATAAATGCACCAAAACAACAGTCTGGATACCCCTGTGTTAATTGTTTAGAGAGCTGTCATTGGAAGTTGGGGACTGGGAATTCACAAAAGGCTCATTTGCCTTCTGATCGTCCTTCATGGAGGCTGCTTGATCTGAGATGGAAGAGAAGGAGAGCTGGTCATGTTCCATTATATGCACTTGGTCCTCTTCCTTGTCCTTCTTCACATAAAACAACTTCCTAAACTTTTTGAGCTCATGGAGTTCACAGAAAGTCTCGAGAACCACCAACATTGCGATAAGGCCCAGCAACAGATAACCTGAGTACAAAAAAAAAAATTTAATTATTAGCAAATGAAGTGGGCCTGAAACAGTTTTAACTCTGTAATTTTTCCCACCCCTGGCACCTCTGACAGTATTTAATGTTCACTCATATGCATCTAGAATTTGAGGGAAGGTGTTAAAACGAGTATTTCTTAATCACAATGTTTCATTAGATCCCTGTTACCGCTACAATTTAACGAGTAGCATTGACTGCTTGAGTATTTTATCATTTCAATGAGTACACTGCTAAGTATACTTAACAGAAGCTAAGTATATAACTATTAGTACAACAGGCTCATCCAACAGCTGAACATTAAATTGCTGGAAGATCAACACAGATTAATCATTATAATCTACCTGTGGTCACTCTTCCGTTACCTAAAGGCATAAATATTTTACCTGTAGTTACAGATCTTCACTGGCAACACTCTCCTTTTCCTTCCAGGAGCACCATGAAATCAATATTGCAATACCAGGTACTGATTTAAATCAGCACTACAGCTAAAATGTATGGATTGTTTCTAAACTTTATCTCATGACATCAAATGGGAGCTATGCATCAACACAGACAGGAAGTGACAAAGCTATGCCAAATAAAAGGCATCTATAAATCTGCACTGAGAATCTTGTAACTATCTCTGAAACTCAATCCAGCTGATCACCATTTGATTTAGAACTGTCACTTGTATTCTTAAAATTCTTGAAAAGCCAGTAGCACTCATGACACATTTTCTGATGTCGAACTCCCAAACATTTTTATAGAAAATTCAGGTTCAGCAAGAGAAAACATTTTATACATTTGGTTCATTGACTTGTTCACACAAAAGGAAAAAGAATAATTTAAGATTTATGACCTTAAAAACTGTTGAAATTAATTATTTTAAGATAATAACTTTGCCTAAAAGCTAGTTTTTTTCCTTTTGGTATTTCTTGCAATTGCAAGTGTTCTAAAGTTTGACAAAGGATAATTTAGAGCCATGTTTTCTTCTGCTTTAGAGTTTTCAGATTGGCTGGAATTTTTGCAAGACCTTTACTATGTGATACTTTTTCCACTCACTTCACCATCTAGCACCCCCAAATCAGCTCTGCTGATCAGCTCTGATCAGTGTAATAATTAAAAGCTACTGCTGGTAAGATAAACATGATGGATAGAGGGGGGAATCTTCTGCAAAGAAAACAGGCATAGCAGGAAAACAAAGTGTTCTGTTGGCTAGGTCAGAGCCCTGCTTCAAAGAATTAAATTCAAAGCCCAATCTTTCTTTAGGTAAAACACAAAACCAAGTTAATGGACCCTTTACCTACATTAAGATTGCTGGATCACACACAGGAGCACAGACAAATGCATACCAGCCTAAGAAGCAGACCTGACAGGAAAGGTTTGGTTTGGCCATTCAGGTCTCTTAACCAGTGCACCTGATGACCCAGGACTGTGCAGACTGAAGCCATATCAGAAACCAGGATGCTTCAAAACACTCCACTGGAGAATACCACCCTCAGCACACACGCAGTCAGAATGCTAACATAAGGATAATTATATATCTCAGCTCTACTTTGGTCAAATCACTGGTCACTGTGCCTCTCCCTTCTATGTCAAACATAATTAAACAATTTAAGTTTAACATTCATGGTCTTGCTTTGCTATCATCTCAGTCTACTTGCCTCTCTTTGACAGCTGGTATGTCCCAGTGCTACCTTCTATTACAACTGGAGTCAGAAACTTTCCTATTGTGCCTCATTTCCCATTGCTCGTTGATTCATGTCTGTCCACCTGTCATCTCACCTGGCTCTGTGATGCACTGAATTCTTAGCCAAAAATGCTCATAATCATTTTCATAATAGTAATGTGAGCACTTTTTTCTACTATTAGTACGAGAGTAAGTAGCTAAGGTTTAGCACAATGGAATGATTCTATGAATTCTGGTTTTAACTTTTTCTTTCTTAACTAAGAAAACTGAACTTATTTAAAGGTTTCCGCTTTGCACAGCTACCTACAACACACACTTCACTAGCTGACAGCTCACAAAGCCATCAGCATCCACAGAATGGAAAGGGAAAGTCTGGTTATTTTTATTTTTTTTTAATAAAATGCCTTTTATCTATCTGGTTAGTTTGACGCTTACATGTAATTCCAATTTTATACAGCTCTCGGAATTTTTGATTGTAGCCTTCTCCTGGCACATAGTCTCCGAGGCCAATGGTGCTCAGGGAAATGAAACAAAAGTAAAAGGATTCCAAAAAATTCCAGTTATCTTCCAGAACAGAAAATATTGCTGCTGGGATTAAGAAGAAGCACGATACAGTGATGAACCCAAGGACTATAGCGTGGATGATTGCAACAATCTGCTTGGAGAAGCCCCAGCGAATGTGGAAATAAAGTACAGGCCGCCTGGTGACATATACAATGATGCGCTGTACCACTGCTGTCAGGAAAAGCAGTGTAAATGGGATCCCGATGACCGAGTAGATGATGCAGAAAGCTTTTCCTCCATCAGATAAAGGCACTGTGTGTCCATAACCTGCAACAAAACAAAGAAGGCATGGGTTGAGCTAAAGCTGGGAGCTCAGGTACCAGTTTGATCTTGGCTATATTGTGGGAGATAAAGAAGCAGTATTGCTAATCCTGAATTCTGCTATTCTTGACAAATGCTGTTCAAAGATCTATTTTAAGCAGGCAAACAAAGCTAAGCACTAGCAATAAGCAAAAATTAAAAAAAAAGTTTTCTATTTCAAAATTGGGAACGTAATTATATATATGTTTACTTGGGAGAGGAAATAATGCCTAGTAAGGAGTAGGAACCTGTATCAGAAAAACTGTGTTTTATTCTGGGTTTTCCCACTGGCTTTTTTGTTTAGTTTTACAAAGTAATGCGACTACTTTTACCCACCTTGTCAAGTGAAACAATCCATACTTAAGAAAAACATTCCTAGATCAAGTTTGTAGCAAAACACTCTAAGACCTTTTGTGAAAATCATTTAAATTACATAGAAGTAATATAATCACCATTCCACACTATATACTTCCATGCTTCCGCAAGGTGTTTAGATGATAATCCAAAGGTATCTAAAAGCAGAACAAACATTTTCACAGCAAAACTCCTGGGATATAACCACTGCAGCTGGATTTTTGCCAAGGTGTGTATGTATGTACTAGAAGTATCAATAGTATCTGTTTAGAATGCAGGAATTGATCCACTGTTGTACAGGCTGATTGCAGCCAGCAATCTGAATTCCACAAACGTGTGCAATTCCACTTGTGCCCAGTGCAAGCAGCTAT
The DNA here is from genome assembly GCA_025769975.1 of Gallinago jamesoni. Taxonomy (NCBI): domain Eukaryota; kingdom Metazoa; phylum Chordata; class Aves; order Charadriiformes; family Scolopacidae; genus Gallinago; species Gallinago jamesoni. Next base: position 41,750,147 of record JAOQGH010000023.1, read on the forward strand.
GCTGCCAAAGCACACCCTTCCAGACAGCCTGCTTCTAAATGTAAATCATAGGCACAGAAAAGAACAGTAAATCCAGCATAAACCAGGAATGCTTTCTTCTGTTTGCCAATTAAAAAAAAAAAAAAAAAAAAAGTATTTTACTTTCATTGTAGCAAGGAAGAGGAAATCTCTTGAAATCTAGTTTGGGCAGTCTTTGTACTGGTATCAAACCAAGCAAGTGCAGACAGGCACTAGTAATTCTCCAGCCCAAAATCAGCTGGCTCATTTGGGTTACGTTAGTGCTGCACAACAAGGCATTTTCCAGAGCTACTGCAACTAGGTATCTGGTGGAGCACAGGCAGAGTTCTGTGTGTAGGGGGGTACACTGCTGCTGGTCTCTGAACTGCTCATTCCGTAGCATCAGACCAGGCAGACATTGCCCAACGCCCTGTGAAACCTGCTGCTCAACAAGCCCCTTCAAGCTCTATATGGACGAGAGATTTCCCCTCTACATAAATGAATTTAATAGTAGAAGCATTGCTCTTTTAGTTTTTCCAGTGGAGTAAGAAAAGAAAATGTTCTTTTTATTTAAGATACGTAGAGACACTTCCAGACAATGAAAGATGGGTAAAACCTCTTATTACTACAATCTTATCATTACAAAGTCTCTGAGAAGAAATGTATGAGTTGTAGTTTCTCTTTGTTAGCTAACCCGACAGGAAACTTCAGTTGTATTTGAATTTTAATGACTTATTAATAATTTACCCAAGCTCAGTCTTTTGAACCCCAGAAAATCATATTAATTAATGGCCTTTTTTCATGCTCACCTTCTGTTAATCCGTTTTGAGATAAAAGAAGTGGAACTGCACAGAGCACGTCAGATGCAGCTGACTCAGATTTATGAAGCTGCAGAGGCGGTTTCTCACCTTGTGTTCTACTCCACCCCTAATAACACTGGACATTTGATTGGTATTTCTGACTACCACCGAGCTGACGCTTTCTTGGTCCTGTCTATCAGAACTCCAGGATCTTGCCCCTCAGAGGTATCCAGGGATCCACCAGTGCAGACTCCATCACTTTATATGTGAAACTATGACTGTTTTTGCCATGTGTATCACTTAATACTTTATCTGCACTCATTTTTAAGCGTCAGTTGATTGCCTAGCTGCCCTGTGGATCTTCCATCATCCTTACTTTGTTACCTCCCTCTTTCAGGTCATTTATGAATGTGTTGAACTGCAAAGCCCCACCACAGGCCTCCAAGGAACATTGTGACATTTCCCTACTTCAAGAACTTACCATTTTCTCCTACTCTGTTTTCTATCTCTCCCTATCTCACATCCGTATGAGGACTAACCCCAGTTGCTTAGCTTTCCTGAAAGCATTTTGTGACAGAAAACCAACTCCAGGTTTGGAAGAGAAGAGAGACGTGTGTATTGAGTAGATTATAGGGTATCAGAAACTGACCCACATGACACAAAGGCAACTGCAATGCTCTGTCACATCAAGGTGTCTTCAGTAAAGCAGAACTAGAGGTGTGTTATCTGAGTAAGATGCGGATCAGACCTCCTTTGAGCTTATCTACCTCATTCTGTACAACCACACTTAAAGAACAAATTCACATTGGAAGAAGAACAGAGAAGGTTACTGAAACCACCAGGGGAATAGAGACTATTTTATGAGAGGAAGATAAAAGTGGTTGGCTTCCTTGGCACAGCTGAATGGAGACTGAAAAGCGATACAGTATCTCCCTGTTAATGTATCACCATACAAGTATTACCAAGGAAAAATAAATGCTTTAGAATAATATTGCCATACAAACAAATAGCTTTGATGTAGCACAAATAAATTTAGTCTAGAAATTAGAAAAAGGTTTCTAAGCTTCAGAGAAGAGTTTTGGAGCAGCCATCCACTTTCAGTACTGGGGAAAGAACCCAGATGTGATTAAAATGGAGCCTGGTGAAGGTTGGTAACTTTACATATGGTGCAAGATCACGAGGCTAAAAACAACAAGCAGAAACTGAGCTTGCAGACCTAGAAAGCCCCTTGCGAGCTCCAGCTTCCTAAATTTAACATATAATTCCACTGTACAAGCAAGCCAAGCTTTCACTAATTTGGACCCAAACATCCGTATCGTGCATATACAAAAAAACCACCAAAATCTGACACATTTGTCAGTTTACACATAAACAGGTTAGAGATTATACTAATTTCAGCCTCTGCACTGATCCAGGCAGCAATCAGCTCATTTCTTGGTGAGCTCATTTCTTACTTCTCCTCTTATTTCTCTTCTTCTTGAGGAGAAGTATTCTCCAATACTTCTCTCATAACCCCTTCTGAAGGGCGGCCACTATCCTTAGAGGTGTGACACAGTATGAACCCAGACTCTGAGGAAAGTGTAGAATGAAAAAGACTTTAGCACAGGAACAGTTCCAACAAAGTTATATTAAACTGGGTCTTCAGAGTAGCTTGCCTCGTTAACCCTTACAGAAATTTTCCCAATTTGCAGAATTAGTTGAAGTGCCTGAAGCAGATGCTACCTTCTAAGGTCTGCTCTGCTCTTCTAGTGAGGTTGTCACTTCAATTAAGGGATAGATGAGGGAACTGTGTATCTGCTTCTCAGCAGCTAGCAATTACAGAAACTATAATACTACAGAGCATTGACAGTTTCGGACTGAGGAGAGAATACATGCTCCACTCAACCAGCAGCATTAAGATAATGACATCTGCCAAAAGCAATGGATGAGTGATCAATGTTTGCTTGCTACTCAGGATAGAGTCATTGCTTAGGAACAGTCACATTGAAAAGCTTCAAGCAAGTATTTTTTCCCAGTATGAAATTGCTTAAGTGACTTTTCCTAACAATGCCTATAATCTTAGTTATCACTGTACAAAAGTCATCAAAAAACCAAACACAGCCATATATTAAAAAAGAGGAAATTATAGATCTGAGGCAGGAGATACTACATAGCTGCTTTCAGACACTTGCACTCTATTGCCTCCCATCTCTGCACCTGGTTTGTAGCTTCTTTGTACTGTAACCTCTTCAGGGAAATGCCCTTTTATAATCCCTCCATAAAGTGCCCAGCACACACTAGTTCTACATAAATAATAGATCATAAAACATATGCCGATTTGCCCTTTTAGTGGAAACTACCATGTTCAGAAGCAGTCCTTGCAATCCTAAGACATTCATTTTGTTATGAAAAAAGAATGCTCACAAGAAGGGGACTACTTATGAGGATATTTCTTTATTCTGTCAAGGAGACTTGTTATGGGTGACTAGAATTAAATTGCCCATGTAGCATATCTGATAACTGTATTACTGATTATGAAGACAGACAAGATTCACTGAATGCTGTATTTTCATATCTATAATGCAAATACCAGATAACAATCACCTGTTTCAGAGCACTGACCTTTGAAAAACCAAACCCTCAGATAACCTGCACAAATTTAGAAACAAACGTGACGCCGGAGATAAAAAAAGCTATTACTCACATAAAATCCCTTCTATTGCCTATTCATAGATTAGAGGTTCTATTCCTTCAAAAAAAGTTCACAGAAAAAGACGCATGCAAGACCAGCAGGATTTACCAAATTAAGTAAGATGAACACTCCAGTTGGCTTTCAGTTCTGTTCACATATGAAGATTTTTTTCCTTAAAGGTAAGTTACTCTTTTATGACACGGAAGACTTTTACATAAGTTTACATAAATAGACAAAACGTCTTTCTCTGTTCTGATGTCATTTTGAATGTCATCATAGTCTACAAAAGTGCTTATTTTCAAAAATAATTTGAAATGCTTAAACCTTTCTACATTGATCTTGGTGCTGTGAGTTATACAGGTCAATTATATGTTCAAACAAATATTTACTCTTCCATTTGCTGTCTTTCAGGTTAGTCTTTTGCTCTTATATCTCTCTAAAATGGCTTGGTCATGACTTTTCTATGCTTTTCAGTGGTTTGTATTCCTTTTCTGCAAGCTATTATTAGTTACTATTTATCTTCTCTTCTGTCTTACTTGCCTCTAATTGTTTCTCTGAGATCACTTTGTAGAGAAATATGCAGAATTGATCCTTGTATTCCAGGTGAGATACATTTTCTCCCTCCATTTTTATATCCAACACACTTTGTTTTCCAGAGTTTCTAGGTAGCTTACAACAATGTCCAACTCATAATAGCCTATCTCAAACCCACCATCGTGTACGAGCATTTCACACTACTCTTCCATACTGTGTTAGCTTGGCATTTGTTGGCAGTGGGTGTTTTCTCCTTTCATCCTTCTCAGATACTGCTTTGAGCAATTTAAGCAGTTCTGTACCATCGCTGCTTTGTCTCTTCATAGTTTAGTCCCTCCTGTAGCTCATTAATTGGTCTTCTCTCTGTTAAGAAACAGTGGCCTTTTCTTACAGTTCTTTTGGGACCTTGAATTGAGCATTTAGCACCAAAGCACAGAGGTGCTGCAATCCTGTGTTGTGATAACCCAAACTGGTTTCACAAGGAAATCGCTAGAGGCTCCCCTGAAGGGCAGATGTTTGAATGTTGTAAATGGGCCTGACATCAGGTGAGACAAGCAACAGGCAAAGAGTGGTGCCACAGCCCTCAAAGTTTACTGCAGACAGCCTCTCCCAGGCCGTGGTGATAAAGCCTGGAAGATGCACATGCAAGCTGCAGCACTGGCTCCTTCTCTTGCCCCTCTGTTACACTCCCAGGGCATCTGCTGATCGTTCTCATGGGCTGGTCCCATGAATGGAGACCACTGTCCACAGCATTAAGGCTCACTTCTTTCCATGTCTTAAACAGTGAATGGTTTTGCGTCATCTGCTTTCTTCTGCCAGGTGCTCTTCTCACTCTTTCCTACCACAGGTTTTGTCAAGCCACTGCTCATCCAGGTCCCTCTTGCCCCAGGTGACCTCTTGCAACACCACCAGCCCTACATGGCACCAAGCTTCTCAGGGCGAGGAGGGGGTTATCTATGGCACATCCAGTGTCCTCCCCGACCCACCCATTCAGATGGTAGTGTCACAACACCCAACCCCAATGTGGTAGAACAACATGACAAGTGTACTTACCCCTTTGTGGTTTGAGTCAATGTCCCTGAAGAGAAGTTAGCCCTTTTAAGTCTCCTCAATCTCAAAATGCCCCAATAGATGAAGTGAATCATGTGCCATGTATTAAGGTTATGCAAAAATCTTTCATTCATCCCAAGCATAATATGACTCACTGGAATATGATGATGATGAAGGTCAATGATAATATTTATATAATTTCTACACTTATTTTTATAAACCTTTGACATTTTCCACAGTGAAATACACCCTTCTTCATAACTGGTCTATTATCTTCTAAGATAAAATGAAAATGTCAGGTTATGGTGGATCCATGGGGCAAGAGAGATTACAAGTAAGTCTCAAGTATTTTTTCTATTGCAAGGAAGAGCATAGCAGTAACCAAAGTGATCAGAAACTTGTAAAGTTCAAACCAACAGTCACAATTCAAATAACTAATTAGGAAGCTTACATAAATACAGCAACTGATGGGGCCGTAAGTTTGCAGGCAAAGGTTACCTACCATACAGAATGAAAGAAATTAGAGTAAGACATGCTGTGTTATGCAGCATATCTACACATGCCAAAGCATCTGCTCAGAACCAAGGTCTTTCAGAAAAGGCATTTTGCTTTTTCTACTCCTACAAGGAGTTAACCAGGGAGGACCAGGTTTAAAGATTGCTGGAAGGCAGGTAGTTAAGCAGCCTTTTAGCATAGGTTTGCACACAAGCCTTTCTTCCCTGCAATATAGACAGAGAAAAAGAATGTAAATGACTGTCAATAGGCATAAAAACTGATCCATAGCTAAAAACGTGCAAAACCGTAACACTGTGCTGCTAGAGAAGATTTTTCAGAACTATTACTTAGAGGTTTGAAACACAGCAATACCATTAAAACAGTTATATGTTAAAAAGGGGTAACAATTAAAAGTTCACCAACACAGTTTTGTTAAATAAACCTAAGAACTTTGATTTCTAGCCAGGCTGAGATAATCCACCCTCTATGACAGAAAGGAGGAGGGAAAATTCCACTTTTAAGCAGAGGAAATCCATTAGCTCAACTGGGGAGGTAGGAAAATGTAACATCCAAATGGAACTGGTTTTGTGTGAATTGGAGGCGGAAAAGGTGCTATAAACTGAATTGATGAAATTATCTGGGTTAAAAAAAAGAAAAGACGAGGGAAAGTGAGGAGGAGGACATTTTTTGAAACCTAGTTCATTTCACTAACGAAAGCTTACAGCCCAGAGTTGCACGACCATAACTGGTGAGGTGAAGGGTGTGGTAGAAACCTCTTAAACCCGTTTTGCCACTGAAGAAAACATTCACTAGCTTCATCCTCGTACAGCATCAGCAAGGGTGATTTAAATTTTTATTATTTTTTTTTTTGTACAGGGGAGCTTAAAACTGGGCCCAGTACTCCAGGTGTGGCCTCATCAGTACTGAGTACAGGGGAAGGATCACCTCCTCCAACGTGCTGGCAGCACTCCTAATGCAGCCCAAGATACCATTAGCTCTCATTGTCGCCAGGTCACATTGCTGGCTCTCCTTCCGCCATTAATTATGCAAGGAAAATTGAAAGTGCATTAGGTCTTTCAGAAGAGTTTAACAATCGGGACCAGAATAAAACCATAGATTGTGTATCTATTTATTTTCCTAAATATAGAAAGATTGCAATTACAACAAGAACTCCTGTATCTGTTGTGCTATTGCAATTTTCTAGAGCAATACATGCTGTCCCCTTCTGCCACTCAGTAGTTCTGGGAACTCCCAAGCTCCAAAAAACATTTGTTTAATTCCAAAATTATGGCACAGAAATCCTTACATTATTCATGTCTACCATTAACCCATTTCTAAGATCTCCAAGGAATATTCTTCTTCTATTCCAGCTAGGATATGTGTTAAGATGGTTGTTGCCTTTGCTCCACCCTAGCTGCTGATGGTGGAGAACTGTCTGTTCATGGAGAAACTTCTGTACCCTGAGTATTATATTAAGATTGCTGTGCACCTTTATATATGAATGGGAGATATAGGATGTGAGGGTATTGACGTTGTGGTTGGGCACATCTTTACAATTCCTTTTTTTCTTTTAAATGTACCAATTATGCAGCAGGAGGAACTGTTGTCACTAAATATTCAGGACAAATGACACTAAAGTGCAAACAACCTACTTCTTCAAATTCTGACACTTTCATATGAATTATTATCAGTATTTTCCTCTTATGTAGAAATGAAAATATAGACATGTCTTTTCAAACTAGGAAAAAACCACCCTACGTTCTCAAAGACTAGTGAAGAATAGCTTCGCTTTGTTCCACCTGTGAGTTAGCTGCTCTCGTGATACACAAAGATTAATATAAAATTACATGTTAAAAATTTGTCAATCAAATTGGAATGACAAAACATAAAACAGCACAAGTACCCTGTTGTCATTTCAATCAGGAAGAGAAAAAATGCAGTCTGTGCAGGGGGACCCCTTGAAATTGTATATTTATAGAAGGTAATTTTCCATTTTAAAAATGTGATCTTTTTTAATAATCTTCATATTCCACAGAGGCAGTAGGAGACATTACAAGATGTCAGAAGAAAATGGTTTTGTGTTGTTGGGCTTCTCAGCAAAACTAGTTCTTTAAAACATGAAAATAGCTTGGTTGGAACAGGAGCTGAGGTCTTATTCTAAAAACCTCATCTGAATATAATAAAAAAAGCAACATTTGACCATACTAAAAGATCTGCCAATTCCTGCCCAGAACCAATTATTTTGACTATTGGAATATAAAGTATGGCAATAGAAAAAATAAATGAAAATTTTTAAAAAAAAGAGAGTGGAGCACTTGGCAGCATGGACCTAAATTCATTATTATATTTAGGGAAGCCAAGGTTTACTTCAGATTTGGTCTGCTCTGTTCTCCAAGACTGGAAGCCCAGTCATATTTGAGATGTGCTTCGCTGCTCTCCAAGACTGCTTATTTCAGTCCAAAAAGAAGTCTAGTCAGCACACTCCAAATATGCTCCACAAGTGTGAACCAGAAGTGGGAGTGATATGGAGATATGTTTCAGCAGTGCACTCTCAATCTGACCCAAAAACACTACTGCAGGGCCAAGAAATCTGGCAGACGCCAGCTGCATTCAGAGTCTGAAACAGTAGTTAACAGCACTTCCCTAGCATCAGCTCCTGCACTCGTGTTTAGCAGGGCCAGTATCTACCCATAGTGACTTGTTAATGAAGTGAAAATCATTACAGCCATATAGCAGTGATGCTAATGATGAAGTCATCCCCATACCAGCAGTTAAGATCTCAGGGGGTGAGAAGGAAGTGCTCAGTACAGATACTGCAGAGTAGAAGGATGTGTTGCACTAGAGCAGCACAACAGTAGATGGAATCCCACTGCATCCACAGGAATCAAATGCGGATAAAGAAGAACGGAAATGAGTATGTCCCTCCCATACCCGAGATAGTGTTGCGCCACTAGTACAATTATCTCCTCTCAACAAAAGTATCCGAGAGAAACACAACTGAAAAGATAATCACTTTTAGTGCAAAACGATAGCATTCTTTCATGCCACGGCCCGACACTGGATCTTGCTAATCCTGCCTGTATACATTATATATGAGTAAACCAGACATTATCAGCACAAGGGAACTGTTAGACCCTTCCAACACAGCCTACACGAAAGCATGCAATGCTCGCCACCAAAAAGGGACCTAACATGCAAGACAAGTGTGACAGGACTTCAGGTGAGGCACATACTCCATTCCAGGGCTGGTAAACATGCCTTTAGAAAGGGCATGCTGTCTGCAGGAAGAGCTTGGGCTCTCCAGGCGCTCAGCTGGCAAGGCTCTCCCACTGACCCTGCGAGAGCAGACTTTTCAAACTTAGCTGTAAGCTACACAGCTCCTATCAAACTGTCCATTGAGAAACTCCTTTTTGTTGTGATACACTAAACCTTCAGCCTGACATGAGGTTCATGTGGGCAGGACCTGTGCTCCCACGGAGACCTGACAACTTCAGTCGTGTTTTTCGAAGTGTCATGACATTAAAGACTTCATGCCCAGCATGTGTGTGGCTTCACACTGTACTCAAGGCAGGACCAAAGACTGAATAAGAGAGTGCATTCAGCAGACAGAGGTCTGCTAAACCTCTGTGTCAAAGCATTCAAGATCTACTTCTGTCACAGATGATAGTCAAGAGATATGCATGCATTTCTCGGTTTGCTGTTTGGCTTTTTGTTGTTGGTTGTTTTTTACAGTTAACAGTACTTTTTTTAAAGCCTGAAGTCTTTATATTAGAAGTTGGTTCTTTTTAGAGTTACCCTGGAATTAAGTGTTAAGCTGCAATCAAACTGGTGTTGTTTTTTTTTTCCTCCTTCCACAAACCTCTCAGTAACAGCGCATTTCTAGAAATACCTATCCAAACCACAACTATTACATCTTTAGATCTGCCTCTAGCAAAGGTTTAGCATAAGTAAAGAAACACATAGCAGGGAAAATAACTGTTGAAACAAGATATCTCAGATTCATTTTTCAATGAAAAAAAATGAAAATTACAGAAGCCTGCTGAATAAAATCCAACCAACAGGTCAAAAGCAAGGTGAGACTTCCTGAGGGCTCCTTTAAGAATTCAGCCAGGAAAATTCCAATTATTCTTTTATTGGTTTACCTGCCTGCTAGGTAACAGATGGTCAAAAATCTGTATCAAAGAAGGGGCCCCACCAACAGATTATTATTATTATGAATGTTTCCTGATAGAACAAATTCTTTAAGTCTCAAAAACTTAAATTTGATAAAAGAGAAATATGAATGAGCTTTATTAGGAAAGCTTTACTTATAGTGCTCTCAAGTGCTAGAAAACAGGATAAGGTTTTGTAGTGGATTTTGTTATGGGTTTTTGCAGCATTACATTTAGCAACATTCCCACAATAACAGATTTTTAAAGCCACTGATCACCAAGATCAACATGCAATCAATGAAACAGGTTCATTAAAAACCTTCCTAAGAAATTCAAAACCAACTTCAAGATATTGAAAGGGGTATAAGGCCCTTCTGCAGTTTTTCCTGGGATTCGCATCTTTAAATACTTAATGTAGGAAAAAGAAAATCAATGTGAAAAATATTTTGGCAGAGACCAGGAAAGAGAAAAATAACATTATTAACTAAATTTGGCCAGTAGTTTCTGCATGGATAGTGATCTTCTAATTTATCTTGTTAGTTTGGTAAACCATGATGAGACTTTCACCTTGATCACAGCATAAAGGTGATGTCTTATAAAACAATAACAACTTTCAGATCATGTCTTTAGACATGGTAGTCTGCATCTACGGAAAAACTCATTTAGCAGGCAAGATGCATTTAGCATCTAATTGGCAGCGAAGCCAACGTGCAAACAAAACACATGTTCTGAAGAGAATGGATATAGCTTTTTCCTTCCAGAAAAGGTCTAGAACCAAGGTTTCTTTTCATGCTGCAACTTTCTGTTTCCCCACCTCCCCTAATATTCCCATAACAGGTTTTAAAGTTCTATCAATTACTTCTGCTTCCACCACTTGAAAGACCTTGCTTACACATGCTGTACCAGGGATGTGCCAGCTGCTTGCTGCTGAGCCCAGCATCTGTGCAGTACAGTACTCTACCTGTAGTCTGGTGCGGTTTACCATGAAGAGGTTTCTAAAATTTGATAATTTGCACCTGTTACCACCCCAAATGTACCTTGGGATGTGTCAAAAACTTTGAATGTGTTGCAGTGGCACTTACCGCAGTGCTTTAATCACGTATCCAATTAGGGAAGAATACCTATCTAGTCTTGCTAAGTTAGCATTTCTTGCACTGAAATGAGCCACAGTTGTTCTTCCTACCATCTGGGAATAAAAAGAAACAACCAGCTGCAAATTACTATGCTTTCCACCTCCAGTTCTGAAACAAAAATTGCTTTATTTCACCATCAGAAAGAACAGAGCATGAAAACAGTGAGTGAACTGGTATTGTGGGCAGTAAGGAATTATCATACAACATTAAAAATTAGGCCATTTCATGCTGTGGAGTTAAAATCAAATCTGTAAGCAGCATCTTCGCATTAAAATGCAACCCCACGTGGAAGAAAGTGTTATCTACTAGATACAGAAGGGGAATAGGAATTTATACTTCTAATCTTGTTATTGACTTAACATGTGGAACTCAGGGAAATTACTAGCATCAGCTCCCTTGTTTGGCAGAGTAAGACACATAGTCCTTACCTATCCTCCCAAGATACTTCAATATTTCATATGTAAATCAGACATCATAATGCATTTGCATACAAATAAAGCCTATTTCTGTCTTCTGTTTTAATGGCTATTTCTCAGAAACAGGAAGAATTCAACAGCACAAAACAGAAGCAAATCAATTTAGTACAAATAGCAAAAATCTCTAAAGCAACTAACAAAACCACACAGAACTGAAGTATATGAGTCTCCACTCTTACACGCAGCATATTCCATCTTGAATATTCATTTCCAACTTAAAAATAATAATTAAGAGAAATTACGAGACAATATTTACACAAGGGCCAAAGTGAGACAATTTTTCCGATGAGATGGCTTATTCTAAACTCTAAATCAGAGTTCTAAGTGTGATGCTTGATGGTACTCTGCCATCTGAATATACTCACAGTTTCATTCTCAAAATAGAACATTAACTTGCAAGACCCAACAGGGTAATACTTCAACTGTTGTTACCGAACCATAAGCACATTTTATAGATACATTAGTCCTGTGGAATCATTCACATGTTTAGGACATCCCACATAGCAAACACTAATAGGGGGAACCATAACTTTGATTAGTTACACTGGAATCAGGATATCTAGGATAATCACAACTGTATGCTTAACCAATAAATACAGGGCAAGGAAAAGAACAGCACTGTAGTTGTGCATACTATTTCTGTTTGTAAGAAGATGCCACATAGATGGTTTTGCTTATCTAGAAGTTATTTAGAAATAATGTAGTAGTATTTAGAAAGGCAAACTACAGAAACAAAACATTTAGCCAGCAATGTAAAGATACAGACAGAGCAACTTAAATGACGTATGGTTTTCAAACACAGTATTTATTTAGATAAATGGCAATTTATTTTAAAACAGTGAACCTCTTTTCAGTTTGTTACAGAAATGTGTCTTGGTGGGATATTTGATGTTTCCGTAAATTCTTACAGCTACAGGATGATTTTCCTAGTGAAAATATATCATTCTAACCTCTCAGGGACACAGTAAGATAGCCCTGCATATAATGAAAGCAGGAAACATTAAATCAGTAGGACAATTCACCAAAAATGCACCAACTGCTCAGTCACAATTCTGGATCCACCACGACAGTCAAGGACTGCCCCATTTCCTTGAATCCCATTACATTAAGGTAGCATAGATATCAGAAACGCTTAGCAATCATCCAGGCTGAAGACTGAATCATACTAAAGTTTCTCACGTTCAGCACCCTCCTGTCAGTGCTTGCATTTGGAAACCATGGCCAACATGAAAAAGGCTGGACTGATGCAACCTGTGATTGTCTAGGGAAAGTGGGATACTCTAAGTAGCATCTCTCAGACCTCAATATAAAGGCAAGGGGAATGTAAAATAGTTGGTAATTCTGAAATAATGGCTTAGCACTAAATAGGCTAGGGCAGTGATGTGTGAATTGATAATTAACACATATTTTCAAGGGAGGAATTTCTTTGCAAGTGTCTGGCCCTATGAACACATCCAGTTTCTTGTCATAGTCAACAATCGGCATTTGTAAGCTAGTTATAGTAACTAAACACCACAACAGTATGATTGCATTATTTCCTTACTAGCTTCAAAAGTGATGCAATTTATCACATAACACTAGTTACCCAGTGGGAAAAAATCTCCCCCTCGAGTGAGGACATTTCCCAGTGGGGAAAAGTTCCCCTTGAGATGTGTGTACCTGAGGTATACCAGATAGATTAGTGGCAGCATCGGCATTAACAAAGAAGAGACCTGTTAAATTCTTTCACAGCTATTCTAGCTGTCATTTTAATCTTTCTTGAAACAATGCTCCTTCACAAGGGGCAGCCAGCAATTGTCAGATATGTTATCGTTACCAGAAACATGTCCTTAGGTTGCCAACTTCTTTCTTACATCTGTTGTTATATCGGCCATGTATTTTTGATTCTTTCCATGTTTTCACCAAGTTGTTACATGAAATGCCTGATCTAATCCTAGAGTTACTGATGAGAAAAGATCCTTTTCTCTGTGTGGGTCTCCCCCCTCTTGCATTGGTTGTTTACCTGGCTGCAATAACTCAGGGGAAACTAATCCAGCAGTAAGTGAAAACTTTTCTGCTAGTCTGATAAACTGATCCGGCTGACTGTTGTGGTCCAGCAAGCAAACAGTCCTAGCACAGGGACTAAGGCTGGACCATAGGGCTGGAATCAGGAGGCAAAGACATCGGCCTTTCACTAACAGCTGTTAGGTAACCTCTGCACACTTTGTTTTACATCACCCTGAGCAAACATTTTACTAGGTATAAGGAGAGGCAACCAGCAGCCTGAAGCAGAGCAAACACTGCCTTTTTCCCCACAAAGGCTACTCACACATTTGATAATTTATGTGGGCTGTATTAACTGATGTTTAGTTTGGTTTATACCCAGAGTACACAACCAAGCAATACTTTAGAAGGGAGTGGTGATATTTCTGTAATCTCCACTGAAAGAGAGATACAGAAATGCAGTATCACACACTTTGGTATGGCTTCTCTAAGTCCCTATTCAAGAAGCCGCAATTTCCTCTAGTATTACTGAGCAGAAAAACTACTACTAAAGGAAAAGAAAAAAGAATATTCAATACAAGGAAATGAAGGCATGCTGAAGTGCATCCACAGGATGGGAAATCAGCTTACTGAATGGGAATGCAGCCTGGCAGCGGGAGCAGAGAACTGCAAGACAAAATTCACAGGCTCCTACTCTCAACCATTCTATTGACTCCTATTTGATCTTTCACAACTGTTTTTCCTCTTTGTCTTAATTCAGCCTTTTGCAAAATACATATGGAAATATCACTCTTATCTCTCAAGATGCAGAACGTAATAGAAGTGCTCTAATCAGTAAAGCAGTTCCTGGTACATGTATGCTTCACGATCTACTGATAAAAGGTGTTTCAGAAATGTGACAGATTATCACTTTCTCCCTCAAGGCATCTAAGGACATGGTATAAAACACAAGGAAACTTCTGTCTGAGATGTTGAAAGATTTTCTGTATTTTGCTTTGGTTGAAATTCAAGGCTAATGATAACTTCTAGTGTTAATGACCTTTTCCTTGAAGCAGCATACAAAATTCTGCCAGGTGGCACTTATCCCCTGAAAGAATGTCCTGAACATTCAGCTGCCTTCACTTAGTACAAATAGCTGCAGTAAAAGATATGACTGAAAGATAAAGATTTATCTCTGCACTATAGATAGGCAGAATGTAAATGCATAGTAACTCTGATAACGAACTAAGGCAGGAGTTTGGTCTTAGACTTACACCTTTATTATCAACATCAATTGATGATTCACACAATGCAACATGGTGTACTGTTTGTTCATGGATCTTTGCTTGCACAACTGCAGTTACAGCAGAGTACCGGGAGCCAGATCGAGGACCTGGATTTATCAACATGCAAATGCACAAAGGTAAATTATACAATCTCTTATCCTCACATAAGAGGGCTTCATTGCCAACTATTAACCATTCAAATGATTTACAGCATTCTGCATTCATTTCTGTGCACCACTGCTACAGTTTACAGCAGCTAGGACTTCCAAATAGTAAGTCTTTGAGCCTTAGTCATTTTTGCTGTACTGCTGAGTGAGCATTCCAATATTAAATAAAATAAAGCCATGAAAATAAGTAACAAAACATGCTGCAAAGTGTTTAAAATTTAATTTCCCATTAGTAAATCATACAGCCTCAGGAATCCAAAACTCTACAAGAGATGGAAGTTCTCCAGCTTGCTTTCGAGTTTTCTCATTTCTTTTAGGCTGTAGGCTTCAAAGGGAAACATCTATGCCATTCTTGTATGGAATGCAGTTGGGTAAATAGCTACTTGAATAATATACAGAGTAGAAATTTCATGGCCTTCTCATATTTATCTTAAATATAACAAGCTGTTTTAAGGGCTCTTTTTCCCCCTTTTTATGAAGTGAGATGTATAGGGTTGGACAATGAAGTCCCCAGAAGTTAAACATCCAAGCTCCTTAATTTTTTGCAGATCTCTGAACACATTGCTCCTTTCTGAACACAGGGGTTTTTTTCACTACAGCTTTTTTTCAAGCCATGTATAATACAATCCCAACCTATGGGAGAGAAGGTGAAATCAGGATGTTTGCTTTGCCTTTGCATTTGACGACTCTGAAGAAACAAACCCCTTTTCAAACTATACTGTAAACAAAGGAGGATACCTACTCTAGCTTGCCTCTGGACTTCGGCACTGCTAACGCATGTTGCAATCTTTAAGTCTGCCGATCACTTTGTTAAAGCTTGACTGAGTGAAATATGTGTCCATAGTGTGCCATGTAGGTTTAAAATAACAAAGAAAGTAAAAGATCAAGCATCACGTAAGAGACAATTTGGTACAGGCTTTAAAATAAAAACATGCATGAGCCTCATCCTGCTAGTGCTGCCATCACTTGAAGTCTTCCTAAAGATAACTTTTGCCTCCTAATGCTGAGAAATCTTATATTTTGAAATAATTATAGTTTCAGTATGTATTTAACCCCTGTGTGTAACAAAAAGGGCAAAGAACTTTCTGAAACAACAGTAAATTTTACAATCCTTGTTGAGCTGGCTGCCTCCTTTTTCCTTGATGCAAGAGACCTTTTCCCTGCAGCTCTGTGTTTAGCTTCGCTTCAGGATACGTGTGTCACCTTTAGCCACATTACTACAGAAAAGAAAATGCAAAAGCAGATGTGCACTTGTGACAGAATTTTCAGCAGGCTTTGGATTTGTATAATTTTCTGTAGGGCAGACTATTTTTCTTTCCCCAACAGATCATGCGCTCAGACTTTCAGTCTCACTGCCACGTTTCTATATGAAAAGCCTAGTGTACAGCTTTTAGCAACATTGTGGGGTATATGCTGAAATAAATCTGTAACTCATAAGCCATTAAAATACCAAATATCAACTAAATGCAGTGCCTTTACTGTAAACACCAAATGAAGAATATTTAACCTCTAAATAAAATATTTTCAGTGAAGTGGGAGAAAAAAGGATTCTTTTTACAGTTACTTCAGATACTGCAAATAGCAATAACATACAGCCAGTACAAAAAAGAAATTAAGTCCCAAAAATCTAAGTGCTGCCTGAAATGAATTTTCTTTGACAAAAGCCAGAATTCTGAAGGTAGATTCACCTATCATTAGAATTAAGCTTCTGCTTATAAAAAAAAAAAGTAGTGAAAAGTACAATTTATGTCTTAATCCTTTCATTTCGATATCTAATTCTGGTTGGTGTGTCCCCTGCCCTTAAACCAACTCCTATTTCTACTCTTATAAACTATTTGTTGTGAAGTAGCTACTCCTAAACACTCTAAGGTTATTTAACTGATTCTATTTAAATAGTCTTTAAATAATTGAAAGACACAAATGGAGGCATTCATATAGTACATACAGCATGAAATTCAGAGGTACGTTTTAACCTTTTCATTTTGGATTCTGGACTTATTTTTAACACCTTCAGAAAACACATTCAGTTTGTGGAACATGAAATGCACAAGGAGCAAAAGGGATGACAAACCCCCATTTCTCATGGTACCAGTTCTCTCAAAAGCTGCATTTCCAATGGTGTTAAATTATGCTTGAAAACATTCTGTATAGAAGTTCTGGTTACCCTAGAAGTTTTCACTTTGTAGTAATGACAGCACAAAGATGCAGGAAGCTTCCACTCCCTGTTAAGTATAACATATGCTAACAGTTATAGACTCACGATTTTGAGGAGGAAGATGGAAAACTGCTGTTAAATTTTCTACTGGTAAATCGTAAATCAGAGGGCACAGCCTGACTTTCTCACACAGAATTGCAGCAGTACTCAGAAGACTACTGGGCTGGCTCGTTCCGCTGGCAAAACCTGTTTCCCAGACCAACCTCCTCCCTCAGCCGCTGCCTGGGAATATTGCTTAAGCGACCTCCTTGCTTCTGCATTCCCCCAGTTCCTCAAAAATGCCATGATACCTCCTGAAGCTGCTTTAGCTACTGGCACAGAACCAGTTCAGAACAGGCTATGGCAATAACTAGGAACCATCAGTTAATAAATGTTTGTGGTCTGGTGACAGCTGGTGTACCATTTCAATTCATATGAGCTTTTCCTGCAAGGAAGTTTTCTTACTCTATTTTCAGAGATGAATGTGTATCTTTCTCTTTCCAGGGGAGAGAAAATCCATATGTTCTTGTAAAAGCCACTCCAATACTCTTCTGAAGCACAGACACTTGAAAAGCTTTCCTTCATTCATTCCTTTCAGTCCTGGTCTTAACGAGGACCACATTGCTGTTTTGTCCTCGTAAGAAACAATTGTTTAAGGTTTTGGCTAGGTCTTTAACTGAAAAAGAGAACCGACACATTTCTTCTTGGGTCCTCATCAGTAACAACTGTAGGACTTTGGTTGAATTTTGTACAAATACCATAATCTTCAAGCAGCTGAGGTCAGATCCAGAGAGACAGCAGGAATCTAGGTAGCTAATTCCCAAGAAAATTTTTATTGCTATTCTTTAATCCTGAAAGCATCAAAACTCTTGTAGCTATCCTAATTTTTCTCAAATTACAACAATTCCACTTCTGCACATGCCAAGAAACATCCTGGTCTTCATATGGTTTAACAGCTTGTGGCCTACTTTATAATTAACCTGGAGTAGTGGCTAGAGTAAACATTTCTCCATAGATTATGATGTTCTTCTATAAAAAAAAAACCCAAACTGTAGATTATGAAAATGATGATGCAGTGGGCCAAAGTGGAATAAAGAACAAAAACCAGCTGACAAATAAATGAAAACAGGAGAAACTACAGATTTGAAAGAAGACATTTTAAATTACATTCATATAAAGGTGAAAATCCTGCTTAGCAATGGTCAATGACTGCAGGATTTGATTGTTAAATTCTACAAGTCCTTCTCTGAAAGCATACATAACTTTGAGTTTAGGACTTGACTTGGAGATGTCAGTAGAATGGTAATAAAAATTCCAGGTTTGCAAAAGAACTACAAATAGAAACTTTTTAATGAAAGGCAACTTTTTGAGAGATTGCTCTCTTCCTTTAAATAAGGATGTAAATATCACAGAACAAAATAAAGCCAGAGTAATAATTAGAAATAATAATAGAGTAACAGGAGGCCATGTAATCCAGCTGTGACAAACAGCAAATAATTTTAACATAGCTAAATTAGGAAAAAACAGAGAAACAGCAAAATCAAGATTTACAAAAAATGAACCAATAGAACACCATTACTCAGTCCTGACTCAGGTTATGCTCTGTGTATCACACTAAGTTCAATGGACTGGTTTTGTGATTTTTTTAATTATTTTTTGTGTGCATATTTCAGCAGAGGACCAATGACCCTGGAGCTGACATAGAAGTACTACAGAGGCCGCAGCTGCAGTCCTTCACCTGTGGAGAGCTGCTGGGGTGGCTTCTCATCACCAGGAATTTAGCAAAGCAGGTGAAACAGCGAGACACAGAAGTGAGGACAGAGTTTGTAAGAAAGACACTCCATCATCCATCAGCAGCCAGCACTGCTCCAAACAATCATACAGTCATGCTACTCTGCGGCTTCTCTGACTTCTGCCAGAAGATGTTTTTTTACTACTCATTGGCCTGTTAAGCATAAACATTGGATTAGAGCTACTCTTGCCACCCTTTGTTTCAGCAAGCACAAGCAGGAGTTTGGCACAGCTAATTGCTGTACTCACATCTGAAACCAGGAACTGCCACCCTGCCTGCAATACAAGACAGGACCAGATCTCCTCTCCGCTACTGCCTGCTTCAGGAGCCAAAACAAGAACTTTGTCCCTTTGTCCTGGACACACAAGAGATAATGTGACTGGTCTGTTGTCTGTAACTGTCATCTCTGGTAACTAAATAGATACTTGCATCCTGAAACACAGAGCCTAATGTACTTCCCCAAAAGTCTACCATCTCTAATTTTGACAAATACAGGTATTTTGGAGATATTCATACAGGAGGTTTTCGGTTTGTCTTTTTGGTGGGTTTGTTTGTGGTTTGGTTTTGGATTGTTTGGTTTTTTAAACTTGTTAAGTCCCTTCTTTTCTGGTTTTAAATTTGATTTTCTGCTTTTAATTTTGTTGAAATTTCTCATGATTTTGTGTTATAAGACAAGGAGACCAGAAGCATCCAATCTTCTTTCTCCGTACTTGTTTATAGATATTCATCGTGCCTCCTCTTACAAACTCCCCAGGTGGTAGTCTTTTTGTCTCCTCTTCATAAAGACAGCTAGAAAATCCTTGTCCTGAGAATGGCATTAAGCAGAATTTCTCTGAAACCTCCCACGTCCCGTGAGACAGCATCTTAACCCTGGGGACAGACTAGAATATGACAGCAGCAAGTCTGGCGCTGTTTTATGGCGTGTGAAATACAGGGATTTTCCCTGAAAGGAAAGCAGACACACAGGCAGACAGAATGACTCTTTCACTTTGTGTTTATACTGCTTAATCCGAGAGGTGGGACGCCTGGTTCTAGGACAGTCTATTGATCTATGTGGAAGGGGACAGCCTCAGGGACAGTAGCTACGACTACCCTGTCCCAGAACACCCTGTAGCATTCAACCACTCTCCTGGGGCACGGGTTCAAAACCCTCCAAGCAAAGAAGGGAAAAGAATGTGGCTTCTCACATACTAAGTCAGCAGCCAAACGGCTTGCCTACTGAATGTAATCCTTCTCCCCTGGCATGTTTCTCAACCTACCGCTTCATTTCCTTTGCTTTTCTTAGAAGCACTCTAATATAAAAACCACTCTGTTGCAGAGGGCCGCACAATCTCACTTTGTCTCCTAGATCATCCCCAGTAAATTACTTTTTCCTGTAGATGATGTTGCTAAGTAACAACTCTTGAAAAAAGAAGCAAAGTTCTTTCCCAAAGTTTGGCATCCCCACCCTGGTGAATACCTGCAATTTGTCACTCCTATTTAAATGATCCATAAGTGCTACAGTCAGAGCAGCAGTACAATGAAGCTCAGTTTTCTGCTGGAGTCAGAGGTGACAACTAGTGAGACTGATCTGAGTTTAAACCATTGCAAAGTTTGCATATTTTCATACATGAGGCAACAGAGGATCTTACGACAGATCTCTAGGCATACATTTGGTATGAATTATGAAATGTATTTATTAGGTGTGTATTAATGAGCTAATACAGGCATCTTCAGGGAGACAGGCCACATATTCTGATGCCAGCAAAATAAAATATGCATTTTACATGGAATTCAAGTATGGGACAAAAAAAAATAATCTGCTTTTCTTAAAGCCTCTGTGAACTATCCTCTTTCTAATTAGGTTAATGTCACATTCTTTCATAAGGTATGAAAAGCCCAAGTAGCCTCTTTCACCCAAGGGCTGTACTGTAAGAGCATATGAATCTTACGGTGGAGCATTACAAAGACATCATGATGCTTTCATGGCATTCCCTAACCCACGGATTTGTTAAAATCTGTACTGCATACTAAATATGCACTGGATGTGGGGTCTGTTCCCCTAAGGGCGAGAAACGCGAGAAAGACGCATTTCTTTCTGTGGAAAAGACGTCCACAGAAGAACGTGGAGAAAAATGATGGAGAATGATAGGTTTCTCTCTCCCTGGTCTCTTCACATGGACTGCACTTTATTTTCCAGTACATCCACTGACTCCAGCACAACCTCCCAGATTGCTATCTTCCACAAAGACATAGTTTAGCCTCTCTTGCAAATCATCTGTAGCAATGCTTATGAGAATCAGAGAACCCCCTTGCAAATCAAACGATACATGCATTAATATTAACTTCTCATCCTGCTTGCCAGTGAGACTCTCATAAGCTATTTAATTTGAATGCAAAACTTTCCCTGAAAGACATATTGTTTCTTTACTAGTCCTTCAACCAAGCAGTTCCAAGGTAACAGCCACTTTCAGCATTTACCTACAACTACTGCATAGATGTTCCTTACACTCTTCAGAAGACAGCAAGGAGAAACCTGAATTCAGTACATCATGGATCTTGTGTGTCCCTCCTTGTAACTCAGCATAATACACCCATCCTCAGCACCAGCACTGAAACTGGTACAGGCTAAATTCTGGAGAAGAGGCTTATATGCACCAACCACGCTGCAGACAACCACATTATGGGCTTCAGAAGCAGTTGAGTACTAACAGCCCTCTCCTCCCTCCTCTTACTGTCTTGACTCCTGTGGCTCAGTTGAGAGTCCTTCACCAAAAAAATGAAAAACACACATTGCCATCATAGAAGATGCAACTTCTCCTCATGTTTCCTCTAAAATATGAGGACAAGTCTACCCTACCTTCCTTGTGATGTGTCTTGCCAGCCCTATCTCAACAGAGGAGGATCCAAAGAAGCTCTTTATTAGCATCCCTCTGGCATCCAAATGTCAAATGAAACATACAGTCATGTTTGTGATGGAGGCAAAAACACTCAAAGCTGGACAGTCAGAGTAAGAGTTATGAGCCTTTTGCATAAAAGGCCACGGGATACCCTCATACTGAGAAGACCCTTTCGAAACACAAATGTAAAAATACATGCCCTAAATTCCTAAATTGGCATCTCCTTTCCTTCAACAACCAGAAGCCCCTTTACTCTTTATATCTTGCAACACAACCAATATCAATTTCTTTTTTTACTCTATTCTGCTTACAATTCCTGTCATGCAGAATTCCCATATTGCACCAATATGGGATAAGATCTTAGAGCCTAACAGCCTGCCAAGAACAGTGAAAACACACTACTTGGGAGAACGAGCACAAAAATCACTTCATTTTTATTCTAAGAAATAAAACACATATTTGTACAGATAGCCCCACAACAAAGCCAACCAGAAACAACTGCTTCAGCAAGCTTTCATGACATCTAGCACTGACACAAACAATGACCACAGATGTGCATAAGGTCATAATTAGAGAGTTTCCAAGACAGATGCTATTTAAATGCACACAACT
This sequence comes from Gallinago jamesoni, assembly GCA_025769975.1. NCBI lineage: Eukaryota > Metazoa > Chordata > Aves > Charadriiformes > Scolopacidae > Gallinago > Gallinago jamesoni. Next base: position 41,772,346 of record JAOQGH010000023.1, read on the forward strand.
GTATCTTCTTAGTGTTTATGTTGTCAGTGATTAATGACCAAATTGCTTCCTCTAGCACACTGCTCATATGGCAATCTGCACAACTGCTTAAGTTGCACAGGGAGGAATAAAACTGTTGGAAGAGAAACCTGCTGTCAGTCCAGTCACTGCTATAATCTGCTGAAGCCTCACCCCCAGTCCATTTCACTGCCCTTCATTTGCCTGTCCTTCAAGCAGCTTGTGACAGTCCTGTGACAGTCCATGTGTGCAGCAATATAAATTGCTTTCAAGTAACAATTTGCCTGTTTATTCAGCAAGCTCCCTCTATTTAACAATTTGGAAAAATCTTAACTGGCTTTATCATTTTCTTCAAGGATTTTCGCTAGTTAGTAAGAAGCCAAAGATTATAATAAGGATGGGAGGAAGAAAGAAGAGGAGTTGGGAAAGCTAAAATTAAACACCTTCCTTACATAGAAAACCAAAAGGCTGTGAAATAATCCTTGTCCTCTCTGCAAGGGGTAGGTGTGCATTTATTTACATGATAAATGACAAATTCAGTAAGCTGAACATAAGGAACATCCCAGTGCTCCCTGCAATTTCATTTCACTTACCTCAGCACAGAAGCAGCTCTCTGCTGGTACCATCAGTACCAGAATTCTCTTTTCTACATTTGTCCTTAACTGTACTTGGCAAAAAAGGCAGTGTTTCAGGTGTACTGTTTGTAACAATATAGCATTTTTCAAATGTTCAAACACTTCCAGACAGATGTTTGAGATGACCAGGCAGGTTCTGCTTCTTACTTGTCTTTCATTGTAACGATGATTTCAAAAGACTTGAAAGATTTCTTGCATAGGTGTAAACTGGGGGGGAGGGGGAGCAAAAAACACGCCTCACCAGAAATCTATGCTCTCTGGGAAGAGTTTGAGCGAGTGTTGGATGTGCTATATTGGTCTGTATTTATACCTGTACAAGTTCTTACTTATATTAAATAGGAAACAAGTAAAGCTAAAGGCCACTGCATAAAACAAGAAACTGATTGATTTTGTTTTTTAAAAGCAGTTTAACTCAAAGGACTATTGGACATTGAAGAGTCCATTGAAGTACCACCATTCGAAGCCTGGTCTGTTACATCAATGATGACTAGATGAACTTCAGTTTCTGAAATTTACAGAAATAATGATAATGCATGCATTTCAGACCTCTGTGTTTTCTACGGGTGCGTCTTTTAAGTGGAGTTTTCTAAAAGGTTTTCAGTTTGGACAATGGTATGTTGTGTTTCCAATGCTTTCCTTGTAGGGCCTCTATGATCAGATCAGCTAAGCATGCAGGACCAGGTTATGCCTTGCCCTTAAGCAGATGTGCAGTGGGAAAGAGATATCTGTGCCTGAACTGTACCTACCAAATCCAAACATCATGTAGCTATGTCTTAGCAGGCAGTACTAAAGCATTATTAACTCAGTCCCATCCCCACTGTCCTGACTGTGAACATTTTTTGATTGATTCATCTCTGAAATCAATATTGCCAGATTTAAAAATAATAAGCTGCAGGGACCGTGGATTAGATTTTTATCTGATCAAAAAAAATGAGAATTTACACACACTACACTGTATAAGAAAAATAGAAAAGCATGACCTTTTTAAATATTTTTTCTGAAAGTGCAGTTATTATTATATAGAAAAAAATAATTTGAATTCAAAAGTAGCTCTTGGACAAAATAATTTACATTTTTATATAGTACCAGAAAGCATAACTGACAAGTAATGTAAAAAGGCATAAGGTCAAATGGAAACAGGCTTCTAAGGTCAATTCAGCACCTGAAGTTTAAAGTGCTTTACGGTTTTACTGAAAAGGAAGAAGAATAAAAAAAAAGAAAAAATATTTAAGTACTATCAGAATGTCATGCTTTTCTCACCAATATTACCACTATACACTGATTAAAGCATATTTATTCAAAAGCATTTAATTGTCACAAGCACATCACCTCTTTTTTTTCAAACTCTAGTTATTAAAGTGAGGGGGGAGGTGGTACAGAGACACTCATAACAGTATTTTACTTATTAAAAAACCCCACATAACTCCTTATAGCAAGCAGACAACCTGATCTCTAAACTCAATGACAACTATTTTTAGGACAAGCTTTGCTTGTTTGAAATCAGTCAGGAAGCACCAAAATGAGATCAAGTAAATTGTCATTATTGATACCAGCTGATTATATTTCCCATAATAGAAAGAATGCTAATTTGGGAAAAGGGGAGAAGAAAAATAAAAAGGAAAGCATTGCATTTTTTATAGTAGTATCAACGCACTGCCAAGAGTCACAGCCCTCTGGTTAGACTAATTTTAAGGTGATTTTTTTTAAAGCTTTTCTTATTTGAGAAGCTCACTATTGCAGTGAGCCACATTCAAACAACCACAGTCCAACTTCCCAGCACAAATACCTGCACCCATCCATTACAGAGAGCTTACCCACCAAAACCTTATGGGAAGCATGACTGTTGGAAAAAACAAGGGCTTATAAAAAGCCATGGCCAAAGGAACGGTTCCTCGGGCTTTTCAAAATACCAATGAAAACTGCTATGGGGAAGCAAATCAGCATTGTCTTTCAGCCTTTTACAGGCAAGTATTAAACAGAAACTCAAGGTGAAATATGGAAATGCAATTTAACTTGATCATTATATCCAGGATAGCAGCCCACCACCCCCTCCCCAATTAAAGGAAAAAGCAAAGTAGGCCAAAAGCTTAAAGAAACACCCCCCTTACAGCGTTTTAAAACTTGAAAAAGGCGGGCACCCCATGGATTTTTCAAAAGCACCCACAGTTTCATGGAAGGGGGTGGGGGGCCAGAAGGGGGAAGAAGTTGGTAAACCAGGCTCTTAATAGTAAAGAAGATGGGCTTCAGAACACTCAGTGAAGCATCTTACACACAATATTCCTCTCACACATGAGAGTTTGGGAAGGAAGGCTCACCCTGGAGGCCAAACAGAGGCCCACAGAAGCAGCCCCCCCCCCCTCTCCCCCCGCGGCCCTGGCCGTGAGGGGAGAGGGGTCCCAGCAGGTCCCCAGCCGTGAGGGGGACTTGTCCCACCAGATCCCGGCTGCCCCCACACCAACCCCTTCACCTCCCCGGCGCGGCCCTGAGGGGGAAAAGGGGGGTGCGGGCCTCCCCGGAAGGCCTCCCGGCCGCCCTTTCTACCCTCCCCCCGCGCCCCTTTCCTTACCCGTGGTGGAGAGGACGGTGCTGGCGAAGAAGAGGGAGGAGGTGAAGTCCCAGTTCCAGTTGCCCGAGGCGTTGCTGAGCACCGAGACGCCGTAGTTGCTGGCCTCCAGCACCCGCATCAGGAACTGCTCCAGCTGCTGCTCCGAGAGGCAGGCGTGCTCCTCCAGGAAGCGCTGCTTCAGCTTGCCCAGCTCCTGGCGCAGCAGGTCCTCGTAGGGCAGCTCCACCGAGGAGAAGACCACGGCGCCGAACACCAGGTAGAGCAGGTAGCCCAGCACCAGCAGGGCGAAGCACCAGGCGGAGCGGTGCTGCTCCACCAGCCGCACGCAGGAGCTGCCCGCCAGCGACTGCAGCATCTTTCCCCGAGACGCCGGGCGGCTGCGCCCCGGGCCGGGCCGGGCCGGGCCGGGCCGACGAGGGGGGTGGGTTGAGGAAGGCGGGGGCGGGTGGGGAACGGGGGCAGCGGGGCCGGTGCGGCGGCCGCCGCCTGCCCTCTGTCCTCTCTTTCTTTCTTTCTCTCTCTGCGGCCGTTGACTTTGAAGGCGCGGAGGGGCGGTGATGTGGCGCTCACGTGGGCGGGCGGTGCAGGTACCGCGGCGGAGGGACGGCCTGTGGGGCCGCCACCACACCCCCGCCCCGGCCTGGCGTGGCCCGGCCCGGCCGCCTTCGCTCTCTCTCTGCCGCCGAGCACAACGGCTTATCCACCTCTTTCTCCTCACCCCGGCAGGCGTTGGGGGCCCCGGCTGACGCTGGGTGAAGCCGACCGAGAGCCGTCCACCGCCACCCCCAGCACCCCACCCCCGCCCCCTCCGCGGTGCGGGGGTGCGGGGGGAGTGTTGCGTGCGGCCGGGCGCCCCGCCGAGGTGTCTTCCCTTTGTCACGAAATAGCCTGTCACGCAATTCGGAGATTTCCTCTCCTTCGCTCTGCCCCCCACCCCCCCCCCCACTTCCACCCCAATGAGATGCCCCCAAACCAGCAATCCTTTCCGCTAGTTTGTTTGGGGGTTTTGGGGGTTTTTTTTTTGGGGGGGGGGTTTGATGGTGTTTTTTGTTTGCTGTGTTCTTTTTGTCACGTTTCAAGGAGCGCCAGGCCAGGCAGAGGAAGGCAGTAACGCCGGAGACGGAGCAGTGCGAAGCAGGAGATGGTTGAATTTCGGTTTGGGGATCGCATGGGTTCAAGGAGAAACCCTGATGGTAAGGTGTTTACCTCACGTCTTCCCTCAGGTCCACTAGGACGTAACTTCAAAATGGGGCCAGCGGGGGTGCGGTTTGAAGCAGGTAACCTCCAGAAGCCCCATCCGAGCTGAATGCGGCTCGTCTTCTGTGCTGCGCTCCTGGAGCTACTTGCTTTTTAATGGTTCGAGTGCCTGGCTGGTGCTCAGAGCAGTGTCCATGGTGAATACAAATGCCCCGGTCCAACCATCCCCCTGCATGGTCCGAACAAGGGATCTTCTCAAGTTTCACTTCATCCATCTCAAACTCTGGCCGGCGGTCATACCACTTACCTGCAAAGATGTTCCCCACAGCGTGAAAAGAAGCAGTGAAAATTGTAGTTTCTTAAAAGTGTCCTTTAAGGTGACTAAAAGCGGCTTCTGGTAAACGAGAGGTCACAATCTGTGGGGCTCTGCCACTTCCCTTTCACATCTCAGCTGATGGCAGCTTGTCCAGTCACAGAAACAAAGTAGTAGCTTGTAAATTAGAAACTTACTGGGGCTGAGCCAGTGAGTTCAGACAGGGTATATCCAATCCAGCAGCATATCTTAAGCTGTGAGGTACCCCTCTAAGCTGCAAGGACTAAAATAGGAAAAGAATACAAAAATGAAACAATTTTTCGTGCTAGAAACTTAAAACGATGTGTCAACGTTCCCTTTTATACCTAAGCTACAGTGGGCCGTGGAATGCATCTGGCCTGGCAGAAGGGCTCACCCGGTCCCTGGCCCCACTCCCCACTGCCAGCTACAGCTGAGTTGTTCCAGGGGCTCAGCACCCCCCTCCTCCTGTTGGATGGTCAAAATGGGAATGTGTTCATGCACGCAAAAAGCAGGTGCTTGAACCTGCTGTGGTCCAACAGCACACCTGGGGGCCACGATAGATCCGTGCCCAGCAAGCCGACTCGTGACGCCGTGCCAGGAGCACGCACGTGTTCTGGCCTCTTCTGGGTGTGTGCATGTGCACCCCGTGTGTGCACGTTCGACCATACAACTGGGGAGGGGGCACCTTGGGCACCCGGGTGTTTTTGGTAGGAAGATAAACTTTTCCCTCACAGCTGAACTCCTGAAACGTTGGAAGGTAAATGGTTCCGAAGTGCCTTCTTCATCTGTATGAACTGTAGCACGGCACAGAGGTGCTGCATAATTAAATTAGGGGAGGGGTTTGAAATGAGCAACTGAAGAAAATCTATGCCATATATCCAGAAGTTAATTGCCAGGACAGAGAAAGAGATGTCACAACTCTACACCACCACTTCAGCACCTTTCGTCAGCGTCAATGTATCTTTAAAATGTATGTTTTTGCTGTAAACCAGTGATGTGTAGGAAAAAGATGATCTAAATCAATAGCAATGACAATTAATAATGGATACTGTCTGGAAGATTGTAATGCAGACAGGCTTTTGAAGGGACTATTCCAAACAAATGTTTTATTGCATCGCAGTAAGACAGCATGCATTTAAGCATCGTTAGAGAAAAAGAGGTCAAGGAACCTTGGCTAACTCCATCCAATTACTTAATCACTTGTCCCCTCAAATCCCAAATGACTGAGTATCTCCATCTATAATAGAAAAGCCATTTGAAACAATATGTGTGACATACTGGGCTCCATTTTGATCAAGTGTACTCAGTTTGCCAGATGCAATAGGTTTCATAATACGATCTAATTTATGGCAACATCTGGTTGCGTTCGTGGTAGGGTGTGGGCATGTCTTTACTATGAAAGAATATTTTCCCAACCTACAAGCCAAATATTTGTTTAAAGGTTAGAAAATGTTTGTCTAAGAACACACCTCTCTTCTGTGGGTAGCTGGACACTTCTATTTACTGGCTTCCTTCAGTTTTCAATTTTTATGAATCATTCATTCTCCATTTTTAGAAGTCTCTCACACTCGGAGGCTTGCTGGGCTGGAGAGAAAAGGAGGACTCTGCTGCATAGAACCTGCACTGCTCTTATAACTCATTTTTGACCCCCACAGGTTTTTGGAGGCATGGGTTTGGGGGAGCAATGTCAGAGCAACACAGCTGTGTCACTGGAGCATTCATATTCTTGTTTCCAAAGCAAACATCTGACTTTCAGCCACCATTGTTTATGTTCATGTTTTAATTCAAAACCCTTAACATACCTGATAATTTAATTGCAGATTTCATTGGGATAGATGTGCAGAAAGGTGTCATAATGTTCCGTTTTCTGAATTCAAGTGATTGTATTTACCATGATATTATATATGAATGCAATTATGTCGTTCCAGAGTACGTTCCATTCTCACATTGTTTTGCTAGTCAAGGATCAAGCTGATCACAGATTCAGTGTACTGAATTCAGTGTTATGTACTGTATAACAGAAAGTCACAACATGCTTCAGCAGGGAGTGACTGGAATTCTGGAGCAGGCTGTTACAGAACAGCCTTTTTCCAGCAGAAGCTTCATTCTGCTGTGATCATCCCTCTTAATAAAACATGAATCCAGTTAATAAAGCGTACCACATCATCACATCACTCATCCACTAGCTACGCTCAGAGAGGACTGGGCTCCTTGCTGCCAGAGAAGTCCAGCTGCTAGCAAGGAGAAGAAACCCATGATTGTTAGATACTGGTGCTCTCTGTCACACTAAACTCCCCTCTGGGGTACAGAAAATGCACATGCAAGCTCTCTGTCTGCAAGGGTAGAAGACAGACACACTAATTCACTCATAGAACTGAGACAGAATCATGTTTATGTCCTGGGGTGCTAAAAATCCATACAGAAACTCAGTAGTCTCTCTACTGCTTGGGGGAGATATGACAAGTCCCCTATCGCATCCCTGGGTCAGCAGCTTCTCTAGTGTTGTCCAGAGGCTGAGAAAAGCCTCTCTGTTACATAAGAAATGTAAAGCCCTCTCAGACCTGTGAGAATCACACTTTCTGTTAGGAGAGGTGAGATTGAAATAAACAGGTTTTGTTGTAATAGCAGCCTATTTTTATATGAATTTTTGGTTAACTAGAAAAATCTCTTTTACTGACACATTATTTCCAGTGAAACTCTGAAGTGCTCCGAACGGTGGAAGACAAGAAGATGGTGGCAGGCTAGGGCAATGACAGCCTAGTGACAGACAGTGACCAGAGGGGGGGAGCACTGTACTCTAGCCTTTTGTCCAGAGAATGTAAATGACATTAGATAAAAATAGTGGCTTCCGTGAAACTCCAGAATAGCTCACTAACAGTGCTCCAGCACCCAGAAACTGTTCTATGCTGAACAGCATATGACAAAGAGGAGACTTGATGCTGGGGCTCTGCTGCTCTAATCATTGTGCTCTAGACCCTGAGGGAGGAATGACGCTAGGACAAGGGAAACACATTTGGCACTGTTACTAATATCAAGACGATAAAATATTTTCATGACCAAAAAGAAATAACTGACTCAAATCCACAAAGTTGTATTTGTATCCTTTCAAGTTGACTGAAAGGATTTTTTGTAATTTTTTTTTCAAAAGAGTGGTCTTATGGCAAGATCACAAACACTTTGACATCAGTCTTAGAAGAAAACGTCGTTCCTCCCCCAAAAAGTATAAATAATCATGCTAAAGAACCTTTAAATCCTGAGAAACAGGATAAATAAAATCAGTTACTAGGCAATACTCATTCTGCCAAACCTGTTCTGCTCTGGCATAGCTATAGCATGAGCTCACAGTACAGTGAACAGAGGAGGTGGTAGTGGTGGTGGTGGAGAGGAGTGGGATGAACTAGGCAAGTGTGGGGCCCAGTGAACAGTTATGTGCTGAGAACATTAAATAGTATCAAAGCTATGTCACTCTGACGGCTGAATATTCAATAGCAATAGGGAAGTGATTTGTCCTTTAGGATTTTTCTTCCTATTTGGTATAAGTATAAACTCAGCATAGCAAGTTTAAAGTCTGACTGATCTGTCCTAAATTACATGAAGAAATTTGGCCATAAACATAAGATTCTCTGAATTCACTTGTGTTAAGGATTTTTTTAATGAAACTGAGAAGTGGAATCCTTCATAATTTGCTGTATCTGTTAAATGAATGTTGGAACATAATACATTTCCTGCTGTAGAATAAAATACATCTGAACAATTTTTTCTGAAGACTCAGGTTGTGGGCTTTTGCAAAAGTTAATGTAAGGTCATCTAGTGGCTCCGACTGAATGTCATGCCCCCATGGGCAGGCAGGATGTGGAGCTGTAAGAATCACATCCTCAGAGGCACCAACAAAAATGTAAGTCAAATCAAGAAGCAGTCAGATGGGTTGCCATGTGTTCTGTTTTGGATGGGTAAGGTGTTCTATTTTGGCTAAAGGGAATTGACTAGATTTGGGTCAAATAATGTGAATCTTATAAAAATTGAAACAACACAGCCTGGCTTAATAGAAAGTAATCTTTGAAGAAGGGATTCATTCCCATCTTAATGTGGCACAAGGATGGAGATGCAATGGGAGAGTACAGACGTATTTAAGTTTTTAAAATTTATCACCAAGCAAGCTGGTGACAGTAGAAATATTGTTGTGAAAGAAAAAGAGTCAGCGAAGTCTGTGTCCGTGCCATTTCCAATATCCTGCCTGGCTGCATTCTCCTTGAGAGGGAAGAGAGGAGGCTTGAGATTTAGTGGCTTCCTCAAAAAAAAAAAAAATCATTTTATGCTGTTAATGGTACAACACTGTTCACAAAGGTTAAGACTACTGATCTGTGATAGCAAAAGAATGAATGTGCCTGGTTTGAGGGCTGTATTTAGGGGAAGGTTTACGTCATGGAGTAGTAGTATTTGGAATCAATAAAGTTTTTATGCATGGTCAGGCACAATTTCTTTCTCGAGTGAGTCATGCCTTGTTCAGCATAAACATAATTTTCCTTAGCACTGCAATAAGTAGCCATATTTAGCCAAAGATCTCGTTGTCCAAATGGAATAACTGATAGGTAGATAATGATTTCAATAAGATAAGCATATTATGTCACGGAAAAGGTAATTTCATGTATACTTTCTGTCAGGTTTACCCAATGGCATTATCCAAAAAGGAACTTGGTCACTCTGAGAGGTATAGGTCCAACAGAAATGAGGGCTGTATATATGTATGTAAATACATGCATTCATATATATCTGTTTGCAGATAATTATATATATAGTGTGTGCTTCCTCAGACCCTCAGACTTTTCACTGTTATATTCTGAGTTGTGCAGAAAGGTAATTACCCATGATTTGTAGGATTGTGTTAACACTGAAGGAATGTAATAGGTCAGAGAATTCAGGATGTCAACACGACCTTATTAGAGCCTTACATTAAATAAAATTCAGCGTTTTAAATAAAGCGACCTTGCCCTTCTAAGTCCTGTGGCAGTCAGCCAGCAGAATCAGTCTTTTTAACCTTTTGTTCAAGATACTGAAAAGAGGAGAAACGATTAAGGTACTTAATACTTCATAATGAAAATAAGGGTTCACAAAATGCTTTATTTCTCTTCCTTCTACTCTGTAATTTTTAGTATTTCTTCCCCCTTTTGTTGTTAAAGATGGCTATGGAAAGAAATATAAGAATGCAATATCTGAGATGAACTCAGAACAGCTGTGGGTGCCCAACCCTCTGATCTTACCACCTCTAGCATCCACCTTGGTTTTGTCTGAGACGTTGTGCTTGTTCTTGGGCACCCAGGAAATGATGGTGCCATCAAAGCTCACCAGCTTTCTCTGAGTCACTTTTGAAACACACAGTCCCAGAATGGGTTCTGTGCTAAATGGCCTGCTCATAATTATTTTTCCAGTGGCTAGGCTGCACTTCCATGTTTTCTGGTTTTGGTTAGTTGAGGCTCAGGCCCAGTCTCTTAGTTTAGTGCTGGCTAAGGGGAGCTCAGGGAGTATCGGTAGGTCTTTTTGCCTGTTAATTAATTCATTCTGCGTTGCCTTAGAGTTTGTGTACTCATATAGTTGATTTTATGCAACCAGCTGAGTTGGACTTGTGTTACAGGGGGATGTGGAGAACTAAACCTGGACCACGCAGTGGTGACGCTTTCACTGACAACCAACACACCCTCTTGCCCATTCATGGAAAGGTCACATTGACATGCCAAAATAGCTTTCAGCTGCAGCCCCAGGGTGTGTACCCAGCACAGCACTGCTCTCCGGGGCCTCCCTGACCTGGGTAATGAGTTCAGACTGAACAGTGTGCGCACTTGGACTTCTTCATGTGCTCGAGTCAGCGTGCTGAAACCTGGTTGCTCTTTGAGTCTGCATTGGGCAGTTTGGCTCAGGCAGCTGGAGAAGTTTTTTGAAGCTGATGTCATTGGTAACTGTGAGCTACTGCAACCATCCTGGCCCATATGAGACCTTGTGGTAACTATACATTGCCTCTGGGCCAAGTTACTTTGCTAAAGTAGGGAACTCTGGTCCTAAATGTGGCTGCCTGGGTATGGATCATACAGAGGCCACAAGGCAGGTTCTTAGGATGACTTTCAGATGCTGCCTAGATGTAGCCCAAGAGGTAAGGGATCCTGGAAGTAGTAGGGTTGCAGCTCTGGGAGAGGATCTCTCTTTCCTGCTGCATCCATAACTGATAGCTAGGATGTACAATAACTTGACTTTTAGGGGCTCTAGACTCCTAGAGAATTTAAATTCTATAGAGAGACCCATCTTACAGATCATTGCCAGTCTCTAGTACATAAAAAATGCTCTAACCTGGATCCTCAGCTGTACCTGAAAGCAACCCTTCTGTCTGACCTTGGGTATTTCCTGTGCTGGATGGATCCTGCAACCTGGAGGAGCTTAATGTTTTTCTGTAGGCTGGCACAAGCTCCAATACTTTTCTACAACTGTCCTAGAGGGATGGAGAACACAGGCAGCCCTCTTCCCTAGGCACAGGCTTTACAGCCAGCACATAGTGTGTGAGGGGGAGGAAGGTTGGAGCAGGCACCTTTCCCTTGTCATTCCTGCGGAGCAAATCCATCTCTCCCAGTGGTCAGTCCTGGTAGCTCTGGGATCTAATACCTCCGCACTGGGAGTACAGCACAAAGCAACACACCGTACCAGAAACCTTCAGCCATGGCCTTTATTCCTCATCACTACAGGCCCACATTAGTACAATGAAGAAAGCAGGAGTTACTATTCACAGATGAGGAAGTACAAGCAAAACCGCCTAATCTGTGATACTCCCGCCTAGCCATGCTATTTGGACAGGCTTATTTTTCAGGGAACCCTTCTGCCTCAGCAGAGTTAAATTTTTAATATTAAAGTGCAATTCATTGCCTTGCTGAACCAAGGTCTGGAACAGCCCATGGGTACTATTGCCACACGCACCTGCTATAATGAATACCAAAGCCTACTTCAGTGACCTGAATCTTTTGAAAATTTAGTCTTTTATTTTTATCCACTTAGAAGGAACACAAGCTACAGTGTCCTACTTTTTCTCAACTGTGTCATCTGACTCATCAATCAAAACTGAATTTGAGTCCTATTTTCACCCAATGACTCTCAATCAACCTAACAAACCTATCAAAAGTACAAAAGGACAATTTTGTCACTCAGGCCAAGGTACCTTTGCAAATCTTGAGTTGTGAGATATTTTAAGGTTTAAGAAAATTACGATTTCAGCAAGGCCAAATTCTACACTTTCCCCTGAAAAGATACACTTGGATCAAAAAAAGATGACAGGACAAGGGAAAAAGTTCTGTGAAGTAAGATAACCTTAATGCGTGGAGATTTTATGCTATTGGATTGATTAATTTTAAATACAATACAGTAGTATAATTGTTTTATCCACTTCTGTCAGAGTGCACTGTTCACTCTTGTAACATTTAACAGATGTTCATGAAGGCACGTGTTCTAAGAAAGAAATATAAAATCTCTCTGGCCTGCAGTTGGTTAATGAAATGACTTAAAATTTAGGTCTATCCAGAAAAACCTCAGTTAAAAACCTGACAGTTTTTTTCCCCTGTACTTTCAGAAATGCTTGATGTGATTAAAAAACACTGCCACCACCACCAAAATCTGTTTTTCTTGCTGTTAAGGCAAAACAAGTATCAGTGACCTGATCCTATTCTGTCTGGCTCATGAGACATATATGGGAAACAATTACTACAATATGCTAGGAGAAGATTGTTCCTTCCTTCCTTCCTTCCTCTTGAAATCTCTGTCCCAGAACCCAGCCTGCTCTCCTTCCAACAAGTCTTTAACCTTGCCAGGAATAAAGACCAAAAGACTGAAACCACCCTGCTGAATTGCGCGTTAGCATAGGTTTTCCAATGAAGCTGAATTGATATTAAAATAATTTTGGGACACTACACATACAACTTAGAGTTAGGAACAACTTCCTGACAGACGTTATGCTTTAGATGGACCTGTTTTCTCTTCAAGTCAGTATCAGATCCTTCATGAACATAAAACAATCAAAATAATAATAATAAATATTAAAGCTATAATTAATAGTAATCAGATATATTGCCACAATGACAATTACTTTTATTTTTGTTTTCTAAGTTTTTTCTAGGCAGTGCACAGAGAAAGAAAGAGGAGAAGAAATCCCTAATATTATTGGGTATTAGAATAACTTGTAATATTCCTAGTCAATAGGGACAAATAAATTGCTTTCATGTTGTACTGATGTCTTCTACTTCACTGCAGTTAAAATCTTGTCCATGTCTGGTTTGACCATAAAATACAAATGCTTTCATACTCTATGTGTCTACCACATGATATGAAAGGTTTCTTTTTGAAAAAGCTTTATCAATAGAGTATAGTTTACCTGCAACACTGCAAACCAGTTTGGTTAGCAAAAGTGAATCTGTTGATGAAATTCAGTACATCCAGAATCCATTACTGAATTGAAAGGGAAAGTATTTTTTATAGAAATAGCTCATGGGCTGTATACTCTTCTTTAGTTAATTTGAGGTTTGATTATAATAATGAAACATAAGGCATAGTACGTTCCAAGGAACAGAAAGGGAGAAGAATCAGACTGTCATAAAAGAAAGCTTCAGCAAGAATTTTGTAAGAATAATGCATAGTGATACATATTAAACATTAAGCTTCATTGATATTAAGCATTTAGGTTAGGGCTGAATAGACCACTCAGTCCTCAAAGTATTCTCAGTCCAGTCACGACAAAGGAAAACAAGCGTGAGAAGATTAAGAATACACATTCAGCAGTTAAGAGGCTGAATGTTCTCTGAATGTAAAGACAAGAGTCCCTTAGCCAAAACCTGTGAAAGGATCTTGTGGAGTTGCCTTAAACTGTTTAATGCACTTGGAAGAGAAGTGCTACTTGTCAGCTAATAATAACAAGAAGAATGACAGAATGGGAAAGGCTGGAAGGAACTGTGTTGATGATGAAAATGATGATGGTTACTCCTACTACACAAAACCACAGCAATTAGGTTCAGGGTTCTGAAGAACTTTCTCCTCAGTTATGTTATTGCATAATTCTGTCCTCATGCTATTATCAAATCTATTCACCCACCAAATAATCAGTTATTTTATTATATTATTGTGCCATAATTACTGAGCAGCTTAAAGATTCTGAGTGCTGAAAAAAGAGAAAGCTTCAGTGCTTTTAATCTCCCAACAGCCTTTGAGCGAGAAAATTCTGTTTTGCTCATTTTGTATCTGGAAAATGGAGTCATAGAAACAGAAGATCACTTTTTGAAGCCCATTCACCATGAGATGTGGACAGGCATTTAATAACATAGTGAAGGCTGCCAGCAGAACTCTACTGAAATCATTAGGATGCTGACATGTCCAGTTCCCAGCAGTACCTTTTCTGCAATCACGTGATGGACTTACCTGTCTCCTGACTGAAGTCACTGCTTGCAGGAGGAAATGATGGAATTGGGTGTTTGCTGCCAGCAAAGAAGTCTGTGTACAAAGCACAGGCAAAGTGTATTTTTCAGCAGCACGTGGGAGGGATGTCCAATTTCCAAGCTGGCCTCTGCCAACAAGTTTTGTCCCCTGGTGGAGTCTTACCTTGCTTCTTTTCTGGGCCACAATCTCTATCCGTTAGTACTTCCTTCAGACTCTTCTGGATGTTTGCATGCATGCAGGCTTGTCCAAAACTCATCCGTGTCCCAGTTGCTCTACTACCACTCACTACTGACCCTTTCTATGTGAAAAGAATGGCTTTTCTGCTGCTAATGGTGCACCATTATCCTCCACAGGATAAGAAACAGCAGTTGTTTTCAGTGGAAGTTCACTGGATGAAAAATCCTTTTGGTGTGCAGCTCTTACCTTCCAGCATAACGCTTCTGGGAGAGCTGGCCTTCGCGATTTACCATGGTGTCCAGGCTGTGGTGGGAATGTGAGACACAGGCTTGGGATGCCCCATCTGCTGGCATGCTGCCTCCTCCCATATGTCAGTATATGGCCCACGTATGACTATTTCTCCAGGCAAAGGGGCCAGCAGACCCAAGGAAGGGTTACGCAGAAGGATCTGTAACAGCATTAGGAAAGCCAAGAGGCTTGTGGTTAAGTTTCCTAAACACCAATTCAGAAACTTAAAGGTAGGTACTCTGAATTTTTTAGCCACAGGCTTCTGTCTGCTGAGACATTCCCATTCATATTGTGTGACAGATAGACATTATTTTGGGAGAACAAAATGTGCTATTACCACAGGATTGCATAAATCCTGCCTGTCTTCTGGGAAGTTCAGATTGAAAGAAAGGCTGGACGTAACTATCCTAAAGCATTAAATATTTATGAAAAATATATATCATGGCATTTTACAAATAATTGTGCAATATAGCTTTGTGACTTTGCTCCCAAGGTACTTCTTTAATATCTTAAGTTGTTGACAAATGGCACGATGCTTTGCAGCAGGAAAAGATGTCCCCTCCAGCCCCCAAAATGAACTCCCTAAGACATATTTCTTCTGCTTGATGTTAAAGCAGAAAACTGAACTTTTACTTCATCATTTTATACTGAAACGGTTTTGGTTATGAAAGTAGGATAATCAAGAAAATGATTTTAAATATAACTTCACTAAACTACAGAGGAAATTACATTGTCTGCTGAGCTTGAAAATCTGTCTATAATTAGATTTAAATGTCACTCCTTTCAGTGCATTTTAGCATTTCTGCAGACTGTAGTCCTTATGAAATATATTGTTTGAGAGTATAGCCTTCCTCTTATGAAAATTATACCCCATGGCATGCTTTCTGGAAAGTATGTCTTTGTATTAGCTATAAAAGATAATCTAATAGTTGATGCAGTTTTTGACTAGTTGCCTCTCATTCCAGTAGCATAATTCATTATCATTTGCTTTTCTCTATGTATTGTTTTGTCCTATAAGTTTGAGAGGAAAATGATTCATCTGTAGCTAAGGATAGTACAGAATTTTACTATAAATGTTTGTATTTCATGTTTTACAAATGATGTTTGTATATATGAAATGCTATTTGCTCCATTTAAAGAGTAGTGGAATTTCAACAATTGAAATATTTTCTTTTGTTCTGTGTTTTTACTATACAAATAAAGAAAGAGGTCATTGAAATGAAAAATAGTTATATGGCTGTTCTTTTGCAGAAGAGATGCTAACTGACCAGATGTTGTTGTTTTTTTCATTATCTACTATATCAGAATAATGCCCTCACTTAAAACATTAGGGCTTTTACTCATCCACTTGTGATGCCTGTTTCCAAGTTGAGGCTTATTTCTTTGAAAAAGAAACTGAAGAGTAAAAACTGATTCCTAAAGAAACTGTTGACATCATATTGATATTTCTGTTAGTTATCAAGACATTGCTGTGATTTAATAGCTTCTGATTACACCTATACCTCATAATGTGTGAGCAGGGTGGACAGCCAGGGAGAGGGGAGGGACACGAGATAGCTGTTGTGTCCTGGTGATGCACACTCCTGTAGTAGCAGCCACAGCACTGGGAAACCTCTGTCATCCTTTTCCTCACATCTTCCAGTCCAATTGTAACATCTGACCAGCTCAGATATGCCCCCAAATCAGTCTCTGAGCAGTGACAGGGAATGGAGGGAACAGGGACTGGAGATGCAGAAGGTCAGATCATTAGCCAGCATCAACCAGAGCAAACAAGACCAATGCAAATGGCTTATCCCACCTGCATTTTCAATCTGGGTGACTCTCATCTCTGCTCTGAGAAGAGCAGAGATGCAGCTCCACTTTCACCATATACTGCTCAGTCTCAGGTGTTCAGCTACTGCTGGGTTTGTGTTTAAACAAATTGAAATATAATGCACTGGAAATATTTTCCCTTCAGAACGTCTGATTTTCAGAAGAAATAGTTCCCCTTGTTAGCCAGGAATGAACTGTAAAAATGACACCTCAGTCCAAATGAATTTTGACTGTACTTGAAACTTTAACCTAATTAGAGTGTTAACTTCAAACTCTGGCATAAAATGAAAAAAAGAACATTGTCATTTTTGACACTAGGTGGATAAGGCAGCATCTCCCACTTCAGCACATTTTGTACCATACAATGGTGAGTTCAGATATTTCAAATCTAATTAGGACATATACAGTGGACTTTCACTAAATTGTCATGTAAGTAGAGCCATCATTTCCAGTGTGAGCAGGTTGGGTGACCCAGCCTGCCTGGCCCTCCTGCCTTCCAGACAATGTGGCTGGATGAAACAACACAATTTCTTTTATCAAGAACTCCTGGCTCCAAAGATCTGTCGCTGCAAACAGCCATGGGAGCAAATCATATGTCAGCCTAAAAAAATCAATATTAAAGAACAGATTGAACTATAATAGTGTGTCTGTCCAGTTATTTCAAATTAGATGAACACAGAAAATGCAAAGGACATGAAGCAGCCAAGAGAAGTTTACAGAGATTACTCAAAGGTATAAAACCTTCCCCTTCTGGAAACAGCCTTGGAAGTCTCACCTGCGTCTCTTCTCAGACACATCATTTGTGTCTTCTCAAACACAAATATATAATATCTAATTTCCTTGTTTGCCTATATGCTTATGCTAAGGACCATAAATATTGCCCAAATAATGTAAAGGGAAGGGTCTTGGACATGTAACAATCTAGTCTTCAGACCATAAACTTTCAAGGCAATGGAGCACAAACAAATCTTTCAACAAATAGAGTAAGCTAAGTTTGTCCCAAGAGGTCTTATTATCGTTTCAAGAGAATTATAGACATATTCAAAAGGTTCTACTGAAAGTCACTATTAAAACCTCTGAACTGTTATGAATATTCTTTGGTGATACTTCTGAGACTTCCTCTAACATTCTACAGAAAATGCAATTCTCCTTTAAGCTCCACAGGGTGCTTCAAAAGCCTGCAAGGGTCATAATTTTCTTAAAAATATGGTTGTAGCGAACAGTTCTTTTAAAATGATCTTTCAAACAAAAAAAAAGTAATGACAAGAAAAAAAGAAAAAAACACACAAAGAAAAGTTTTCACTGTCAAGAAAAAGTAGAAAGGAGACAGCTGAAAAAAATTAGCATGTGTGTATCAGTAAATGTGAATATTATGAAACTGAAGGATTGATAAAGAAATTAATGATATTAATTAATCACCAACAGGGATCTATAAATAATTCCACATTAAAAGCTTCCAAAAGCGGCTTGGTGAAGTTCTAAGAAGCATCACTAAACCTGGCTGTCTCAATTACCTCCCAAAGCTATGGAGGCCAAAAATTTTACTTACAAATATTGCTGTCATTTATCTGTCCCAGCAGCTCTGAAGGCAGAAATACTCTTTGCAACCAGGACTAAAGCTCTTTGTGTGTCATCAGGACAAACCTCACAAGGATTGATTTGTGATTCCTGCTGAAGACCACATATGTAGGTGTTCAGCTTGGGTGTAGAAGCAATGTAGTGATTTTTAGAGGGCTTTGTGCCTGAGCTGGTAAGACCTGCAAATGCACTGTTAGGAGATGTTAAGTCCCTCTCTGAAACCAGCTCAATTTATACATTTCTGCTCTGCAGCACCAAGTCTGATGAGTCTGAAAGACTGTCAAGATCTGTTGCTTCTTAGTCACTGAGCCTTATTCATGGTTCAGCTAAGCTTAGCTGAAGAGGGCAGGAAGAGGGCAGTTTGCCTATAATTATATATTCCTCATCCTTTCCCAGAGCACTCACTTATTTCACTTTTTTTGGGGGGGTGTTGGTTGTTTTTTGCTTGGTAACGAAAGTTTAAAGGTTGGACTTCAGTGGTGATTCTCAGTGAGGAACCTAAGGAGCTTGGTGGTAGCTTGAGTAAGTTCTTACCAGGCATGATTGTATAAGGTATGGTAAAACACCTGCTGTCTATGCGATCTGAGAAAAACTAGGTGTGGTGAATGGATAAGCCTCACTTACATTTTGTATCCTGGTATTCTGCTGCCCCAAAGAAAGTGTATTTGGGCTTTGAAACTCTCTCTGATCCTGTATGGATTTAAGGGAGAGAACTGATGTTACTGTTATTTATATAACATTAGCCTGTGATTATTTCTTGCTTGGAGAAAAATGTCCCTTTATTCACGGGAATGCCTTTGAATATGGATGACTCCAGGGGATAACAACAGCCACTGAAAAGTTGGTATTTGGGACTTACATAATTCCTGACACTTTGGTTGGCTAAACATCTTCTGAGATCTAGACTCACAGGAATAAACCTTGCTGGGTGCCATATCAGAGTGGGTAGGTTTTCTCTGGAAACTAACTTTGAGATCCTAACAATTTATTGAAAATTATTTGTGAATTATTCCTAGAATTATTCTGTGCAGCTACTCCATTTCTCATCGTTGGGCTTGTCCCCATCGGGCAGGGGGAACTTGTGGGCTCCAACTTGTGACCAGTTTTTCCTCAGGGTCTGCCCAGGGGGTTCGTTATGGGAAAGGCTCATCTGATACCAGCACCCTGAGTACCGAGCTTGAGTTCAGCTCCTGGCTTGGTGGTGGTCAGAAGCTCCTGGCTGCCAGTGAGAAACTTAGGTAGTGAACTTCTTCCTGAACAGATTTTCCTAAAGAGGTTGAAATAATGAATTATATTACCTTGTTTTACAAGAAGTCCATCCTGCTTTTACTGAACTAATTACCCTGCAGTCATATAGCAGGTTATGTTTGTTCTAATGCATGGTGAAATCTGTTGAATCTGGAGCCAGAGTAATTATGACACCTCAGGTTCATTTGTGATTAAAAGCAGTGCCTGTTTTTGCAGCTCACATTTGATCAGAGAAACTCAGAGCATTTTATAAACACCAGTACCTCTCAGAACAGTCAGAGGAATATATAAATTGCTAATAAGAAATAGTCTTATTTTTGAATATGACACACTGGATTTGCTTCTCAAAATATTTTCTGAATATACAAATACCAAAAAGGTCCATTCTATGAGCAACCCAATAGGGTTTAGTGTAGGAAGTGAAACTGTAGTTGCCAGTAAAAATTACAGAAACCATTCTGAGATGCAAAAAGTAAATACTCAAGTTAGAATTTGGCTAGAATATGAAAGCCAAAATCTCTGTGCTCTTAGAAATGAAATAATGCCAAGAGTCAAGGGTGTTCACTTACAACTGTTTAAACACAAGTCCTGTTAACATAAGTCTGGACTTTATGTTAATGCAGGGTGAGAGAGATGAGTCATATACAGTGAAGTAATAGTGAATCACTGAACCCACCTATAATGGGTGTCCTCCAGACTAGCTAGGCGTTAATGATGTACGACTGCTATGCTTAAGGTGGTACAACTGCAACTCTCAGCAGGAGCAGGAGGGGTTATGTCTCTGTTTCGCATGAGAGAATGTACTCCCGTCCTGGGTCACATGAAGGATGTGCAAATATGTGTAGAGGAAGGGGAAGGTTTAGGTAAGGACAGGCAGCCACATCCCCACATCTGTTCTCAGGCTCTGTGCAGTAGATAAGGGTTTCAGGTGAGGGCAGGCAGCTAATGCCGGTTTGTGGCACACAAGTGGGAGAAGGAAGCTGTCCTGGCATCCTATAAATGCCAGAAGTGCTAGGGCTGGGGTAGGGGAGAGCTGTTTGGTGTCTCTGTGAGGGCACTTGGCAAAGAATCCACTGATTAATGGTAGGGTGATTAAATCGAGGCACAAAGATTTTGATAAATCATACAACTAGGGGATAAGAGAGAGAATATTTTACAGGCAAAGAGCCAAGACAGCAGTGAGGTGACTAAACTAAACACAAATGTGTGAGACAGTTAACAAATTAACTAACATCTCCTTATTCCCTGCCCAGGTTCTTAAAGCAGACAGAGTTCCGTGCTCCGCTCTGTCCCTATAGCCTCCGTGAGAGACTGTCCCTGCCGACTAGCTTGCACTGCATTGCATGCTAAAACATACTGTGCATGATGAAAGGCTCTGAGCCAACAGGGTTGTAGCAGCCTTAATTAAAAAGGCAATTAAAACCCCAGAATGAGTTATCATTAGCCAAAGGGGCTAGGAAGAACCAGAAGGCTGGTTTGGATTATTTTTTTTTCCTAATATATTGGAGTGCGAATGGAGCTAGAGAGATAACAGGGCAATTAAAAATGAGAAATGGATGAAATTAATCATGATTCAAAATGGCTGGGAAAGGTTGACTTTTTTTTTTTTTTTTACATCTGTCTATAGTGTATTAAATAAAGAAAAGGAGTTTGAATAATCAGGAAGTCAGAATGATTCTGAAAAAAATAATTGCTGATTAAGAACACAGAAAGAATAATTGGAAAAGGTAAAATATATGGTATAATAGTTCCAGTAATAAATATCTCAAAGGAGCTAGAGGAATTGCGGAGTCTGAATGGAATGGATGGAGCACTGTAGGGTGTTCTCAGCATCTGACTTTATGTACCTAATGGCAGTGCTAAGTTACAAGACACATCCCTCTATAGTCATGGTGAGGGAGTCGCCTCCAGAAGGCAATAGTATAAAAGAAGGTCCAGGAGTCTCTGAGGGGAGCCAACCCTTTCATTCTGGGCATCTAAGCCAGTGCCTTGATGCAGGTGATGTGAAAGTCCCCCTTTGCTTCACACTGCAAAACTCTGTGGAGAGACCAGGGGAAATAAAATGTTTTCCATCAGCAACGGATGTGATGAGACCTGGTGCTGCTGGTGCTACTGCTCCGCTCAGGTTATTACAGTGTTCTTATTAACAGGGCGTAAGTTATTGAGTTCACACTGGCTCTGTATTCCCTTAACTCCATCAGCTTACAAGGGAAAAAATGAAGGAAATTCTGAGACAGAAATGAGGCATCTTCAAAGGGCAAAGCTGCCACTTCAGTTCCTTGTACCAGCACTAAGCTCAGAAGGGTGAACTTCAAAGGCAGTGAAGCCTCTTTTGTTCAGCAGCTGGATGAAGCAAATGTAACACATAATGCACATATCTGTGCATATCAGCATAGATATGTTTTTCCTGACTCCAGAGCTAAGAAAACACCTTTCATCCATCTAAAGAATAGGAATTCAAAAGTGATTCCCTCTTGATTTTCTCCTTGTACCTTAATCCTTTAAACAGAAACGATCCCTGGCAAGAATCTGTTTAGTTAACAGGAACCAGCAGAGCACTGTAGAGTTGGTCTACCTCAAAAAGTTCCTGAAATAGGATCAATTGACCAAAATAGCCAGTGGGAGGAAAAGACAGCAAGATATCCAGAGACCAGTGGTTCATCCTTCCATGGCCTATCAGCCTTACCTTCTTCCCTCACTGCTGAAGATTTATGCATCCTTGATTGTTTACATCCACTTGGAAAGCACTGTGGAGTGACTGTTCACAAGGTAGTCTGGAGGGAGTGTTCCAGTCATCACGTATGGAAAGCCCTGGTGTACTGGTGTGAAAAGAGAAAAGAGCTCTGACAAGCAGACCATGTATGAAGTATTAAAATGCTACCTACCCTGGCCACTGTGGACTTGTATCCAGCATTAGTATACCATGGGCTATCAATGGGTGGCACCAGGGAATTTAAGAAAACAAGGGGAACACTATTTTGCATACAGTTTTTTCCTAGAGACTGCTAATTAAAAACAAACATACCAACAAACCCAGAAGAAAGTGTTTTCTTGATTGCCCTGCCCCTCCTAAGAAACCTGGTTAGGACAGAGCTCTCTGTGTGCTGCTGTTCCCAGCAGGACTCTGTCTCCACCCTCCCAGATCTGCAGAAACATCCCAGAAAAGGGCAAAGGGGTGAGCAGTTCACAGGCAGCATGTTTCCCTCACCACTTTGAACTGGAGCAAGGGTAGAGATCTCAGGCCCCCAGTTCAATCTGGAAACAGGTATATAGAATCACCACCTCCCACCTCAGAGACCAACAAAACCCATCAGTGGGTAAGATGGGACAATAGAAGGTCCCGAGCCACTAAATGGACAAATAATCTTTATTAGGTTTTGTTTCCAGAGACTACTCCCACTGGCCTCTACCCTACCCATTAAATCAGCTGGAACATCCAAACCCAGTGGCTTCCCCGGGTTGATTCCTCTTAATGCATGTGGGTAAAGGAAGTCAGGAGAAGCTTGAGTGGCAGTTTTAACTGTTTTAGCATCTCTGGAAAAATCTCCAGCAGTCACCAGTGGCAGATCTTTTTTTCTTTAGCCTGTTTGCAGACTCCTGTGTACTCCTGCGTGCAGACTCCTTGAACTCCTGTATACATCCCACTTGCTATTCTACAGGCAGCATTTTGGCATTTAGTCAGAAGGGAAGACCTACTGCCAGCAAATGAAAGATACCTGAGCAAAATATTTCCATCTAATTCTTCCCTGAATACTGGTTGGTCATCCACACTTTTCTTGTTCAGAAAGCCCAGGAACCAATTTGCCTGAAACTGTATATTCGCACACTGAGAAAACCAACAGGGCACTAACTGGGAAAAGCAAGGACCACAGCAGAAAGTCAAACTGCAATCTCTTGATTAGTTTTGGTTTAATACCTTGCATTTCTTTAGGTAGATTCACATAGTGTCCCGTTAGCATCTCTGACCTGGTCTCAGTGTGATTCCTGTAACTTTACTGGCTTTCCCTCTTGTGTCAGCAGAAGACGTGGGAAAATAGGCATAGTTTCTTCCTCTGCAGGATGTGAAACTCATCAGTGTCTGCCCTAACAAGGATGTGTTCCCTGATGTGATCCCTCTTCCATGTTTTCTGGGATCAGACCTACTTCATATTTGTTGTCTGCAACAATCTCTGAGATTCAGAGAACTTCCCCCATTTACTTTTCACTATTGAGAGAGAGATTTATGCAAAACCACAGGTAACTGACATTCCTTGGTACATTCTCCTGTGATTTTCTGACAGGAGATGTTAGAGCGGACATGCTCTTGATTGGTGCACAGAAGGTCAAATACAACCCTGAGATTCTGCTGTCTCTAAGTAGAAAACATTAGTGCTGAACTCATGCAAGAGTTTATCACCTGCAGTGCTCATCCTGCCTTCAGGTGTAGGTGGCATTGAAGCATACGAAAACACAATTCCACATAAAGTTCATGCTACCAATCCATGCCTTATTTTAATCCTGTTTAATAAGACCTTAGAGCCTATTACAATCCTTAGTTGTTTTACAAGTGATGCCTAATATAAAGGAATCGGATACACTGGCACACTCAGGTTGCTTCACCCTAATCAGTGATACAAAATAAATGAGAAAATGTTGAGAACAGCTTCTGATAGCTTTGCATTGCCTGATTATCACAAAATCATGGCTTCAATGCACTACATAATCCACTCCATAATTAGTATAATTAAAGCCTTATGTATGTCTTCCTGTTTTCCCCATAGAGTGGTCGTTTGTTAAATTTCCAGATAAGGTTGCTGCATCAGCTTTGCATCTCAACTTGATTTCATGTGTAATAAGGTGTAATTTCATGTGTAATTTCAGGTGTAATAAAGCTTGCATGACCACTCTCTGTGCTTGCTTGCATGTAGGTGTGTTAGTCCTTGTCTAATAACTATTGTACTAGCTAATTTCAATCAAATCTCTGGAGGTCTCAGAGGTATTCCGATCCTATAATATTTGCAACAACTGAAAAGTATGTGGAGGGAGAATTTTCTGCACATGCTTTTTCTGAAAGAACTGTAAGCACCATCCACTCTATTAGAGGTAAGGGAATCCACACAGGAGCCTAGTTAAGCTTTATTGGTCCTCCAGTTTACCAAACTATTCATAGGTAACATGATAATCCCACATGGACAGAATTATTGCAAAATAACGAAAATGGGGACCTCAAGAGGCCTTCTAAACCAGCCAACTGGATAAATGATACTGTGCCATACCTGATCAACATCTGTCTAACCTGTTGAAGATTTCCAATCCTGAAGTCTCCCCAGGCAATTATATGAGCACACATCTTTATTCCCCACCATCTTGTACTACAGCTGAAGCATTGTAATACATTAGTGAAGCTCTATAAAATACGGTTCAAAGCCTGCTGCTCGTGGCTGCATTTGCATTTCAATTTACAGAAGCCTAGGTAAGGGAAGGAAGGTAAAACAATGCTGCAGCATTGATTTCTCTCAGGGACATGACAGTTGCATAAAAGGCTCTGCTAATTATAGCCACCAGCTATCAACAGACTCAACAAAAGCTACAGCAGCATTGCAGCAATTCGGTGCCTACCACAGTCCATCACTCTCTAAGCTGAAAGCATTTGTCATGCCTAAGTATTGATTTTCAAAGTTAATGCCCCAGCAGCCCCCTGCAATAAAACACGGGTGGACTTGACTCCGGAAGGTCCTTCAGACTGTGAGTTGCTGCCAGAGCATTTTCCTCCAGCATACCTTGTTTTTAATTGATGGGACTTCTCAGAAGGTGGATCCATTATACATGACTCACTCAACTTCAGGACTTTTATCCCAGGGGAGCTACCAGAAAAGCTCCCTTAAATTTTTGTTGGAAAAATTGTGGACTAGACTGAAGAGCAGAAAGTGCAGTGTTTAGGCAGAAATACGCTGTTGAGTAAAAGACTCAAGAATGTCATTGCTTCTCAAAACACCAGTACCTATATTCCTAATCAAGGGAATGGATGAGGCCAGATAAAAATTACTGTCTTCATGTACATTTTTCACTGCCTAAATCTAAGGTTACATTTGGAGGGTTACATGGTAATTTTATACACACTTGAAAGCAGTACCTCGAGGAGGTCTGGGGAGACTGTGAAATGCTGTCCTCCCTCTTTTCTCTGGCTTGAGGGTGTCCCAGCTGCTCATTCTTTGATTTCTTTCTGAGCTGACACCAAACTTCTGCTCACAGTCCATCTTGGTCCCTAGATTCTTTGTACGTACACCAGAGAGAACAGAAGTAGATGAAGCAATATACATGAAAAACAAAGTCTATGGACTTTTCCTTGACCAGACCTTAGCTCTGTATCTCTTCCAACATTTCTCTGGGAGTGAAATGTTTAGTATAAAATTCTCTTTGGTGAAAATCATTGGTTCTGTTTTCAACATCAGGTGGCTTAAAATCTAAAAGCTCCTACTGCTACAACATGGTACAAATTCCTCTACTTCGGGGATTCATGTTGGTTTCTATCAGGTTTGGAGCTGCCATCAGCCTGGCAATGCAAGAGGTAATTCCTCAAATGAGGAGATGGCTTTATAGAACAAGGGAGTGATGGCATTCATACTCTACTCTCTCTCAGCCTGCCTTCTTGCCAAAAAGTGACAAAATATTTAAGCATAACATAACTTTTAAATTGTTTGTGGCATTTGGAGTTGAAACTCTAAGCAATAATTATGCTAATGAGAAATAAAGTATTTTCTTGGCAGCAGAATACTTTTTTGTTGGCATTGTTGTTGACTTGTTTATTTGTTGCATTCTTGTCATCTTTGCCGACTTCTATTTGTATGCAGCAAGTGCCATTTACAGATGCCCTTGACAAAACTGCTGCAGCATCCAAAAATGGCTTTCCTATTTCTTTTTTTGTTTGTTTCAAAAGTAACAGTTTTTTGTCTTTTCAGGCCTTCAACAACTGCTCGCCACGTAGCTATTCCCTGGGAAGGGTAATGACTTTCTCACCAGCACAGCATGGCAGCGCGCCGGGGGAATAGATGTGGGGACGTGCCATTACACTGATATGAGAGAAATGAAGTGCCTGTCCACAGAGGCCTCAGTATTGGGTCGAATGATCAGCTCTTAATTGCACAATGAGCAGGAGGAAATGGAGTAGATCCAGGGGGATCTGCAGAGGAAGAAAGTAAACTCTTGGCCAGAGCTTGCTGCAGAAAGCTGATTTTCTTCGGCTTATACATTTGGAGCGTAAGCAGCAGCTTGACGTGAACAAAGCAATTTTCACAGGGAAGTCCCTTGAAAAACTAATGATTAATTCTGCTTTTGCTTATTTAAGAGGGCCAGCCCCAGTGGCCTGCTCTGAAGATGGGTCTCTGGAGCCTCCCTGCAATGTGGTGTGCAGTGGCCACGGCTGCGAACTCTGGCAGCAGAAAAGCTGCAGTCCTCAGAGCTTCTGCCGTGCCTTCTTCAGGGCTGTGTATGCATGCTCTCTGCCCGCAGAGGAGACCCACCTACTCATGGAGGATCTTTAGCTTGGCTTACTACAAGGAAGGGAAGCATCAGTTCAGCCGTGGAGTTGATGCCTCAGTTAATTTAAGTGAGAGTTAGAGGACTGACCCTCTTATTAGTGTGATCTGCATGAGCCAGAAAACCCCTTGCTGTGGGAGCAGGGTTGCGAGCTCTGTGGAGGAGCACTAGTGTCCAGGGGCTATGAGATGGACCAGACCGGGGGAATCTTTACACAGAGCCCTTAAAATGGATGCGAGGTTGGTTTCACAGTTTCCCCTGTCACATCTGTGGATAAATCACAGTGAGTTTTTGTTTTGGCGTTTCATATTAAGATACAACTGACTCTATCCAGTGACTGAGTTATCCTGTGGCACTTGTTTGAAATAATGTAAATAGAAAGTGAAATCTGGTTTACTTTTTTAAAATTTATATGAGTTCCTGAGATTTTGGTCATATTTTAATATAAGGTGTAATTAGTAGGTAATTGAGTTAAAGGTGAGATACTGCAAATGCAATTCATTAAGGCTCAAATTTTGAAATACTAATACATGTGTAGCTGTTAGAAATGAGAAACATAGACACAGAATAATATCTCTGCATTGAATCTCTAGCATGCAATAAATTACATTTACCTCTTCTTGTTCTCTTTGGGGATATTGCCCAAAAAATCTATTACTTGCCAGATCAGTGAATCAATAGATATTATTTTTCTCCTTGTGCTGGATCTGCACTGTGCACAGAAAGGAAAACCTACCTCTCAGTGCACAGAAGTTCATGATTGCTGCCACACAAAATGGTCATATAAAAGCTCTGCATTCCAGCATTTCGTCTGACACACCACCATTTCTACACCTTTTTGTATATTTGGTGAACAGTTGTGTGGTTTTTTTAATAAAGAGGGTATCTGGTTTCCAAAATTACGGAATCATCTGTAATAACAAGAGCCACAGACTGACCAAAATAAACCTTTTTGCTTGCTTCAGATTATATTAGATGCCACTTTCTCAGGGCCTGGCGCTCAGCAGGTGTTTCTGAGAGCTGCCCTGCTGCATTATGAGCAGTTGCTGATAACAGTCCTGCCACCCCAGCATGTCTGCTGCTATATTGACACAGCCCCACTGTCTCTAATTCTGCTCCTTGTCGGAGGATCAGACTTACCCAGGGCACACTGCTGCAGGGAAAGCAATGCCTTTGTACAGACACATAAAATAAAAACAACCAGGAGTCATGCAGATGCACGTAAGAACATACACTTCGTACTGACAAATGTCAATGCAAGCACAACCTGCTGGAGATTAGGGCTGTACTCCCTGCCAGATGCATTTCCTACTTCTACGTGTTGACTTTAATTCCTTTCTGCCTTAGTGCTTTACCCCGCAACACACCTCTAATGCTCCAAACAGGAAAACCAAAACAAAATAGAGATAGAGGGAGCAGGTCACCAGCTCCATAATACAGGATTGCACTTATAAGATGGAAGGCATTTCCAAGGAGTTTGGGGAGAGTACTGATGTATCCCAGTTTGTTCCCTGATAGCCAGGTGAGCACAAAGAAAGGGAGGAGTTAGAAATTGCTGCCACGTCAGTACCTGTTTCCTGCTGACACCCAGCCTGGGGTGTTAGACCCATGCACAGTATTTGTAAAACTTGTTAGTCCTGAGCTGCGCTGCAAATCCATTTTGCACTCATAAGGAAGAAGCAGATAAAAGCTGGAGACCAGTTCATTTCTGTCTGCCTTCATGCATCATTCATCAGTAGCCTCACACTTCAGAAACCTCAGGATTTTTGTTTTCAGGAACCTGCAGGAGGTAGCTTTTGTGTTCAGCTGTAGGTTACTGAAGAGATCAGTTTCATGGAGAACCAGTGCCCCCCGTGCCAGCCTTCTGAATCCTACAGGTGACTGAAAAGCATGCCACCAATGACATATCAGGATTCATATTTCCTCAAATGTGTGCCTTGAAATATATACCAGTTCCAGAACAGGAAGGTTACTACAGTTACTTTAAGAGAAATGAGCATACTACAGTTACTTTAAGATAAATAGAAAAGCAGAGAAGAAAACAGTGATGTGGGACTCTATCCCAAAGTCTGAACTAATTTTAAATTTGTGGTTGGATGAACATTTGGATGATTGGTTTTGCTGCACTAAGGAGTTTTCTCTCAGTTTCAGGAGTTTGAGAATCAATTTTCCATCACCAAGTAGCATATTATCTCTTAAAGATTTAGGAAGGACCAGGTTCCTTGAATATATTAATAGCTGTGGGTTTTATTAGTTTAGAAAAAAGAATGAGGAGGAGGCAGGTGCCAGTCACTGGACAAATAACCTTCACAATGTGGAAAATACTAAGCAGTTTAAAAGATGCTGGCCGTAGCAAGATCTTTCCAAGCGCTGCTGACCAGCTAGAAGATAATTCATACCCAGTTGGATGAAGCTGCACTTGATTTGTGCAAGACCATGAAGGGGAAATAAGGCAAGGCAGTATGACTGTTTTTTTGTTTTGGTTTGGTTTAAATCAGAAAAGCCAAGGTTAGGTGCACCAAACATTGTCTCCAGAGCAGAGAAACTGCCTGAAAGATGCTTATCTGCTCCAGGTGGCCAGGATTAAGTACCTCTGAGAACAAAGTCAGGGCACTTACGCATGGGCCACTCCACTCCTCTCTGCCTGGTTTCTGGCTGTTCATGGGAGGCCCACGAGGAGCAAGGACAAAGCCAGCAGAGCATCACTCTTCAGGTTCTTGTCTTCATTTTCATGTCCTATTTTTCCACATGCAAAACAGCAAGATCTGAATGGTTCATTAGTCACCAGGGTTTATAGGCACACTTTCCATTTTTGCTTATTTTGGCTTTCTTCACTTGCTGTTTTTCTTTACATAGCTGTGTGTTCAGCTTGTATTTTCTATCTTTTTAAGATACCACATGTCCATCCAGGAACTTCCCTCCGTCCCCCTTATACAACCCTGAAAATATTCACATTCTAAGTCTAAAAGTATTCTGAAACTTTGGAACTCATCACAGAACTTAAATCTCTGGTTTATAAAGGTTATTAAATTTCTACACATCATAAAATGCCCAGTTGAAATCTGCCTCGTAATTAGAGCTGAATAAAGACAGTTTTATTTCACAGAAGATTTAGATGTTTCAAAATCTGCTTTTCCTCCAGTTCCAAACAGTACCCTAATATTTCCACAGTTTCTGCAGACTGGAAGGGGACATCCTACATTGAGATGGACCAGTAGCCTGGGAGCCCAAAGAGCCACTGCCCTGAAATTCCCTGGTGCAACCCAAACTCCTGGCACCTCAACAGCTGTCTGGGAAGTGAAAGCACAGTTTGTGTGTATGGGAGGTGGGATACAACCACTGTGAAATGGAAAAATGGCTTTTGAACAGAAGCTGATTGGGTTTTGCACAGAATTGTTTACATAATATTGATCAAAGAGTTGTGACTGCTGGGATTATTGTGAATATATAGTACGTTGCAGTGCCATGTGTACACAGGGAAACGAAGAATAAATCCACTTGGCTTGAAATCTATGCAGAATATTTCAGCAGATTTGTAGCTTCTTGCCTGCAGATTCCTTTTGTATTCAGCACAATCTCATTCTTAATTTGGCTTAGAAATTGATTTTAAAGTACACAAGTACAGTAAGTTACGTCTGCCTTTTTTTTACATACTGTAATGGATGCGAACATTAAAAGATTAGTTTGCAAAGAACACATTCTGTAACATGGAGAAGAATATAATGAAAGGGCTGAATGCTTTTCCTTGTGATTTAGCCAAAACCATCTAGTTTTTGATATTCATCTAGTTCCAATGAAGCATAGCTAAAACATTCACTCTGTTATCTGTGGTTCATATACTAACATGATTTTATATAATCTTGACAGCTTTAAATTGCACACAGGTGCTTATAAATGCCTTTTAAAACATCTTAGCTCTTGATGTACAATAACCCAATCCGTTCCTTGGCAGCTGGATTTAACTGTGTCAGAAAACAACAGACCACCGCAGAACTCACATTGTTAAGCTTTGTCAATTAAAGGCCCGTGTCTCCTAATTTTTCCCCTTCTGCAGAAATCAGAATTGAAGCATATTTTATTTGGCATCTTCTCAATCATTTCTGTGCCAGATGTGAGTTTCCTGGATACACAAAGCATCTGATCTTTACCATTCTCACATAGTAGCTGATCAAAAGTGACATTATGTGAAAAAATGTTACATATTTATTGTTTTATCCTTCTGCTCTGAGTACCCTGTACATGCCCTTTGTGTTCATAGCAGGTCTTACAAAGATGTCCATTGGTTTTATAAGTAGCACAGTAACCTCCAAAGGTTTGTAGGTATGATTTGGACAAGTATGCTAGGATTGCACTTGGCAATTATTTTGAGCTGGATTTCTGCCTTGCTGAAATGAGGACAGACTAATTAGACTTGGACTCTTCAGCTGAAAAGAAGAGACAGCTGAGAGGGGAGATAATAGAGGTTTATAATGATAACTGAAGTAAACAGGGAACAATTACTCAATCTTCCACCCACTATGAGAATTAGAAGGCACCCCAATTATCAGGCAGCAGGTTTAAAACAAAATGAAAGAAATACCTTTCCTCGTAACATCTAATTAAACTGTGAAACTAACTGCTCATGGAGGTTGCAGAGGCCAAATGCACAAATGAATTAAAAAAGGGATCAGACAAATTCATATAATTATGAATGTCCACCAATGGTGAGGAAACGTGACTGTCTGGATGCAACCTCTGGCTCAGGAAGCCCCAAAAAATCGGCAGCTGGGAAGGTACCACTTTGCATTTGTCCTGCTTTTCATGCTCTTCCAGAAAGACCTGTTGTTGGCCACAGATGGAAGCAGGACATGTGTTCATGCGGCCACCACAAGAGGAGGCTCACCAGAACAGCATCCTCCTGCCATGAGCAGGATGGGCTCAGTGGCCTTAGCCAGCATGGTCATGTGGAGAAGCACATCCCTGCTCAGCCCCCTCAGCACTTTTATTATAACAAAAGACTGTAAAGGCAAACTCCAGAATTGATCTCTTGGTGGAGAACAATACCACCCACCCACTGGGGGCACTGCAGTCACTGCCTCCCCCCTTTGTTTTCAAACTCTTGTACAGTTTTCTGCTCCTCCAAATTTTGGCATATTATAGGCTAGAAAAGGCACATGTACAAGCACAAAGGCACAGTATTCAGCACATGTAACACATTTGCTTTTCTTCTCAAATATCACCAGCTGGAAGGAAACAGGAACTGTTACTGCTTTGTACCTTCTGCTGCCTGTGACTTTTTCCCTCCCGAGAAGTGTAACGGCAGGACACAGTCCTCCATTCAGTAGGAATAAAGTTGTAAGAGAATCAGGAAGACGATCTCACACTAAAATAAAATTTGTTTCATTAAAGGAACAAAAGAATGTCTCGACAAAACAAAAGCCTATTTCAGATATAATACTTTAAGAAAAAACAAATTCCTTCAAGCCACAGAAATCAGCGAGGAACCAAAGTGATGCAAACTTCAAACATGGGACATATCACCTCACTGAAGTGACAGAAAGTGTCCTTTCAGGTGCTCACAAATCAGAGATGAGAAAAAAATGAAAGACATGAAAGTGAATCAATATACTTTCCTCCTGAATGAAGGTAGGTTTCATTCTAGTATTCTGTTTAAAAAAAAAAAAAAAAAAAAAAAACCAAAGTGGAAAAAATGGGAACAGAAAAACTCAAAGAAATAATATAGTTGCTTTCCATCAATTATTTCAAAGCTGATTTCAGATCGTAATTTGCCTGGAATTGCTTCTTGAACAGTCCCTTGGTTTCCTCTCTGCTGTTTCAGGTTGAATGAAAGACACAGTTGCTGCTGGTAAAATAAGCTTTCTCTTTTGTAAATGTGCCAACTTGCACTCTCTGCCATCAGCAGACAAGCCAAATGGTTCTTCTGGGGAAATATGAATTTCTAGGCAACTCAGCTGTTCAAAGCCTCCGCATAATAATACCAAGGCCAAAAAACAAAGTGCAAAAAAGAAAAGAATCCCTTCTGTAGCATCCACAAAGACAAAACAGAGAGATCACAATTATATTATCATCCACTTAATTTAAATCTATGTGAGGAAACCATGCAAGGGGGTTTCAGGAAACTGTAAAACTGCTAATGCTACAGGTTATCTATACAGAAAATATTTACATTTCAATACAATGTAGTTCTATCAATAGATACATTGCAGGTGATGTGACCTTCTGTGTGGCGATCCAGATTAACCTCCACCTCCCCCCAAAAAGGAGATCAGAGAGCCAGGCTGTGCTGACTCTGCCCACCTTCTGCCATTTGCTTCCCGGGAGAAGCTCCAGCCCAGCTTGCTGCTGGTGGAACGGGACCAAGCCAGATGGGAATGGAAGCGTCTCCACAGGAGGAAAGATGGCAAGCAAGGCTGTGGAGCAGGCTGTGGAAACCTGGTGTGATCCCAACTTCAGCTGCATGTTTGCCCTCTGCCAGAGCATTGCCCATGCAGCGGTGCTGGGAGAGCAAGGCATCCCCAAACCTCCCTGAAGTCTTAAACAAGCCCTCATTTCTTGTCATTTTTAGCTAAGCAGCCAGATTTTATATGGAAGCAACCGAGAGGCAAATGCGTTTAGTTCCCTTTCGCCTGTTCCTCTGTAGCAGGCAGTAACCTCCAGCAGAAGGGCAGCTGCCTACAGCTGGGGGGTGAAGGGGCTACACCAGCTTGACGTGTGGCAGCCCTTAGCTGGGTGGCCACGTGCCGTTGGCTGGATGGCCACCTACCAGCGCCTGGAGGCAGCTGTCTGTCTGCACCTGAGCAACAGCGCTGGTGGCAGAGATTAATCATCAGGCTGGTTTTCTGCTGCTAAAAAAGATGTTCTTTCGCTTTTGTTGTGCCTTGTTGAGACACCGTTTCATTTTGTCAAGGAATATGAAAAAACTACCCAGGAGCCTACAGCTTCAAGTGAGGGAGGAAAAATCCCCCCCAGCCACAAAGCCCTCATTAAAACTCTACACAGCTGTAGGAATAGAGAGCCACATTTAGATCTTAACAGTGTTAGTGGAAAAGGCTTTATGCTGGTGATTTTTGAGGCTTTCTGGCTGCTGCTTGCCGATATCGATCACACAGCAGTGCTCGCCTTCTCCCCCAGCCTGCTGGGCAGGAGTTGTTTTCCAGCCCATGCATCATGTACAAGGTGCTCCTGCGTTTCCACGAAAGCTGGAGTGTTTCATGAGTAAAGCCCTATTTTGTAGCAAAGTCAGGCCTGGCTTCGTGGTAGGAAAAGTTAGGTCTCGTGTGGCAGCAGCCCAGGAGAGGCTGAGCCCTGTCTGGCTGCGAGTCTGACCCAACAGCGAGGTCTGTGAAAGGTGGGAAGCCTGTCTCCCTGCAGCCCAGTACGGTGTCACCAGGGGAAAAGGCTGGGGGCAGGATGAGCAGAAGAACATAGACAGGATCAGCAGCAGCTCAGCAGTTACCTCGGTCCATCTTTCTTGGCCCCCAGCATTCAGGCTCCTGGCAAACAAGATTCATCAGGATTTTCTATAAAAGTCCTTCCAAAAGCATGATGTTGTGATGTTAATGGTTTGCTACAGTTAGAATGTGATACTGATATACTGCATTACTGAGAGAAAAATCATCATAAACGTGAGAAGTTATGTTCTTGCCCAGGAAACTGTTCAGACAGGAGAAACTTTGTCAGACATTTTCTGCATAAGCTGGCAGCAGAAAGCATGACAAAAGGGTAAAACCCATGTCACGCTTCACCTGGCAAATTCAGAAGCACTCTGATCTAAATCAGAGGGTGACAGCACAAACCAGTAGTTCCAGTTCACTGTGGTTTGCACGCTCCAGAGGCTTTTCTAATAGCAAAAGCTATCTGAACTTTACTTAGCCAGCGACACCAGGCGAGATCTGGTCATATGTTTCAGTATGGAAACTCTTGTCCTGATCTGTCAACATGCCTGACCCACCTGAATGTGAGGTCCTTAATCAAGGAGAGATGTTGAGAATAAACAGGGAAATGGTCTCATAGAAGAGGACACACTTGATGGCACAGATTCAGTCTGCTGTGTATTTTTAGGAACAGTCAGTGGAAAGCAGGAATATAAAGTTTATTCTACAAGATAACAGCAGCTAACACTACCGAGGCAATGGCATTCCCAGAAGTTATCATGTGCAGGATCTAGGGCTATTTGCATTAAAGATTTACTACTAGGACCTAACACTGTCATTTACTTAGAGATGGGTTAGCTTAGAGTGGAATACAGAAGATATGAGGAGGGTTTAAGCTGTGAGCAAAAAAGAGACATAAAGAGTGAAGAAATAAGTGAGTGCTGAGTGAAGCTTGTGACACTTCAATGAGAATAATCCTTTTTCAGACCACAAAAACATTTAGAGAGGAAATGTTGCAATAAACCTCAGACAGGCATTGATGAGAGACTGTAAATTCAGTTCCAAATGTTTGAGAGGTTGTTAAGTAGACTAATATTAAGTGGGATTATAAATGTAATGGCAAGTAATATAGCTTTTAAGTAACTAGGGAAGCATTATATGAACTGACAAGGGTGATCTGTGGTTGTGGGATCTTAATAAATTTATGAGTTTGTTACTGAATTTCATTTATTGCCATCATAGGAAATGCTTACGCATGAGAATGCTACATGAATTGAGATAATTGATCATGCAGGGAAATGTCTAAATGCATTTAAAGGAAACTTTCAAATACCAATTTTAAATGAACAAGAAAAAAAAATGTTGAAATCTATTCAGGGAATATTGTTATTAGCAGGACACAGAGAAGCCCCTTAGGCAAAAAATGTTCCGTTACGAGATATTTGATCTAGACTGCAGGAGAAGAAAAGTTTTAAATCAGCCCTCCCAGTACATATCCTCTCCCCAAAGACACAATAATACCCATGAGCAGATGCAACATCCCACATCACACTACACTGAAATCAATTCACCAGAGGTCTAAGTATCAGCATGAGCCCTGGTTGCCACATGCCCTAGTTGCAGCTTCACATTCAGCAAGTCACTGCTGTGCCCTATATGCTGTGCCCTATATCCAAAGACAAAGGAATAAGGGTTTCTGCAACATGAGTGTTGATCAGGCTGAAAAGTGGTCCCAAGAGCACCTAACCCAGCGTCTGCTCTGCTTTCCCCTCGGAGAAGCAATAGGGAAAGACAGGAACATGAACATTTTCTGTTCTCAGGCTAAGCTGAGGAGAGCACAGGGACACATCCCCTCCCTGCAAATCTGTAAGACTCTTGTAGACCTGCTGGAGAGTCTCTGTTGGCCACAGCTGAGCCCCAGGAGCAGGGAGGGTAGGAAAGAAAAAGGCGTCAGCAAAAAATAATAAAAGACAGAGGAAAGGTAGGGGGTAAGAAAAGATAAAGACACTATAAGACACAAGATAAACAGTAAAAGGAAGGGTTCTTAAATGTGGAAAAAGGAGGAACAGAAATGAAGAGACTAAGAAATCAATCAAAGAGAAAATGTACTTGAGGGATGGATGAAGGGCAGTAAAAATGAAGGAAAAGAAAGAGGAAGTGAAGGACAGGAGGTGGGGACGCAGATTCTATTACAGTATTATTGAAGTCTAGTGACAGATCTCACTGAACATAAATTGGTTCTTTTTATGATGAATAAGATTTTTTGATGGATTTTGTGGATTTCCACAGTAGTCCAAAGAGCTCCTGCTTCAGTACAGTTGCAATTGTACCAGAGTAGCTGATGTCAAAATGGATATGAAAAACTAAAGAGATATAAGATTAAAAGGCTGCAGAGTACCCAAGCGGCACTATGAACTACATATTGGTCAAACCAGCCCTTAGCTAAGGCCCTGAGCTACTAAGAAAGAAATCACGTGGTCTGGAGTAACGTAACTCAACTGGGACCTAAATGACACCAGTCCAGGCTTGGGGGAAAGAAAGCTACAGCTTCCCAGCTGAATCCCCTTCTTTCTCTTTCCCTGACCTTCCTGTCCTTCTCTATTAAGATCTCTCCCATGTTTTCAACTTCCAAACCCTAAATATTTTTCCTTAATTCTTATTCACTCCTCTGTCTTAGTGCATTGATTTGCCTGGCCTTTCTCTGAGGCATTTTTATTTGAAAGCTTTTGAAAGCTGTGTTTCTGTGATTTTTTAATGTATATATTCACTGCTAGTGAGTGCTTGTTAAATGAATTTGTCTGAAGGTCTTCAGCAAATTAAACTGTTAAACAATGTGAAATAGTTTAGCGCTGAAATAGGCAATCAGGTCCAGAAGCAGTGATTTTTACTGCAGTAGAAGCACTGTTAAAACTGAAGAAAGCATCTGTCAAATTAACAGAACATTAAATACAATCAAATAATATAAAGTCAAGAGATATCTCCCAGGTAGCTTTGATGGGAATTTATTGAATTAATATGTTCATTTCTTAAAGACATCTGGTGACCTTTGGAGCCTCTCTGCCATACAAGCCTGCACGTGCCCTGACTGAGAACCAGAGTTTTCCTGCATGAGGGCATCTGCAAAGGGCGAGCAGTGAGAGAGCAGGTCTGTTTAAACCTCCACTGCATTAGAAGGTGGGCAGTGGGACTCCGCCTTTTTAAACTTATGTTAGTGCTTGCCCAAGACTTGTTTTTTGGCGATAGATTTCCAACACAGAAGTGTGTGTCTAATTGGCCCTGCATTATTAGGATGCAAACAGGGGTCATCTCCACTGAGCCACATGTGGTTCCGCTGGTGGGAAAACAAATGAGGGGAAGGAGAAATTAGAGTTTCTCTCGATCACCTTGTCCACTTTGGCTTTCCCTGTTCATCTACATCCCTTCTTAGCCATTAGCAGATTAAAAAAAAATAAATCTTAGTTGTCTGGTATTTGCCCCCTTGTATTTGTGAAGTGTTGCAAGTCAGCAAAGTGATGTCCTAGCGCCACAGTGTGGGTTGAAGGTTGCTCTGTACACTGGATCTGCTGCTCCTTCATGCCTTTGAAGTGCAAATATAAACATCCCTGGTCATGAGTCATCATGAGCCTGAGAGGTTTTGAACAAAGGCTGGTCAGCTTCATAAACAAATACGTTTCTAATGAAACTGTGCTTTAATGGAAAAAATTCAATGGGCACACTGATGGCATGTTTCTCCCCTTATTTCCATGTACCTGTTGGAGAATGGAGATCTAGGACAAATAAGTTCAGAAGAATAAACTCTGACTGAGAGATATTAACTTCAACTCTACTTTTGGAATTAATTTCTTGTCTTTCTTGCTCCAAAATGAGAGAGCAGGCATGCTGTGTCTTGTGTTCTATCCCTGGTGACAAGACTTCTGAAGCTGTTGATCAGGTTTCTCAGCACACAAAAAGTTTAGTGGTGGCTGTAGGAGTCTGAGTCACTGGGATATTCCTACGGTGGCACTTAGGAGGCTCAAAGGACAGATTTAGCAATTCTATAATTCCTGTTAAACACACCTCTCCCAGCCCTGTGCTCTCTCATGGTAGCATCCCTTACTGCTCTCTGCTGTCTGGATGCAGGTGTGGACAGTGATGAGGAGAGCAGGCTGGTTGCACCCCATCCCCTCTTGGGTTCCTGACAGCACCTGGGACTATGTGTTCATCTCCCATTAGAAAAGCAGCACATATTATTTGCATTCATTGTAATTGAAAGCTCATCTAGCCTTCTTTACCCCTGCACCCTCTTTTTCATGTCTTGAAGCTGTAATAATCCCTGCTTGCCTCTTTGTCTCTGCTAGTCTGAAATCCTGTTTTTAGAATACACATACACACACTTGGGAATTCAAGCTCCCTAGAAAGCAGAAATCAGCTTTTATGAACTGAGATGCTTGTGGGACCACATGGCGGTGTCCTCTTTCTGAATCTCAGCATCAAAGGAGGGAGTTCCTCTGAGATTTATCTGAAGCTCTATAAATAATTTATATTTTCATTTTAAAATGCAAATTATTCTGTATTTTCAAAATGAAATGAAACTTCTGAAATTATCAAAAAGGTCTCCTTCTGAGAGGGAATTCGAGGTGCATGGTATGGTACACAGTATACAAAAAAAGTCCCAAGTAATGCAGAAAACATGATACAGGAATTTCATTCCTCTAGTATAGGACAGACAGTAAAGCCACAATCAACAGGTCTTTTGCCAGAAAAGATCTTGCAGTGAGAAATTTTCTTGCATCAAAGAGAATCCCTGGACTACAGTACATGACTCTTACTATCCACTCAGTTTTCATCTTTATTCCCATCTAAATAATTTTAAAGAGCAGAAATAAACAGAAAAATAAATTCTGAGGAGCATAGGCTCTTCCAAGATTAAAATGATTGATGCACCTTGCACTGAAGGACATTCAGGAGTGAAGGCTGAATGAGCTCTGGATATAGCTTTAAGTCCTGAAAAGAGTCATCCAATGGTAAATCTTTTTGTTGCCATTAGATAAATTATCTAAGAAATAAGAAATTAGTTGAATGCTTTCAACACGGATTGGATCTTGAACATGGAAAAAAATCTTTTTCTCATAAAAAGGCATTTTCTTACACAGCTTTGACTATGATTTTGAACTCTAGAGGAGCAGCACTAAGGAGTCACTTGAACAGCAAGCTCAGCAGGAACTGGAGGGCTGGAGCTGCTGCCTCACCTAGGAAAAAGTCATTTTTTGTGAAAGGTGAAGGGGTTCCTGCTAAAGGGAGTGTAGCAGGAGTCATGAAACCCAGGCTCTTTCATCAAACCTTTTCCTGTGAAGAAGCCCTGGCTCCTTGTTGGTGCTGGAATCAGGTGGGATGGATGACCCCACCACATCTCGACTCTCATGAGCAGTGGCTGGAGAAGCTCAGGGTAGTGCATAAACCACTACCAACTTATCAGCTTTCCAGAGAGCAAGTCTGGGGTTCAGGGATGGCAGCCATCATGAACTAGTCAACTAGTCTCTCTCCCTCCACCCTGTCCCTCCAAAAAGTGGACCAGTATCACCACTCCCTATGGAGCCCAGTGCTGACAGTGAAATCTCAGCTGAAGGCCCTCTTGGCTCCTTCACAGCCAGTCAATGGAGAAGTTTAAGGTCTATAGAAAAAATGGAACTTGTGTCTAACTCTAGGGGAGGATCTGAAACCCCTTTCCTTGGGAAAATTTGGAGCATTGGAAGGATCAACTTGAAGAAAGTAAGCCAGTGTTGCCTCAGAGCAGTGTCACTCAGACAGATGTTACACAGGCTGGTTCATGCCTCCTTACACCTACTGAGTTAAGCAGTGAGAGAAATGGTGACATTTGATACCACTTGGTACCACAAGGTTCAGTGCATTTAAGACCAAACCTTCACGAACCAAGGAAAGACTCAGCTTTCTTTAATCAGATCCTTGCCAAACTGAAGGACAGTGACTTTGCCTGAGACCAGCTTGGTGTATCTTGACAAGAATAGGTGACACAGCAGGGAGTATTTTTTCCCATGCTTCCTTCTGAAAGCCCAACTCAAAGGTCTGAAACTGTCATTTCCACCCTTTCTCAGCCCTGGAAAACAAATCAGTCCCAGACTGGAGGCTGATGCCAGAAACCCCCCTCACGCAGCCAGGCAGACTGGCACAGCCTGACCTTCTGGGGGTGCTCTGGAAAGGTGCTATAGTGCAACCCCCTCTTGCCTCTAACATCCTCCCCTTGTTGAAACCTGTAAGGTCCTCCGACATGCTCTCACTGCCACCCTTGCTCACCCCTCACAGGGTTGCATTTCAGAGCTGCATTTTTCAGCCGAGTAGAAAACAAACCTTACAGAATTCATCAGGGGGGTCAGGTTGATAGCTGTGCACTTATGGAGCTGGAAACCAACCAGGAGTGTGACAGTGTGGGTATAAAACACATACGGTTATACTTTTTTTACTTATTTCCTCCACTGCAGACTAGCTTCAAGGGAACTAAAATTGCTGGGCTTTCACTTGCCTTTGTGAGCTAGATAAATTAAGGCCCTCAGATTACTGTCATCAACTCTTCTTATTTCCTAGTATTCCCAAAACCTCTCACCCTCATGCTCCTAAAACTTCTTCTCATCTTTCAGTTTCAGTCAGAATTGTAGCATGGTTAAGCAGCGCCTTGATGGTACAGCTGTAAGAGACACACTAGGAGACAACTGCCTTGAGCAACACCACCTTACTCAATGCCACAAAACGGTGCTGTTGAAGGCAGTGACAATTGGGTATTTGGGAGGATGCCTGTTCCTCTCAGCCTTCATCTCAAACACTGACAATTCAAACAATGCCCTAATTCAGCCCTGGCAGCACCTGTCTACCGTTGGTGCAGCTCAGGGGACTAAAAGTTCCCGGGTAGCACAGTCTAGTGATTTCTGGCCAAACACTTTGAAACAATAAAACTTAATTAAGCTTAATTTTACTGCTAACCAGTAAGCATATCAAGACCTTGAAGCGCTAGGAGACTTAAAAAGAAAGAAAGGAAGCAGAGAAAAAAAGCTTTCACTGGTGCCATGGGTGCATTTCGAGTCATAACTAATTGTCAGTACTCATGTTTTAGAATAGACTTTCTTTACGTGAGTATATGTAATTTTTCCAATGCCTTTTCTTTACAACTTTAGAAAAACATATAGAAACTTCTGGCACACACTGGCAAAGCATGAAGTCCAGTGGTGCTTACACGGTCTAAAATAATAGTCTATTTGCTGGCATAGCAACATCATATTTACATTTATGATCGTAGATTCATGGGTACCTGCCACACGTTAAAGTGCAGTTGAGGAAGACCGTGACTTCTTCATTCTTTGAAAGTTATTGCAGAAAGGTTGGTAGGGCTAAATGATTGAAATGATTGATAATGCTTGGTTGTTGGGTAAATGATTAAGCAGCACAAGTATGGAGGAAGAAATAACACGAAATGTTATTCATGTGCACTTTTGTTGGTAGAAATACCTCAGAAAATATACTGTACAGTTGGAGAAACAGCATTTAATGGAGGATGATTACCAGTGATATTCAAAGACATCTTCTCAGTTAATGCTATGTATTATAGTCTAATATTTTCTATCATTTGTAGCATTTTATAATATTTTCCACATTTTTGCCTTGAGATTAAACCAAATGTAGATCTGACATATTCTGTATGGTAGAGTCTACAGCAACTAAGATCTCAACAACCTCTTTTGCTTCGACTTTTTTTATATAGAAATAATGAAATCCATTGAAATACAAAAACAATCCAGGTATTTCATAAAGCTAGAGAAAATGTGTTATTTGTGCCCCTGCTTGTTTTGAAGAACATCAGACAGAATTTAGAACAATTACTAGTTGATGTAAAGTAATGTATAATTCTACACCTAACTTCGCTATGAACTGTAGGCTTGAAAGGCTATGAAATTGCTGCAATTACCATCTCCCACAAGGGACTCATTAAAAAAAAAAATTACAGTAGATGATCTGAACAATATGTCCAAGAAATTCACACTATCCAGCTGGGATGTTCGTATGGCTGTAATGATACATCTAACACAACAGGTAGGAAAACATGCTATGCATCTGAATTGTAGCATTCGTGATGCAGACAGTGCTGGAGATACCACTTAAATAAAAAATACGATGTAGAAATGTTACCCCTTTTCCATCAAGGAACTTTGTGTGATCGGTGACAAAAACTCTGATCCGTGATGATGCCACATTTTCTAAGGCTCAGGTGTGTTGCATTTAAAAGATTTCAAGGAACTGGTGAGTGTAGAAAGCATCTTCCCTTTCTCCTCCCATCAGAATCTTAGCATAGAGTTAAATTAAAATTCCCACATTTGAAACATTAATGAAGAAGGAAAGGAAGGAAACGTGGTTGTGCTATGTTAAGCATCAGACAGTTCTGTGCAGTGCCATTAGCTTCAAAGAGTGCATCAGTGAAGGGAAAAGATAATACAAAACCAGATTTGGATGCTGAAAAAAAGCCTCCCACAGTCTAAAAGAATGTTATGCAAATGACAGATTATGACAGCAGCAGAAGTGAAATCTAAATGGTCAAAAGATAAGCTATTTAATTTTTAAATATAATGAGACAAGTCTCAAAATCACAATTAAAATAAAGAGGCTGATCCTTAGAACAAGTAAAAATAGGACTTACTAAACTAAAAATAGGGCAAAGAACAAGAAAGGTTTTATTAAATAAACAAGATAGGAACCAAGGAGATCTCCAAATGAACAACATCAAGAATACATTTCTGATTTCTTGAAGAAGTACAAGAAAAGGTGTAAAAAAAGCTAAGGGGAACAATTTATCTGCAGTCTGCTTTGAAGAACAGTTGCAAAGATGATTGAAAACGTTCCAAAAGTACAACTGTCATAATATGTAGAATAAGGGTGGGACACTTCTAAGGAGAAGCATGAACGGAAGAGAAAAAGCTGTGAGGACTATCAGAATTGTCCCTTCCACTTGCAAAAACAAGAAACATTGATGACTTCTGTGATCTGAACTGCAGGGTTTGGTGCTTAATGCTGACCAGGGAATTTTACCAGTAACTTTAGAATTAAATTAAACCTTTGTAAAACACACTGAAAAGTACAGCTAAGTTAGTTACTGAATTTCAAATGCCAGTCATCAGCAGTGGGAACCTTTCTTGAGAGAACATAAGGTCCTCTGGTAAGTCAACTGAAATGAAAAATACTGCCAGCTTCTATAATGTCCCTGTATTGTACAGGATAATAAATATTAGCCTCATCATTTAAGGGGCAAAATACAGTTATCTACAGGGATGGTTAAATGTAGAGCATGACTGCAAGCAAGCCAAGGTTCTCTCACTGAGCTACCAACAATATTTTGGAGCCCCTTCTCTACACTGAAAATGTGATTCTGTAGTTATCTCTCTATACTATAACTGTATCTTATTCTGCCTTTTACTACAGAGGCAAGTGGTGACATCAGGAAGGCTTGCCCAGTTCCTGCC
Source organism: Gallinago jamesoni (assembly GCA_025769975.1). NCBI lineage: Eukaryota > Metazoa > Chordata > Aves > Charadriiformes > Scolopacidae > Gallinago > Gallinago jamesoni. The sequence continues at coordinate 41,816,016 of JAOQGH010000023.1, forward strand.
GTCTAGCTTCCTGTTTTGTTTTCCATGCCAAACGCCTGGTTCAGCCTGAATCATTTGTACATGGTAGCTCTTAATATTTTCTTAAACTGATAATAGCTACCATATACACTGAATAGTTTGTAGTTTAAGAGTGACACCTCAAACTCTGTATCCAGGTGTGAAAATATTACAGCATTCAGTCTAGAAATTACTAAGATTTGGGTCTGGAAGTGGATCCACTCTTGCCCATATGGCACCGGCAAAAGATTGAAGTGGAGGATTTCATGCACCCGTAAGCCCTAGGACTGTCAGACTGCTACATCTCATCACCATAGTGTTTAATATTTTTTTTTTGGGGGGGGAAGGAAGTGTTTTGCAGCACTGAGGTAATTTACAATAGTTCCAGGCCTCCACAGGCTTGAAAAAGCAGTCCCCTAAGACTGTTCTTGATACCTCCAGCTCAGTCTGTTCTACCCTTTTAAAGTGATGATGGAGTCTTCATTTCACAAGTGTGAAATTGGGTTAGGAAAAAGGTGAGACATTTTTATAGATAAGTAATGACTAGACCTAGACATGACCCTTGGCAGACAGAAACAAAAGTAAATGAAGAGAAAATGAGAAAGGAGACAGAAGTCTCTACTAGCAACATTGATTTGGCAACTTACTCACCCTGGGATGAAATAGGACACAGTGTGAGGACAGAAGAGCTGGCTTGAAGAACTCTCTGGTTTAACAATATTTGATGCCAGCTTGGGGCAAGAATGTGTCCCAGTCACTCCTGAAGTTATTAACAGTTTCTCAATAGGATTAAGAGGTTTTTAAAATGTAAAACCTATGCCACACATATTTAAGCAGAGGAAATGGAGTGTTGGGGGAAGAAATTCCTACACTTTAAAAAGTTGTCCGAGTGTGGATTAATCATTATAAGTATCCTGAGACACTGACGCTGTACTTGCTTTCAGGCTCATCCAAGGTGATTCTTCCCTTTAGAAAAATGAAAGGCTGCCTCTCATTTACAATAACATGGGGAAAAAAAATCATCATCTATTGTCCATACCTTGATTTATGCAACCTTGTTATTTCTGAAATAATATAAAATTAGTTAGAGTACACTGAGAATCCCAGGTCTTTGGGTGATTTGAGAGTACGATTGCAACAGTGATTTTAAAGTTACTCATATGCCAGTGGAAGAAGTGTCATTGAGACCAGAAGGTGACAAGGAAGGTGTTGGATGGAATAAGCATCATTGAAGCAGTAATGGGTCTGGGAAATGGGAAAAGAAAGTTAAACTAGGTGTGTTATTGAAGATAAATAGGCTCGTTTCTCTCCAGCATTTATGGAGCAATTTTCATTATCTTAGTAAGAATCTGCTGGTGTCATGTCTTTCAAAATCTGTGTTCTGCTTTGTATACTGCACTGTTCTCACCAAATCTGGCAGTGGTGAGTGTGGTTTCTTCTGCTTAGAAGGACATTCCATATAGAAGATGTCTACAGATCTGTAAATATAGTGTTATATTAAATAAGCGAAGATAGATGGATCTGATTTTATTCTTCTCTTAGAAGATATAATCACTATGTTTAAATTCCTAAGCTCTTAATTGGTTAGGACAAATGCTCTTCATTCAGCATCAAAGAGCCTTCAGAAAGTAATAAGCATTTACTGTATCCTGAGAGTTTTGAACTACAGGTATTTTATTTGATCATATAAATTTTAAATAGCATGAGATAATCAAATTTAAACAGCAAAAGAAATTACTAATACTCTGAACACTAGAAGACACATGGATATAAACCAATAAAATGGAGACACTTAGCTAAATAAATAAGTTTCTGGTGAATATTATCTAAATGTTTTTCCCCTTAGGAATGCTGCTAAGCTTGATTCAATTTATTAATATAGTTTAGTAGATGGGATTTCAATTATGAAAAAAGAGTAATAGTATAAAGCAAGCAAGTAGGACTTTTTCTAGGTGATGCCTTGATGATTTTGTTACCCATTTAGTTTACAAAAAAAACATTGCCATGCCTGGGTATGCAGGAGAGGTAATTCAGCATACTGGACTTTGTGCCAGCATTATGCATGCCACCCAGGGACTCGGCCAAATTACCTTAACAGGATTATTTTCATTGGTTTTAAGTGCTGAAATATATTCTTCAGTGCATTTAATACCTCATTCAGAGTGCAGTGAGCACATTAAGCCTAATTAGTCAGCAATATAAGATCAAGAAATGCAAGCAAATTTGTAGCAAGCTTGACATGGTAGTTTTGAACAATACTGCATCATGGTCCATGATTTCAGTCTATTATAGAGGTCTTCTCAGTATGCTTTCCTCTTCACTCCATGCCTTTTGTTCTGTTCCTTGTAGCTGAACACCCGTGTGATGTTTTGAAATTCTTGGATGAAGGATACCCAGCAAAGGCAGGGATCGTATCTCACATCCCCCAGCAAAATATTCAGCAACCCCCAGCAGTTTGATTCCTTCTCCGCAGATTCAAAACTGATGCAGTTGTCATTATAACCACGCCAATTCTCTGAATTATCTGGTTCCCTCCTTCCTCAAACACTGCTTAAAATCTTCAGCGTGTGAGTCACCCTGCCTTTCTAACAAGTGCGCTGAGGCACACTGAAGAGATTTCATTAGAATTCTCTATAGGCTGGAATAGATTATAATGAGATTACTGTCACCAGCAGAGGGAAAACTGCAAAGGTAGATAAGAAATTCTGAAGGTTGCTGGAGGCATAAGGGATGCTAGAAAAATAGGATTCATTCAAAATAAACAAACCAATCAAATCCCCTTAGGAAACTGTTAGTAGCAAAGTTAGAAGTAAAGTGCAGAAATAGTTGAAGAACTGTGTGGTAGACGCCTTCCACAGTCTCTAGAAGTGCCAGTGGAAAAGAATTTGCAGATCCATATGACCTTACGAAGAAAGACTTTGAGGTTGACAACTTAAAGTAAGCTTCTCTAACTCTCCGAAGAAAACTATAGTAGTCTCCAAATATACATAACACCATGATTTTTTCCTTGAGGCCCCTTCCAACTTGGTATTCTATGATTCTATGATTTACTTTTAAAAAACTGGGCTGATATGCTGCTTGGGGTTGATGAAGTATTGTATAGCTGGATCCAAAACTATTCCCAGGCACAGGAGCAGAGACATACTGGGTAGAATGAACCAGGAGATTGCAAGAGGAAGCTAAAAGGGAGTCCTATTTCTAGCTCAGTTACATGCAGACTTATTGATAAGCAGAGCCAAAAAATACTGATTTCCACACCAGGTCAACCTATAACATTTTCATCCTCTTGTAACATTTTGAAGGATCCACATTCTAAAGTCCCTTGTCTGCCCCCCTACACCTGGAGGGAACAAATTCAAAACATAGGCAAAGCCAATTAATTGCCATCTTCAGATCCTTCCCTTGCTATTTTTCTAGTTTAACAGCAACAACTAAGAAATTTAACAGCAATTAAGATGTGGGTCTGCTGGGAATTACTGGCTGTCACAGCAGCCAATGTTGTCTTACTGTTTCATTTTAGCCCCTCATCTGACTGCATCCATCCATCTTTTGTCTGCCTTTATGTTTCTGCTCTTTGGGAGAGGAATCACTTTTTCTGTCTTTCTGCTTATAGACCATGGTGCAAATTCTGACTGAGCAGCTACCACACCACAGCACAACAGCAACAACACTAAAGCATTTCCAGAAGTTAAGATTAGGCACAAACAGTAGAGCGGGGAAACTTTCATCCATCCTTTCCTTTAGAGATGGGTAACAATGTGAGGCTACAATTTTAGTTCCAACATGTGTTTTATTATAAAGAATATTTTTATTCAAAATTTCTCCCCAAATAAATGTCTTTACCCCTCTCTCCTCTCTCCCAATCTCCTTGTTCCAGAAATAAGTGAAATTTGTCAAACCTAATAAAATAAAGAATGCTCTACTAAAAGGAATTTTTTTATCCTAAGTGGTAAAGTGGCAAAGGCCAGAAAAAACAACAGAAAAATGTTTAGTGGATCCTGTTTTGCAAGGTGCCACCGGAAAGTCCACTTCCATAATACAACACCTTCTCTTGTTACTAGTTATAAATATTTACAGTTCCCTGCCTCTTATTTTTTAAACATAAGAAATAAAGTATGTGCTTTATATTTATAGCACTTTCCAGAGATTATATTTCTGTGACCAAAAGCATGGTAGAGACAGAACTGTGATCCTGCATTATCCAGCCCAGCTAGCTGCAATGAATTTCCTAGGATTTAGCAATATTCTAGTACCTCTTTACTGTAAGCACTCCAGTCGAAAAAAAAACCCAAACCACTATCAGCCACAGTTCATACAGTTCTGATCTACCTTCACAATACCTTCTTCCTGTTCTATACATCACAGCACGGAGTGTAGTGCAAAATTAGCCAATACAAAAAAAAAATAGTGAAAACAATCCTACCTTCAAATACATGCGTCTTATTTCAAGACTAATGTGTTTCATTCATTCATTAATATACACACCAACACCCTTCTAACCCTTACAAACATCACTTACACATATTTGAACTCTGGCGAAACAGAATGCACAACTTACATTGCTTTCTAATTAAAAACAAAATGCTTGTTCTTGCCCATTTTTTTTTGTAACTGCAACTCAAAATGGTGATCTCTGAATGTCACATACTATTTCCTAGAAATAAGGTAGTGTAAAAATCTCCGAGTTGTGCTGTTATGTGAATACTTGGACATACAGATGACATTTAAATTACAAGTGAAGACGTGTGACAGAAACATTACTAAACATTGTGCAGGTTTTGGTGTGGATTTATCTCTACTAAAAATGCCACCTTTTTCTTGAGCGCAGGGTACAAATTTGGTTTTCATAAATACTCATTTTCACATATATCAAAGTGCTTTTTGATCCTGATTCAACCAATGAATGTACTCAAGTGAACTTTCGCACCTGTAGCGAATGTCATGGTTTTCAAGAACTTGCTTTATTAATTACAGGATTAAGATTTTGGATCACAGTTCGCACTTTTCCTCTTTCCCAGAGTCATTGCTGACACTTGCATAATATTATGATTGCAGTATATTGGTTTTACTCACAATGTTGGTTTAAGAAAAAGAGTTGTTTAAGGACCTGAGTGTTTGGGTAGATCTCAAGGGAACCCAAAACGCAATTATGAACTCCCTTAATCCCATTTCTGCAGAATAGTTTACACTGGATCCTCCAGTGACAAGAGACTGCAGCTGCATCCGATGCATCCATATGGAAATTGCAGCACATAATTCAGTCTACATGCCCACTGAGTCCTTGGTCTCTCTCAGGACTGCCAAAGGCGCTAATTACTGCCAGGGTTCTTGTGCAGTGTACTTGTTCACTAGGACTGCAAATAACATCATTGCCTTTATTCAGAGACCCCAAAAAAGTAATTTAACTCTCTAGAAAGGCAGGATTTGTTGCAGTGATTTGAATAATGATGTTCTACACTGCTTTACTAGTCCTTTCACTCAGTCACCACTATGCAGAGCCAGGAGGTTTCATCATTCACTGAAGAATACTAGCTTTGTAAGTAAAATCAGATTTTCAAAGCAAGGATAGGGTAACAGTTAAAGCTACCTAACCCTCAAAAAATATGTTTTATTACCGAGTAATAAAACTGCTTTAAGGGAACTTCATTTCAAAACATATTCTTTTTTAGTATGTCAGCCATTGCTATATATGTAAATGGAGCTTCCTGTACTCTTAGAATAGTCAATTTGACAAATATAGATCAGGCCTATAGGGCTTGGTTTACAAGTACTCAGCTTATGCATTTGCATCTATAGTGAAATTTCCAGTGATGGAGAGCCCACACTAAGACAGAACTCCAGTTTCACTATATTTATTATTAGAAAGATTTTCTCTAATGATCAACATATTCCTCTCATGCTTGTCCGCGACATTCATAGTGAACTCTTAGAAGAGTCTGTGCCTCTCTTCTTTGCAGCTATCTTCTAAGTGTTTGACAACTATTTCCATGCACCTCACATACCTCTTACTGGTCTGAGACACGTTCTGACTGCTGTGCTGTTATGGGATACAGAAAGAGCTTTGTATTCCCTCTCTCTCTTTAGCACGTCAATCATCATTTGGTCTTGTCCTTATCTTAGTGCACACAATTACCTTACTCCCTTTTTTTTTTTTGCCTGTTTGTTTTTTCCCCTCACCCTCCTGAGCTTTGTGTTCACTAAAATGGATCATTGCAGGGACAGTGGGATCTTCATCCTTGGAGATAATCAGAATTTGACTGGAGAAGACCCTGAGCTAATGACAAAACCTTGCTCTGAGCAGGTGATTGGACCAGATGACCTCCAGATGTCCCTTTCAGACTAAGTTATTCTGTAATTAATATTTGTGGCTTAGAACATCGAGGATGAATGTCCAGATTAGCCTTTACAAATGTATCAGCTGCTCCACATTAACTGCCAAGCAGCAGATTACATGTAATGTCCTTCTTTCCCCATGATAAATGAATCATTATCTCATTTCAAGAGAAAGGTGTGACACTTTACAAAACCTAGTGCAGTGGCACTTGTTTCTGACCAAGTATGTCCCGAGGTTTAATTGGGCGAGGGAATTACACCTCCTTTTTTCCTCATTTGGACCTAGTCACAGTCTCTGCTTCTGATTACCTATCCTGATTGATTGCCACTGGCTTTTTCCATTTCAGATTTTAAATACTTATTCCTTCCTCCTCACAGAGGCTGCTCTGCTCGCAAATATTCATATATTTAAGCATTCTCACCTACAGTGCTGAACTGGCCTCAGCATTAGCCAACATGAGTTTTCTCTTCTCTGCTTTGTGCTTTCCAGAGGCTGAGAACACAGCAGGAACGATAGCTCTCGCTCTCTTGGGTGACTGAGTCACTGGTTCAACTAAATGAAACTCCATTAATTATGACAGAGTTAGCAATAAATAAATAAACTCATCTGTGAAGATTTGCTTTATCCAGGTTTAACTGTAACCAACTGCTTCTTCAATAACTGTTAAAATAAATGAACAAAATTTTACGTTGCAACAACTATACTGGAGTGCACAGCTTTTAATTGCTGATTGTATTTTAGTCAGTGAATATACAAATAAGGGGCCTAGTATCTGTCTAAGAGCCTTTGTCCCTTGCTCCCCAAATATCATTATTTTAGTAAAACTTCTTCCATATTTCCCCAGTAAAGGGGATCCCCAGCTCAGGATTTTAATGCACAATAGTCTCTTTTCCCACACATCATGGGCATTGTAATGCAAGAGAGGTGAGTGTCGTGCCAAAAAAATCTGCATTTCTTTTCCATATTCACCCAGCTGGGACCAATCAACTATTGGTTAGAAAATTAGATTGGGAGTCTTATAGAATATGCTTCACTTTTCTAAATAATTAGAACAGGAATATATAAAGATAAGTTTAGAAAAGCAAAATCCTTGACTGCTAGCTTTCTGTTTTTACTGTGAGCTATTCACTAATTTTTAGTTCTAAGAGCTGATTAATCATAGAGAACGACTTCTGTTGATAAATTAGGATTAAAAAAAGATTAAATATCTCAAAATACAATTATCTTCTTCACTGTCCTTCTCTCTTTATATGTACCAAGAGATTAAAATATCTATAATTTTTGTTTTGAATTTTTCTTATGCAAGAAATACTTCAAAGAAGTCCCTTTCCATTGTATTGGAGTCCCAGGAGTGAGAGGATGAAGACAATCTTATACTGCTCAGTAGAGGATAGAGTTATTTCAAAAGTATCTGCACTAGAGGTTCATTTATCCCAGCTTTTCCACTTCTCTACCTCTTGGGGCCTTTTATGCAACCACCAAATATTTGAAAAAAAAATCCAGAAAAAAAAAAATCTCCTAGACCACCTTTTTTTTTTTTTTAAGCTTATAAGACTCTGGAAATATTTGTACATTGGGTCACCTATCAGAGCGAAACTGAAGAATGGCAAAGTTGTCAACACTTTTGAAAGCTATGTATCATCCAGCCACACAGCTTCCATTTTTTCCTTGGTGGGTAGAATCTGTGAAGAATAAGTTATTACTCTGAGAAGCGGGAAGGAAAGTTCTGAATGATGCTGCAGACAGTGGCATTTCATGCTAGTCAAAACCCCAGTATCACATTATTATTTCTGGAGAGCCAAATGAGGTGTACAGCCTTTTGGGGGACTGTAAGGATGATTTTCCTCACTTGACTTGCACAATCCCACCTGATTGTGTGATCTGCATTTCCTGCTTGGATTATACTCAGACTCCAGGGAGGATATTCACAGGGATGGAAAATGCCAATTGGTCCTGACAATTGGTCACACAAGGATAAAGTCCTGGTCTCAAGCTTGAACTGTAACAACTCACATTTGTTATTAAAATAGTTCTTGTCAGAGCTGCTAGGTACCTCTTACAGCAAGAACCTCAGAGAAGGTAATTTATTACTGATGTATTTTTAATAGAACAACTGTCTCTGAGGAAATCATTGATCATTGCAGCTAATGACCAGAATATGATATAGTTTAATTAATAATTGTATTAGCACCAGCTAGCCATCTGAAAAAAAGAATTTCCCTGACCTTTAAAGGATTTCTAATCCATTTAGAAACTACCTATGTTATAGCTGGACAAAGAAAAACCAAGTTTCAGGGCTCAGAAAACTTTTAATGAGAACCCATTTGGATTCAAAATGGAAAATCATCATAGAACCATTATATGTAATTTATCATTATTTCTGTGTGCAACTGCAGTCAGTGAAAGTGGAAGATCCCACCCACCAGAGACAAAGTGTATGTATTTGCAAAGAGGAGAATTTACTTCTATGGCCTTTATTTGCAATATGTTCTTGTTCTGTTGACTGTCTTATTTTGAGCCTTTAAATAATTTGTTTGCATATCCCCCTGAATAGGCAAAAGAATAAGTACATGGCACACTGACATTGAGTCAAGCAAGAGATCAAAAACAGGAGAAGAGAAGGATGCCACTAAAAACAAAAGATGACCTCTTGGTCTCAATGTAGAAGGACCTCACTGGAACAGACATGGCTCAAAGATGATCTCATATGCTTAGTTATTGGGTAGTTAGCTGGTGGGAAGAGCTAATTGGCTGATACTTCCTTTGAGCAGAGCAACAAAGATTTAGAGAATGCAAAATTAAAACATTTCAAATGTATTTGAAAAAATGAGGCAAAAGGTTGAGGACAATGAGGCAGAGCAGAAGAAACTGGAGATATAAGCTCTGAGGAATACAGAAGTTTAAAGCAAAAGGCAACGCGACAATACACTGGAGAGCAATGGAAACGTTACTTCCTACAAGCAGCAGAAATACTGTAAATTCAAGATAACCACAGGTATGTTAAATAATCCAAGAGAGAATAAACATGCACCACCTCACATAGACTACTTAAAAACAACAAGCAGTTACTGGTTCCTGCTATTTAAGGCATCATGACAACTGTCCCTTACAGCCCTGTCCTTGTTTGAGGTAAAACAGAACCAACTTTCTGTTCAGTAATTTTACATCTTAGCTAGGCCTCTTCTAACTCTCTGAAATTAACAGCATGTTGTGGAGAATACTGCTCGTTCTCAGAGTGATAAGACCAGCGTTTGTACTTCACGCCAAGGAACGGTATGCAGAGAGGCTCTTGCTTATACTTATTGCTGTAACAACCAAGGTCGGCCAATTTCGTTATTTGCTGTGTTGGAGGGTTGGAAAAAGCATAGAAGTGTCCCACCTGTGGGGAGAAGCGGACAGGAGAGGTGACCCAAAAACTGACCAACAGGGTATTCCATCCCATCTGCCCCATGCTCAGTATAAAAGCTGAGGGATCAAAGGGTCAGCTCTGTTTCTTCAATGGCCAATGTTTGAAGAGGACCTTGTCTGTTTGTCTGCCTTTGATCCCGATCCCTGTGTTCCTGACTCCAGAGCTGGAATCCAGTTCCCACCTGTCACTGTCTGGGATTCCCCAGTGCCTGACAGTGACATCATCCTGGGAGCTTGATACGGTTTTGTATATATTATATCTATTTCATTATTTCCCTTTTCTTTTAATATTAATTCTTCATTAAAGTAGTTTAGTTCATTCTAAACTTATAAATCTCCTTATGTCTCCCTCTTGTTTCTTTAGGGAAGGGGGAAAGGGCCATCTGTCATTCTGGTTTTGGCCAATTCAGCTGAAACCATGACAAGCCCCTGTGGAGCCAACCAGACCATGCACATCTGCCCTGGCAGGAGCCTACAGAGCTTGGGACAACTCTTTGGCATCTCTCCCCTCAAGCTCCAAGATACAGGCCGACATCCCTTGCAGGCTGCCACTCAAACCAGCTGCCTAGGCGAAGAGCCAGTTTTCCAATATAGCACTTGATTGTAGGTTCCTTCCATCTCACTGCACTTCATACAAAGCAGTGAGAACATGCACAACCTTCTTCTATTTTCCCAAACCTTTTCGCTATCCTGCTTCTCCACTCTCCCCCAAATGGCTTGCCCATTTGTACATACGAAGACCAGAGGCAGGGTTGGACGCCTTTTCCTGGGAGCATTAAGTTCCACAGTGCTCAGCAGGGAGACACAGAGAAAGAAGAGGTCTTACAATCAGATCAGTAAGAAAACAAGTTTAAAAAAACTACTACAGTCTGGTGATAAAATAGCAAATCATAAGCAGAAAAGAAGTAATCAAACTAAAAACTCCTCCAAACACCTCCTTCAGTGCAGAAAATCTGGTCAGGTAAAGTATTTTAGTTAAGTGCATTATGAAGACAGAAAGAGAAAAGGATTCAAATGAGCCACATTCCCTGACAGGTCTTGCCTTCGAATTATAGATTTGAAATTTATCTGCTGCTCCCTTACTGCTCACAGCTTTCTAGACAGTAAATCTCCCTTTATTTTTCACCACTGCCCCTGTAGGAGTGTCAGCTACCACTGTCTTCCACTTTGTCTGATCTTTAATTAGTCTCCTCGTCTGACATATCATACCTGTCCTTGTGGCTTGGTTTCTTCAGCACAAAAGCAAAATGTGAAGGGCTCTGTTGTGGTGAGCTTAACTCTCTCAGAGGAGCAGGATTTACACCTCTTTTCCTACCCACACCAGAGACTTGCACCAAAGCAGGGTTTCTACTGCCCACAGCTGCAGCACTGAAAACCTGGAATGCACATGATTGTGCTCCTGTGCAACTCAGACACTTCTGAGGTGAGGACAATAAAAAAAAATAAAATAAATAACCGGACATGGAGATATCACAACTGCTGTTGTGTCTCGTCACCTCTTTGCCTGGGAGGACTGAGGAGCTGTGCAAAGAAGACCCACAGCAGGAAGCCTTGGGGAAGCATGTGCAAGATGACAACAACCCAAGGATGTTGACTGGAGCAGATGGTGCTGTGCTTGCCTTCAGTATGTTTCAGCAGATCCTTGGAGGGCAATCGCCCTTTAAAATGATTTGCACAACATGGCCTGGACAGATACTTTCTCCCATTTTCCAGCCAAGAGGCCCTGCGAGGCCAATGAAGAAAGGAAATGAACTTCTTACAATATTTTTTTAATCACATACTTAGGGCAAGATGAGCCAGGCTTGTGAAGAGGAATCTAAATGAGCACAACAGTGACATCCAGAGGGCAGAGACCAGCAAGCAGGACCGTGCCAAACAGCAATCAGAAAATGAAACAAAACCCCACACTTGAGGTGGTTTTCAAGCCCACTTGACAGTAGGCTTCTCACCCGCACAGCCTCTGCCTTATCTACATATATGTCTCCCCAGGGGACAGTTCTTAGATGTAAAGGACTAACACAGCCCTCTTTTTGTAGGGCAAATGGAGATGCATCTTCCTAGACAAAGAGAGCAGGAGTACACATAAGGCACAGCACTACACCAATCTGGTTGTTTCTGGAGTAGTTTCAGCCTTCTGAGGTGACTCAAGAGAGCTGGAGCAGCACTATCCATCCTTACACAATTGCTACCTCTGCTTCAGGTGAAGGAACCCCTGCTCTTCTGTCTGGAGCCCTGGGCATGTTGTGAGCTTTTTCTGCAGGTGCGGCTGCCTGAAATGGCCTTTGGGTTTCTCCCCGTCGCGTTAGTGGTCTCTCTGTCTCTCAGTCTCTTAAGCTACTCTCCTGTCTTGCCAATTCCTCTCTCTCCCTCTCTTCTGAATCTGTGATTCTACGTGCTTTTAAAAAATGCAACTCAAAGTTGTACAGAAGCATGTTAGTTTTTTCTGCAGTTTTCACCAGGGGTAACTAAGCTCGTTTGTGCTAAGGGAACCTCAAGACCGCAGGATCCCTACCATCATGCACTTAACACGTGGCGTTCCTGCTACTACAGGAGCCAGGATTTCAGACGACTTCTACAGGCAAGACAAAGAACATGGTACGTGGGGTAGATGTGCGGTACATGTTTGACCCGCCCAGATCAAGCTGGGATGGTAGTAGATGAGGCTAGACTTACTGTACATGGCAGTAGGTGAAAAGGTTTGGGTACGGCCCTCCTGCAGGGCAGGCTTGAGCAGGCTGGGTTCCACTTGTCTGCAGGCTTAGCAAGGCTTCTATTTGCTCAGGCAGGAATAGAAATCCCAGAGGGGGAGACCATTATCCAATTTACTGAGTCATGATGATTCACTTAGCATTCAGCTTCCATCAGATACAGCAGCTCCTGGAGTTTTAACTAAATCTGTTTCCATCCTGCTGTGACTTCAGTTTCTCATTGGTTCATCCAACTTCCCAGAAACTTCCACTTTCTGAGGCAAGAAAGCAAGTCTGAACGTTTATTTATTTATTGTAGCTACATTTGCATAAGCTTGTTTTAAGTGTAAAGTACAAGGAGACTGGGGACCAGGGCAAAGCGGTGAGAAAGGGGAGGATAAAGCACGCTTTATGGTTAAAATCTGTAAGAACTATTTGTCTTGTTTAGAAAAGAGTTTTTATGTCATTGAAGGAAATGTTCCAACCCACCACGAAAACAACTTCAATGAAAAATATCTTGAAAATGCCCTTTTTAAAAAATTCAGCTAACCTAAGTTACAGACAGGGCTTCCTGCCAAGGGGACCAAGCAGGTATCTGTCACCCAGCATTAATAAAGGGGCAAGGGTGCGGCTACCACGCAGGTGCCAGAGGTAGCAGAGATGCACAGTGGCTGCAACCCTGACCAACTCTGTGGCAGTAGTCAAACATCTGGGAGAAGAGAGTGTGAAGATTGACATTGAAGTAACACAGCCAAGTCCCCCTTACACTGACCTAGATGAAGAAATCACGCCAAGGAGAGACTCCTCTCCCTAGAGCCCAGTCTTATAGAAAAACCCATGGCCAGGGTCAGCGGGAGACTGCAGCAGAACCATGGCTCTTTCCCTCCACCTTGAAGGTTGCCTCATGCTCCAGAAATCCTCAGTGGGCATCTCGCTGCTGCTGTGCATCTCAGACAGGCAAAGGCATATTCAGAGCACATTACTTGCAAATGTTTAGGAGGATTTCCACTTTCAGCTGCATACTAAACCCTGCTCCCTTTGAAATCAATGAAAATTCCCACAGATTTCAGTGGGATTTGGATGTCAATCCATAACTCCATCTCTCCCCCATTCAACTCAGAAAGTACGGTTTGAGCTTGAAGACACACAACAAATCATGGTTTCTGCTGAGCAAGAAAGACATAACAGTTTAAAAGGATTAAAATGCTATACATCTAAGCTGTGTTCCAGCCACATTCCTTGAAATAGATACTACTGTCTCACTTTGATATATCCTTTCAGGTTCTCCTTACTCCTGACTCTGAGGAAAGAGGTTTCCCAGGAGCCCTTTAAGCAGTATCAAACATTACTAGCCATAGGAACAAGTTTCCTGAAAATACTCTATGGTGAATAGAAGAACTAATTCCAGGAGGAAGCAGGTTAGCACCAATAGCATGTTTCCAAAATATGTTTTGACAGCTTGATCTATTTTTCATGGCAAAGCAGTGGCTTTAAAAAGTGACTTTAACCTGTGCTCATACATCTGGTGTGTATGCTCCTCAGCAACTATGGAGCCTGCAGGCTCTAGTGCTCCAGAGCTGGGACAGGTTCACCAGCAGGGATTTAAAGTGTCTGGATCCTGGCATGGGAACACTAGATTTATGAATGATTAATGAGGTGTGAAAATAAAACAACCAAACCAAACCCAAGCACCTATGCAAAAGCTCCCAGGCTTCTTTAGGAAGAGCTGTGATCAGGAAAGTCATAAGATCAGCAATGGGTTCAGCACTCAGCCCTGCAGCAGGACCTCCAGACACAGCGTATTTGCTCCAACCTGGTGAAGCACAGAAGATCTGGAGTCTCTTCTGAGGGCTTTCAAGCATCCCTGTGTGCTTGATGAGAGACAGAAGACCTTACTGCTCAGTGAACCTACATTTTCTCGCGCTGCTGTATCTGTCCATTCCAGAGGGCAATTGTCTGCAACTGCTCGAGGAAGAAGCACCTTGCATTAATTAACTTTTTTTTTTTTTTTTTTGCTGTAGGGTGTATCAGAACAAGTTGTTTGTTTCAGCCATCTTTAGTCCCAAATATTCCTTTTCCCAGTTTTTACCACTTCCTGTTTTGTTTATATTAATTCAGAAAAGAAAATTTAGGGAATGCAACATCCCTGAGTTTTGCTAAAGTATGAGAGATTTTGCCATCACTTTCTAAGGTGAGATTTTCTGTAAAGAGCTACTGCCATGGCTAGCGAGTGGGGGAAGGAAGCAGAGAGAGGTTGTTTGACAGTTTGCAGACTGCTGAGTCCTTTCCAAAAATCAGAAGCTGTCTGCTGAAGTGTCAGCAAGTTCCCTGAATGGCAACTGTTCTGGATTTGACTGTAACTAGTAGGAAAATCTGTGGCAGACTGGATTGGAAAAGCCACTTCAGTGAAAATAAGTGCCAAACCGGCAAACTTCATGGAAACCAAAGAATGACGTTGGTTATTCTGCTCTTGTTGACCCTCAGCAAAGCTGATACAATGGCTAAACCAATAAAGAGGGAAGCATAACCACACACTCCATCTAGCTGCATGGGAAACTCTTTAAATAAAAATTTAAAAATTAAACATAATTAAGCAGAAAGTATCAAATACAGGCCATATTAATGACAGCTCTAAAATATTCACACAGATACTTGGGGACAAATCATGAATAATAAGTCACAACAGGAGCTGGCAGTATTAGGGAGAAAAAGAGAGCTGAAATATAATTCAGTAGCACAGTAATTTTGAGAAAGACAGGAATTATGCCCAGAAAAGGATGAATTTATCATATCTGCTTTGGTCTTCACAAAAAGAATAGAAGGTAGGCTTTCACAAGAAAGGCAGATACCTACACATTGTTTAACGTCTCCTTTCTCCATCTGGCCTACATTCCCTCCTCTGATTTCCTGAGGTGCTGGATGGCATTCACCCAGGAGTTACAATGAACACGCTCTGTGAACAGTCTGGAGAAGAGGAAGGGTACCATAGCAATGGTTATAATGCTTGCTCTACCCATCAAGTTATAGTAAATAAGAAGGTTGTGTAAAATTATGCAGTCACCTTAACTGTGACAGGAGAAAGGCCAAATACAGATCTATTTAAACTACTATACGCTATTGACTTGAGTGATGGACTAGCAAGTAAGCTTCTAAGGAGTGCAGACCAAAGCTTAATCCTGCTTAGGGGCAGGATTAAAATTCAGAGTTTTTCTCCTATTTATCAAGCTCAACCTCAAGTCAACAAACTGGAACTGATTTCAGGAAGTGCAGAATACCACAGCACAGAGGGAAGGAAGGGAGATGACCTGTGCTCAAATGGAGGGGGAGGGCTCCTCTGGGCTGCAGTGTTATAGTGAATATGGGGACCATACTGTATTAAACTGAAAAAGCATCAACAAAAATGATGTTAGAAAAAAAGGCAGATTTATTTTAGGTACAAGAGATAAAAAAAGATCATTTATAATGTAAGGTAGGTGATTATTCCTCTACTCAGCACTGGATGGGCACAGACAGTAATATGTCCGGTCCTGAGGAAAGTACATTTTATGAAATGTGGGGAGAAACAGAAGAGTCTGGAGTGGGGCAACAGAAATGATCAAAGGTTCAGTAAGATGATTTGTAAAGAAAGGATGAAAGAGCTGGATTTGTTTAATTTCCAGAGGAAAAGCAAGACAGGAACAGAACAACAGTCTCCAAACATTAAAAGAAATTTTATCAAGAGAGACAGCAATCAATAAATTATACTCTGTGCCCACCTGGGAAAGGAGGGCATTTAGTTGAATTTGTTCTTAAATCCATTACTATTGCTGTAAAAATGATAGACATCTGTCAGGGATAATACAGGCAAAGCTAATGGCATCTCAAAGCAGGGCAGCAGTCCTTTTGACATGTCTTTTGGAGACTGATTTCTGTGATTTCAGTAATTTTGATTACATCATTTTATCTGTCCTCGGAACGTTATTTCTTCTAAGTGCCTGCACTACAACTGTTAATAACAAAAGCAGGGCTCCATTCCCTTTGAAACAGCTTTTCTTTACTGTATTACTGTGCATAATGACCATATCATTAAGTGTCAGCAGGACTAAAGGTTTTCTGTATTTTAGTTCCCAAGCATTGAACAGACAGACTTACAGTTGATAAAAGTCGCACAGCTGTTCCTTCTGCTAATGAGGGGGAAGAAAAAGGTCAGCGTCAATACAGAGGGGAAAACGCTGCATATGAAGTGTGAGGATAAAAGTAAATGTTAAAGGCAGAAATGTAGATAACCGAAGTTCCTTAGCAACCCAGACTGACAAGCACTACAGAGACACGCAGTGGCTCCCCAGGAAAGATGTTTCTGTTTCACTGAAATTCATAACACCATTTATATCCAGGCTTAATAGTTATTTTAGCTTCTTCGCATGGAATACACATTCACATTCTCTTTTGATTCCTCTATTAATTGAGATATTTATGCAGCCATATTAAAATATTAAAAACTATTTAACCTGGTGAAGAAGTTGTGGTGAAAGTAACGTAGAACAATCCATCATCATTTCCTACAGCACAGAGATTCTTGTATGATTTTTGCATTTCTCCTCAAACTTGCCTTCACTTCCTCCACCCTCTCTCAGTAACTGGATACCCTCTAAACATGACATCTCTCTCTCCTCTCTGAAAATTTGTGGGTTTTCTCTATTGAAAAGAAGAAAACATTATTTTGAGATAAATATCAGAGCTGGCAGCTCATAAAGATTTATTCATTCAGACATCAAACATGTGCCAGGAGCCTTAGCTGGATAGGAGGTATTGAGCTGGAGATAGCTTGCTTTTGTGCCTCAAGCACAAGCTCTTTGACACTCCAGAACTTTGCATGACCACAGAGTCTGATTTTTGAGGATCAGAGAATCAGACTTTGGTTTGCAGTGCATGTCATCTTCCACAGTGACATGCTAGTGACAAAACATCTTCTGTACAAGGAAAGACAGGCAGAGAAGAACCCAAAGGGGAAATTTCTCATGTGCTTGGGAATGAAGCAGGGAACTGCCAAACCTATGTCTGTTCTACTCTGGGATAGAACAGGCTCGATGATATTTTGGCATTGAACCAATAAAATGTTCAGGATATTGTTGAGCCCAAACTGAGTTGGACATGGTTTGGAAATGGTTCTGAAAGGATTCACTTAAAATGTTCCTGAAGAGAAAGTGCTGGATTGGAAGGAGGAAGGGAGGCACTATGAGGGTGCTGAGGCACACGAGGAGAGAGTAGGGTTCAGTTCAGCTCAGTTCATCCTCCTACAAGCACTGAATTTTTCTTGATGGACAGAGCAAGGAGGTCAAAGTAGGAAGGAAACCTGGCTTGGCCCCTCACTGACCTCACCAGGCACCCCACATTAAGAGTAAATAACAGTGGTTTTACTACAAAGCCTGCATGGACAGAATCCAATTTCATGCTGTTAACTATGCTATAAAGAAACGAGCACTGACCTTTAGTCCCATCCCACTGCAATCTCAAATCTGACCTAGATGCTTAAAGCCAAGAGACACAACTATTTGTGAGCTGAAGGTCAGAATACAAAAACATGTAGCAGTGGCCAGAGATCACAGCTTAACAACTGTCTTGTGATGCTCTCTCTGAAGAGTTCCTGATACAGGCTGCTGACGCTGATCCACTACCAGGAGCATTTCAACACCCTTGACTTGAGGCAGACGTGACTTCTCCATGCGTCAAAAAGAGCAGTATCATTTCTCAGTTGAGGTTACACCTTCCCCCAGGACTCTCCTTAGCAATTACAATGCAGAACAGTGGCTTACATCACATAGTGTGGGTTTGGCAGGTTACCAAATCCTGTGGAATTAATAGGTTGTTTTTTCAGCTTGATGCTGAAACAAACAATGTGACTGATTGAACCAAAACACTTCATTTCATGTTTGTGTCATGTGCCTCTTCTGCAAGGGTGGATTGGAGTGGGGAAACTAGAAAGAGCTGCTCTGAAAAGTTGGATGTCAAATGTCCAGTTACACATGCCAAATCCGGCAATGGACTTTTTAAAATTTTGGCTCCTGCATTTACTTTAGAACTACTTTTTGGGTTGTTTGTTTTGGGTGGTTTTGGTTGTTTTTTTGTTGGTGGTTTTTTTTTGTTTGTTTGTTTTTTAACTCTTGTAATTCCTTTGTCATAGGAGACTCCAAACCATCATGTTTGGGTAGGGGGAAGCCCATGAACTTCATATAAAGGGAAACCGTAAGAGAGAGCTATTTTTTTCATTTCCCCACATTAAAGAAAAGTAATTTTACTTAATAAAATTGGTATGTTTTTTAAGTAAAATTAGGTAAAAAGACATGCTTGAGCACATCTAGTATTCCCTCATCCTGATTCAAAACATTACTTGATAGAGCAGAAGTAATATTCACTAAAGCTGACAAGAAGGGAATAGTTATCTTTTGGAAACTGCTGATCCACTGGAAACAAAATAATCTCTGGCCCTTGTGCTCATTCTGGCAAACCTTCCCATGCAAAACAGTGCAGCCCAGCCTGCTCCCTGTCCGTGACTCACCATGTCCCAGGGCAACCAGCTCCCACACCACTTGAGTCCTTTGTGCAGACAACAATTCCCAGACTGCAGGGGATTTCAGCATAATTTCAGAAACATCTGCGATCTGGATCTGTCATGTTCTAGAACAAAACCATAACCAGGTAACAGTTCTCTTTGAACAGGGGCACATTAAGAGACCTTGAAGTTGTCCTGCACAATGGTCAGGAAGGACTCAGAAGTATAAGTAGCTCCAGAACTGGTGAACTTTTAAATAAAATATAAATGACTAATGCAAACTGGTTACAGTAAATATAAAGAGGAGTTTTTGTGTAGGGCGTCCTGCCTGTGTAGCTGTCATCTGCTAGAAGATGTTAGGTTAATGTTTGGACTCAATGATCTTAAAAGTCCCTTCCAACCTAGGCGATTCTGTTTCTAATATGGTTGGTTCCACTTGTGTAATTTCTATTGATGGAATTAAGCCATGTGTGCCATTAAATGCACTGAAATGTCATCTGTTTGTGTTCCTGCAGACTAAGTTCCGATTCAACTACACCATTTCAGGAGGAGGCAGTATTTTCAATGTTATCATTATGTCATTCATAGAGAACTATTCAGATATTAAGATGGAAAACAGTTTCTCGGCTATAATGGTGCAGTCTCTACAAACAGACGTGGGAGGGGGAAAAAAATATGTTTGTTATCTGGACAAAAAGGTAGCAACAAGGACATCTAGGTTCCTGCCTCCTCAACTGAGTCATAAGCCAAAGAGTCAAATCTAATTCTTGAAACATTACCTCCAACAAAAAAAAAAACAAAAACATCACCTCCCACCCCACACACCCTGCAGGAGCAGAGGTATCAAACTGCAGATCAGAGACTTACAAAAAGGACCACTGGAGGGGACATTAAATGGAGAGCTCAGAAGCCCACCACTGAAGTAGATAAGGATTACCTGGGCAGTGGGAGACGGCCACATCAGGAGGGAACCTTTGAGTAAGGTTATCTCCTCCTGGGAGAAAGGGAGGCCAGTTGTCTCTGCCAACACCAGGAGATGAAGAGGCTTTCTGAAAAACATGGGAGGGAGCATGCTAGGTGCAAGCTCAGCTGTTGCTCATAACTAACTGTACATTAAATGTGTGCCATTTCTGCCAGCTTGGTACAAGTCAAGTATTCTACTACACAGGAGTCAGCGTTGCACCACATCACCACTCCCACTGCTGGCAACAGGAGACAACATCCTGCACGAGTTGCCACGGCTCCAGCTCTGATACCCACTGTCTCCGACATGCACACCTGAGGAGACACACATGCTTTCCTTGCAGGCTCCTGTCTCCCTGCCAAAGAGCGATCTCATTGCTACATCAGGTGCTTCCCAAGATGGACACAGGCTTCAAGACAGCCAGGATGCGTGCAGCATGAGGCTGATGGTCTAAGACAAGACAACGAAGCATACCACCATGGATGCAGTGGTCTACAAAGGAGAAATCCAACTCCTACATGCTTTGCTGTGTGCCTCACCAAACTCTGGGCAGCAAAATGCAGCTGGGCTGTGTCCAGACAGGGCTAATGGAGGCTCTTCTACATTTAGATGCTGGCTGTGCAGGAAGTGAAGAGAATAAAAGAGATATTCACATCTTTCTGTGCACAGTCATGTGCTTCCAGAAGAATATTAGAGGTTTTGCTGGGATACAGCATAGTCAGGTAACTGCTGATAAAAATATAGATGTCAAGAGTAACAGGACTGGTTTCTCCACACGAGCTCAATACTGTTTAGTACCAATAAACTGAACAACTCATAAAATATATATATATATATATACACACACACAGAGGTTCAGACTGTACGTGGTTATCCTCTTACTCACCACCTCTCTGGGTCAAGATTCTCCTGTTTCTGGCTGCTACACAACTTCAGAGCACAGTAAATCTCCTGTGAAAAGTTTCACAACACTAAGGGCTTTGGAGAGCCTTGGATCCAGGAGAGGCCAAACAAACAAGCTGACCTTCAAGAGAGGCTAATGAAGTGGGCTTTGCTGAGGAATTGCAGGGCATCATATTTAGAGGGCTACCCAACAAGCTGTCTTCAACCCCAGAGCAGATAAAGATGATGCAAAGACATGATTTATGAGTATCCTACGCACTTAGCATAGCAAAAACAAACAAGCAAACAAAAAAACCCTTTACTCTGTCACAGAAATTAGATTATTTTGTTTGACAATCTATTTAACTTATTACTATTCTATATTTCAACTGATGTGCTAGCTGAGTCACCACCATGGCTTGTCATCAGTGCCTGTAATAAGCAATAAGGAAAAAATGTTGTTTTCAAGAACAGTAAAGTATCTGGTTGTATGAGCCGGAGCAAGAGGATTTTGCTTTTTTTCCCCTTCAAAAGTAGTAACATAATTCTTCCATGACAGGTGTTCACTGGGACAAAGTTCTTGAACTCCAGCAAATAGAAGCTAACAGATATATACTTGTACTATATGCCTTGATATATCTTACCTACTTCCCTAAAACCTTACAATACCAGGATAAAAAGAGTTTTCAAGACCACCAGTAAGGCTAAATTATGCCAGCATCCATGATTTAAGTGGTCATCCAACAATGCACCTCTGCAGTTACAAACACAAAGTGCCTAACCTAACCTCTCAGCTAAGGAAAGGCCACACAACAGGAACCAGCTCCACGGAAGTAGAGAAACTCAGTTGTTTGGCCCAGATGGGGCAGAGCATCCAGGCTGAGGACATCCACCAGAACAGACAATAAATCACAAGATATCCATCAGTGGGAAAAGAGTAGTGAGGAGCTCTCTAGCCTGGAGCTGTAACACTGAAGGTTGGCCAAGGGGGCAGATCTGCTTCAGGTGACAAACTGTGGAAGACAGCAGAGCTCGAGGCACGGTCTGTGCAATGCATACCACCTACCAAGAAAGCCACTTCACATTTGCTTTTGCTGTTTTCTTTAGTACACTCCTAACCAGACACTTGTACGCACTGGTTAAAACAAGAAGTTATCCCACAAAATGCATAACCACACCAATACTGTTTCACAAGTTGTAGGTTTGTGTCACAGGAACATTGGCAACTCTCAAAGAGAAAATGCTGTAAGGCTTTGAATGAATCTCTGATTGAAGGATCCCAGTTTATGCCATCTTACACCTAGATGGAAGGGACTGACCAAATACCAAGGAAGGAAAAAGGTCAAGTCTGGAAGAAGGCACTTTTAACATGTTCTTTAATGACTTATGGGTCCATTAGTACAAGCCAAGGAACTCTCCCTGATCTGAAGCTTCCTGCTTATCCCATCTGCTTGCTTCAAAGGTATCTTGTGAGGGTTTCACACATCTCTCTACCAAGAATCATGGAAATGCTTTCCAAAGGAGCTGAAAACATGCGAGACGCATAAGGATCCTACACCAATACATGGATCTGCAAGTGTCATGAGAAGAGCTTGCATTTTCCCCACTTCCTGCTATGTGCTGAAGTGAGAGGATGCTGCCTGTTATGCAATGCCTGGCCTTGTATCTCAGATTCTGCTGCTCATCCTTCTTCCCCTGCACAAGCTATAGCCAATACCATGGGAGCTAAATTCCATATAAAAATTATTTCTGTTCTTTATGAGAGCCTCTTGAGAAGGAAAGGAATTAGGATGGTTAAAACAACACTTGGAGAGCTTTTTGCCTTTCCACTGTATTGTTATTTGATATTCAAAAGACCACATTTGTCTGTAATGCTGATAAAAAAAATTATTCTAGCAATCTAATATCAAACCTAACCTTCTGGCTATGGTGTGGCACTAGCAGAAATTTAACTTTTCTTTTTAGAAGTTCATACTAAAAATCTCACATTTTTCATCAGTCCAACCCTGCTCTACAAAGTTCTCCCCTACACCATATCCCCCAACACCACATCTAAGCAACTCTTAAACACGTCCAGGGATGGTGAATCAACCATCTATTCCAAGCAGCCTATTCCAATGCCTGACCATTCTTTCTGTGAAAAATTCTTTCCTAATGTTCAGCCTAAACCTACCCTCTTGGAGCTTGAAGCCATTCCCTCCCGTTCTGTCACTAATTACCGGCGAGACCAGCACCAACCTCTCTACAGTGTCCTTTCAAGTAGTTGTAGGGAGTGATGAGGTCTCCCCTCAGCCTCCTCTTCCTCAAACTAAACAGTCCCAGCTCCTTCAATTGCTCTTCATACGATTTGTTCTCCAGGCCCTTCACCAGCTTCGTTGCCCTCCTCTGCACTCTCCCCAGCACCTCAATGTCTGTCTTGTACTGAGGTGCCCAGAACTGGACACAACACTTGAGGTGTGGCCTCACCAGTGCTGTTTACAGGGGGACAATCACCTCCCTACTTCTGCTGGTCACACTATTTCTATTACAAGCCAGGATGCCATTGGCTTTCTTGGCCACCTGGGCACACTGCCGGCTCATATTCAGCTTCTTGTCAATTAGAAGCCCCAGGTCTTTTTCTGCCAGGCAGCTTCCCAGCCACACTTCCCCAGGCCTGTAGCAGTGCACGAGGTCCCAGCAACACGTAACAGCATTCACCTTGTAGTTCCATAGGTATATACCCATCAGACAGAACGCTGCTTGTAAGTTGACTAAGAAAAAATTCATATATTGTTTCTTTAAGATAAGCTGTGTCCACGTTTCTAGCAGTCACATATGCATTCAATCCATGTGAGACAGTGAGCTTAACTGACAAGGTGTGTTACAAATCCAAACACAGCAACTACTCTTTGTCATGAAAGTGCATGTGGACATAGTGACTTGAATACAATAACTGTCAAGCTGCACAATTACAAGTACTGACATACATAATAAAAAGTGATCTCTATCATCTCATGCACTTGAAGTCAATTACAGAAAATGGCGGATCCAATTACTGAGTCATAACGTTCAAAACCTGATAGCAACTTTTACCACAGGACAAAAGCAAAGTGTTAGTCAGAAAGGCTAGTATCAACTGCAACCACAAGGAACAGATCCGAAAACAAGGGGGCCTTTTCTGATGGAAGCTGGCGGGACATTTGCCATCAGAAGGCAGTGGCTGCAGGTCTTTGGGGATCCGTAACCAAACACAGCCCACGGTGGGTGTCCCACAGAGGTGCAGCCATATCACCTCCTTGTTACGGACATTCAGAAAGGTTCCCCTGTCCAGCTCTGGGGGAGCGCGTAACTCTGACCCGCTGTGGTAAGATCACCTTTTATGGATGCACACCTTCCATCCATCACTTAACACTCTTTGACTGTCTCCTGTCCCATCTCTCGCAGCTTCTAGGAAATACATTTGGATGAGAAGGGTAGGTAGACAGGAATTCACTACTCGCTAACAGAATTATCCCCAAATATTTGAATTCAGCCACACAAAAGACTGCAAGTTCTCAGCTATGACTTTTCAAGACCAAAATTACATGCTGACACAGAATCCTATGGGATAGGCTAAAGAAAGCGGTGTCTGTCAGACTTTCATAGCCCTGCATCCTTACCAGAGCTCGCTTTTCAAGCCAGCTTTATGGACTGGTGCTGACCATCTTTAATCCCTCGTGCTGGCTGCTTTGCTATATGCTGCAGCACAAGCATTCAATGGGATGGCACATTTTGGGTAGCATCACACCTTCTTTGTTTCACAGTGAGAGCAGGTATCTGTGTGGGGTCAGCACAAGTGGTGGAGCCCAAGGTTAGGAGCCTAAAGACTCTGCCTGTATTCTGCAAGCAGCTCCTGCTCACAAACAAGGGAAGGAAGGGAATACAGGCTGTCCTTGAGGAAGATCTTTACAATCCCTCAAAAGAACTAGGAAGAAAAATGTCACATGTAAAATATCACCATCCCCGTCTGACATTTCTGGTGAGTCTCACAGGCAAACAGGAAATAATACTGCTACCCAAAACATAATTTTTAAATCGAAGTTGCCAGTTATTGAAGCATTTATCCGGAACCCACCTGTAGTCCTCAAAAGACTGTTTGCACCAGCTCTTTGACATTATCAACTTGTGTTATTTGCTGCCTCCTGAAATGTCAGCTGCCTAACCTTTCCAGGCTGTTCTTACACACAGTCTGCTTTCCCAAAACTCATTAAGTATAGCAAAGACCTACAGTCCTCTGTAAATCTTGCAATCATGCCAAGCTGCAAAGGGAATACTAAGATGTTTGAACCGTCTCGGACTTTGTGCACTTCCGATTCCTTGCTGCAAAGGTCTGTCCTTATTGTTGAGCTGTGAGAAAAGGAATTTATTTTTTTTTTAATAATACCGACAGTGCTACTTATAACTAACCAATTTTTTTTTTTTTTTACAAGCATATCACAATCAAAAGTACTTGCTAGCTATGCAGGAAGACACTCAGCAAAAGTTAGCTCAAGGCTGGTGACTTCCTGATTTCCTCTCAGCTTTTGCTGTTGTTTTGTGCCTATTATTTACATTAATCCCCAGTACAGACCATCCAGCATGTGTTACTGGGCACTCTGTAACTGTCAAAGAAGTTTCAAGACTACTGCTACATTATCAAACAGGTTGATATTAACAACAGATGCTATATACTATATTCCAGATACTATGCAGTATTAATTTTCTGAAGGGAAAAGGCTACAATTAAAATTAAAGTGGATGCCTGCAGTCCAATATCCTGCCTTTTTTTTGTTGTTGTTGTTGTTGCATAAGGAGTAAATAAACTAGGGTTTGATATCAGTTCTCTAGAACAGATTAAAAATAAACAAAACTCCAACAAAAAAACCAAACTACCAGCCAGTGAGTTTATTTACAAAACACTCCTGTGTATTGTAATTAGGGATTATTATATCAGTGAATTGTCACACATGGGATGATGAAAAGTTTATACAAAAAGCCTGAGGAAAAGGAAAGATACACTCCTCCTTCCAGCATTGGGAAATGTTATCTTAAAGAGGCAAGGTATAAATTACTTAAGTTTCAGGTTATTTCTACAACTAATGAAATGCAGTTTAAAAGTTATCTTACTTGTCAGTTGTACATCAACTAATAAACAAGTTACCAGAGATTTAATACTTCAAAAAATGTGGGCTCTGTTTCATTCCTTTCCATCTCTTTATCTTCTTATCTTTCTTATAAAAATATTTAAGAAGAGAAGATGGCAACTCAAAGAATTAAGTTATAGTACGTGAATCCCTCTCTTGTCCTTCATTAGTGGAGCTGAACCACTAATATATTTTGGCTTTCAGTGGATACAGGTCTCAAATTGTGCTTCCAGGTAGGTTTTACAGATAAAGCAGCAACTTTATTTTGATTTTTTTCCTTCACTGGGGACATCAGCCTAGAGTCAACAGCCTAAATATAATTAATCCTCCAATGATCAGAGAAAGGCACTTGAGTGCTAGTCAGAACTTGGTTTGTGCAGTCAGAGGAAAGGCAGACCGCCGCTGGACATGGGATTAGGGCATCCATTTGCCTGGGGGGAGACAGCATCTCATTCTAGTCAGCATGATAGTTTGGCCATAACCCTTCCTATAAGCCTCCCAAGAGAAGCTGGGTATCTGGCTGACCGTCTTTTGTATTCATTTTCCCCAGGGACACCAGTGTGATAATCTGGGGGGGTGGTGGTTATGAAACCCCAGCTGACGTCTTCAGTGATTGTGCTTGGGCTAAAACTGCTGATAACCACAGGGTAGGAGGCTCTATCAGTGCTCACCAGCAGAAGATTAAGTGACAGCTGGGTAGCTGGTTGATAGATAGCAAACACCTAATGAGGCAGTTAAACATCCAATTAAGCACCTCAGAGCATCTGAGCCTAAGTTTAGCCTAACCCAGCTGATTTTGCCTGGTGGAAGTTCACATTATCAGCCAGTCCAGGATAACAGAGAGGACAGTAACCTCCAGCAGTAGAGGAGAGGCAGAGACATGCAGTCGTCAGTATTTGGAATAGGGTATGGATATAGGTAGCTCCAGAGGAGGCAGCACTTCTCCACAGCCTCAGCTCAGACCTGCTGGTGCCTTGGCTGTCTCAAACTGAAGTGATTAGACAGGGACCACCTGAGCATTTTCACCAGCTGGGCTGTGGTGAGCACAGATATTGTCAACAGAGCAGCAAACACATTTATGTTGCAGACATCTTCAGGCCAAATCTTAACAGTTCTTTTAGCCCATAGACCTCCAGAGTCAGTGCCCACAATGAGATGAGTCCCCATGCTCAGCAGAGCAGCACTGTGGTTTTACCTCCCATTCCCTGCCCTTTCAAAGGCTGTAGCTTAATGAGAACTTCTCAGCAGCTGATAAGGTTCATTAGAAAGTTATTTTTCAGTATGGCTGCCCCCACACAACCTATCTAAGTTTGACTGAGCTGATCCTGAAGGAGTTTGCTCCATAATGAAGGCTTATTCCCCGTGAAAGAGCAGGCTTAAATCTATTCCTTCCTAATTCCCATTTGTCTAAGCATCAAAGTCATTATACATATAATTGAAACAATTCAACATTAGGATTTCATAGACACCATGGCTGTAGTTTAGCCCATCCTACTAAATTGCGATAACTGGAAACACATGTCACCCTTTGAGAAATAAAACAAAAATAATTTTAAAAATAACTACTTTCACCTTCAGGTTTCAATTTTATTTAAAAATCAACTGTGGAGGATTTAAAAAAATCCACCTTGAATAAAAACAATTACTATACACAAGCTGTGAATCTTACAACCTTTGCCCTCCGTCTTGACACCATGCAGCTGTGTCTAGCTATTTAAACTTCACAGCTTACACCTGGCATTTTTACTTGTAGGGTAAATACTAGAAAACAATGAGGTCAGTAAGCTCTGGGTCACCTCACAGTGTTTCAATCCACGGAATGAAAAACTTTATCCTAAAGTTTCAAACAAGATAAAGCAATGAAGAAAAGTGAATTTGAACAGCTTTGAAGCCTGCAGTACTCTGCAATGTTATCCAAGCTGGCTGCCCTATTTCTCAGCCCAAAAAGCTTATGCTCCGTACTGAATATACCTTTCCTGCAAGGAGGCATTTCAGAGTGCCTTCCAGTTGCTGGAATGGTGGCCCTGGGGAGAAATTTAGCATTATTGCAAGCTGCAGTCATTCAAAGCTTTTAAGGAAAGGGTATTCTTAACTAAAGAGTGAAGCAGATGCAGAAGTTCTTGCAGGAGGATGGGGCCCAAGACACAATGGATCTCCTTCAGACACCCTAAACTGTTAGATTTCTAAATACTATAGAAAGCTCAAAACCCTCCAGCAAAGTAGGTGTGTTAACCTTGTGTGGCGTCTCCAGAGCTGGAGTAGGGAGACCATACTGAGACACAGGGAGGTCAGGCCTGTCCCTGGTCTTGCACAAGAGGCAAGAGCCAGATTTGCCACCACCTCCCTCATTGACAGCCTTACAGCCACACACGGTGTCACTCCTGTTCCAGGGCTGAAACCTGTGCTGGGGACAAGCAAATGCCATAAGGATTGCAGCCTGATCACACAGCTGTAGCAAATAAGCAAATTACTTATTTCTTCCTGCTGCTTCTTTGAATCTGCAGAATTTATGATTTATTTTTATTTTAGGGTACACTGTAGTGCAGCCAAAGGCTCTGCCAAGGTAGAGAAAGCAAACTTGTGTTGGGTTTCGTGATCATCACAGATGTTTGGGTAAGAACTATTATGCCAGCAAAAAGTGGTTGGGCAGTGGTAAACATACACATTTTGTATTACAGGTGAAGGGAGAATTCACCGAATGCATTTTATGAGAAACACCTGCAGGAACCTGATAATAAAAATTATTGAAGTCAATACAGCTGGGGTTTTTTTGGGTTCTTTCTCCCACTCCCCCTAGGCTTAGAGATGTTGCAGCTTTATTAACAGATGTCTTCACAATTTTAAATAATATTCATAATTACTAACTCAGATTCATGGGGCTGCATTTCATGAAATAGTTTAATACGGGCAAAAATAACCTCAGAGACTTACCCAGTACTTTGTTGCAATTTATGCTGACAGCTAAAAGATAACATTCAGACTAAAATTCAGCTATAACAGTTGAGATAAAACTAGAGACCTCATGAGCAACAGCAAAAAGATTTTTGATCTGCTAATAAAAACTTTGATGCCATCATTAGAGGTAACTAAGATATGGATCATGCAAAAAAAAAAAATTAACATTTGAATATACTTACTATTTCTGTTCTGAAATATAATTTCCAGGGATGCAGATGCACCTTAGCCATTACTATTTCTGAAGAAAAATATCTCTGGAGAGAACAAAGACCCTTGTAGAACATCGGGTGGCTCCTATTCAACATTAGGGGGTGCATGCTCTCTTTTCCTGACTTGGGCACAAGTTCGATGCACAACCTGAAGTAATTTCCCTTTGTTCTTTCCCCATGGTTTCCCCTTACATCCCATTCTATGGCCCCCTGACCACTTTAGCTACACTCCGCTAGGCTCTTTCCAGTTTTTTGTTCTCTCCCTTGTGCTGGCATGGGGAAATTAGTATAAAATTGCACTTAGTAGTCTGTCAGCTGTACTGGACTATGCAAGAGAATGCAAACTAGACAAACTTAGCTAGGGCTCCAAAAGTCTGAAGGCCTTTTAGGCAAAGGGCTCATTAAACATGCCCAGTCACTACATTCATTTGCCCCAGGTAGCATCCTCTAACACTCACATAATTAAGCAGATGTGGTAAAAATCAGTCCGTACTCCAAGCTTGAAGTTACAAGGATACATGGTCAACTGTCAGATCTGAACCTGCACTAGAAAAAGTGTTCTTAAATGCGTTGCATTGAATTCAAGGCCTGTTTAATAGAGTCTACTTATGATACAATGGGTACATGTATGAGGAGCCTATTTCTATGGGCACCTCAATTATTGTTTTGGTCCTTGAATAAGATTTATTCAAGAGGCCCTTCATCAATAGACTGCAAGCTCAGTGTTTAGAAATTCCCCTTAATTTCACTATCAACAAACCCAGCTAAAAAACAGATGTAGTTATACAACTTTTGAACAGGAAACTTGCTTAGAGCTAATAAAATGGCAGTGGTTTGTAAAGGGCTGAAACAGATTTCCATCACTCGCGTAATTAACCATACTCTGGAGTTCATGCAAAACACAGATTTTAAGCAGCAGTTTCTATGACTACCATCATTCTGCTCATTATCTCTGAAGGATTAGCCTAGGGATTTTCTTTAATAGGTGCTAAGAAGGGAAAGTCATGATGGCACACTACTCCTTGGGATATGATAGATCTTTTTCAAGAACACTGCTTTCAAGACCCTCTGTATGTTTGTGCTTTCGCCTCACAACCTGCCATTTATCAACCTGCAAGAAGCTTTCCAGAGAGCAAAAAGGGAGCAGAGTCCAGTGCCACAGCCTAAAAGTGGTTCAGTACATTGTGTACCTTCACCTCCCCCAGCCACAGCACAGACAGGGAAGACTGGCAGATTGAAGACTTGATATCTAAGACTCTACTTACAAAGAGCTTTAATTTTATTAAGTTTTGGGAAGCAGCTGGAGGGGACAGAGGATACTTCCTTTAAGAGTTAGAGGTCCATAAAATGATGAATTTATTTCTACCGATTTTGCTTTTTTGTCTGCATCTGTGACATGAGGGAGTTGGTTCCAAGGCTCCACGAGGATCATTCTCTGTAGAGCCAAACGAAAAAGGAGCTTTCCTCTCCCTGAGGAAACCCCTGGAATTCAAAGTGTGGTTTCATTCCAAAAATCAGACTGAAAAACAAATATCTTGGGAACTTTCACAAAAAGAGGGAACATTTGTGTTCCAATGTTATTAAAAAGATTAATTGAGCACTTACATAACTTTGATTTTAATACTGAATTTTAGAAATCAGGACATTGTCCAAATACCCAGAGAAAGTCAACAAACTTAGATGAGAAGCCTCCTAGTGCAGTTTTTTCTTGAGTTCTGGGTTTGTGGCCAAAGCACCAAACAGACCTTAAAAGTATGGGTCAGCACTGAACTGAAGCTGAAATCTGGATCAAAACTTGGACACGTCTTTGGTTCTCTGCGCAGTTGAACTTGAAGAGCTCAGAAGCAGACCCTCTGTCTTGCACCAAGGACAGAATCATGGCACAGAGATTATAAGTACTAGGTACAAAATACTTCAGGACAGAATTGCAAGCTTAATAGCCTAGCTAGAAAGACTGACACCTTTCTAGATGCTGCTCACCATATACTGGAACCAAGGCTTACGTGACTTTTTCTACCAGCATTGTACAACTGCTGGTAGAATGCCCACAGGCTTTTAGACAGCTCCTGAAGTCTGAAAAGGAAACTAATGGCATTGCAAAGTGCTAATAAGAAAATTTGCGTTCCTTCTTTTCTGTAATGTGAGTAGAAATTCACAGGAGACTAACTCCCATTAGACTAGTTGCAGCCATTCTATAGAATCATAGAATCATCTAGGTTGGAAGGGACTTTAAAGATCATCTAGTCCAACCATCAACCTAACTCTGACAAAAAAATAAGAAATAGGAAATAAAAATGACTAAACCATATTCCTGAGGACCATGTCAACCCATCTTTTGAACACCTCCAGGGATGGTGCCCAAACCACTTCCCTGGGCAGCCTATTCCAATGCTTGATAACCCTTTTGGTGAAGAAATGTTTCCTAATATCCAATCTAAACCTCCCCTGGCACAACTTGAGGCCATTGCCCCTTGTCCTATCTCCTGTGACTTGGGAGATGAGACCGACCCCCACCTCTCTACACCCCCCCTTCAGCTAGTTACAGAGCACTATAAGGTCTTCCCCTCAGCCTCCTCTTCTCCAGACAGAACAACCCCAGCTCCCTCAGCCTCTCCTCATAAGACTTACTCTCCAGACCTCTCACCAGCTTCGTTGCCCTTCTCTGAACCTGGTTAAATGAAAAAAAAAACAAACCAACCACCAAACCCAAAACAAACAACAAAACCAATACCAAAAAATCCACCACACCACAGAAGCCACAAATCCCAGAATATTAATTAAGATTTTAAAGCTGTTACATATTTTAGAGAGTTTAGAAGTACTGCAGGAATTTCATAATGGCTTGAAACATTAAGTTGCACCTTACATAACTGAGCATCAAACACAGCTTTGTAGCACCCACTTCAGTACCGTCACAATGGTACCATACTATAACAGCACTAAAATCTCATCAGAAGGCAACCCTGTTGTGCTCGAGACTTAACACTCTCAGCTCTCGGGGGGGAAACGTTTCCTCTTGCTCTCTGTATGTCAAGGCAGAAATTGTTTTTTTAAGGAAAGTCTCTTTCTTCTAGGTTGTTACCATGCAGAAAACAACGGAGTTTTCTTATGTAAGGGAACTTCTTCCCACCACTCAAACACTGATAGATATCAACTGTAATGCAATGCACCCCAGTCTCCCAAAAGAATATGCAAAACAAAGACTTGTTCTCAAATCTTCAGTAACCTAGAGTACGTCAGTTGAAAGTTCAGCCTCCTCTTAAACTTCCCTGTACCTAGATCAGAAATTGATGCTTATAATAATCAGCTCTGGAGGCCAAGAGATGACCCTCGCTGCTGCAGAGCCCAGATTTAGCACATGCAGTGGTCCTGGCAGCCACAGGCAGGAGGGCAGCAACAGAGCAGCCACAGCTGGAAGAATGTATTATTCAGGGACAAGCAACTGCAACCACACACTCCTAGCTTAAACTTCAGTCCTACGCCTCTTTGCTTTTATGTGCAGATAATTGTCTTTACACCTATTTCCCAACAGCAGTTCCTGTTATTATTTTCTTTTTTTTAACTTACCTTTAAGAAGCTTAGATCACTGTAAATCCCCCAGCATGGGCAATAAAATGCACTGTAATCTCTCAAACAATTTAAGAAAAGCAATGGACAGCAGGTGAACCCATAGGCAGATGAGCCCAGTACCTTGGGTTCCTTTTGTGTCACTGTTAAGCAGATTTGGAGAGGCATCATGTTCCTCTGGTGGCCGGCTGCATCTCTAACAGGGTAGACTTCAGTGTACTAATTGGCACAGACTGGTGTGTGGCTGCTGGTGTGTGCCTAGAGGTTCCGGGCAATAGACTGAACAAAGTAAATTCTTGCCTAAGTCCCAAAGAGATTTGGGCTGAAATCCTTAATCACAGTTTTAACAACAGAACAAGAATTCTGCTTTCTATCATTACCAGTTCACCAGTTCTGTGACGGCTTTTGCCTACAAGTGTTGGGGGTCACTCTTGTTTTGATTTCTGTGGTGCAATATCTATGCAATACATGCTTGCGTCTGAAGGGAAGAAAAGGTGGAAAGGTCAGAAACACAACATAAAAACAGAGAAGAGAAAGAAATTCCACGATGCTTTTGTGATGTTTCAGAAAATCCGTCTGTCCGGTGGAAGTGGCAGGAGGGAAAGCACAGAACAGGAATGGACAGCCTTCAGTGCCCTCCCTGCTTCTGGGGAGCAAGAGACACATACAGGCTCTGCCAAATGCAGAAGCCGAACTGTCCTTTCAGTGGCTGAGCACACAGATGATTATAGCTGCAAGTACCACCTTGGCCTTAGCTAAGTCACCTCAGCACTTTGCCCCCACTCACTGTGTCTGCGCACCCAGCAGATGGATGGACACTCCAGCCATCTGTTTAAGGGCTTCTTCCGGATGCTGTAGAAAGGAACACTTTGGAAATAAAAACTTCTTCATGAGAGCAATGTCTCCAATTGCCTATCTACATCCTTTCCTTTCTATAAAGCTGTGTTTTAGGGGAACAGAAACATATATAACCTGACCAAGATCACAAGGCCAAAGCCCCGGTTTCATGCCTCTGCTTTATGTTCTAGCAAAACAGTATGGTTCAGCTCACATTGGATAAACAACACTTGTGGCCTATATGCACACCAGAAAAAAGCTCTCTAATTCCCTACCTTTTTTTCTTCTCACTCATTAATACATTTTTTGTGAAAAGATTTAAAGCCTGTTAGGTTTGTATTCTCCTGCAATAAAGCTTGGCTGTCTTGTTTGGAGAAACCTGTTCTCCTGAGTTGCTAGCAGCGTTTGTGACATGCCCTTGGATCTACACCACTTCAGAGAACATTGCTGCAGTGCCAGACACAATACCTGACACAACACATCTCTCCTCTCACTCCTTTATACTGACAGCAGACTATGCAACAGCCTATATATTTTTTTTCCAGCACCGATGGTACCATACCTGGAGTCTACTGTGAAATGCTTCTTTTTAAGAAATATTTTGCTTTCCCTCAGGCTGGACTTGGGTAGGAAGGTAACTTGCTCCCCGATGCTTAGAGGCATTAGCAACTCTTAGACATGCAACCTCCCCCCCACACATCCATAGGGGCCATTTTTCCCCATAAACAGAGAATCTCCTTTCAAGACAGTCTCAAGAGATTACTAGTGACTAATGAATCTTTATCACAATATTTTAGGCAATATTAGTCCAGATGATCATAAAAATAAGACCCTTTTAACAATTTTTGATCTTATTTTCTATATGCTGTAAAATAAAACTCTTACACATCTTTTGTCTTTTGGGAGGAGAAAATAGATTGTGACAAATTGGAGTCTTTCTGTAATACATCACTGAAAGGTGAGGGATTAGTTCCAATACTGATTATATAAAACATAATAATTGCACTTATTAGTACTGAGATAATCTTATGGACATCTGTTGGCATCTCTGGGATGACAAAAGAATAGACTTCCTCCTCTTTAGTATAAGCTTATAGCTAAGAACAGATGTCATACAGTTTTAAAACACATTCACTGATAAGAGTAAACTAATCAGACAGAAAGAGACAAAGGACCAAGTTTTCTTGTGTATTTCTTTTTAGTAAAGCACCTCAGGATTAAGACAGACAAGTCAAACAAAACAGTTCAGTAAAAGTCCCTTTTAAGATATCTATCACTTTCCCTTTTAGCTCCAATAAAGATTTGTATTCATCACGGAAAGAACCAAAACCATAATGCATGCATTTTTCTTTAAATGCCTTTCTAGAAGTGACCACAAGTCATTTGGAAACCAAAAAGCCAAGAGAAGCTGCTAACAGTTCAGCATCTCCTCTGATAGAGCAGGGTTATTCACCACGGGATAACAAAGATCAAGGCCAGGTGAACTTCATGAACACAACACAGCCAGGAACAGAAGAGATTTCGTGCACTAATCCAGCTTAAAATGAATAACATAAGCATTTAGAAGGCTGGCAAAAAAACCCCAACAACAAACCTTTTTGATAAATGCTGGCCAATACTCATCAGCTGTATCAGCTATCAACACCAACCACAGGCAAGTGGCACGGAGAGGGCAGGAGAGGCCACAGGCAGTCACTTTGCCAACAAACACCCAAGTGCTCACCCGTATTGTCTTTGCTGGGGGAGCCCACGCTGGGCAGAGCACGAGGCAGAGCCCAAACACAGCTTCCCCACGCACAGCCCCACTGTGTGAAGCTGCCCCGGCCACGCACCATGGCAGGGCTCCCTGCCCCCAGGTTTGGGATCCCCTTGCACTGCTCACAGGCCAAACAGAGAAAGACAGCACTGAGCAGTAGCCACCACTTTTTACTAGAGATTTGGCCCCCTACTGTGGATTCAGCAATGTGGAGGATGTGGAGGGAGGGAATACTGGGAGGACTAAAATCAAGACTGTATATTCACTTGTTTGGGCTGACAACAAGGTGAAGCGCTTGGGTGGCTGGAGTGTCTCAGAGGAAAAGTAATTTTGAGCAGTCACAGAGGTGACAGGGGAAACACTAGATATCTTCCAATAGCTAGTAAACTTTACTCTGATCCTAGTTGAATTGATTTGTTTCCAGACACATCCGCAATTCTGTACACTCTTCCCTTATAAATATTGTCAGTGTTTCCATACGAAAAAAACCCTTAAAGAGGTTTTAAAAAATTGTTTTTTGAAAGTTCCTCCTACCCTGGAGAAAAAGATTGATTGTCATCTCTTGATTTCTCCGCTTTTTAAAAATTTACATTTCAAAGAACAAGGCAGATAGCAAGGACAGGGCCCACAGTAGC
This sequence comes from Gallinago jamesoni, assembly GCA_025769975.1. Classification (NCBI taxonomy): domain Eukaryota; kingdom Metazoa; phylum Chordata; class Aves; order Charadriiformes; family Scolopacidae; genus Gallinago; species Gallinago jamesoni. Next base: position 41,851,920 of record JAOQGH010000023.1, read on the forward strand.
ATCAGCTTAGCTAAAACAATTATTGAATATTCATTTTCCCTCTTCTCCCCACAGAAAGACTGGTACTGCTAGAGCAGTTCCGTGATGCACATGCTGAGGAGAAGAGCTCTGTTGAACTCTAATTTCAAGTGAAAGAGCAGCTATTGCATTTTTGTGCTTGTTAGTGTAATTATAATTCAATATTTGCATTGCAATAAAGCCTAAACAATCCCACTGAGATTCATTCTCCCACACAACATACAAACATGTTGTCATGACCCCATAAAGGGCTGGATGGTTGCCAGCCCCACCTTGCAGAAACACACATGATTTAAAAGTTTAAGTCTACTACAACGCTTTTGTCAGGACTTACATATCTGCCACTGGCACGAGGTCCTGAACTAGAAAAGGTGAAACGAAGGGAAACAAGAGCTTTAACATGTAGGGTTTTTTACTGTGCTCACACACAGACTCTGCAACCAGGTCCCTGCAGCTGGCAAACATGGTTCAATACGGAGCATGTGTGGATCCAGGCACCAGCCCAAAGCCACTCAAGTGGATACAAGCACACTCATTGTGGCTGGAGAGCACCATCTCCCTCTGTGCTCCCCAGTGAGCCAGCAATTGTTAATGCTCCTTTCACTCTTCCATGCCCTATCCTACTTTTCTCTCTCTCAAAATTTCACTTTCTTGATGTTTGAGCTTATAGCATTTCTAAAGAGGCAAAACCACCAAACCATAAACTGTAACTATTCCTATCAGAGGCCATAACTTTGGAAAGGAGACTAAATAAATAAATTACCTTATCCTTTGAGGAGGCATCCAGCTCAGAAGATATTATTTGGTACTTTGCAGGCAAATGGTATTCTTCATTTTTTACACTGTTGTAGCAGAAGACCTTTCGGAGCTTTAGAGTTATTTGAAAAGCTGTGGACACGGTGGGTGTGTACATATACTGACACACAGCCTCATGTGTAAACACATGACATGTGTGACACTCATGTCCCCTTTTATACTCAGAGGACTGAATACAGGTGATGAGAGCCCAAAATAAGCAGCAGAAAAACAAGGTCATAAAAAAGCCTCAGCAGGGGATTGCTAGAGGAGTTGCCCAGCTGCCCTCATACCTTCTGCTGGGATACATGGAAGACTGGAACTCCTACAGCTCAGTAAATCCCACCAGGCTCAGTGAAGCACAGAAAACTCAGAGACCTTCCGAGATCCACAGACACAAGGACTTACGGGGGACTAAAGATCAAGCGCTCCAACCACGGCCCAACAAGACTAGTACACATACCTTGACTTTCAAGCTGAACGCAGCCTACACTGAGCAACATAACCATCAGCTGTGTCAACCCTGCCCACCAGCACAAACCCACGGGATGTTAAACCCAATCTTGTTTCAATTTGATTAATCAATTAATTACTACTTTGCAGCACCTTCCCCTCAGCTGGACCCTGCTGTTGCTGGATTACCTCCCACTGACTAGGAAGAAAATTTGTGCTGCAAAGAAATCTGCTTGAAAGTATTTGTATTTATGCTGAATAGCAATAATAAAACAACAAAAAATTACCTTTCCAGCAGCTGAAGGGTTGCACAGCGTTACATAGGGGTGCTCTCCCATGATTTGGCTCAGCTGGGAGTGTGGGAGAAAAGCATCAGTCCATTTCAGAGACCATAAAAGTACTACCCAGTTAATGCTCTCATTAGTTCCTGCTGTATTCAGCAAGACCTTTCAAACTGCAGCTAGTGATGAAATCAGAGTCCTGGAAAAACTCACTTTTATTAGCTGTGTGGCAGTGGGGACAGAGGTTTTGCAAGCCACAGGCTGTCGCTGGCAGAAAGTGGGTGCCACGGCTCTCCACGAGTGCAGGGCCAAGCCCTCCCCTGGCTCCAGCCGTGGCCATGCCAGGGGTCTAACAGTGGCTTTCGTGATGCAGAAGTGGGTTTGCTAGGGAGGAAACAGGGGCAGGCTGGAGGCCACCCAAACACCTAAATCTCTTTTCCCTTCTCTGCAAACTGTCTGGGATAAGTCAGGGGCAGCCATGGGAGCAGCTCAGCTCCTCTCCTCCCGAAACGACAGCCCCGTTTTCAGTCCCGTTTCCAATTTCCCCATCCGTTGGTCTATCGATGGTGGGCTCAGCAGGGTGGTCAGTGTTGGCAGCTCGACCACCACCTGCCTTTTCCTGTGACCGGCACAGGTTCTTGCAGACATGATGTGACTTGACTGCCACATTTTGAGTAACACCTCTCACATCTGGCTAACTGACTCTCTTAAAATAATTTTTCGACAAATAGAAACATAAATATTTAAATCGCCTTTCTATAAATAGAAGTATAAACATAATGCTCTTCTATTTTGTCATATTGAAATAATATCACCAAGTGGTTTAGAAAACAATAAAATACGTGCAAATTTGGGGGGGTGTTGTAAGAGGAACACACCCAGGATGGTTTCTTAAATCGGCCTTCAACATATGCCATGGGAGTGAGTGACACATTTGCTGCTTTTTAGCACCATTTTTGGGTCAGAGTTTTACCTTGAGCAGGGAAGATTCTAGTTTTGCCTCTTGACATCATTTCAATTAGCTTTGGGTGGCAGAAGGCACACATTGTATCATTAGACAGCAAGATTCCCATTTTAACAAAATAAACCCATCAATACCTTAAGCATAAAATTAGCATCAGGTGACAGGCCTATTTCATTTAGTAACACTCACCTTCCCCCTGTAGAGCACGACCTGGCTTCTGGCAGAGGAAGCTTGGGAAGAACCTTCATCAGTTCTTTTAGTGTAAGGTCTTTTATGATGGGGACAGAGCAGGGGCCTAAGCTGGCCTAACCTGGCTGGGGGCTCTTTGCCTTTAAAGCATGCAAGTAAAAAGTGGTGATTCTTTAAGCCATGAGGTAGTTACTCAAAAAGCATGATATCTGAAATCATTCTATAGGAAAAGGAGAGCATTTTAGAAGACAGCAATAAATATATTGTAGAACTACTGGAAAGAGAATCCAAATCTCGTGATCATTTAAATGAGCTGTTTCCCGTCATTCTGACAGCCACAGAGACAAAGGGAAGCAGAAAAAGGTGCTACAGGTCTCTATATTGTTCCTGACAGCTGTAGGGCTTAACTTGATCTTTTTATTTATTTGTACCTGAAGAAAATCCAATTCTATAATGTTGTCCCTCCCTCTGAGAAAAATAAACTGCGTTTTTCCTCACATAGATGACGACCAAATGTCAATAAAATGTCAATCACAATGACAGCTACCAGTCCTAGTAGTTCTTAAACAAATTAATTTCATTAATAGCTAATGATTATCTGTTGTGAAAATGCACCACCACTATTTAGATTCTGTGCATCTGACAGAAGACACAGGCTTTTGAAGTGGTCATGAATACTACTACAAAGCAGCAAGTAGGAGTACCAGTTTCATCTGAACAGAGGTTCTTGTTATAAACAAACTTAATAAAAAACCCACAGTGATGTTTTTGTTCATTTGAGAAGCAAACAGCTTTTCTCAGATTTCAGCACTTTGTCAGAATTTGGGTAATGAGTGTTCCTCCTCCTTCATGTCATTTTTTTTCTTTTGTCACATCTGTGGACACAACTGATCCTTCTACATCTTTTCACACCAGCTGCCAGCAGCCCTCCAAAGGTTCCCATTGAGGGTGCTCCAACCTCACACTGCTCATTGACTGGTCACAGCTGGTGGTTCAGAGTATATTTCTCTCCAGTTCTCTGCATCAGATGCAGGAGACAACCGCACAACCAGTGCGCAGCACGGGTGTCCTCCTTTGTGGCTCGTGCCGCGGGGCTGCCTCCACCACACAGCCCAGCTTTGGAAGCAGGAGGTGGCTCGTTCATCTCTCAGTGGCCTTTTCTGCAGCCACGTAGCTCGACAAATACCAAAAAGAGATGTGCTTTTGCTGTTATCCAGTTGCATTTGACTTTGCACCTTCTAGCCTCTGCAGCACTCTTTTAGCTGATACAAAGCTCTTCATTTTGGAAAACAACTGCTGGAGGTAGACTATTAAGCAGCTTGAACTCCTTAATTTTCTCCCTTCCTCTGAGATAAACAAACTGCATTTTTTCCAAAGAGATGATAATCAAATGTCAAAGCAAGGAAGTACTGTTTTGTTATAATCACAATACAAAATTAAGAAAAAGTTAAGAAAAATGTCTTAAAACCTTAATGGCATCAGAATTCAGGTTTAGAATTAATAGAAAGGGGTACATGTTTATGTACCTTATGGTTCCATTTTAAAATTCTCTGCTCCAGGATATTGTGAAGACCAAAAGTGTATCTGGGCTCAGAAAAGAGCCACAAGTTTCTCGTGGACGCAAGTCCAGCCATTGGTAATTTTAAACACAGTGATCGAGAAGTAGTGTCAGGTGCAAACCTGACAGGTGTAACCCTCCTTCTAGAAGTTACCTTGCCCATCCTGTTGCCCTCAGGTAACCATGTAACTCCATGTTTTCCACATACTAACCTTTTCTTTCAGTCCACTCTCCTTGAAAAATGTGTCTTTTACCAGGGGCAGTGAGAGCCAGACAAATCTGCAAATCCCAACAAGTGCTCCATCAAACCTTCAGCTTTGCTGCAGCTAATTACCTTGCTCTGGCACCAAGTTCTTATCAAGGCTCTGCATTCCTTTGCAAATAGGGGAAAGGATACACTGCTATTCCTCTGCCCACATCCAACAGCTCTGTGTATCTCACTGCATCCACAGAGGATCTCCGTAGTGAGTGTTGCGGACATGGTAGTTCTGCCATTTAGAAATGACAGCTCCTCCTTTAGTAATATACCACCAGGGGCTTTACATCACAAGGGAGGTAAGACATAACGCTCATTTAGCACTGGCCAAGGGCAGCTGGGGGCACTGGGGCAGCCCCAGCCCAAGAAATCTACATCAGGTCCCAGCTGGCAGCCTGGGTGGGCACAGCTGGTGCCATTCATTTGTTACCACCTCATACAGTGTTCCTGGGCACACTGGGAAGAAAAATGCCCTCAGATAACACTGCACTAAAGATGAACTAATTCGTGCAGCCTGTATCCGTTCTTTTGTAAGGACATTTTGTCAAGAAGTCATTAATTTGCTGCACACTTAGGTCACATGTGTTAAATCGTGTACTCAATATATGCATGTTTTAAATGAAGTGGGAGAAGGTAGTATGGGACAGTAAAGGGAAGAAAAAAGAAAAGAAGTTCATAAAAACCAAACCACTATTTACTGTAGCTCTGAAACCCTTTTAGTCAACATAACCATGCAAGAGTTACATAACAAGTATTTTTCACTCGGTAATTGTGGAAAGGTGCATTTTAATATCTCAGATTAGGACTGTGCTATGATGCCATGTGAACCTATTACAAGGTGCTCAGGAAAGCCAGACTGCAGGGCTTTAACATTTGCAAAAAAAGGAGTCCACAAGAAATGCCCAGAAGAAATCTCTTCCTTAAAATATGATTTTCTTCTTCCAGCACATCTTCAATTCTCCTAGCACTCAACCATTTCCAAGCCCTTCCAAAAAAAATATCATTACAGATAAATTTTTAATTAGCTCTCTAAAAAGACTTCTCTATTACAACACAGAAAGTGCTGTAACTTACAAAGAAGCCTTGTAGAAAAGCTGTATTTCTTTTCATGGTCTTCATCTTATGCAGTTAATCACATGCTGTTGAATTAATTCTCCCCATTGTACACCTTTGTAACCTAACCATTAAACATTTTCCTCTGGTGCACACACACTGCACTCATAACTTTGCACACCCCTGGCTTTAACTAAACAATACAAGAATTGTTTTTACACTCATCAGTGAACCAGTTCACAAATCTAATAAGTCTTGGGTCAGGGAAGGTTGTCAGCATCTGCACACTGTGAGAGCTATGAGGCCACGCGTAATTTTTGCTGTTGCCTCCCACAACAGCACCTACAGCTCCAAAATGAGCTGAAGATCTTGGGCTGTGGGCACAGGGAGGCTGCAGGAGGGGGACAGGGTGGTCTTGCCTTGTTGGCAGCATCGACTGCTCACCAGCTGAGCTGCAGGAGGAGCAGGACCCACAGAGGAGATGGAGTAACTCATCCCCACAACAGGCTCAGTCACCAGCCAGCTTTGGGAGTCAGTGCCAGCAGCACCCGGACACCAACAGAAACAAGTTTCAGAAACACTCTTTTCCAAAAGAAAGGAAACTGCTGGAAGTTCAGTAACAGAAAAACCCCTTTAATGTTTTAGAGCTATGGATTTGTGACTAAATTCAGTCAGATGTGACAGATTCCTTAATCAGGTACCAGAGATTCACAGTGAGACCAGATGGCTGAAGGGACTGGCTTTTCCACAGGAAAGGTTGTCAAGCTGTTTACTCCTTTAACAGAGAATAAAAATGCTTCATGAGGAGCACCTGTGAGAAAGGAAACTGAAAAATGGAGTTACTGCAAAGTAAAAAACTGCAGAAGACACTTCACAAAGTCAGCTGCTAGGAATTCACAAGGAAAAAAAAAAGTGTGGAAAACACAGGAGCATGAGTATCTCCAGCATTTGGAAAACACTGGACAAAAATTAATAATTTTGCACATTTGGAACCATGTCTAGTGAGATCCACCCAGGGAGTGCAGTGATGCTGTGTAGCAGGAGCCAGCACAGGTGGCAGGGCAGACTTCTTTGGGGGGAGGACGACACTATCTGCAAGAGCAGAAACACCCAGATTAACTCTTTCACAAGAAGCAAAATACATCTGAAAAAAAAATTAGAATTGAGGAAAAAAGCAGAAAAACTGAGAATAGATATGGAGGATCAAATTCCTACTACAGGAATGATTTGAGAAAACAAACAAGCAAACAAAGAAATCACAGCTCAAAGGAAAAGCCTGTTACATCTCTGAAGCAAAGAGCTAATATCAGATTTATTTAATTATTTTAAATGGTGCTTAGATTCTGGATTTGATTTAGAGAATGCATACAATAATAAAAACAAAAGTACACAAAATTAATTCTCAGGTATATTTAATAGGACAGGTGGACTGGGCATAGAAAATTAATTTTTTAGCACTCCACTGCCCAGTAATTCATGCTACCACAAATATCCTTTGTCGTTAACCCTACATATGTTTTTAAAAAGCTTACTAACTGCACTTAATAAATAACCAAATTTACCAGCTGCAGCAGAGAGAAGTAGCAAGTAAGTATTTAGGACTTGAAATGCTTGATAAATACATTTGCATCCAGCTAGCAGGACATTCTAATTGTTATGTTTTAAGCCCAATATTTTTAAACATTTTTTGATGGTTCTGGCACATTCTCCCTAGATAAGGAGAGTTCAATATCCACTTCCAATATGCCATGTGGGAGCAAATGCTGTTACAGACTACTCTGTGATTTAAATTCTGTTCCTGGTACTTTTTTCCCCCTAGAAGAAAGCATTGCAAATTCCTGAAGGAATACAGGGCAAAGTATTTATTGACAGCGTCCTGAAAAGACAAGAACAGACTGAAAGGCTACAGGAAACATTCGATGGGGCCTCAAGGAGCAGAACTGAAATTCAGGAGAGAACTTGAAGGTCATACAAAAAGTATCGCTAGGAGAAACTGTGAAAATAAGATACAACTAATGCAGAGGCATGCAGGCATAGTGAACTCTGGAGGAATGCTCATACTAGTCTTGTCAGCCCATGTCCACCTCCATGTCCTTGTACAGAGCAAAGGAGCTGAAATGGCCTCCCCAGAAGTGACTTCTCTGCTTTGAAAAGCTTAAAATGAAGCTATCATCCTTGCATGCTTTTACACCAAAAGACAGAGCAAGCTTTCTACAAACACCTCAAAAAGCAACATAAGGCTCAGTGTATGTGCAAGAATATGATGAACTTTGGGTGTGAATGACATATGCTCCCAGAATACTTGCTGGATTAGAGTGTTACTGCACACAGGCACAGAGGCATATGCAGTGGAGAGCAGTTCTGGCAAAAAAAGGGCCGTGACAATGCAGCATGCATACAGAGGAATTACATCTTGAGAAAACTGGCCTTTTTCAACTGTTTCTGTACTACTCATCAGCACTGTATAAATGGCAACATTAGCTTCTGATGGCAGACATGCTCTTAAAAGCACCTGATCAATCTGCTCTTTAGAACTTTACAAAAAATGACACAAGGCATGCAACTTCCATGTGCAAGAATTAACTAATCACAGGAACAACATAGAATGTATTTACAGAAGCAATAACAAGAGATGAGATAAATGCAGAAAGTCATTTAAGCTTATTCTCTTGTGTCACTGTGCAATTATATACCAATCCTATACTACCAATTCAAATAACCATGGCTTTCCATAATTGCTGGCTTGCGATTTATGGGCAAGAGAAAAGTGCTGCTCGAGGCACTATAGCCTGACCTGCTTCTAAGGACACAAGAAGGTCACAGTGACATGCAAAACACAAAAGAAAAATCTTGTGGTCTACTGTATTGGCCAATACTCGGCTTTCTCTGTCACCCTATGTAAAACTTCCGCATAGGAAAAATACCAGACAGGCTAGTACCATGGTCTAACAATAGTACCTGCATCTGCTTCCTTCTAGAAATAAGGATATGGAAGAAGAAACCATTTTCTTGAATATGTCCACAAAATGGAGTAAACCTGAAATCCTTGCAGAAACCCTCAAAGGAGTGAAAAGCAATAACAACCAAGAGAGAAATAAATGCCTCCGAGAGGAGCCAGGACACACAGTGTACCTGCAAGGCAGAATGACCACCAATAAGCAGCCTGTAGAGCCGAATGAGTTTTGCCACAGAACAGTATCGTTAGATAACTTTATGTTGGTAGAATGGAAAAGCAGCAAAGAGTATGTATGGTTGCTTCAAGAGGAGCCAGAGGTTAGGAGGCAGACCTGGTCTGAACTACTTAGACCAGGAGACGAAGGCGTTGAGAGAAAGCAAGTGGTCTGAGCACTCGGTTTCCTCAAACAGACCCTTGACAAGTTCTTTTCTCTTATAAACTGCATTTAAAGTCGCCTCCTTGAGCCTTGCTCCCAAACTCATAAAAAAGAAGTCGAAGTAAACCCACATCTCCTGTGTTCTAGACGGGGACTTCAACAAGATGACCTCTTTCTCCTTTGCTAAAGACAGATAAGTCTTCACCAAAAGAAATTTATGTGGAAGAGGGTAATTCTGCCATTTTCCATTTAATAATCCTGTCCCTATTTAAAAGCCCTTTCCTACCCTTAAGTGTAATCCTGATTCTCTTTAAATCACAGGGAAACTAATCAGAAAATTGAGATAATTAAGTCTCAATGCATCTCCTCAAGCCATTTTTAATCTCTGGAGGATGCAGCTACAGCTAAAGGAACTTGCTCAAGACTAGAGCTTTGCTCTTCAGGAGGCCCAGTCCGTACTCCAGGCTTCTCTGCTTTAACTTTTAAGCTTGCTTCCTGTGATTGCTGCACTAGTTAACGCCATTACCTAACCTTGTATATAGCAATAATAAAAACAGGTAAGAATGAAGTGCATGAACACTTCTCAAACTTGTCCCTGTGCTACTCCAGCCAATTGTGGATGACCAAGAGTGTGCAGGAAGTCACACTTTTCAATGAAATTGAATGTTAATTGGTGAATGTCCTGGGGAAGAATTAAGAAAGAGAAGATTTTACAAAGCATGTGGAGAAGAGGAGGGTCACTTCTTTACTCAAAAAGTGACATATTCCCTTTTATTCCATGCAGCTGCCCTGCCGTGGTTTCATCCACTAACTACCCATTAATTAATAAATCCCTGTATCACCACAAATTTTAACAAATCTTCCAGTTAACCCAAGCCTCAAGAAACTATAGCAGTTGATTTAATTGTAACGGTATACATTGGTGACATCTAGTGGGCACAAGAAACTTAACAACAGTCAAACCAGCTTCTGAATAATTGAGCACATGAAAATTATTTTTGACTTACACTACATCTACAAAATTTTCCCTTCAATCTCTTAAGCTTAATTTCTGCATTGGCATTTTAACCCAAACCTTACATCTTACAGCTTTAAGCTCCTCCAGATATCAAAAATATTTCAGACATAGCCATCTATTACTTGCTTTCTCTACTTTTTCACACCAGGACTTCTTGCTGACAAGTCCTCCTGATGATCTTCTAAAAGTGCAAGCACTCTACTATATCACAAGTGTTTTTAAAATAACAGGCTTTGGGGGAAGAAAAATAGTCTGCAATATTGTCAAAGAGCATTAATTTGTTTGCCATAAAATTATGCCTCCTGCAGGTACTTCTACCTTCTAAGTGAAACAAATTCAATTGGGCCCTTTCAGATGAGAAATAATAACTGTAAGCAATTATGCTCATCATTTGAATGGGTGCTTGTCCCAGGGGATGGGTTTTTGCAAGTATTTTGACTTCACAACATCTGAGAAAGGAAGCTGCACAGATTCTTTCCTATGCTAGTCCATTATTTTTGCAAGGGATGAATTGAAGTATGTGCAGAGGACCCATCCTGGTGTCAAGGGCTGTTTCTCTGTCAGGAGTGCTGCCTCCCCAGTTCTGGTTGCTGTCTTCCAGCCTCTCCCCAAGCTGCATCTCTTTGGAGAAGAGAAGGCTCTCTAACCAAACTAGCAGACTGAGAAGAAATAGCCAGGTGCTGGAAGGAAAATTGGCTCACTTTAACTTGGATAAGAGAGATAGAAAGTCAGTAGTGTAAATGGTTTCTACCACTTTTTCTCAGGATTCAAGTCTCAGCTTCTTTTTTACAGCTATACAGCACTACCAAGACTGCCAGGCTTTTAACCTTAATTATTAGTCTCATATTGCCAGAGATCCTACACAGGACTGAAGCTTTTGGAGACCTTTATGCAGAGATCAAAAACACTTAAAGGCATTTTTTAGAACTTTTTGGAGCTACAAGGCTACATCTGTGGCAATGTCATGCTGCTTCTATAATTTTGTTTTATGTTTAGGGATTTGTGTCATACTTTAGTGCACTTCTTCTCAAGAGGATTGTTCATACAGAGGCATTTTGAAAAGGTTTTAAAAAGGAATTATAGCAGCAAGACAGAAAAAACAGGCCTCTCCTACTTGTAGCCTCAGATCCCCTATTCAAGACAAGGGTAGTGGTATTATACACCCACCATGGTGGCAGAATACAGTTCCCCTCAGCAATGGTCCAGGGAAAGAAGCTGGACCCTTCACCCAGCCACATGTGTCTCCTATTTCCCTCCACTCCAGACTCAGGCCCCTGGGTGCCCTGCAGCAGCCACCAAGCCAGAGACTTCCCTTTCTAGAGGGTCAGCAGATGGTCTTTCAGCTTCTAGTCTGTATTGTTAGGGCTTTACTCCCTCACAAGAGAACTGCATCCAGTCAGCCTTCAATTCTTGCCCAGCCAATTTGTTTGCAATACACTCCCACTCTGTACAATCCCAGGGCCCTGAACTAATGCTGTGGAATTTCTCTTTCACAGTCATCCTCCCTCAAACCACAAACACCCTGGTTCAGCCACCTGTGATTGCAACGAAGGAAGCATTAAGAAGCTCAGATACAATTATCCCCAGGAAATCCTGATACCATATGTAGAGGCAGGAAGACACCCCTGTAAGCTTTGAATAACAAACAAAACCAACCATTTTAAAGTCAATTAGTTCTACCATGTTTCTAATGCAATCCTAGTTTGCTTAATTATCTCACTTGCAAAGGTGGGTTAATTAATAATCCTGCTGCAATGCTGCATAAACATCATCATCTCTATTAATCATGTCGGGTAAAGGAATTCTGATTTTCTTTAACTGCTTTTGCTACATTATTCTACACAGTTCCTAATAGATTGCTTTCTTCTAAGGATTCTTATCTTACAGTTAAATGCTCAAATAGTTAATTATGTGGAATATAAGGTTCAATGTTCTACACTGAAGCTAATCAGCATGACGATCCTTAATTTTCCAAGTGCAAAGACAACCCTTTTATTCAGCTGATGTTGCTGTTCCCAACTACATCACTGTGAGCAGTTGAGGAAATTGGCATTGTGCACATTCCTGTGATTACTGAAGAAATACGGAGTCTAACCAGGCTTGCTAATTGAACAGGTTAAAGTTCAATTTTCCCCCTAATCAGGAGAGACAAGCAGGTGTTGAATATTTGTATTTGAATAGAAGACAGCTGCACTCTTCTGCCATACCCACCATCAGTCTGGGGCGGGGGAAAGAAGAGGCAGCATTTACCTCTGTCTGCTGCCTTGGGTACCAAAAGATGTTGAAAAGATTTATTTTGGTATTTCAATTCTCAGTTAATGGAGGCAAATGCACATGCTAACATGCAGTTCTTACAGCTTTAAGTTGATCAAAAGATCTGTTGCTTTCAACTAGTCCAAAAGAGCACAGCTCATGAGAAGATTAAGAACATGATCAAAACTTCTGAGACTCTGATTTTGGCTCATGTCCTAACCGAGGTTCCAGTGATGCTGGGCAAGTTACACCTTCCAGTTTTCCCCACCCAGTTTGGAGACATACTTAGGTTGGCTGGCTGGCAATCTTTCTCATCTGCACTTCCTTGTTTTGTTTGTTAGCAAGTTACTTGCCATAGAGGGAGGATGTGTTTGACCTCACTGGTTATACTCCCCTGAAATACAGGCATTTTCCATTCAACTTTGTCCACAGGTCAACAAGATGGCAACTGAAGGGTGTGTTCTTTTGGAACTTTTTTTTTTCCCCCACAGTAAAGCCCCAGCATTTCTACATCCCAGCAACTCCAGTTGTCATAATTTGGACAGTCTCTCCAAGATTTGCCAAGGAGAGTGGATTAATCTTGATTTCCTCTTTAGTCTCCCAGCAAGCTAATCTACTGCAAAAAGTGCCACTGGGCAAACTGCATCTCTTGTAGCTGGTTTTAAGTTCATGAGTTTGCAAGATATCACTTTTCATTTACTAGTTCTCATCCGCTGATTATGTGATCAAATTACATCTGAAAGTTGATTATAGTAGGTGTTATGAAAAGTAGCTCACTTGTCCATCAAAATGAGCACATGTAGCATGCCAAAGAACGAGCAACTGAAGGATCATTAGATCCAGAAAATCTTAGGCTCCCATGATACCTTCCAAAAGGCATTTATAACATTGTTTAAAATCCTAGGACAAGTTTACAAGGCTGAGGGCACAAAGGAACAACAACAGTTATTGCTGAAATAAAATCAATTGTACCTTGCAATATACTATCAACTTGCTGTCAACTCTACAGTAGTTCAGGGTAAGAAGAGTAGAATCTGTTTTCATGATCAGTAGGGAATTAAAAATATGCTGGAGTCTGTCCAGGATTTGAATGCTGTGTTTCTACCCTTACAAAAAAAAAAGAGGTTAAGAAATTAGTTTTTAGCATCGTATCCAAAATACGTTCTCTTGAAGTAGAAGATTCCTCTTATGAATTATTCTGTCTTGTGTGAAAAACACTCAGAGCTTTTGAAATCTATCCATATCAAGCTCTTGTGTGATGAACTTTATTTCAAAACATTCCATTAATAGGAAAATCACTTTCCAACATGGTACATGAAGCTCAAGTAAATACACGGTGTCCCTTTAGGGCACCTCTAGCTTAATAAAGAAGCTTATAATTTCTCAGTGATGGGAAATCATTGGGATCCCAGAAATAAATCAAGAACAAACTGGTTATCAAAAACACACTTTGACAAAAAGTTTTGGCTTTCACAGTTTTGCCTTTTTTTTTTTTTGTCAAGAAAGTGCTATTGAAAATTCCCAATTCACTCTGGTACTAGAAGTAACTGAAAGCAATTTATCATTGAAACAACAGAGACTGGCTGTGATTTCCTGCAGACCCCTGGTTGCCTGTGAATGTCTCGCCATTTGCGTACAAACACGGCAGGCAGGGTTACAGCCACAGGAACACTGAAGGCTGCATGCTCAAACATAAAGATAATAAAAAAGGTGACTATTAATCAGTAGAGACTTTGCAGAAAACATCTCCTCAGCTCTTCTAGGTGGCTAGCTTTAAAGGCAGAGAACTGCATTTTGGCTTCTTTAAAGAACTGACTCTTGGCATCACAGGGTGCTGCCATGCAGCTCATCCATCAGCTGCTTTCCCTTGGAATTTGAAGCTGGAGGTTTTAAACCACACATGCTTTCAACCTTACTTACTTCTCATATCTCATGTTCATGCCCTTAAAGCATGAAGATACTGTGGTGGTGAATGCTGGTAGCGATGAACCATTTTCTCCCACTAGCTCTGCAATGTACTACTGCATGATCTGTATTTTGGGGAGATGAGATTTACAGCATAGCTTTAGGCATTCAATTTCTGTAGCTCAGTAGCCAAGGCTTCCTATATCAGCCTCTAGAGACCCATTCAGAGGTTGCTCTTCTTCCAGTTCACAGCAAGTACTTATTTCTGTATACAATGAGATGCCTAAATTGCATCTCATTGTATACAGAAATAACTCTTCTGCTCCCTCATCCTTATGCTTCACATTAATTTATTAAATCCTATCTGCAAGGTAAAGCTGGAGGAGTTCCAAGAGAGAATGCTACTGTGAAAAGCAGCACGAGAATCTCATCCTGACATTTGGGCCAATAAGGCGTAACATCATTCTTCTTTAGGGAATATTTGCATGTTTGCTGTCCCCTCATAAATGGGGAGCAATAAGGTAATGCAGCTTTACAGGAATAGTATTAAGCAGCAGTGATTGAAATACAGAGTCCTTTTGTTCAGACAAAGGAGATTAATTTAGGGTGGCAGAGAACAATGTAACAGTATTTGCTCTATAGAACAGGAAATCAATACCAAGTTTAATAGTTTTGGACAATCATTAGAATATTTAAAAAAATGCACTAAACTTTGTGTAATTATTTCCCTAATGTGGCAATTACTGGTTAAAACATTGCAGGCAGTTGTTACTGGAATTATTCCTTACCAAAGTTAAAGTTTAACTTGCAAGGAACCTGTGCTTTGAAAGAAGAGTATGTACAGCTGCAGCGTATTCAGTTCCCAGGCTAAGAGTTAGAGCTCCTCTTTGTGTGTAAAGTTAATACCTTAACTCTGCTGTAGCTGTTGTTTACCCCCTAAACATGGTGCCTTTGATCACAGCTCTCCAAGTGCTTTACAGAAAAGGATGAAATCCTCGTGCTCATCTTACAGACCAGGGCTACAGCGTAAGCTACAAAGAAGTGAAGTGACTCGCCCAAGATCACATGCCAAGGTGCTCCTGGCACCAGGGTCTGACCTCCCGTTCATACTGCCTGCAGCTACAACTTTCCCACTGAACTCATTCCACTGAAACCTGCAGACAAGTAAAGCTATTTCAGAAGACGCTGTTCAATGTTAAATTTTCAAGACAAAATATTAAAAGTGTCATAAAGTAAAAAGACAACATACATTTTAATCAAATGTAAGTTTTCAGAGGCTTACATCCCATTTTAAAATTTTACATCCCTTTTAAAAATTTGTAGAGCTCCTAAATTACTTGAATTTTTTAACCCCAAATGCAAACTAAAGCAGCTGCATTGATCCAAAGCAATTCATAGGCACATTTTTTAAATCTTCCTTGAAACAGCACTGTTAATTATTGTTGAAAGTAGCATGGGAGAGGTCACTGAACTGGTAACACCTAGACATAGTGTTTTTAACCCTTTGATATCAGACACCTCTGGGGACAAGCCTACCTACACCATCTATTAGACAAAGACTCTCCATCTAGCACATTGCTTTCTTAACTGAGGAAGATTTTAAATTAGGATCGAATGAGGCAGTTGACAAAGGCACACAGGAAAAATAATAAGGCAACCTGGACATGGACCTAAGCATGAAGAGAAACACATTTATTTATAAATATGGTCATAGTAAATCAAGGAGAGAGAAGAGTGGATAAAACTAGTCTTAGATGGCTATATGAAACCATAGTGAGGATAAAGAAGAGCTGAAAGTCTTTACACAGTGAACAAGATTATGAGTCTATTAGCATAATTTATGAGAAATATTATGACCAGAATATAAATCATGAAAGAAAAATCTTATTAAAAATGGAAAACAGATGGAAATATTGCTTTAGTTATCAAAGAGTCATATGGTTGCTCAGTAGTCCAAAATACAGGAAGAACTATAGGTGTTGAAAAAAAATCTCTGAGAACTTATTCCAAAAGGGGACACTCCTCAATCTCCCTTGCCCAAACTGACAAAATTAGACTTCAGCACTTGACAGACTTGCGTATAAGCAGAAAAATATATGGGAAAAATAAGTTAGAAACTTTGGATCAATGGCATACCTTCTAACTACTTTAGTGTGAAATAAATGAAATTACAGATGATCACTGACTTGGGTAAATTGTGAATTCTTTATTGATAACAAGTACAAGGAAAAAGCCTGTAGAAAAACAAGTTTAAAATCAGCAAGAGTACATGGAGACAAAATGAGGTGAAACTGGAAGGAAACCTCCAAATAAGTCATATTATAAATATAGTAGCAACAAAAAAAAACAAGCCACCAAACAAAACCCCACGCGAAAAGGGGTGATACGATTCCCAGGAGGCAAAGCCACCACCTCATTAGTTGATGCCAAGAAATCATGAGTATTATCTGATTTGCAGCACTCTTTTGCAAAAGTGTCAGATGTTAAAGTTACCTACTTCAACCTAAGTAGGTAAAAAGCAGTCTAGACAAAGCTTAGAAAGTGGAAAGAAAAAATTACTAATTAGCTGGGCTTGATGAACTTTGTTCTGAAGCCGATCTGATTGGAGCAGTCATTTCCAAAACTATGGGAAAGCAAGTCTGTGGAAAGAACAGATGGTGGTGTTTTATTTCTTTTGTATGGAGTTGGTACATTATGAACTAGCCAGCTCACCTTCCATTTTCCTTCAAAAGTTTGAAAAGACAATCAGGACCCTTTGAAAGCACCTCAAAGCTGACAAGTAACAGCTACTATGTGTTCAAGAAGACTTTACAAATAAACCTGATTTCTTTTTAAGACAGGATAACAAGCCTTCTGGCAATGGGAGAAGCAGCAGGTGTATTTTGACCATGACAACGCATTTAACACTGTCACAGATGATGCCAAGGTCTCAGCTGGAGATGTTTGGTCACTCTTTGCCTCTCTCCCAAATTGAGAATGTAACAGAGAGTGATCCAATTTCTAGCAAGTTATTCAAGAGGAAATCTTGAAGGAACTGTACAGTTTACCCTAGTAAAGAAAAGAATGAGATGGAATGTTGGCAACAAGGACAGAAACAATCTGCTTCCTTGTCATTGCAAGTAAGTACTTTTCTCATGGATCAGCCAAACCAGTGCTGTAAAAAACTCAGTTTACGGCACAGTGGAAAAACTTCCACTTAAGTCATGTCTGGCAATGCACAACTGTAAAGTTATTCTGCAGTGTATTCTACAGGATCAGCCTTTTATTCCTTAACAGACAAGCATCAACAAGTCAAGCAACATATCTGTGAAGGGACTAGGGTAAGGGAACAACACTGGTTACTCCAGGTTTGACAAAAGGAGGCACCTGGAAAACAGGATAACCATCTCTGTTAAATCATACTGTAGGTTTTCTCAGAACAAACACTTACCTTAAACCTCCTTTCTGAGCACACCAGCACATTTAATATTAGAAAAAACACTTAACTGCATAAGCCACTGAATTGCTGTTATGAGAACTGGTGAAGAACAAAGACCATAAAAGTGATTTTTTTTTCTTCCTGATGCTTACACATGCCTGTAAATATGGAAGACCTGCTGCACACTGAGGTGTTTTCACAACAGGGGATCACGGTTCAAGACAAAATGAGCAAACATCCTGGTATTGCCTCCCACCACAGAACAGAGCTGTCAGATGAAAGCTGATTGATCTATGGGATCAATGCATCCTAAGTATTGAACCAAGACCCTGGGCATAGTTCCAGAAACAGAGAGAAACAGGCTTCAGAGAAACAGATGAGGCTAAAGACCACAGAAGCACAGCTGCACTTGTGAGAAATAACAGATTTGAGTCAAGAGTGATGCTTTGCCTATGTCCACTACAGCAGAGAGAAGCCATTTTCCTACCCCTCTCTCTGGTAACTGCACTGATGCACACACCCTCAACAACATCAGAAGAAATCTGCAGGGCACCTTTTGACATCATCCGCAATGCAAAATCAAGGTTCAAGCATACTGTAAATGGAAAAGGGCAAAAAATAACTGATCTCTAAAATATGGTCTCCTGTACACTTGTTATCATATCTGTTATACCATGGTGAACCAATACTTTCCAGTTTTGATCCTTTGAGTTCATTTTCAAGGAGAAAAGCTAATTGGCTTGCATTACAAGATTTAGATATTGATAGATTTCCATATGCAGTATGTGCATCATTAATCTCATTGCTTCACACGCTCAGTCCTCAATTGCTCTTTTCAGTGTACTTTATATGACAATGAAGGCTTTTGTGGATTACAGGATCTCCTGGCTTTTTCACTGTTAGCAGTGATAAACTTGAACTGGACTATATAGAGAAAAGGAGAAAGTGGAGACAAAACTTTCTTACTTGGGCTTCTTTTCAGCTACAACCCAGCTTCATCCTATCCTGACTTACACAGGTATTCAGAAAAAAAAAAAAATCAGGTATCAAAAAAAGTAAAATTCAAACCAAGTACTACAATCATTGCAGACAAAAATTGAGGTATTTTTTTGTAAAGCAATCACTATATATATTCATACTATACAGGCATTTACACAGCACTTTTTATCAGAGTGCAATATCTTTTGGGGGACATAGAAGCCAGATGCCCCTATTTCCATCACGTACAGCTAGAAAGGGGGACCATTATCCATTCCTCTTCCCTCAGAACCCTGAAAGTGTTGAAAAGATTGTAAGGCAAAGGAGGAAAAAATACTCTAGGAGCATGTTTACAGCTACAAGAGAATCTACCTTTCCTTTTAGTATCTACAAGCACATAATCTGCAAATACAAAGAGCGTCCCTGACTTTCTAGAACAGAAGTCTCAAGCACACTTTTCTTCTAAATACACTGTGCAATACTCGGTACAGCAGTGGAAACAGGACCCCATGGCAGCTCTGTATGCCGGAGAGAAGAATATATTACGTAAAGCCCCCCCAAACTTACTAAAGTGACCACAGGTGATGACCGCATGCTATGACACTCTTAATATGCCTTACATAGTTATCTAGTGTGATGTCACTGTAGACAGTATCTGTTCTTTATATCTTCTAGCTATAGATAATGACAGTACGGGTTTTCTTCTTAATGGTCTGGTTCTATAAACCAACAGAATTTGCTTAACCAGAGAAGATGAATCAATAGTTAAAAAAACCCAAAACTTAAAAAACATCTGAAATATATACTTTCAGTGGGTCTACGCTAAGGTACAATTAAAAAAAAAAAAAAAAAAAAGGTCTCACAGGCCATATAAATATTTGTTATCTAGCCCGCCTCACTGAAAGCTCTATGCAGGCATGTCTTTATAAGATTGGGCTTACAGCTTTGAACTTTGTTGCACTGCTAGAGACTTTGCTGTGTCCTGCAAAGGACATTTCCCACTGTGCAAATGGATACTTCCTCTTCTCCTTACTGAAAGATGGGCTAATGGCATGATGAGGAAGTTCACAAAATAAGGTGTCAGAAAATATTACAAAGAAAGTACTGGCTTCATTTGCCTAAAAAAAACCCCAACCAAACAAAAAAAAACAGAATACCAACACCCCCAAACCAAAAATCCAACAAACTCAAAAAAACACAACAGAAGCACGTTATTCCTTACCTGTATTCTTGATGCTGAATCAGACACAGAATATATTTATAAACACTGGTTTGTCTCCTCTAAGATACTCAGCCAAAATTGTAAAAGCATCAAAAGAACTATTACGGTCACATGAAAGAAAGAACAAGCTTCTACCATATGTTTCTGCCCACATCAATTGCAAGAAATTACAGGAACATTCATGTTACTGTACTGGATAATTATTCTTAAAGTAATAATTACATTCTAATGTTCCAAGAACAGGCAGGCCATAGTCTATAGTTCCTGGTTATTCACCACAGAACTCCTTTGTACATATTAAGAAGGCATTAAAATATATTTTTCAAGAAGATTCAGGTCACTTTGCAATACAGTAGCTACAAAATATTTATTTTTTAAATAAAAACATTTAAATCATCAGGTTTTGTAAAACAGCAGTCAAGTGTTTATCGTAATCTTTGTAGTGTAAGCACCTTCAGTATTACCCTAAAACAATCAACATAAATTATTATTTGGTCAGGCTATTAACCTACATTGAAATAAATATACTTTTAAACACGACAGATCACTTAATACACACCAGGTTCCCATACCTTTACAGAAAGTTTCTCTGGTGACAAATGAAATACAGACTGAAACCATGATTGCAATATTTTTTCTTTTTCTCTTTCTAATTTCAGTGAAGACTGGCCTATAATTTTAAACTATAAAAAAAATAATTATAAAGCGCTATAGACTATAGCTTAAAAAAAACCTGCATCACATAAGTATTTGAGATGGCTTACCTAAACTGCCTCAGAATAAGAGGTGGAATACAAACTCCTAAATTAATTACAATGCACTGGGCCGGTCATATCATAACTCCCACTTTTATGGGAAATTATCCACTGAACAGGAATAGAAATTTTTGTTTAATTACAGGAGAGATAAGCCACTGCTAAGTGAAAACAATACCACTCACCATGGGCTTTTTATGCTGACACTATTGATTACAAAACATAGGGTGCAAAGTTCAACATTTAAAATTATATAAACCTTAAAAGTACAGAACAGAAGCTTACAAGACAAAATACTTCAGCACCTGAGATTTTCCTGTAGAAAGCCTAACAGGAATACTTTCTTCAGAAACATGTAATACAATCAACTCCTTTTCTCTCAGTATTACACAGGAATAATTGATCAAGAAAGAGCTGAAATACACATAATGCTTCAAAATTCTAAGTAAGCCTTAAAGATAAATCTGCTATCAAGCTCTAAGCAAAATTTGATCTGTGTGCATTACCTAACTGACTTTATTTTATGAAAACATTTTGTATTAAAACTGCAATAGACAATCTATTGAAGTGTTCTGATGAAATTGAAGTTTAAAGAAAAGACAAAGGACAGTATGGAACTTGAATCATGTTGACAAAGAAATAAGAATACTGAAATAGAAACAGGTTCAACCAAAATGTAATAACTTAATCTGCTAGCATTTAGTTTTACAGACAACTAGTGGTTATGTCTTTACTTTTGGTAAGCTAATACTTTAAGGAAATCCTTTTCTGTTTTCACTTTGAGAGCTGGGAAGTTGCATTTTCTGTGTTCTGCTCTGTAATTAAGACTTGATGATTTTCTGTGTATCTGTCATCCCCAACACAGCCACTGTGCTGCACACCAGTCTTAGAATAGAAACTTTCTTTTTTAATCCCTTGGTTCTGAAACTTTAAGCAACTGTGTTTTCTATTTAATAAGTGAACTCCCAGAAACCAGAGCAAAGGTGAAGAAAACACTTAAAACAAAGGTCTCAATAAAACAGTGTTCTGATGGAAATATAATAGTTTTATTCTAACATTATCTAATTTTATTTATGAAGACTATTTAATGTCAAATAATATGCAAAATTAAGACTTCAAATACTGGAATATGAGGGATATTCCTTCAAGAAATGCTTTCATCAGGGAAAGTACACTATGCATTTGGTTTTATTTAATCCCTTAGTGATACTGAAAAAATTAAACTACCAATCTTATCAAGGTTAAGTGCTCCTCTCTCCACAATTAATTAATTGGAACCTTTCTGTCACTGAAAACCAGTTAAGGATATCTTTTCCTTTAATTCCTATATGTGAATAACCGGGCACTCAGTAGTAACTTTAGGAAAAAAAGCTGCAAAGACTATACTGAAAGACTTAGTATTAAATAATTGCAGTTTTAAAATTTGAGTGCAGTAAAATGCACCATTGGCTCACTTAAAACCAAACCCAATCATCCTTAAAATCCATCCTCTTTCCTCAATACAAGGTGCAGCAGAGTTTAAAAAACAAGGGGGGCAAACACCTCCACCACAAACAAAAAAATCCCAA
Organism: Gallinago jamesoni; assembly: GCA_025769975.1. Classification (NCBI taxonomy): domain Eukaryota; kingdom Metazoa; phylum Chordata; class Aves; order Charadriiformes; family Scolopacidae; genus Gallinago; species Gallinago jamesoni. The sequence continues at coordinate 41,873,936 of JAOQGH010000023.1, forward strand.
ACGAAGAATATTGCTTTCAGTGCAGTGTAGTCTTCAAAAGGTTAAGAGTACAAATATTTACGTTCCAGTGTATCCTTACCTACAAAGAATGTTTCACATTATAAAGTATGTCAAATACCTTTAATCCAATCGCAATACTGAAGTGTATCTCTCAATTCGATACGGTGCCTGAAACCTAAGTGTTTATACAAGCAGTGTAACTTTCTGGAGAAACTAATGCACACAGTTGAAAGTTCTCACAAAAACCAAGGGCAAAGACTGTGAATTCAGCTGCTGGTCCTTAACCAACTTCAGTATCAAATACCAAAAAGTAACCAGCTATTTAATGAGGCGGGAACAGAGCCTCCTACACCAGCACCTTACCTTAAATCCCCTGGCCCCCTCCCTAATTCTACAGGCCACAGAGGCAAGCTGCAGACAACAACTTCTTAGGCAAATCTCTTCTTGATGGAACACAATCTTCCTGGATGTCATTCATTTTGAAAGTGTGCAAAAGTTAAATTTCTAGCAGAACCTCTCAAACCTTAAGAAAACTTCTGTGGCACTGCAGAGAGAAGTGGGCATGTTATTTTAGTTATTAAAAATAAAAAGTTCATCTAGAATACTATTTTGCAGCATTGTGCTTTTAGAGTTACTAGCTGGGATTCCCAGGAACATCTGAAAAAGGCACCTCCTACACTTTCTTAATTAGCTGCCCATTTTAATAATTTTGGTACTATTTGTCACAGTACATCAGAAAACAGCAGCACAAAGCATTAGATGGACAAAAATTTTATATTTGTTCCACTTTAAAAAGCAAACATTTTCAAAATGAAAGGCACTCACGACAGAAACTCTCTCTCCAGTTCATATATAGATGGCCGACAACTTTTGCTCTTCATTCTACACAAAGGCACAGTACAGTCTCTGTTTTGACCTTCCACATCAATATCAAGTAATGAGGGCATGTGGCAGTTAGTTCTTTCCTCAGTATCTGGCAAGAAGTTAACATCTGGATCTACATTGCCCTCTAAATATTTGGAGTCTTTAGAGTTTGGTTTAATAATACGTGGAATAATCTGCCATGCATCAATCTTATTTCTTAGAGAAGAAGGTCGAGGCCTTGATATAATATTGATAGTGCTTTGCTTTTCCGTTGAACCACCACTGTGATTGCTTCTTTGTTGAACAGACGGGGAGTGCAGATCTCTAGCAACTGATAGAACTGGTAATGTGGAGACATCATTGGTTGAAGCAAACCCATTAGCTAAGGGAAAGGAAAGGCGAAACAAAAAAAGACAATTTAAATACGTGACTTCTTGATTTCATTGCCATTTCTAAAACTGGGTTGCATAAATACTAGTGGGTTTTTTCCCCAACCAGAAAAATGAAGAGGCTCTTATATTTGTGAGGAATCTTCTAAGAGAGGACCAGCAGTGTTCAAACAACATTTTTTTATCTATACTCTATTCTGGAGGCCATAACAATTTATTTTACTGCTCCAAAAGAGTTCTAGAGAGAAAGCACTAACTACCCAGAAATTGGATGAATGTTAATATTGGAATAAAGCCCTACAAATTAGCCCAGTTATTATGAGTAATTACACATGCAAAGAGTACCATGAAGAATATTACATTTAAGAACACCAGTACTGAAATTTAGAACTTTTCTTTCACAAACTCTTTAAACTTATCCATTTACATGGAGGTCATTTTTATCTTAAATTTTTATCAACAGTTGTGACATGACTTCTAGCTCAGCAAGAAAATTAAAACTTGCCAGTATTTTTCTTGACATTAATAAACGCACAGTACTAAAATGATGTTCACTCACTCACCTATGTGGACTGTGAAACTCTATTAAATAAGTGTACTCTCAGTCTCACAAAGTCCACAATTACATAATGCATGCTCCTCACACGGTCTCAGTTTATATCAGCCATGATGCTAATAATGTACATTTCAAATAAAGCAAGTTCTCACCAACATGAAAAGACCAGGGAAACCTATTTTTGCCATACCTGAGAAAAATAGATACAGCCTTTAAAACAAACCATCTCTTTCCCCTTAAACCTCCCTATTCCCATTTCTAACAGGACATTACTCCAAATGCTGGTAGTTTACTCAGGGTTAAGACCGAGAGGGCCTACCAGCATATACTTATGGTGGCTAAGGTAACACATTAACAGTGTAACAAAAATCTTAGCAACTCTTTAGTGAATGATTAGTTTCCCTATATTTTCTGTTTCTCTACTTAAAAATTTCCTACATTAAGTTCTTAATCACCCACCTGTGGTGTGAAAATTGGTCCCATCGGATAAGGTTCGTCTGTGACCCAACACACTTAACTTTGTTGAGGAATCATTTGGCACGTTTTGAGATTCTTGTTTCAGACCAAGATTAAAAGGATGATTTTTCAATTGTGTAGAAACTGTCTTAGGAGCCAGCTGCGTCCTTTGTTCTCTCCTACTTTCAGAAGTTTCAGATGAAAAGTCATCAGTGGAACTACATGGACCACAACCACCAAGCACAGTGCTTACAAATGCATCTTCACTGTCAGACTGAAGTAGGCATTTTGTGGAAATGGAGGGCATAGAGAGAAGATTCACAGTATTTGCAGCTGGATTCAGGGATGGAATACTCATTTCCTCTTTCTTGGACTGTAGTCTTGTAGGGCTGGCACTCCTGCGAAATTTTGAAGCACGCTGAAATATTCCATCACGCTTCTTCTTCTCATCTTTAGGCAAGAGTTCATCTGGGCCCTGTGATTTGTTCAGCCTTCTGATATCTAAGCCCAGGGCAACAGATGCAAGGAGGACAGCACACCCATACAGCACCGAATCAGTCTTCTTTTTCTGCGGTGTCCTGCTCAGACTGTTTGTAGGTGTCATTTGAGGAGTACTATTTGTAGAACTAGCAGAGGTTCCTTCTTCAAAGCTCTCGTGTTCTACTGTATTCTCTCCCTGATCATCTTTCCAAAGAGGTAGATTAATATAGGCCTGATTCGGCAACTTAATTGGCTTTGGTCTTTTAATGTCCAAACCTTCAGGGAGAAGTTTCTTATCAGTACAGACACCTATAAAACATTACAGTACACTTTAAGATTGCAATTCGGCTATTTTGCTACCGCATGTCTGCATATTTACACCATTATTTCCTTTCACATGCAAAAGTATTAATCTTGAGGCATAGTGTATATATATGCCTCCTTTAGATGCAGCCCAAAGCTCAGAGACTCGCATTGTAAGATTCAGAAACACATTCTAACGCTCAACCTCTTTACGTTCTCTTGATAGTCTTTAAAATAACAGAAGTACCGCTTGCTACAATTCCATCTTTTTAGCATCCCAAAAGCAAACTCTATTAGAAGCAACTTGCAGATCAATCTTCCTGACTATATAAGTTAACTGTAAATAAATTATTCCACATCTGAAAGACATATCTTTATTTTAAGAAAGACATAATGTACCTCCCAAACTTCATGCACTCAACACAAGAGTAGATACTGGTTTTCCATTTTCTGTGATATTTGAGAATTTTCAACACTTTGGTACTGCTTTTCAACTAATACAGAAAATATTCTGTTTATGAATTACAGCAAAATAATTTACTATGCATACTGCCAGATAATATGTCGAACAGATTCTTTACAACTTCTTCAATTAAGCTGTGTTCCAAAATCCAGTGCATTAATAGAAATTTTTCCAATTAATACATTAGGCCATGGTGGTGCAGAGTAAAAAGTAAGTTTGAGATCTCACTTGTAATGACAATTAAAATGGATGGTAAAGTTCAATTTACGTGTGTTGTTTCACTATAAACTACTGAATCTTATAGAATGAACACAAAATCTTTGAAGTTCAAATAAATAAACGTGTATAATCTTCTCTGTATGTAGGAGTTTATCATTAAGCTAATACATCTATAAAACTACTATTTGTGAAGCCTCGATTTATGCCTCTACCAGTATATACGAAGATGAAAATGCCTTTTTCCTATGGAGGCAAAAAACCTGCAGCAGCGTCCAAGCAGTTTACCATTTCCTCTTCCAGCTGGCATAAATCTAGCCACTGGTACAGAAACCACGTTATATCACAGTTTTTCTTCCTGACACTGGTAACTTTTTTTTTTCAGATGAGAATCTGTAGTATAGAAAGTATGTGCAAATTTGAAAATTATCATGAATATTGTATATTGAATATTATAGTAGTAGACAAAAAAACAACATACAGCTATTATGTTCCTTATCCTAAGAGGATTAACTATGTTTTCGCTTGTGATCTATCTGCAAATAAATGTTGCCTAAACAAATTTAAGATTTGAAATTTACCGATTTATTTTTCTTGAATATTTAGAGAATAAGTCTCATTTAAAAAACAGGGAACTAATATCTGGGAATACATATGGGCTTACAAGTTTTTAAACAACTATGCTTTTTTTTTTTAACAACTACGCAGAGCCCACTAATAATAAAAATCATTAAGGATCATTTAAATATCAAGACAATTACTGATTAAGATATTTCTTTTTAGAAGAGGATAAAATTTGGTGACTGCAGACCTCATATATAAAGCAGTCCGCAATATGAGTTAAGAAAAAAAAAATATATCTATGTGGTACTGTTCACACACCATGTATATTTCTTGGCTGCTAATGGTGGAAGTGTAAAAATGTTAACACTTACAATATTCATAATAATTTTCAAATTTTTCCATTAGAAAGTTCATTTTTTTAATATTTTTTTTTTCACAGAAGAGTAATTTGTAGCACAACTACTCTTCTAATAATCTGCATAATCCTTGAGAAATTGTAGCAATAAAGTTTATAACACTGGAGATAGACTTAATGCCATTGTATGGCAACTTTCACTTTTTCAAAAATAGCTCTTACCTTGGTCCACAAATAGTGAAGCTAAGGGAACACCCTTCTGATTTTTCATTAGAAGTGTTGACCAAGGGTTGCTGCCATCTGAAAGGGGTCTTACTCTGAAATAACAATAGTTATTTTGATATTACAGAGTATGCCATGCTTATATACACTTTGACAGAAAATTACTAAAACACCTTTCATTTTTAAACTATAACCATGTAGTACATGACTTGAAAACGGTAACTTTCCCAAGGCAAAAAAATTATATGTAATAGCACAGAGTCATATGATTGTAAATTGATGCATGCCTTATATCAGGTATTCCTTAGATGAAAACTTTAAGCCTAAAAAGAAAGCCAATTGAAAAAGGGGCTTGACTACCCGTTGAAAAAGTGAAATTGGTTCAAAACCTGGGCAACTGTGAATAAATTATTCACAAAGAAATTATGTGAATATTGTAAATTAATTCAGAATAGTGACTTTAAAACATACAAAAATATCATAAAGCCATTTTCAATAGATGGCTTCAAGTTGAATAGATTGAATAGTTTCAATCAAGTACTGCCACAGGTAAATAAGTGGCTCTACCAAGGGAAAAAAAAAAGAGTGGCTATAAATAATGATATATACTGCAAGAAACAAGGAAAGGGATCTCTTGTTTCAGAAAAACTGCTAATCTCCAGTTTTGAGGGGTCAGAAAAAATAATCTGAAAGTGAAGGTGTCCCACTGGTTTTCAGAACCCTTTCACCCTGAGCTTGTCTGTGTAAATGATGTCACTCGTGTGAGCTGTGCTTCACATATGCAAAGTCAGTCTTGCTGAATCATAGTGGAAGTGCCTACTGCGGGCCATGCTCGTAGTTCCTCAAGTCAATGTCAGAAAGGGCAAGAAAGAGACAGGCCATGAATATCTGCTATGCTTTAGTAGCTCAGCATCCCAGTATGTTCCAAGTCTCAAAAAACAGAGATAAAGGGTAACAGATAGGAGCCAGTAAAACTTTAAGATAAGTGTATTATTCTCAAGTCTATGTGGGGGAGCTCCTTATTATTAATGTAATTCCTATATTAATAAAAAGGTAGGGCTGAGTTGTAGCTTTAACTAGAGACTGCAGGACTTCTCTCACTCACTATACCTATGTTAGTGATTCAGTTACCAAGAACACTTAGTATCATCAAACAAGTGTTACCAAGAACACTTAGTATCATCAAACAAACAAAATGTAGTAGACATACTTGTCCTTACAATCTGCGCGATCCTTTGTTTGAACTGAACTTGGTCCCCACGTACAACCTCTCTTTTTAAAACTTCTCTTCACATCTTCAAACTCTTCTTGGTGATAAGTTGTGCTCCTTCCCCAAGTTCTGTTGCTTTCATCTGAAGTTACTATAGATTGGATTTAAAAATATAACAAAAAAGCCCCACATGTAAATAATATTTCTAAACCCAAAATATTTTGGCAGAACAGAATATTTTCTCCATTGCAAAACCATTTTGACACAGAAACACAAGGAGCAGTAGACAAAATATTTTTCTTTTACAAAAGCAGGCATACAAACTGCACCAGTCCAAAAAGATGAGCAAGCAAGAAAATAATTTAAGCTGACAAGAGACCCAAAGTAAAGATAAAGCAGCAAAAAAATTAAAAAACCAATCATATTGTTCATGCTTCCTTTAACTGAGAACCTTATATTTAGATAATTCAGACAAGTGAGCTAGACTGAGCACTTAAATTCCAATGAAGAAAATATATGTTGTGGAATGATTGCTGTCAAATGAAACAGAATATTCCAATTGTGATAATGATTAATATTTTCTCACTACACCAAAACAAATTACACTTTTAAAAGGCCTAACCTTCATTAAATGCTTAGTCTGTCACTGTCTCAACTGTTACATTAAACAGAACCAGCACCTTTGAAACATAATGAAATCTTGCCTTTTTTCATAACCCCACTGGGAAGTTCACATTCACTTGTGATATCTACATCTTGCTGGTACACATATACACTGTTTCTTCGGCCATTAGCTGTGTGTGTATCTGTTTTGGGAATCACTGAGGAAAAATTAAGAGAATGCAGCAGAGATCTTAGTCAAGTTGATTTCAGAAATGGAACTGTTTCCCTTTTTACATTTTTATCTTTGGGTCATAAAGGCCAGATCTATAAAGGCACTATGCATCTTTTGATAGTGGGTTTTTACAGTATGGTAAAGAGGATCCTCTTTCTATGACCAGACTCAGGCAAGTAGATTTTCATACATAACTAACTGGAAAAGCAGCTTGCTATCCAGGTAGCACGCTTACAGCTATGATGGAGAGATTTTGAAGAAAAACAACGCAGCCAGTTATAACAGCATGATAAATGAGGTGGCATTTTCACGCCCCCACACTGCAGAGGAGTATGGTGCTTCTCCTCCTGCCTCACCACACACCTTCTCCCCAGCACAGCTTCCTCTCTAGTACGGCACTCTGCCTGCCTTCTTTACACTGGCATTTTCAACCACATGACAGGACCTATGGAATATCTATCTTACTGGTTTTCCACCTCTCTTTAAAATATCTTTCAAAATCAGCTGAATTTGTTCTAATAATGATTTACAAATAACTATATTTTTCTTTTAACTTAAAAAAACTTTTAGATTTGGAAGCTAGACTTGCTCATGACAAACCAATCAAGTAACCAATTGTTAGATACGCCTGTTCAAATCAGCTGTATTTGAGCAAGTCTTATTGAAACAAAGGTACTTTGAAGTTAAATCAAGATAGAACATTATTGTGGGAAAGAGAATTTATTTTGCACAGGTGCAGATGGGTGTGGAAGCTAAATTGTTTCAGCTAGATACTCCTGAGATATCTGATAAGCTATTAAGTTAAGCCTAGGGATCCAAACTCAGAAACAGAAATGTACTACTTAAAGGAGAGCCTTTATGTTGTCCTGTATGTTCTAGTCCTACAAATACAAATGCCTACTCAAATATAAAAAAAACCTCCCCAGCGGCACTTAGCACACATGAAAGGAGTGGTACTGCTCTACCTTATGTTAAGGCTATGCATTTAAAAAAAAAAAACAACTCTAAAGTTTTCAGAATAATGCCAATACCTGACAATTGCTTCATTTCCAAGCATTTCCACAGAGCAAGGAGAATTAAAGATAAGTAAGACTGTCTCATTTTATATGCAATTATGACATTTTACTAAGAAAAACCTTTCTTACCTTTCTGCAGTAAAAAAAAAAAAGCAACCAACCATAAAAACCCACCACCCAGTTTGAAGTCAGAAAACCTTTATCACTACAGATACTGTAGCAGGAACCTCTCTGAAAAAGACAATGTAATTTTCCTTCCATCTCAAATTTTCATTAAGAAAAAGCAAGGCAGGGTTTGTCTACCTCTCTCTTTTATCCATAAGATATGGGTAGTAAGAGTCTTCACCCAGTGAACTGTATCAGTTACAGTTCAAATAATAAAGTTACTGCCAGAAAAGATACTACTTCTCCTTTAGACATTAATAATGAAAAGGATTTCATAAGGCAGAGGTATTCCAAAGGAGATGAGAGATCTGGTTTCTATCCAAACTTTATTTAAAGTTTCAGATTGGTTTAAAATAAAAATAAAATCTCTATACTAGCTACAGAACAGTAAGCAGAAAAAAAAAAATCCCCATGCATTTTTATTTCCCCTCCTCCTTATTTACATCTGATAAAGCCAGAGTGTGAAGTAATTTCCTTCAGATTTGACTACCCTTGCAAAAGTAGTCACTGTCCATAAGCAACGAGCTGGAACAGGTTCCACCGATTTCATACAGACAGAGAAACTTAAAGCATTCCACGCTGAATATGGATAGTTGGACAATCTACTTTGCATAATAGATCAGACAGTCCGAATGCAAGCAGTGAATCTTGTAGAAGATGCCTTCTATCTCTACACAGGTAATTCCCAAATATGAATGTGGGCTTCGCTGCAACAGTATGATCCGTTTTCTTCCATATTCATGGTACCTCCACTACATAAGTGTGAACACAACTTCCCTTCTATCATCAGTATACATGGAATAATGCAGACTATATGCATACCCACAATTTTATTTTTGTTTCCTTCTCTTGTTTTCAAAAAATTAAAGCAAGCGTCTTTTATTTTCTCTATTTTCTCCTGGGTTTGTGCTGCTTAAAGCTTGCTTCTGTTTTGTTATAAGCAAGCTGAGTTGCTGATTGATTCTTTGACCTTTCCTTTTTACATGACTCTCTTATCCTCTGAATATTGTTTTTTCTTGACAGTCCGTAACTTATTTCCTTTATCAACTCCCATACCAAAAAAAAACTTGTTTTCCATCTTACATGGGCTCTAAATGTGATGCTTTGCCTTTTGCCATTATAAATTTTGATTCTTCATTGTTTTATCCCAGTCAGTTTACAAACCAGTTCCTTATTAAGTTATTAAGGAAAGATATGATTTAAAGCATACATAATCATGGTGAATTACTGAAAATTAGTTAGCATTTTAGCAAGATTAGCTCTCTCATCAAAGAGCAAGTTGCAAATGTTAGAACAAGTTACGAGAACTGGAAATCTGTCAGAAATCTGTCTAGAATTTGATACGACTATCAGTGTTTCAGTGAGTATATGGGACAAACAGTCTCTATTGACCAAATGGTGGAGACTTACACTGTATAGCTCGAAGACGAGGAATTATTGTGGGACTACTTGACGGACTAGAGCTGTTACTGTTTAAACTCCTCCTCTTATCCAGATTGGGGGAGGCTTGCACTGTTATTTTGTGCTGGAAATCTGTAAGAGAGAAAAACAAATCAGTTGTAGGGTTCTAATTCAAAACTCTTCAGGACATTATACTGCTGTAGTTAAAATTAATAAAACTATATAATGAATTAGACTTGACAGAGAGATGTTCATATTAAAAACACTGACAAACTCATTATCTAAATTGTTACATTAAGAGCTAGAGTCAAACAGGCAGAATTTCACACTCTCACAGACACCATATCATAAGTTTGCAGTAACACCTACAAAAGCAGGTATGTCCAAGTGGACCCAACTGAGACACATTAATATCACAAGCTGTTGGTTGTCACAGAGGAAAGAAAAAAGCTCAGTATTTCGTCTCCAATCAATCAATATTCATGACAATCAGATTTGCCTTATGTTTTTAAAATGTTGTTCATGTATGATGTAAAAAGCAGCGTTAACAAAGAAGTCACATTTATCAACATGTCATAAAAACAGGACACCAAATGACAGAATTACAAATATTTATAGCAATGTAGTAAAAAAAATAACAAATATTGGCAAGTAGTAAAAAATGTTATGAAAGTTCATCTGGAAGATTCCGGACAACAAAGAATTAAGTGACGTTCTGAATAACACTGTTATCACTTTTTCAATTTAAATATGATCAGAACTGGAGACAAAGGACCAATTACTTATTTTAAGCTTGTGATCCAGCATGAACCAATTTAACATGCTTGTCTGGGAGGCTGTAGTGTGATTTTTATTTTATTTGCTGTTGTTATTATTTTTAAAGTATGGAAAAACAAGCTTATTTCACTAGTGCTGAAATAGTAACTCTAAATATTCTTGCCCTCTGTCTCTTTCCAACTACCAGAGAGCTATCATTTGATCAGACCTGATGTTAGCATGGCATTCTTGCTGCATTAGTAATAAACTGACTGACTCGACCCGGAAGCCACTGAAAGGAAGCCCATTGACACCAGAATGCTGGGTACCACTACTGAAGGCTTCCCAACCATTGGCATAACCTTGAATTTCCGTAGTGCCATCTCGTGGCAACATTAAAAAGGCACCACTAAAGCAGTCCCTAACACTAAAAAAACCCACGACTCTACAAACACACCTGCTTTGCAAAGGGGGCATTTTAACACATTCATGAGTGGAATTAAATGCCTGAACATTCAAATTACACCATACTTGTATTCTGAAATAATATCCTCTGTAGCTATTGCAGTGTTTACTTGCAAGAAGCAAGACATTAAAGATTATAACTGCTGTGTTGCATTTGTGACGGCAACAAGCACACAGGGTGGATCTACTGCACTTGTACCTCCAGCCTTTACAAGCTGCTGTTTTTCTGCAAGGTATTTGCAAGTTTAGGGCAAACATGTTCTTGTTCATGTTTGAAGGTTTTGGGACGTGATAAAAAGGTACTTTTCTTTCTGCACAAAAAGAACAATAGCAAAAATATGAACTTTGAATGAGTCTTAAATTGTGTGGCTCCCGTGCTGGTAACCTTTCCCTCCAGATACAATGGACTTTTAACTGAAGATTATTCTGGCTGAAATGAGGACTACTCCATAAGAAAACAATACATGAAAGTTGTTTCCTTAGGAAAAGAAAAACAAAAAGGGGACTATACAATTCTTACCATACCCTTTCACACTATTAGGTGTGTTATTAGGTGTATTAGAAAGACCCGGCAATGAATTAAAATAGAAGCCAATACTGAAAACATTAACCACGGAACTGAAGCCTGGATGTTTGATCATTACAAACCTGAAGGCAAACTAATTCTGTGTCCATCTTTAAGTTTTAACCGGCTCCTTTTAAATTTACCCTTCCTCTTCTTTACATTGGGTTTCTCTTGATTTAACTGGAATATCATGATATTCAGCTCACGCTCCAGTACATCAATCTCACGCTCTGCTAACTGTTGCTCACGGCGCTTAAGTAATTCTTCTTGGGATTTTTGCTGAAGAGCTGCCCTTGTCAACTCCTCCTCTCGTGATCGAAGCTCCTAAAGATAAGATTTATACAAGTGAAATGAAGTAATAATGTGAAGGTTGTATTAAAGAAAATATAAAGTGCACTGTAGGCTGTATTTCCTGATCTATTTTCATGATACACTTATATACATGTAACATGCACATACGACCTCCTGACAGTCCTCCATTCTGCGTAAGCCAGGATTTTGTATCCAGATGCAATCAAGGATGTTCTTTTAGCCATTTAACTTGAGCCACTTTACTTAAGCCAATGGGGAGAACACATCCAATCAAAGATTATCAGTTTACAGCCAGCAGAAAATGCGCTTTAAGTACTTCACATCAGAGACTTTCAGAGCATGAGGGCTGCTCGTAGTTCACAGCTCCTACGCACTAACATAAAGCCAATGACCTGACAAATACACAAATGAATGCCTTTATCTTAAATTTTCTAGTCTCTCCTGTTTTTCAGCCATATATTAAACTGCACTTTTCTATCTAGAAAAGCAATCAGTATTACACCAGATGAGGATTAGTGTAATAGGATAAACCAAGTAATAAGACGACAGCTACTTCTTAATTAAAATCTAGCAGATATCTGTACATCAAACAGCTACTAACCACTGCATTGCACCACATAGTCTCTGCAAACATCCATCCCAAAGAATAGCTCTTCTTATTCCTTTAGTCTTTTTTATTTTGGAGAAAGAAAAGCTTTAGTAAGGAAACTAGTCATTTTTAAGGGTAAATGACTCCCCAAGACTAAACCTAACATCTTAAAATTATCTTAATCCTCAACTTCCAAAATCTGTTAAAATATATCTGAAATTTATCTAGGCCTGGCTTCATGAAACAGACTTACCCAGAAGGGCTGTAGTCAGTACTGCTAATAAAAGAGACTGCAGGAAAAGGAGAAGGTACAATGTGATCAATACTGTATGTTTCTCACTATATAATTTTTTCATTTTTACATATGATTGTGTAAATTCTACATAGATAAACACTGAAATTCAATTCAAAATAGAACCAGCGTTTGAAATTAAACCATGCTAGAAGTCCTGGATATATGAGAGTCTAATTCTTATTTTTGTCACTGTACAATCTTGTAATCACGGTGTTGTTTGTTTTGGCTTTTTTTCAGGGCAGATTGCCTATTTCTGCTTATCGGTATCCAGCAACGTTCTATACCAGCACAATTCTTTATCACATATGGTGAAAGCAAAAAACATTAGTAAAGATGTATTAGGAGACACTGTTGAATATCCATCTCTCGTTGTCCTCAAATCCAGGTTCCACAGAGCTCAGTAACAGGACGAAAAATTGTGGGCCTGTATTGAAAAGGTAGACAGTCTAGAAAAAGTAATAGTGTTTCCTCACCGAGAGATTAAGTATTCACTCTTTTCCAAATAAACTAATTAAAAACAGACTTACTGCAATTAGTTATGCAATGTTTCTACACCACTCTACAATTAAAACACCCATTGTAAGGAAGCTAGGAAAGGATTCTATATTTAAGGTGCTTAAGAACGTTTGTCAAAAGAAGATTGTGATCTCTTGGAGTGGGCGTCACCATCACTCATTTACACCAAGCCCTTGAGGAAATTCCTCCAGCTACATTCCTCTTTTACAGGGCATGAGACGCCATGTGGGGGGGTTGTTTATTATTATTGTTATTATTGTATAAATATTTCATAGACATTACTTTCTCCCTAGTACCTGACAGTAAAATTGATAATGTGCCAGATTAAATAAATCCATATGAAAACCTTGTCTAAAGTCAGTTACATGCTTTAATTCTTAAAGAAGTTTACCTAATCAGGGCAGATGCCTTTGGAGATGTGTTTACTTTGGCATATGACAAGTAAATGTCATTTAATCCTTTCCCCTCTCTAAGCTTGACTCACTTTTACAAAAAAAATATAACTCTTCTTCCAAAGCTTTGTGCCGATTTACTTAATCCTAAATTTGATTTAATTAGATTTTTCTTCAGTAGAAAATCTCATACTGGACTAATGCCTCCAGAAAATAAAATAAAAAAACAAACTAAAAACTTGAATGGCAATGCCTGTTGCAATTGGTCCCAGAGTAAAAAGTGGAAAATGGTTGGTTGAGCAGTTGCTGGAGGGGCAGAAAAGAAAGTTACGCAAACTGTGGCAAGTAAGTGCAGTGGCTGGTGACCGTATGACAATAAAGAAGGAAAATCTCTAGTCTCTGTAGAGGAACGATAACCCATCTGGAAAGGAAGAGATGTGATAGCTACAGAGGCACACAGCCCAGCTCCAGCAACCTGTAGGCCCACTGCAGGCAGGGCAGAAACTACACAAACAATACTTACCTAGTGCTGCAAACTGAAATCGAAGAGGGAAAAGCAGAGGGTGGAAAAAAATAAGGTAAGAAGTACATAAGATTATTATTGATGATACTGCAATCTTAGTGGTGATGGATAAATTCTGGTACCATATATGCTCCGTAATATCACACCAATCCCTTGCCATTAGTCCACAAACCATTTGTGACGCTTGATGAGAAGGAGAGACAGCAGCTACTGACAGTGACTTGCAAGGTGAGAATGTAGTTTTTGATTTTGTCAAAATTAAGTGACTACCACCTTTTATAAAGATTTCCTCACAAGCCAGTGCATCTCCATTCTCTTCTTCCTCATCTATTATCACTTCATGAAAAATAACAACAAATGTATACCGGACAATAACTATACTGCATGAGCGACCTGCAAAGAAGGAATCTGTTTCTAGAAGAAGCATTTCTAACAGGGACCCAAGAGGACACCTGGCCTATTACAACTGTTACCTTTATCAAGTTCTCTGAAGGAAAACATAAACATCAAGGTGATGAAAAACTAGTTGACTTAACTAAAAGAGGGGGCAAAGGGTATTAACAGTGAGCACTCATTTAGCACAAACATATCATGATATGAGAATACGGAAACAAGATCAGTTATATCCAAACAGGAATCTGAATATAAACAAGAGAAATGGATTTGCTGATTCACGAGTACAAATTTGACCTAATCAATCTTATTAATATTTGGCAAGAAGATTTCCAAAACTGCAATACTTAAAGAGATCAATATTATCAGCCTATTCAGGGAGAAGTGAGATAAAAACACTATTCCACTTTTGGAAAAGAAGCCACATGATATAGTCACATAACAGGATGAAAAACTTTCATTCACATAGCTCAGGAGAATGTTCAGCAGCACCTGAAAATTTGCAGTGTTTATAAAGTTTAGCTAACAAACTCTGGTTTGTTTGATCAGTGATATATTCAAATATCCAAGAAAAAAATAAACACATTTTAAAAAGAGCTTACTTG
>JAOQGH010000023.1:41888941-41929287 GCA_025769975.1 Gallinago jamesoni
CGAGTACAAATTTGACCTAATCAATCTTATTAATATTTGGCAAGAAGATTTCCAAAACTGCAATACTTAAAGAGATCGATATTATCAGCCTATTCAGGGAGAAGTGAGATAAAAACACTATTCCACTTTTGGAAAAGAAGCCACATGTTATAGTCACATAACAGGATGAAAAACTTTCATTCACATAGCTCAGAAGAATGTTCAGCAGCACCTGAAAATTTGCAGTGTTTATAAAGTTTAGCTAACGAACTCTGGTTTGTTTGATCAGTGATATATTCAAATATCCAAGAAAAAAATAAACACATTTTAAAAAGAGCTTACTTGCCATATTCACAGATCTATAACCTGTTTTCTTTGGGGAGACAGGTATGGATATGTTCCTTTTCCACTGCCTGTACTTCTCGAATGAGCCATTTATACGATAACCCTCACTTACTACAATGACATTACACTTCCTATCAAACTTAACATTTCACTTCAACTGAAATACCTCCAGTTATAGTTTCAGCATACAAAATTGGGTTGGGTTTTTTTTAAGGAAGAAAGGGGAAAAGCAACATTGTCTGAAAGTTGAGAAGACCAGTACTCAATCCTTTTTTCTAAAGTACGTTTTTGCAAGACAGTTAGAGGGTTATCTTAAAGTACCATCCAGAAACTTATTAATGGAATTTAGGAATAGCAGATCCATCAACAAGAACAGAAAAATTAAATTAATAATGTCTTAATGGAAGAGTAAATCCTATCTTCTAAGTAGGTTTATCATCTCAAGTGTATCTCCACTACTAAATCAGGTTTTTGGTATTATATTCATAAGCCACAAAATTTCAAAACTGCTGTATCACATAAATGCACGTACACATGTAACCTTCCTTTTCCAATGCAACTGGAAAAATCAACTTACTTTTTCCTTGGTCCTCAATTCATTGAATATCTGCTGAATTTCCAATTTCCAGTCATCTTGCATGGAATGGAAAGACTCTTGAGGCATTTCAGTCATAACTGCCCCTTCGATGGCAGTAAGCTGTTCAAGAATTAAGGCAAACGATGGTCGGATATGAGGGTCCTGCTCCCAGCATTCTAGAATTTATCAAAATCCCATCAGTTTATAATAGTACATTGAACTTTTTGAAGAACTGCATGAATTTCAAGTTACTTACTACTGTGCTTAAAGTTCTAATGTGCTCCCTTTACCTGCAAGGTTTCCTGAGTTCCTTTGCCATTTACAGAAGTGACATCTACCTACCTGACTGTCTTAAACTAATACTCAGGGGTTTTTTATCTATATCTTTAGGAGCTGAAATAGTAAAGCTAACAGTACTGCACAGAAGAGACACATATAAAAGGTAAAGATAGTCCTGAAACACAAGGCAATAGCCATTACAAGCAATGTATATTTCTCTTTCAAGTATTTCCAAAACATTTTTGATACTCAGGAAGAAACAAGGAGAGGAAAATGGCATTTGCAGTTCTTCCCCTTGGGATTTTAATCTTGGTCTTTTATTGATCTGTAGTGTATCATGCAGTTTATGAAAATTAATGCAATTTGAATATAAAAGGAAATCAGTAAAACCAGAGAAAAAAATGTACTGTCAGTACTGAAGAACTTATGTGGTGTAGTGATACCATATGACTTCCTCAGAAACACATTCAACTGTCTGTAACACCAGCAGTGTGCTGTGTAAAAAACAAAATACTTTGTACACAGCACAGACAGAGTGTTTATTATCACAGTGTTTATTTTGCAATCCCATGACTATTACAGGCAAGGATACATACACCCAAACCATGATTATTTAAATACAAAGGAAGAAACAAAATAGATACCTTTCATTAGTTTTGCAAATGGTTCAGGGCAGGTGGATGGAATGGGCAAAGTAAGCTTATTGACAGCAACTCCATAAGCCACGGCAAGTCCATCAATGCCACGGTAAGGAACTTCTCCTGTAAGCAGTTCCCACAGCAACACTCCATAACTACAAAAGGTAATTTTTTAACAGTTATTCTCTGCATACTGACACATTGTCTATTCAAGAACAAACAAGTATCTGTCCAACCACGTACTGAAATTCATAAGGATTTTCCATGTCAAAGGTGAATGTCTTTAAGAGTCAGCTCTACGTCAGTCATCTTGCACCTTTCCACTAACAGTGATTAACCAAATTGGATATGACTCTGACTGGCTCACACTCCTATTCAAAATGTAGCCTGAAGTCAATCTTATGGAAATGTAAACCTCACTTAAAATTAGAAGTCTAAATAACAGGAAAACAAGCAACCTTCTCCCCACCATAAAACAACCAAACAAAACAACAAAAAAAACCAGAAAACAGCACCAGAAAAGCCTCAGCTTTATTTGGAAGTTTGCATTTCTAATCACTTGTGTGTTTTATAAAGGTCTGTTAACTTTTCACTTCCCCTAGAAGATGCAAGAGAATTGAGAAAAGATTACACGCACACACAACTAATATCTCCTCAACAACAAAAAGCCCCACCACTGGTGAACAGAGAGATCTATTCTCGGTGTCAGGCACAGAAATCAAGAATCACAGGAATTCCTATTGTACCACCGTTAGTCGTAAGAATTTCTGCTATGCTCTCCAGTCTAGAAGAGCTGGGTGTTGCTTTTACCTTCTTTGGGTCTGTGTGCCCAACGATTGGCTTGCTCAAATGATCCAAGTCCCTACAAAGGGCTGGGACAAAACACCCATTACTGTTGGTCTAGAGATCCTATTCCACCACCGCTGAAATGGAAAATTTTCACAGTCATTTTTGTAGAAGCAGGAATTTTAGAATGTAAGCCTAAAGTGGACTTTATGACTGCATTTGGTTCCCCCCGCCATCTCTTCCAGCCAGGGAACAAGGATACAAAGGACAACCTATTGTTGCTTTTGATTAGTAAAGTGAGCAGGCAAAGGTAAATAAACAGAATACAAAGTATTGCTCTTGCCCTTTCTCTCCAGGTGTGTGAAGAAACTGCCTGCAAGTTTTGCACAACTGGTCTGAACTCTCCTACACAAGGAGAAATGCCCACAGCACTGGGGAGGTAAGGGCTGTGCACCTCTTCCCTTGCTATGAACTCCTTAGTACTAGAAATACCACCTCAACTACAGCAGATGGGAAAGGGAGAACACCACACACTATTGAAGTTTTTCTATCACTCTCTCCTTAATGAGAAAAAGTCATTCAGCATTATACAAGACCTTACAACATCACTTTAATAAACAGTAAGACAGTAAACTATGCAGTAAGAACATGAATGTCAGCAGTGTTTTGTTTATCTAAGAAGTTTTGCTTATCATAAAATCTTAGAAAGCTACTGAATTTGTAGTGCTAACAGTTAATCAAAAGCTGAGGAATATGGTCTACTCCTAAAAAAAAAAAAAGGTAAAATAGAATAAAATAAAAAAGTCTTGTGCTTCTTAATAATTTCCTCCCAATTTTTTCCAGACTAATCTCTGCACTTATTTGTATACTCAAGGATAAAGTAATGAATTCCATTTTTGTTTTAAACCAGTGGTACTTCCGACAAGAACGAGTACAACACTTCCTGCAGCACATACACTTTTAATGTGTGACGGAGGAATCCTACTGAATTATCTCTCGTGTGCTTAGAGAAAGTGTAAAAATCATGTCATGCTCTTTCAGCAAGGGTAGACTGTTCTTAACTCAAGGAATTCCCTTGTTCAGACTACTCTATGCATATTTTAGCATGAACTCTGAAGGTAAGCAGAACATTAACTAAAAAGAAGTGATCTTTCATAAAAGTTGTCTCGCACTCCTAGCTTTAGTTGCATTTGCAACTCAAGCCCTTAAACCTAAGTAGCTTTCAACAGTGCCAAAAGATGGTTGTAAAATTTTAAACAGACCAACACAGTAACAGCCTGAAAGTGTCTCTTTTAATGAATGCAATCTTAATATCACATATCAAGACCCAACGCTGTGGGGGGAAAACTGTGGGGAGGAACCCTAAAGACATTCTAGACCTGCCATGCTGGAGTTTTTAGGAGGTACTAATCTATCATTATCTAAGACAACAACTACTTATTAACTCTCTCAGCTACAGGAGTAGCTACTTTGTGCATTAAATCTTACCAGCCCACCTACAGTTGTCCTACATATACAGTCAGAGCTTCTAAGAAACAGTTTTTTTTAAAAGAGCCATCTTTCCATCTTCATCAAAAGGCAAAAAATACAGGCACAATATGCCTGATCTATAAATTTTTTTAAACCACGAAAACTAATACACTTTCAAGATGAAGTCATTTTAAATATTTTCATTATGAAAAAGTATTCTCCTGTCATCAAATGTGATTTAAGCCTTTCTAGATCTCATTGCAGCAATAACTTGCTCTTTTTACATAATTTAAAAGTTGATCAAAATGAAGATGTTTAAAGTTCTCAAACTTTTATTCTACAATTCGTCTTCTGAAGCAGAGGTTACTAAGCATGGCTATATGAATCACTTCAAAATTATAGTAACATGCCAGGCAAAAGCAGCTGCTAATTCTGCTGTACACATTCCCCAGCTCTATCAAGAGCTTGTGCACTGAAGGCACGTGTTACTGTAAAGACCACTGCTGAACTTACCATCAGCACTTGGAAATTTGGGCATATTTGCACTTTCAAACTCCAAACACAAATCCAAGACTGATATACCACAAAGAAATGTGTGATGATCAATGGAAATATAGGGCTGAAAGAGCAGAATTCTTGTTTGGGAATTTGGAAGCATATGCCAAAGAGCAATAAATGCAGTAGTTATAACCCTGGTTTGGGAAGCAGAAGGATACACACAGAGCCTGGAAAGCACCAGTTCTGCTATCTAGGATGACACCCAGGAACATGCAGCCTGGAAGGCTCTGCACAAAAATACTCTCACTTTTCTGAGCACTGGCTGATTCTGAAAGACTAGCTGCAAGTGTGACTACTTGAGCAGCCTCAACTGCACCCCCTCCTCCTTCTTTTATAAAAAAAAAAATCTTCAGACTTCTTTTGGAGACTCAGTACTCTGTATATGTGACTAAAATTTAGAATTTTCCTGAAACATACGGTGTTCTTGTCTTAGAGACCTATACTTAAACTTGTAAACTACGTTTGCTTTTTAAAACAAAACCCACTCCTATAGCCAGGGTATTCATAATTTGCTTTTCTTTTAAGGAAAGAGAAAAGATAAGCAACAGAATAGATCAAGGTGCAGTAAGCAGAAAAACTTTAGAAGCCAAGAAGGTCTAAACTATGTACTATACAACACAGCCTTTCTACTTAAAAACCTCTCCTGTTAGACGTCCGTCATTGAGCTAAATACTTACTTTTTTACAAGAGAGGCGTGCAGGAGAGAAGGCGAAGAAGAGAAATACTGTAGGTTCCAAAAATGTAAACTAATGTTGCAGCAGAATATAAAATAATTGCACCAAAGCATACCCCCTCAGATACCTAAAATCACAGCAACAAGACTGGACAGGACCTGTAATTAAGCATGGAATACAGCTGATTAGGGAAACGCCTACACCCAACCTCCACCCCGCAAAAGAAAAAAATGTAAAGAAAAAAGGATGAAAGAATGGAAAAAAAGAATGAAGCCAAGGATGTTTCTCATCTGGGCATCAACTCAGACTGATGTAAACAAAATGCTGAAAATCAGTTCCAGGCACAAGAAAAATGGGTGTCACAAAACAGCAGTGCAGATACAGAATCATCCTGAGAATACCAAAAGTATTACTTCATGCTGTAGAATATCAGGCACCTAAGCAAAATAGGACCTTATTTAAGAATGATACAACACAGAACATGCATAAGAAGGCATGAAAAAACAGATTAAAGTCCTCCCCTCCTTCCCCAAATAGCTACCTTAGATCCTTCAGCGAGAAAATATTTCAAAAGAAAGGAAATGTAGACTTTTTGGGGTGAGGCACAGCAGCTTTTCGAGCCTATTGTGCAATCACTGCTTTTCCCCATTCACAAAACAGAATTTAAACTAAAGTTTAAATTTCCTTGCACAATACAAGTATCCCACAGTACACCACTCAAAAATGCATCAGTATTGATAGTCATGTTATTTATACGATCCACAATAATGTCTTTAAAGAGAAATTCACAAATTTAACATAGGGAGTTCCTCACCTTTAAAATTAGAGAGCAAGTTAGAACAATTTTGTGCTGAACGCACTCTCCTCACTCCAGCTACTGGAAGCAAAATCTTTCTATATCTTTATATAAAATAAAAGCTTAGATCTGATGCTCACTTTTAGACATGATCACATTCTAGATTCCTAAAAATCAGTACTAATTTAAGTTAACATTTGCTAACGTTCTGGTTTGCAGCATATTTTTATTTATCCACATATAAGCTAATAACGGATGGTCACATTTCTTTATGCAGAATGAGACTTTTCAGACAGCTGATATAAAGTACACATG
Organism: Gallinago jamesoni; assembly: GCA_025769975.1. Lineage (NCBI taxonomy): Eukaryota > Metazoa > Chordata > Aves > Charadriiformes > Scolopacidae > Gallinago > Gallinago jamesoni. Next base: position 41,895,359 of record JAOQGH010000023.1, read on the forward strand.
CCAATATGAGATTGATCATATGTTAATGTATCAACAGCATATGGCCGTTCATATTCAGGCTCCGGATAAAATACTTGGGTATTTTCATCAATAGATATTTTAAAAGCTTCTCTTAATGATATCTTGCTTTTAAAAAAAAAAATTTAAGAAGTTTTCCCGTAATTTTCCCTTCCCCAATTTGTAAGTCATTAATAACTAAAGGGTTAGTTAAGTAAGGTAGGTCAAATGAAGTAGATGCTGAGAAATTAATATGTTTCTTAGAACACCTATACTTGCCATATGCTGAAGCAATAACCTAGGAAACCACAAATATAACCCAAATAAAAATTCATTCAAAAACCTTGACATAGTTCTACTGAACGTGATCTTCAGCAGACAAACTTCTTACCTCCAAATATCACTTCCTTTAGAAAACATGGAGGACTTGATAACTTCTGGAGCCATCCATGCATAAGTCCCCGCTGCACTCATTTTGGTTGTTCTATGCCACTCTCTGGCCAGACCAAAGTCTGTTATCTTCAGAGTTTTATTACAAATGTCATCATGTTCCATCTTCTCTAGCAACAAAACTGCAAAAGATTGAGTTTGCAAATTAATGCAATGGGAATCAAAACACAATATCCAATCCTGTCATAAATTTCACATAAACTTGTACAGCACAGATAATTGTGTACTTTAAATATTGTGAAAATGTTATTGCAATATTTATAAACATGAAAAAGGTTTTTGATCTTTCTAAGCTATTCTAAGCTATAAAAGCAAGAAATGTCTACAGTATCATGAGTTCTTTATGCAAGTGTGCGAGTAGATATTAAACTAGCATAAGAAATCCACTGTAAAGAGATGTAAAGCACAGAAGTTTAGGATTCTGGGCTTTCTTAACATCCCACAGACAATGACCAGCTATGAAAAAGGTATTCACATTATGTTAATGTACAAAACTCTTGATACTGCACCCAATCCTGGTTCCTACTCATCTCAGAAAGTATATAACAGAACTGAAAGCAGCACAACCAGGGTGCTTCAAAAAACACATTTGGAGCTACAAGGAATGATTAATAGACAAGGGGTCTTCCCCCAGGAAAGGCAACAGTTGAGAACACAGTCTATAAGAATGCCTACAGAATGAAGAAACCTACAGGTAACAATTGTTCACAGTTTCTCAACGCCAGGAATGGACATCATTTAGCAAAATCAGCAGATAAGAATCAAACACGTGGCAGTTGTTCACACAACACACAGGTAGATGGTCTTTGGAATTCTTGGCATAGTATGTGAATATTATTATTTTACATAGATTCAAAAATCACCTATACAAATTCACAGAAGACAACTCCATAACGAGCATTTACATCAAAAAAGTAGGTTTAAATTCAAGAAATCCCCAGGCCACAAATCAGTACAAGCTGGGAGACTACACAGCAGGGGACCTAGCTTGGTTTGAGAGTCCCCAAGTGGCAACAGCACACTGGACTTTGATCAAATCCACATTATGCTGTATCCACTGCATCTTCATGGATGTTAACGAGTAAATTATCTTTCTTTTGCTGTTGCATCCTACAGCGCATATTCAGTGTTTGACTTGTTCATAACACAACAAAGTCGTCGTACACCTTCACAAAATAGTATTAAAAGAAAAGAGAAGTGAGTTATTGTGTTAGAGCTCACAAGGAGAAAACCAACAGATTCAAAGGGATCACTATTAACACACCATAATTTTAATTCCATATTGAGTTCCTCTGTCACTTTCTGATGTAGTTAGCTTTAACTTTCTGTTAGAATGATCTACTGGGACAAAGATCAAAGGTTAAATTACAAATAAGAAGAATCACAAATGCATGTGTTTTCCAACTGTATGCATGGCAAAATACAGCACAGGGATCCCATTAATAAAAGCGCAGATGAAGAAACACCTTCCCTTACAGAGTATAAACCAATGACCTAGCATTTGCAATCGCAAGAAATAATTATTACTGGTAGATTAATTACACTCCTACAAATATGTCAAAAAGGACATAAAATCCAGATGAAAAAAGAGAACCTCATTCCATTTTCAGTAAGCGTCTTAACACAGAGTAGGAGAAATGAAGGTGAAAATGTTATATACAAACCAGGAGCTCACCAGTCAGTGCCACCAAAACAAATTAAATTAATGCAAGAGTTTTTATACTTTTATACTTGAATCAAAGACCTATTGTTTGCTATGCCATTTCAAACATGTTCAGCAGAATTCCTGACATTCCTTGTCAGTCAATGTGACCGAAACCAAAAACAGTCAGTCTTGCAAAAGGTAATAACTGGCACGTGGCCAAGTTTCATCCTAGAAAGGGACAACATTTCTTCACAGTTCAAACTTCCCTTTCCAGCCAGTAGCCAGGAAAACAGCAATAGTATACACAGATTACTTAGCAGCTGGGTAGTAAAAATGCTCGGCATAGCTGAGTAGTGCTCTGTAAGTGCAGTTCCCTCGCAGTAGCCTAGCAACCTTTACTATAGCATCCTTCTGCCATTTCCACAGCTTCCCGGCCCTTGCTGGCTGCTAACCTGTGAGAAGTCAATTTTACAACACTTTTACCCTGTTTACTCAGCCCTCCCCCCTTTTTTTTTTTTCAGATCCCTTAAATTGCCTTTTCAGACTCTAATATACCTGCAATATTAACAGCCAGTTTAGCACTTTCTGGTTTACTTTAACATTTTTCAGATTATTTCTTTGCCACAAAGAAGAAAGTTCATACTTACATTAGTGCTATCATTCTGACAAACACAGCCTAAAATATTTAAAAGTACAAAGCCTATTTGAAAATAAATTCAAACCTACCAGAAAAAAAATGTAATTAGATCAGGAATGCAGAAGTACAGGGAAATCATATGTCCACCTCTTTTATTTTGACACAAGCAAAATCAGACACTATGACTATTTCAGAATTGGATAAAAATCTGAGAGAAGATTAAGTCGGACGTGAGAGGACTACTTTGTGCAAACTAGCCCAAAGCTTCATCTTAGACTGTTATTCAAACATTCCATTTGCTACAGTCAGAAATAAAGGACTAAATATTTTAAGGCTGTATGTTTCCTACAAGTTACACCATTTTCTACTCAATTCCACATTTAATACACCTCCCTTTTTGACTATCTTTCTGCGATGAGATCAAGGGGAAAACAAGTTTATTAACATCATAGCAGCAGAGGTTAAGGTGCCATATACCTGGCGCTCTTTGAAGATAAGAGACAGCACATGCCCAGAATCATTTACAGCTAGGGAACAAAGAGAAGTTATTGCATGTTATTTTCAATAATTCAATGAAATATAAATCAACAGGTTGAAAATAAAAGCAAAAAAATCTTAAATCAGAGAGAAAAATGAAAAAAAATACAAATGCTATGTGATAAAGTGGTATTGAAACCAGTGGATATGATTTTATGCATATCCAAAAGATCAAAGAAACTTTTAACAGTGCAGCAACCATAGATGAGGATTCTCACAATGCTGCTATTTAACCATACAGATGAGAAAAAAAAAAAGTTTAAGATAACTTAAGTTATCTAAGATAATTAAAAAGAACGTGGAAATCCAGTATTACTCATCCTTGCTCATTGAAGGCAGTAGCTCATAGAACTATGAAATAATTTAGCTTGGAACAGACCTCAAGATGTCCAACCCCTGCCATTCACAGTAGGACTAGTGTTTTAAGAAGTGTAAATCTACTATGAAACATTTTTATGAATTTGTAAAGTTATGACACTATGACAGAATAAAAGTAAACATTATCGATATTCAAAATAACTGTACTGTACTCACTTAACTACAGACATTAATTTAATTTAAATGTCATCTGAGAATAGTTTTTGAAGAAAACTAATTAAGGACAGTCATTAGGAACAGTAATTAGGCATAGAAAAAGCAGCAAAATTACAACAGAGTTACATTACAAACAGCTCATGTCACAGTAATCCCATTTTGTCCTTACAGATGGTTTCTTAGAAAGGGATAACATAGCAGACTTGAACAGATGTGAGTATGTTTTAGGAAGTTTAATCATACAGACAGAATAAAGACTAATCAAAGAATTCTGCATGGGAGTAGTATGAAGGAAAATCTTAAGAGACAAGTTATCCGGATAAAGAGGAATCATCGCTAAGAAGCTTGTTTCCTTCACATGCAGATCTGCAATCAGAGTAAAAAGACAAGGAATGTTTCATGACCTGACAGCAAAGTCAGAAGATACTGCCCACTCTGAAGATAACTAGATCATCATACCAGAAAACATGTAAAGTTGAAAGGAATCAATCATAAAACCTACAGCTTTAAAGCAAAGAAGAAGGCTGGCTATTCGGGCTAACAGAAAGAAAAACCATAACAGCAGCTATACACACACACCCAGCTCATGCACTTCTAAAAAAGCCTTTTCTTTGTGGTGCCTTTTAAGTCAAAACAGGGAAGTATGAAGTTGTGCAAAGTGTGAGACTTCATACAAAATACCGGTTGACTAGAACCACACACGTGTTCAACAACAGGAACTTAAACTTGAACAGAAGCAGAAAATAGAAGTAGAATAGTTAGGAACCTGTAATGTGTTTTATATAGATAAATCAGAAGAGCTTGTCCTTTCTGCTAGGCTAAACAAATGTTAAGAACAGTTATGAGAACAGAAGTTAGCCATAACAGAAACAGGATGCAAACCTACAGCACTGGTGCTCTTATCGATAAAATATTCTCCTAGATACCCTGGTTGGTCCATCTTAGTGGTTTGCTCATGATTAAACTCAATTCTAGATCTGGAGGTACCATGGTGGAGAGAGAGCCATATCAGATTTCAAGATACTGCCTCTTCTCCCACTCCGCTTTTGGCCCTTCTCTGCGGTGTAAAGCAGTTTACTCCTCAAAAAAAAGTCACAAGATCCAACATATAATCCTATCAAACCTAACGGTTCCTGTAATAGCAATGCCATTAATCTTTCCTGCTTGCTTTCTGCATTATCATAGTTACAGCTGGAGTCTTTTTCTACTAATCCTATGGCACACTGCAACTATTTTATGGTGTAACAGTATGCAGATAAGATGTTCTGCACTTTTAGAAACTAAAATCTATCACACAGTTGCCCAAGACTGCAGTGGAACTGGACCTGCTGAGCCAGCTAGTACTTCCCAAGTCCACATTCCTCTAATGAAACCAAAACCAGCAACATCTCTCCAGCAAACCACTACTGTTCCCATACAAGCTGTTCTCCATCAGGAAAGGCACAGAATTTAGGCTTGAACAGGAGGCAGAAGTCCCAGTAAAATCCCACTCAAATGCTCCCAGTTCCCCCTCCTTTTCCTATGCCATTCCCTTTCCACCACTCCATCTCAAGACTCTTTGCCCCAGCAGTACCACTGGCTTTGGGCTACTGAGAGTGAGAACTAACAGATGAACTGCAGCAGCTCAGGTTAAAGATGCATGGAGTGGAACTCCAGGTATGGTCAGGTTTGGAGAAGAGCTGCCTTCTCTGCTCCATTCTCTTTTCTTGTGACCTTGTGTTAAAATTCTATTCGGAAAAAGAAAAAACAAAACGTGAGAAGCAGAATATGGACAGATAGGCTGTAACTGGTCAAGAAATAACAGAAAAGAGCACATTTAGATAAATCAGATTCCTCAGTTATAATTCAGACAGGTCCAGAGCTCTTCCCCCAGTGCTTTCAGGACTAAGCTGAAAGTCTAGAAGGAACTGAACGAATTTGTTTAAATTGCAAGCATTTTGTTTAAAGCATAATTTTAAATAAAAGACTCACATTCTTGCCTTGGCTTCTCTCCCTTTTATTTCTTAAAATTCATGCAGCGTAAGAAACAGTATTTACAGCAAGCCTGAGGGAATCCTGGACAGACCTTGTTGGCAGCATACTCACGAAACCTCCACCTAGTACTAAGCTCTTCAATGCTACTCCTATAATGCAGGTTATTTCCTACAGTCCTGCTTTTCTTTTTGTTACTAAAAATTATAGATTATATTTCTCCAACTTATCTGTCTCAAAGTCCCCATTGAATACAATAATGCATTTGACAAACTTCTTGAAATCCAAAGACTTTATGCAGTTAAAATCAATTTCATAACACATTCCAGCACTTTCAGGTGACCATTTTCAATTATTAGGCATTTAAACCAATTGAGTAAACAAAGTATTCTGAGAGAAGCCAAGTCAAAGGACTGACTTAGATATGTTTTCAATAGTTTAGATTTACTGAATTCAATCTTTTAATGTTTACATTTAAAAAAAACCAACCACACGCATCCTGAAATTACTCAAGTCCCTTCTATCCCTCCTATCTTCTTCATATCTTCTCCTATGCCCTCTTTATATTCTCTATTCTGTTGCTACTAAATATAAAATATTAAGCAACCATATTTTCTTGAGTTAGTTATTTGCCACCAACTGCCTCCTAGCTTACCTGCAATTTGCTAAATAGCTATCATGATTTTTTACAAATATAAGCTATTTAATAGCATAGCTATTTAAGTTACTATGACTGTAGGTAAGACTGCCTACATGCCCACTACATTTACCACCACTGATGAAGTTATCCTTAGAGAATACCAGAAAGAAAAGAAAGATGTTATACTGTACAGCTCTACCTGCCAATAGAGACTGTCCAGACAATGCTGCTACTGTCATATGTCCCCCCCCGCACCCAGTCAGTTCCCTCTCCAACTGTTTGCAAGTGAATCTGGTTTCTGTTAATTCACTAAATCAATATGCAACAAAACCAGCAGGGCAACCTTGTATCTTTACCTGGGAACCTCTTTACCTAAGAGGCAGAAAAAAACACCTTTTTAAACATTGCATATCCAGTTAACAAAGCACAACATCTTGTCAATATTAAAAGACCCACCTCCTTTATTTGGAATTGTTATTTGGTTCTGACTGTAATTTGAAATGAAAATTTCAACACCGTTTATAGAAGCCATGCGCAGTTTGTAAAAAGCAAATTAACCATCACAGTGAAAACATCAAGTGTTTAAACCACAAATTAACTATCACAGTGACAACATAAACTCAGGACATCTTCAATACAGACAAAAAGATACATTTGCCTATATAGCACTGCTTCTTCAATACCTTGCTTTTCTCCTACAGGTTCTCAGGATAACAACTCTTATCCTCATCTCTGTAGCTGGTATCTGTCAGAGTGCAATTATCTCACTAGGTAAGTTTAGAACTCACCATCAGCAAGGGAATTTCCTCCTTTAAATGCTGACTACACGCGCAGGAGGCATTTCTACACTTTTTATTAAAGGGATGCTGTGCTCCTCTATTATCTACATCTCTTTACAGCAGGCATAGAACCATTTCTTAATTGTAAAAGTAAATTGAAAGCAACTCAACAGCTAGTTCTTAAACGTATTTGTTGAAAAACATGTAGCTTAAAAAAAAAATAAATAAAAAAATCCTACCTCACAGGAGCCAACACATTAAAAAAAAATCCTGAACAAAGTGTTCCCAATCAGAAAGCCAAAACAAGACAAGACTTGAAACAAAAAGTCCTTGACAGCACATATGGACAAATACACACCAATCCCATAAGAAAAGCACATCCCATAGTGGGACATGCGGCACAAGTGAGAATGACAAAGCTGTCTGGAGGAAACGAAGGGAATAGAAGAGAGAGAAAGAGGGATCAGAGATTTCAACAGCTGCAACACACCTTGCATCACCATCTTTTTTTTTGCTTTTACTTCTTTAATAACCATTAGTAAAGCAACTTTGGGCAAATGGAAACTTGAGAGAAAGAAGCAGTTTTAACAAGTTATTGGCACAGCTTGCAGATGCTGCAAGTTACTTTACTGCCTGCCAGTTGTGCTTCACTTACTGTTTAGATAGTTCTGTAATGCAAAACAGAAATTTCTATTGTGCCATAAGAGGAAGTACCAGAGGTAACAAGCATTTATAATTAGACATTCAAATAATCATCATTTAAACAGTAAATTGTGAAAATTGGGTATTGCATCATTAAAAAAAAGCAGACTGTACACTACATGTCCTCAAGTTTTCTGTTTAATAAAATATTAAGCCTAGTCTTCCTATTTAAATAGTACATTTAAGAAAAGTTACCTTGTTCCAGCAATTCCTCCATAATTTTACAAGTAAATGAAAATTAGTCAACACAAACTTAGCTTTAAAACTCAAAACACTCAGTTATGCAGCACCAGGAACTTCCATATTTATTTGAAACAGGAATTACTTTCTTTTATGCTTTGTTCTTTGCTTGCTATTGGTTTTTAAAGGGCAGCTACGCACTAAAAACAGTGATCAAAATGCAGGCAGATTATAAAGAAATGCTAAGAACTAACAGTTGTTCTGTAGTAACAGTTAGGTGGTAAATCAGTCTTTTCTGACTGAGATATTCTTCTAGTTTCAAACTCTACAGAACAAAATGGTTGTGTATCCATTCCTTAAAGAACACAATCTTTGTTATGAAATAGTGATTTATTTATTTTTAAGGAACTTCTTTCTATTCCTACCAAAAAAAAAAAAAAAGCAAGGCAAACTAAAGCTATTATATTCAAACTGCAGCAGGAGTCTTAGCCAATATATAATGCATCAAGTACAGCTTCCTCTATCAGAAACTTTCAGAAAACATACTCATCCACTCCCTTATTCCAAATTCGAGATGTGGCCATTCCCTTCAAAACAAAGCAAATCAATATATTCCATCCAACATAGAGAATTTACCAGGGCAATACAGCCGCGGTTTATAGTCTCAAAAATGTCATCCACGGGCGAGAGCTGAAAGAGGTTACCTTCCTTCGGAAATAAGAAGTTAACTCATCTATTATTAGTCAAAGCATTTTTTTCAAGATTTCTTTAAAAAAAAACAAGAATATTTCATTCAAATTTGTTTTGGATTTGTATAATTTTGGTTTTTTTAACTAAACAGAACAAGACTTGATGCAATTTGATATTTCAAGCCAGTCAGGAGAATAAATGGCTTCTGAATACAGGCAAGTACTTACATAGTTAGCATACTTTTCCTGATAGTAACATATTACAATTGGCAATTACATACTTCCTTGTTGCTTTATTTTTTTCTGATCTATATCAAGCTGCATTTGAAGTGCTGAAATTAGAATATTTAATAGACAAAAATATCACTTCAAAATTTAAGAAAGTTTAGAAGAGTTTAATAAAAATATATAGATACATAAGAAATTTAAAAAGCATTCTACCTTTAAAGGTGGCTTACTAACCGAACTGAAGTGTAAGGGTGTAGGCCCACGTCACAACCAAGACCGTAAGAGCTGGCTATCACTGAAATACTTACCTTAATCACGTCTCCAGTTATAGCCCCTCATCCTCACACCTTCTTTCACCTCACACTGAGTCTAGCAACTAGTAGTCTTGGGAGACTCAACTAGCCAGATAGTTCAGCAGAAAAGGAAGTCTGCAAATCAAACAGCTTAGAGAAATTTTCTGCTGGATCCCTCAGCTGATTTGAGCCAGACCTACCAACCACGCAGCAGAGATGAGTAGATTCCACTGACATGTGGAAGCTGGGACAACCTGTGCCTGGAGATGGGTGGGGAAGCTTCCTCAGACAGCTAGCTGCTAAATGAAGCCACGCATCACCTGCTGTAATAACTGAGAATTCATTTCAGAATTAATAGATCTAACCCTTTTACATCTAGTTTTAGTCAGGAATGTAAAGATAGAATCCAGCTTTGCCACTTTTCCCATTATAAAACCACCTTTGATGAAATTTACTATTGAAGAGAACCAGTTGAATAAACTGAAGACAAAAAAATGTTCACCATCCCTTTGAAGTCACCTGCTGCTATGAAACCAAACAAACGCTGGTGGTAGATGCTTAGTCAAGTTTAGTCATTTAATTCCCTTAAAATCTCATCAGTTAACACGAAAAGCCTTTAATATTTCTATGAGGAATTTTAATAGGTTACACTCCATAAAGAATTCTGACTTAGGTTGTCAGTTTCTTTTATATGGAGTATTTGAAAGAGTCTTATTGCTTTAAAACAATTGTTACCAAACAACCTTTTTCAAAACAAAGGAGAAAAAAAAACAAATAAAACCAACCAGACTCAATTTTTGAGCCCACTTTTTTAATAAAACTTGGGAGGAAAAAAAAAATATATATATTCTGTGGGGTAGAAAGATTATTGTGTTCCACCCTTGCAGTTTCTCCAGTAGCTGAGGAATAGCCCCCAGGACTGTGCATTTTCAAGAACTATAATCTTCTTTAATAGTAAAGGCAAAACACTTATTTTGAAATGAGAACTCTGCAAATTTGGCAGTGCTCTCTTTCTCTTGGGAGGAGAAAATGGAAGGGAAAACCTGCTCTTTTGACTCAATAATTAGTGTAACATTCACTAATCAATTAAAAAGTACATTTTTTTTCCTTTTTACATAATACATGAGGAAACAAATGCTGTTAATTTCAGGAAGAGCAGTAGCATCTAATCCCAATGGAAAAGAAAAAAAACCACAAAGCTGCCTAAACATTTAGAACTAAAATATAACCAGCTCCAAGGGTTAATTTGTCCCATAATGAGCCACAGCAATGAAACAGTTACTTCTGCATTTTCCAGAGGGAGGGCCGGCTTATCAGCTCCAAGTTAATAGCACACCTGCCAAAACACAGATTTTAGTCACTATGAAGAGAACAAAGCATGATTATGTAGCCAACACTGGCATGTCTAGGACTGATTTAACTGGAGCTATGACCCCACGCACAAAAAAAAAAAAAAAAAAAGGTTAAACTTGGCAGGAGGCTCCAAGATCCAAGAAGGAAGAATACTTCTGTGGTGACATTATACAAATACGTAAATTTTCCATCTTACCGTATATAACCCATGACTTTAAAATGCAGTAAGTGGGTCAAAATTTATCTTCTTGCTTTCAGTTGTTGGTCTGAGATAAGCTGTCAGTAACGTGGTAAAGCAAGGCAAAAATGGTGAAATTACTTTTAAATTGTCAATCCAGGAATGTATTTTTATGACACCAGTAGATATTTTGGTACTGCTACTATAGACAGCCAAGTTATTTGGTATTTAATACATATTTTCTGGTTTTATCTATATATTATCCATATTCTTGTTGACTTCAATGCCATAAATTTACCTCTAACAAAAACTCCAAAAACACAAAACTCAAAAATAAATAATAAAAAAAAAAAAGCTGTGCTTTTTAGAAGCTGTTAGACATACTACTGAAGGTCACTGGGATGAGTTTTAATGCTTTACATTTTAAGAGATCATCAGAACTAAAAATTCAAGGACAGAAACCACCCATGCCACAAACACTCCCTGCAAATGTTCATTGTACAAGGCCATCACATTTCAGAACTTGAAACACTGAAGCATGTTTAGAAGAAAGTTTATACTTACTGATAAGAAAACTTACAGATTGCAAACAAAAAACCATTCTCTTCTAAGGTCAAATAGACCACAAAACAGCAGCCAATGTCCAAATACAGTTCAATGATGTGTTACTTCTCTATTCTTTTGAGGTTGCAGAACATAACACTGCAGTGGAGCTTTTAACATTTGGTAAGAGGGTCCAAAGGCAGGCACTATGATTGCAGTCCCAGGGGGAAGAGTGTAGGGAGCTGAGCTTTCATGTAACTGAAAAACTCAGTTATACCTCATTTTTCTAATGCTAGGCTAACACTATCAATGCCCAAATCCCAACCCCATATTGCATTCTATCTATTTAAGCACAGTATCTTATTTCTTAACTTTTAGTCAGCAGTTAAACTTACTTCTCATTGCTTAGGGGAATTAACAAAATTGTATTTTAACAGCTAATGGGAGGTGTTTAGCTGCCTGTTTTTCCATTGGTGTCTATGGAAATGGGTTGGTTGCATTTATACACTTCAATTTATAATGCTACCCCAAAACAGAACTCTTTTTCAGCAAAGATGGTCAGAAAATGCGACATACAGACTAGAAATGGGACTCCTCATGTTGGACATGAAGAGGTCACCAGAAACCTCTGTGCAAACAAGCCTCATGGAGAAACCTGCTGGGACGAATCCAACAAGAAGCAGGAATAAAGAAAAAAACTTCCCACAGATGTAAACCAGATCACTTGGTGTCTTACAGTGAGAGAGGGAACAAAGGCAGGGAGAGGAGAAAGACATGAAGAACCGAGTGAGATCCAGAAAAAGATCAAAGTAACATTATTCTTGAATTAATAATCCTACTTATTAAAGATGCAGAGTCTCAACACTAAATAAGGTGCAACTCTACAGTTGTCAGATGGACATGGTTGGGGAAACATTAAAATCAAAGTCTGTATTAAAAAAGAGTTTTAAATAGGGATATTAAGAGTATAAGAAGTGTATTCATGGGTTTAAAATTAATTATATTATGTTTAGCTAGTGCTTCAGCCTAGAATCTTGTTTTCAGCATTAAGGACTATATGTAAATTTGAGGGAATTTGTTCTAAATTAATGAGCATTTTTTTCCACCTGCTACTGTCCAGACTTGAGATACAGAAAAACATCAAATAAATAGCTAGTTAAGTCTTCATCTACAGATAAAACAACTGCTGAATTTACTCCTCCTCTGAAAGCTTGCAAACTGTGCAAACAAATATTGTGCTACAGAGTAGTTCATGAAATTTAATTTAACAGATCTTAAAATCATTAAATTCCTGACTATTAACTTTAAATGCAGGAATATATCCTTCAACTGGAAGTTAGCCTCTGCAACATTTTAGTCCTGCAGCTACTATTTTACTTTACTTACTACTTTAGTGCTACTACTGTAGATTGAGACAACTGCAGCAATGACTCCAAATCATTCTTTCTTGAATTCCAGCAACTCTTTCTGAACATGAAATATACATCATATTTATATGCAGCCAGCAAATATATCAAGTGAATATAAAATAGACATAGCACAAAACATTTGCTTTGATGAACTGGAAAAAGATACACTATAGCTCAAGGCAGCTAAGTATTTACTGCTCCCACAGAATCCAACAGGCCTTCAGGGTCTCTAAAAAAACCAAAAACCCTATCTACATAGTCTGAGCACACATCAAATAATGAAACAAATTACCGGCAGCAATGTTTTATGAAACAAAGTAGAACATTTTCAAATGACTTAACTATATTTGAATGAAAAACTTATTAGAATTCAATGGCATGCTAACTTTTGATAGACCATAACCTTCAAAAGAGATGCCGTTTCCCAAATTGATGGAATTCTGCAATCCAACCATGGTTTGCATGAGGGTGGTTTGATTTTGGGTTGTGGTAGTATTCTTAAAAAAACAAAACCAAAACAAGTGGATGAAGTTATTAAAACTAGAGCTCTTTCCTACTATACATTTCCAGCATTATCTTTACAGCAAAACACAAAGCAGGGCTACTGCTACTCATAGAGATGGGATAGGAAGCCTGTGTACATGGAACAGTTTCTAGCTTTATGCAATTTAAGTAATTATGAACAGCGCAAAGCATTTAAGTGCCACAACTTCTTATACAAACACAGCCTGGAAAACTACAGCACAGGAGTTTTAAACTTGCTAAATAACTTCTGGCCCCACTATTTTATCTGACTGATGTTAGTCAAAGCGATACCATGTTCTCAAGATATGGGTCCTATGTGTTTCGTGAAAGTCAGCTGCCTTACGGAAGAAGAGGAACGTCAGCCAGACAAAAAAAAAAAAAAAAAAAAAAAGGTGTTTGCTCCTCTCCACACCTCTGAGAGACCAGCCAGTAGGCACTTAGCAGCTAGCCAGGCAATACAAGCAGTTTCAAACCAGTATCAGTGTACGCAGCCTGCTATGGGAGCCGGCAGGAGTGACCCAGCACTGCAGGTGGGCACCCCGAGACAGGCAGGCTCATCCCAGCAGGGACACTGGGGATGTGAAAGCAAACAGAAGGGCAGAAGTTCCGTGAATGAGAGCACCACCAGGAGAGGGGATGCAAACCACACACTTGTAGAGAAACAGGGGTTTTTTTAGTTTTGTTACAATATTACAGGTGAGCAATATTTGGCAGGTCCTACTGACAGAAACTCCCAAATTTCACTGCCATTAAAGGACATCTTGGAACTTTATTTTGCAGCCAAAGAAAGTTAGGTTGCTCTTCTCCCTCAAAACTACCAAACACAATTGTAATATAATTGCATTTTTAATTTTATTGGTAATTGTACATTAGAAAACACTGATTTATTTTTTTCCAAGTATTTAGTATCAACTAAGCAATCCTTACAGCTCTACTTGGTGATGTAAGCAAGTATTCTCTCTTCAAAACAGAGCCAAGAGGCAAATCATGCACCCCAGTGATCTCAGAATAAATAAAATCAGTTCAGAAGATGGCAGATAGAAACTAGAGTTAAGCCTTTCTCTTCCTCTCCCCAAATAGCTAGCCTAAAGTTGCTAGGTGGTAAAGTTAGAGGGAAAGCAGTTTTTATGAGTTCTTGAAAATTTATCCATCTTATTGTAAATGTTTAACAGCATAACTTGAATAATTCTGCTGCAAATAACCTGTAAGAGCAAAGAACCAGCGATAATAGTTCTTGCTTTTCTCAAACTCCAGAACACCTTCCCTCAACAAAAGTGCCTGATCCAACAGTTCTGTCAAACAACATCACACTTTCCTTTGAGGTTTTAAACCCAAATGATTTCTATTTTCTGACTGCTTTTCATAAGACTAGTTTGAAGAATGTCACATTAAAGAGGATTGTCCAATTGCAGTTTCGCTGTTCACTGCATGTTTGATTCCTTCAGATTTCAAGTATTGCTCTCGTTAGCACTGTCACATCCATGGCCTTATTCAATAAATCCTTGAAACTCAAGCTGCCCTTGACAATTTCAAAAAGTAACATAAACTCAACACACTTCAGAGAGCTGAGGGCTGCAAAGGCTCCTGAGATGTTGGAGGAGCTGGTGAAAACCATAGCAAACTGAACCCTGCTCACACATCCACCTACAACAACTGAGTACTTTATCAGCATTGTGTTAGTACACATAATCTGCACAGAATCAACTTTATGCTCTACTTTGTATTCATGGATGGGTCAATGCCGTAAGCAAGATATTCTGAACTTTCTGTAACATTTCCTACAAGTACACAAAGCTGCTGCACCAGAGATAAAGTGCATTTTTTTTTTTCTTAAGGCAGAAGTACTGCACAGTCTGAAATCAATCCCAGAAACACAGACCTCTGCTTTCTCTATACTAGGCTTCAGAAAGTAAAAACCTTGCGCACTGTATCTGAACATATTCCTAGCTTTCTTCAGAATACTAAAAAAAGAATCAGGAAATGCTGCACCGCGCCCCTAACCATGCACAGGTCTCCTGCCTAATGCAGTGTCCTTGCCCAGAAGAAAGCAATTTGATTCTGCCAGAAGAAAAAAGTTCCCCTTTCAAAGAGTCAGCAAAACAGCTGAAATATGCCAAAAAGACACACATAAGTATTAGTGCCCAGTCTTGTAGATGAACTAATGCATTTTTATTTTCAGTAAAACTTTTATTTTTCATTATCAGCTGGTACACTTAATCAAGACTAAGTTTGTACTCAGGAGGTAGAGTTAAGAATGTTCAAGTATTTTCACAATTTTTAAGATACCTGCTTTTCAGTCAAAGTATCATTTCATTCAGAATTCCTTTACCACCCACAAAGGTTTGAAAAGCGTCATTTTTTTTAAAATATTTTCTTCCTATTTTAAATAAAGTCCACCTCTTAAGCCTTAATTTTAGATTAACCTATAAAGCAAATCTAAGAACTGTTTATGAAGAAGATATTATCAAAACAGACCATGTTCTATTGCAGAGAAACTTCTCACCATGTCACCTGCACAAGGTTTTATAAAACACCCATGATTTGCAAATCAAGATCAGAGGCCATGGTTACTATGTTTCTTTTAATCATATCTAAGGCTAAAAATGTTCTTTACACCTTTGCTTTGTCTACTTCTGAATAATCTCTAAATATGAAGTTAATTTTACATGAACTCCAGAATTGAAGAAACTCTGCTACCAACAAAACTCAAGAGAGTTTACTCCTTACTTCCTTGTTCAGCCCTCACAACCAAATGTGTTAGTTTTTCTTCCCAATACAGAAAATATTTGCATATCTATTTATTACCCTTCTCTTGCTTTGGCGGAAGCAAAAACCTCCTCCCACCTGCCAAAAGGGACCCAAGAAAACTTGTGCATACAAACCCAGGTAGTCACTGTTCTTAATAAAACTGCTGCTCTCATGGCTCTTCTGTTTGTGGCACCCTCTTTCCAGTCGTGTCAATCTGGCATCAGCAAAACCACACTAGATACACTGTCCTATAGATCCCAGCTCCAAAAAATTGCTTGGAGAGAAGTAACACAGTTGCCTTTAAGATGCTTGCTTTGCCTATCACCTGCCAGCCACAAGTCCAAACATATATCCTTTCTTGATCAAATGTACTGGTGGAAGGAACTCTTGTCCCCTCACTGGAAAAAGTAGTTCCTGCCTATTTCCTAAGGAAGTAGTTTGGTAAGCATTCTTTACTACACCATGTAGTAGTAGGCAGTCATTTTTTCCAATTTGTTGTCCAAGGAAGAAAAATTCCTTCTTAAGGAAAATAACTCAGGTAGTACAAAACTGACACGTTAGTATATTACCTAGAGCTGCTTAGAGGAGAGCACTGAACCACCACCACTCGCAGGCCATGGAAAGCAGCAACGAGCACAGAAACGAGTGGTTGAGGAATGGGAGGTCCCAGATCCCGGTCTGCAGCTATTGCCACTGCTGAACTCCTATTATCCATCAGCCAGCCCTGGCAGCTTTCCACTCCCGCCATGAAAGACTGGAAAAAACTGTAGTAAAAGAAGTAAAATCTTCCATGAACAGATGAGTTAACAGAATAGAGGATACTGTCATGAGTTGCAGTCATTTTAAATTCATGTTGTTGAATTTAATTACTATAGTTGTACCACTAATGCACCATTGTCTTCCAATGCTACCACTTAGGTGGATGATCAAGAGACATAATTCTGTTTAGTGTATTCAATACTGTCTTCAAGAGTCACTAAGAAATACGGGTCCGAAAACTAAGCTAAAAAGTACACACACAACAGGAGTTAGTAATGAAAGCAGTGAACAGGCACGTATGATGAGGTTATAATCAAAAGCTTATTTTTAAAATGCTCTGCCATTATCCACATACACAGAAATGACAGTGGTAATCAGTTCACAGCAATCACCAACTCAGCTCTGGCTGCTACACTAAACCACAGGGTTATGAATTTGTTTCAAATACAGACTTTGCCATTGTCACCTTATGAGGCTTAGCATGCAGCAATCCACTTTGTCTAAGGAAAGCCACTAAATACTCAAGGTACAGCAGCTCACTCCAAACAGAGTCCCAAAGTACAAGCTGTCTACAGACAACTTGCTAGAAATCAAGGTGTTGGCAATGACCCTAAAGGTACATTCCAAGAGTTCATCATCTTGTGCTACAAATAGAACCACAAACTTAGCTGAGCAAGGTCCTTTCTTTATCAAACAAATAGTGAAAGTATTCTCAGGAACAGTCCCATGACTGAGCCTTGTCTTAACAACCCATGCGTGATGACCTTCAAGACAAGCTGCAAAAGCCTTTTAAACAAAAGTACTTCAAACTTGAATGAAGCTTTTTTATTTCTACTGGACTACTTAAGGACTCTTAACTGGAAAAAAAAAAATAACATATTGCTGCACATTTGGCCCATTCAGAACAGAAAGGAAAGAGTGTAGAGGTGGCTTCAGACATTTATGGCATACCACTTTCAGGTCACCAATTCAAAACACAGCTAAAATGACAAGTCATAAACACCTCTAATGTAGTAAGCCAGCCTTCCAACACTGCATCTTAGATGCTCTTGTATCGACAGAAGGACCAATGATCCATGAGACATAAACCAAGCAACCCCCTCACTCTTTTCAGGTACTTTTGCCCATGCCAACGGCTGAAAGAAAGTCTGGCAATTACATGGGCGTCTTTACTGGTTTTAAAGCAACTGACATTTCTGTCTCAGCGTTCGCTGAGTGAGTGAATTTCAGCAATGCTAAATCTATTGCAATGAAAAACAGAAACACATACAATTGCTGGGCAGCGAAACAGAAGCGACATCCTTTCCAAGATACTTTCCAAGACACTTACTTGTTTTGCTGTAACTTTTAAAAGAAGTTAGGACTACACAATGCATCTGAGTAAAAGAAATCTCATGGATTTGTGATTGGGCATAGAATTTCGTCGCTTTTAAGCGATACTTTACTTTTAAGTGAGCTCTGGCCCGAGAGGAGAGGACTTTGCTCTGCCTGCCTTGCAGGGGGAAACCCTCTTCTCCCTGCCTTTCCACAACCAGTCCGTAATCAGCTCACCCCCCACGGCAACTAACCCGCCGCCGGCACAGCCTTCTGGCGGAGGGTGCCCAAGTTGCGACACCCATCTCCCGGTGAACACGGGACTCCCGGACCGGGCCCGGCCGCCCGTTTCCTGAGCGGGCCGCCCCCGCACCGCAGCCACGGCAAGGGCCAGCGCCACCGCGCCGGGCCGCCTCAGGCCAGGAGGGCCCGGCGCCGCGCTGCAGTCCGGCCGCGGCAGGGCTGAGGGCCCGGGGACCCCCCTCGCCGCCGGCAGGCCCCTTCTCACCCCACACCCCACCCCCGGCCGGGACTCACTGTTGCTCGACTTGAGGTCCCGGTGCAGGATGGGGACGATGGCCTCGTCGTGCAGGTAGAGCATGCCACGGGCGATCTGCACCGCCCAGTTCACCAGGATATGCGGGGGGATGCGGCGGCCCCCGCGGGCGGTCCCGGCCCCGGGGGCGGCGGCGGCGGCCAGAGCCCTGTTGAGGGAGCCGCCGCGGGCGAACTCCATGACCAGGCAGAGGTTGGGCTCCCGCAGGCAGACCCCGTGCAGGGCGATGATGTTGGGGTGCCTCAGCATGGAGAAGAGCTTGGCCTCCTGCCGCACGCTCTCCGCCGTGGCCGTGATGTCCTCGTCAGGGTCCTGCCGCGCCGCCTTCACGGCCACCTCGCGGCCCCGCCAGGTGGCCCGGTACACCTTCCCGAAGCCCCCCACGCCGATGATCTCCTGCAGCTCCAGGTGCTGGAAGTCGATCTCCGTCAGGCTCCCCGCGGGGTCCTCCCGCCCGCCGCCGCCCGCCGCCCCGCCGCGGGGCTGGCGGGTCACGTAGTTGGCGGGGAAGATGCCGAGGCGGTGGCGGATCTTCCCCGCCCACCAGCCGTCGTCGCCGGAGACGGCCGCGTCCTGCGACAGCACCTCCACCACGTCCCCCCGCCGCAGGCTCAGCTCGTCCTCGCCGCTCGCCTCGTAGTCGTACAGCGCCGTCCACAGCGGGCACGGACCCCCAGGGCCGGCGGCCGCCGCCGCCGCCGCCCCAGAGCCCGGCAGAGCCATGGCAGCGACCTCAGCCCCAGTGGCCACCAGCCCCGCCGACGCGGGGGCGCCCGCCCAGCCGCATCCTCACCTGCCGCCGCCGAGCGGGAGCCGCGGGAGCGCCGGGCAGGGGGAAGGGGCGGGGCCCGAGGAAGGGGCGGGGCCCGCCTGGGCCCGGTCGCCGCCGCCGGTCTGCGGCAGGTAGGGCGCAAGCGCGCGCGGTGAGGGGCGTAACGATGTCCCGCGCCCTCCCTCCCGCCTCCACCGCCGGGCCCCGTGGGGATTGGCCGCCGGCCGTCACGTGGGGTGGCGGCGGGAGAAGCGGGGCGGGGGGGGAGCGGTCAGGCAGGTAGGTGCCCGCGCCCGCCCTCCCACGCGCGCAGACTGGCAGGCTCCGGCCGCCGCGGGGGGGAGGTTAGGGGGCGGGGCGCCGGCGGGCGCGCGGCTGAGGCGCTCGCAACGGTTCCCGGCCGGCCGCGGGAGCGGGCGGTGTCACGGCACTGCTGGGCCCACCCCACCACCGGGGAGAGACCATGGTCCCCCAGACGGGCCGCGGGCGCTCCTTGCAGCCCGCCCGCCCGCCCTCCCCGGCCTTTGTCCCGTGGGGGCGGCGGAGCAGATCGAGGGGTTCGTGTCACCGCCGGCAGCTTCCCCTTCTCCCTCGTTGTGCGGTGTCGGGGCTTTACCAGAATAAAATCCCAGCAGTTTCTGAAGAAACCTAGCTTCCTCCGTTTGCGTTTCCTCTTCCAGCCGCCTCCACCGCTCACCGGCTCTCTCCCGTCCGCGCACAGGTTGAAAGAGTCCCGCCTCCGCGTAGCGCGCGCGCGCGCGCAAACCTTTCGTGAGGAGGTTGCCTGAGAAATAGCCCATGCTGCGTGTATTCTATTTCTGGATAAAGATTTTCCTGGCTTTAGGTGGAAAAATCGTGTCACTTGCTAAACTACAGTAGCCGTTTCGTTGGAAGTTGGAGGGAAGTGTGTGGGCTGGGGGCGCGCTCTCCTCACCGCTGCGGGAAGCCTGCTTCAAAGAGGAAGGAGGTGCGTTTTCATCCCCGGAGCCGACCGCTCCGTGCTGCGACACCGGTGGTTCTGGACGCCGCTGCTGCCAGCAGGAGCCCTGCGGTGGGACAGAAGAGGCTTGGGGGGGAAGGTGTCAAACCGCACTGCCAGGTGGAGTAACCTTGGCGTGATGAATGCCTCTCAGCTTCTCACACAAAACCCCGCACCCAGAGCGCTGTACATCCCTGTGTAAACACAGGACTTGCAAGTGGATATCACAGGACTAAGGTTCCAACGTAAAGACTGTAATTAAAAAAAAAATTAAATTACAGTATCCAAAAATCATGAAGTCTTGTTTATCCCACAGTCTGTATCTGTAGTTGTACACACAAGGCAAAAAGAAAATTACTGAACTGTGTTAACCAGAAAGAAAGAATGAATGCCGAACCAGCATGTCTATCGAGTCTTTTCCCATTTCCTTTAATATAAGAGAATGCCTTGCAGCTATTCAGAGAGATAATTACAAGCCTTTTCTTTATCTGCATATTTGCCTTATTATAAAAGCCATAAAGTATGTTGTAATACAAGCATTCTGCCACACAAATTCCACCTTGAACTTTATCTGTTATCTAAAGGAATCTGCAGGAACTAATTAAGTGTGGAATGTTTTGGGTCAGACAAGGTATTGGTTGCAGTATAGTGCAAAGTTTAAATATTTATTTAGAGATATTATTCCAAAATTTGCTCTCTGAAGTACCATTATCCACTAGCAATTGTTCCACTCGGGTTATTCTTTGTTCAGTGTTTCTGCAGCACCTAGTGCTCTAGGATCTCGGTATAAAACTGCAGTTCCAGGAGTGCTAATAACGTAAATAATGTTGCAGAAAACACTGTGAAACGCCTGTAACTTTTCTGATGGCACCACCTGGTGGAGTTACCGCTGAGAAGAACAGCGGGCAGAAGGCGAAGCTTTCAGCTCAGTCTGTCATTGGCATCTCTGAAGAGAAAATTGGCCCCATTTTTCATCTTTGGCACTCCTGCACCTGTTGGTGCAGAACTGTGCATCTATGTTGTGTCCAGAACACATATCCAGAGCTGGAAATTACAGGAGCCCTTCATTCCTGCAAGTACCTTTATACCAAAAAAAGTTTAGTATCAACATTATCCAAAGATGAGGAAGAGTTGAAAGATTTGAGTGATGAGTGGACCCTAATAAGACCCAAAGTTATATGAATTCCAATGAAGCCTTCACCACCTGGGGCCTCCAAGTAATAACCTACATGAGTTAAAGGCCTCAAAACCAGAAATTGAAGAAGCTTTTCATTCCCGTCTTTGCTTATCCAACCCTCTTGTTTTTTGAAGCTGTGCATGCCAATCTTTTTAATTGCCAGTACGCATATGGAAAACAACTTCAGTAGTTTCTGAAAAAATTAACATTTTTAATTACCACACATCAAAAGTATTATTCATAGCCAGCTATTGCACTTGCTTCAATCATTACATTTGCATTAACAACTTCGTCATCTTTGAAAAGAATTCGCAAAGGATAAAATAAAAATTTTTCCTCACAGCAAGGGTGGGGTTTAGGTAAGATGGAGTAGCACAGGAGGCACTGCTGGGGCTATGCCTCCTCCTTCGTATGGACCAAGAGACTTTGACACTTACCAAGGACACGCCAAGCAAGTTCTTGTGCCCAGTGGCTACAGATCCCGTGGCAGACATCTGAGGGTGCCAGCACCACCGCCGATCCTCCCCTGCTCCCAGCCACGGCTTTGCACGGCTGTATCATCCCTCCCATCGAGCCAACGCAAGCATCCAGCGCGGCCACATCGCCCGCAGCACCAGGAAGAGAGCAGAGATGTGGTTCATCGGCTCCTTGCCATGCATCTTTGGTCTCTGAACCTTTGCCTGAAAAATCCATACAAAGCATACTGGAACAGTGTGTATAGTCCGTGAAAATGGAGCTAGAGTCAGGAAAAATGACAGTAAGGTAAATTTGGTCAAGAAATGTGCAAGCTGCTTCCATTTCATATGTGCATCCTTCACAAAGGTGACTGCAGTAGAAGTCTATGCATGTGGGAAAGTCCCCAGAAGGATCTGGAGAGCCATACAATTGAAGCTCTTAGCTATTTTCTGATGGCGGAGGGTGAACAGGAGGGAGTGCTGTGGTCATGGACCAGTCTTCCACCCCTTCCTTCAAGTGAATCCCGTGGGGCTATGCCCTGTATCCTTATGCCTCATCCTTTGCTTGCCTTTGGTCTCCATCCTACATTTTGGCTCTGCTCTCCCCTGCTTCACACACCTGGGCTTCCTCCACCCCTCATCTACCTCTTGACTCTGCTAAATTGAGGTCAGCTGCCATTAAATTCTTTAACCGAGGCAGACTGTGTTTTACTCTAAACTCATTCTTGAAGCAAACGGAATGTTTATTACGGAATTCCCCCACCCGCCTGCCCAAAATACAACTCAAACCAACGCAAAAGGGTCAAAACTAACGCTTGGGCAGAGCTCAAAGCTCAGGGGCTGCTGATGGATCAGGCAGCACAATAACCGGCGATGAAGTCAAAGGCGGCGGGGGTGCGTCGTGGTCGATGAGGGGAGCAGCCCCTCTCCCGCGCGTTTTTCGCACCTGTGAACCACCCCCGCGGCCGCCCGGGGCGGGACGCCGCGCTGACGGACGCCTCCGCGCCAGAACTGTCTCCCGCACCCTCCCCGTGGCCCGGCCCCTCTCCGCCCTGCGGCCTCCCTGCGTCTGCCGCTCGCTACCGGCAGCCAGGCGTGGGGCCGCCCCGGCCCGGCAGTGGGGCAGCACCCCCCGCGCCCCATCGCGGCGGAGGCGAGCGGGACGCCGTGCGGGCGGCCCGTGGCGGCGGCGCTGCTCGGGGTGGGGCGGGCGGGATGCTCGGCGTCGCGGGGCACCATGGGAGAATCCGCGGGCGGCCGGCATGGCGGCGGCGGCGGCGGCCGGCTGAGGGGCGGCGGCGGCGGCGGTGGCGGCGGGGGGCGGCCATGGTGTCGCCGGCGGCGCGGCTGGTGGGGCAGGGCGTGTGGGCGGCGTTGACCGGGGGCTGGTACCACGACCCGGAGCAGGGCGCCTTCACCAACAGCTGTCACCTCTATCTGTGGCTTTTCCTGCTGATGCTGCCCATGGCCCTCCACCTGGTGAGAGCCCCACCGGGGCGCGGAGAGGGGTGCGGGGGGGAGGAGGAGGTGGGGGTGTTGGGGGGCAGCCGCCAAACCCAGCCCGGAGGCGGCAAGGCCGTGAGAAGAGGAATGCGCTGACCTCCCGTGCGTATGCTGAAAAATAGGCAAACTGGGGTTTAGGTGAGGGTTTTGTGGCTAAAGGTTAAGGGGGTAAACGCTCCAGGAGCCTTAGTCTGGGGCCAACTCTTAGCCCTCCTGGGTAGAGTTGCATAGGAAAGGGTGAGATGTTGGCCTCTACAAATGCTGAATGACCGTGGGGACGTTTGTTCAAAAAAAAAAAAAAATCTCTATTAGAGTCTTTCTCCCCCCAAGTCTGCTCTAGCCTTACCTGCTGAGAAGGGTAAATAAGTGGAAAAATCCAAATATCACGTAATTAATGTGCCTTGCTGAATGTCACTGGTGAGTCACATGGCTTTTTGTGACATGCAGCTCCCTTTGTGCTGAAATTCAAACATGGCAAATAAATAATTTTAATAAAAAGAATTTGTTTTCTAGACTTCAGAATGATTTTCCTTGAAAAGTTGAAACTTTTCCTCTATTTTTCAGTGTTTTTCTACTCTGTGAGGAAAAGGTTAAAAGTATAGTCTGCTGGATCATTGCATCTAGTCATTGGTGTGCTCTTCAGTGATTGTAGCTTAATATTGCTTCCACTGGAAACAATTTCCAGCCCTTTGGTTCTCACAGTGACTCAACTAAATTCTGAACTAAGTTACATAGAATTTTGGGGTGTTTTGTTGAATAACATTTCTAAATAGGTCTCTTCACACTTTGTGGTCAGACACCAGCCTGATTTTCAAAAGCAAAGAGCGTTCACGAAACCTCTGCAATCCCAGTGAAAAGTAAATGTATTTTTAAAAATCAATTGGTATACTGTGTTTTGTGGCATGGATTGCAGTGAATTCCTGTAGGCGTGGCTCATGGAGTTAATGAACCAAGATAATGATATGCTTTCTTCTGATTGATTGCTTTTTTCTGATTGGTTTGTTTCCTATGCAAACGAGCAAGAGCCTTACACTGTAGAATAGATTGTCAAAGTGGTATGTGTGATTAAAAAGAAAAATAAAAAAAAAAAGTAAAGGTTAACTTTCTTTCCAGTTGATGTAAGTATGTATCTGAAAGAATACCTATTTCCTTGTGGGAAACTTCTTAACTAATAGCATGAAAGAAGGCATGCAGAGTTGTACAAAAACCCACCAGATACAGAGATTGTAGGTCAGAGCTAAGGTAAAAGACATTATTTAAAGTGAAGGGGAGAAAACTTATCTCCTGAACTCTCAGGCTTCATCTTTGCCTATCTAGATGGACTTGCTTTTTCTGCAGACTGGCTGACTTTCTGATGAATCATCTGGTTAAATGCAGGACTTGTGTTCCTGAGCTAATGTATTGCTATGGGAATTCTTTATCCTTGATAAGAATACTGCATTTATTATGCTGGCTGCTTAAGAGTAATGATGTCCTTAAGTATTTGTTTTCTTGCTTTTAAGTGGTTGAGCTTTGTAAACGTTACACAAGACATACTCTGCTACTTAGAAACTTGAACCTGATTTTTAACTAAAAGTTTTCTCTGGGGAATTTTATTTATAATATTATATTCAGAAATGTTTGGGGTGATATTTACTTTACACACTTGGCACCAATAGTTTCAGACTCAGCTAACACAGTCACTGACGTGTCTTGAAATGGCGAAGTCAAAACAACTCAGAGTACTATATAAAATTTTCCTTTGCTTGGGATAATCTTTATCACACTGATGAAAGTCAGAAAGACTCTCTGAAACAGTTTGATTTCAATGAAATGGCAAAACTTATCCAGCTGTTTTTAGATTTTTCACAGTGGCTCACAGCAGAAATGTGCTGACAGTAGCATCAGGAAGCTTATAGTATCAAGTTGTGTCTGTTGTGTGGATCAAGGATTTCATTCTCTAGCTTTTCTCAGCATAGCTTACTTTCATACTAATAGTTCTATTATTAGCTTCCCCACCTCTGGAAATGCAGGTCTGAATTTCCATCTCTTTGTTTTCTTCTCATTTATCCGTTGTAGTAGTAAATATACAATTAAAAATGTGCATTGGATATTAATTGAAGCACCATTGCTGTTAAAATCAACTTTTAAAATTGTAATGAGATCTCTTCTAACTTTGGCCCTGTCAACTCTCATAATAGATTGAGAGTCAAAGTTATCCTATTCCGTCGAACAGTCCAGGGTTCCTAGGTGTTTTGTGCATGAAAATAGTGGTATATACGTACCACTGTATGTATATATGACGTATACGAAGCCACTGGGCTGAATTTGACCCCAGTGAAATACCAGTGAGGCAGAGATGCAACTTAGGGACTGTTTGTACTGTAGCTTAATTTACAAGCCACAAGACAATGTGCATCTACATTTTGGGCAGTCCCCAGAATGGCTTAGCGAGTGTTTCTTCAGCCTTTTGTTGGACAGGAAGCCCTTGAACTTACAGGGTTGTTACTTCTTACGCATTAGGTCTCCAAATCATGCTGTGATAGGCTAAGTACAACATGGCAGTATAAGGGTGTGGGCACATAAATTAGTCACAAGTAAACTGTAATAAAACTTGCAGCATCTCAGCTGCTTTCAGTGCCATTTGGCCACACTTTACCCCAATTTCTCTCCCTGTAAAAGTAAGGATATGTATACCCTCACAAAAAAAAAGAGGTAAGCTACACTGTTCTTACTGTATTTATTGTGTGGTAGGATGCACGCTTATACTCCTGGAATTTTATTTGCTACCTACCCATGTTTTATACTGTGTCACTGACATCTCTTAGTTATTAATTCAGCTAAATTAACATCAAAATATTTTCTTTTGGATCCAGTGTTGTATTTCCTACTTGTATCTTCGCAAGCCTGGTTGTAGTGGCTGACTGCTTGTTTATTTGGCAGTTCCCTTGTTTGTGTTTTGTAGCACACCAAGACAGTAAGGTTACAGTGGTGCAGAACAGTCTTGCTTTAGATGCCTCAGGTGCTTGAGCATTAGGTGGGATACATCTGGGTCTAATCAACTATAATCATTCAGTCCAATTTACGAGGTGTGGTATTTTGTTCATATTAGGAAGTACATACCTCAGTGACCTCTGGCTTTGTGCTATTCAAATAGCATTAGTAGGTATGTGAAGAAGAATTAGGCCATTCCTCTGGGAGCAATCTCTGGGTGGGCAAAAGTCCCAAGTGAAGGCCGCCCCTTCATGGGCACGTCAACTCTGTTGCATTGGCAGGAGTAAGTCAGGCCACATTTGGAACGTGCCAGCCTGCATTTCTGCCTGTGACCCCACACTGTTCTGGTGCAGGGTACAACAACAGAAGCTACTGGAAAACAAAAAGTACGTTATGGTAAAGTTTTTAATTGGGCAAGAGCAAAGAAAGCTAGAGCTACAGCTTCCACAAAAACTTGTGGGATATCATGAAGCCTGCTTTCTAATGAATTTGTATTTGTGGATGTTTTTTCTTTTCTAGCTTCTAATAAGATGTCAGCTCAACTGAAGCTTTTCCTGTCACTGGGGTGGCGTTCAAAAGGTCAGAGAGCTGTGTGGGTTCTTCTTGTTAATGCAGGAGGTGTGCTCCTGTGACCTTGTCCCAGTGGGGTGTATTCTCTCAAAGTTAGTTGAAAGTAGCCAAAGAACTAAGAAGTTATTCAGCAGAGGGCATGGAGAGAGAAGACGAATACACAGACACATGGTGTGATTATAAAACCTTGTTTCCATAGGAAACCAGGCTAATTATAACTATAGTGCATCAGAAGTGAATCTATCATATTCCTCAGTGGTCTATAACTTAATTCCTCCTTAGCTCAGGAAGACTTAAGTGTTTTCATCTATTTGTACCCGGGAACACCAACTGCCGTCATGTGACACTTGCACCTTTATGCAAGAGGCCTGATTCAGAAAATTGAGGGCTTTCCATTCTCAGCTTCATCTTTCTCGTATTCCTCATGTGGGCAGGGAGCAAGCTGCTGTCATATACTACTTGGCTTGCCCAAGATTCAGAATGTTAGGGATGCGCTGGCCTTGTCCGTCGGCAGGCTTGGGGTTGTGAGCATGCACAGCACGTACATGGGGAGAGGCACTGTATGTCTTGGGCAGATGGGCAGGGAGACCATAGACGCATCTCCGGTAGGTCTGGTCACAAAGCAAGGATGAGGACATGCAGCCCTCGGCATTTTGCTAAAACTGGCCCTTTTTTCCACTTAGGAATCTAGGAGCTTCCTTTGATTCTCTCTTGTAGCATGCTCTATGCATGCATAGACTGCACTACTGGAAGTCTATTTTTGTTGTGTCCTCTTGGTGTTATTCATATAATATTTATTAAGCTTTATGAATATCACCTATAAAGCACTTTTCTAGTGGCTCATTCTGAGCTGTTATTTAATAATGAGTGGTCAGCCTGTGCTTTTTAGTATATAGTTGAAAAGATTGCTTGGAAAGTGAACAAATCTCTCTCTTAAATCATTAGAGAGAGTTGGCTATCATTCTTAGTGAAATCAAGCAATTTTTAGCTTGTGTTTTGCAAATACATTAGTCGTGAAACACAAATTCTTCAAACTTACCCACTAAACCATATACCCTGAGAGCACGGCTGTGCAAACTGATCCTCTTTCTGGCTCAGATTCCCTAAATAACTGAAGGGTATGCTTAGTTTCTGTATATACATCCTACCACAAAGTACTCTTAACAGACTAAGCCTCAACTTGTAGAAAGTAATGTCTGTCTTACGGGAGATCATTAGTAGTACCTCCGCACTAAATAGCTTCTCCACTTTTGTGCAATGAATTTTTTGTATATGAATCACAATAGCCTTAAGAAAGGATTTTCCTGCAAATTTTTACATATACGTCTTGTAGGTATGAAGTCCCATTAAGCCAAAAGCAGCTGCAGAATAGCAACCCTCTTGCTTGTAATAACACAGAAATGATTCAACATACTCATTTCATCATCAAGATAAATGCAGTGACTTGTTTTAGAGATGAAGTAAGTGTGCCTTGTTCTCTTCACCTGTGTGGTCAGTATGGGTTATTAATGAATCTGAAAAGATTTTTAATCTTTTACATCCAAGTGCTCCTTGACCTGCAATGTTAATACTTAATGATAGATTTAGGCCCAAAGTAAAAACCTTTCTTAGAAATTAAGTTCAGCGGGCTTTTAGCAAACCCTGAGCATAGAAAATCTTCCTTCAGCCTCCCTTCTCTCTTCTCTCCCCCCCAGCCTTGCTACAAATTGTGCAGGGATATAGTAATGTTCTGTTTAAAAAACAAAAACCTGAGAAGAGATTAAACTCACTGTCCAACTACAACTGTGTGACAGCAATAAATAAGGGCGTTCCATGACTATGATGATAAAGGTTTTGGCCCTTCAATTATAATGGTAAATGTCCATTGCTAGGATTTTGCCCTTTACTATAAGGAAGTATTTACATATAAAAATGTTGTTAGTACGGCATGTCCATGAAAGAACTTTACAGACTATAGTAGAACTGTAATTAATTTTAATGATCATGAAATATAGTGCTCATTGCAGATCAGCAAACAGCTGCAAATTCACAATTATGAACTTCAGAAAAAGAATTCAGAGGCTGCTTCTCCAAATGCATTTTATTCATTTGTCTTGACTAGTCCTGATTAATTATTTAAAATTCTTCAGCGGTAAAGAGACTTGGGAACTTGTTGTGTGGTGTTAGAAAAAGGAGATCAAACTACAACATTTTACTGTTAAATCATAACCAAGAAGTGGAGTAAGATGAAAACGTTTTTCAAAAGGGGTTTCCTGTTTGTAGGTAACTAGTGTTTCATTCATTTTGTGTCTGTATTTGTATAAGTTCATAGTTTAGGAAAGAACACAGCTGCATTATCCTGGGAATGCAGCACTTTAAGAGGATTTACAATGTTTATAAATTGTGAGATTTTACGGATTTTGTTAAGTAATATCCACAGCTAACCAAAAGAAGGATAAAGCATGGAAAATGGTTTGAAATTTGAACAAATCCTTATACTTTTTTTTGTAAGCAGAACTCAAGTATACGGTACAAAGATGCACTGCTTCTTGTTGCAAAACTCAGTAGAGGTACAAATAATAGACAATAAGGAATAAAGAGCTTGAAAATGACTTTAAAAAGTTTAGTAGCATCTTCTTGAAATAAACTGTTAAGATTATGTTTTAATTATTTCTTTCTGTAGGCTTTTCCAGCAAATGCAGTTACAGTTTTTGTCTACTGCAGCTCGGTGACAGTGTTCTTCACAGTAATAAAGGTGATCAGTTACCGTCTCCACCTTATGTTTGACAAAGGCGAAGTAATTCAACAAAAGATCTCGAGAAAAAATGGAAAGCAATGTAGCGATACAGAGATCCCAAAAGGAAATACAGTTCAGCCCTCAAATCTTAGGTAAGGTTTTCATTGCACATTGCTGGTATGTTCCATAAAATAAATGAGTTTGCACCATGGTCCTGCATAGCAGAAATACCTGCTGACTGTAGGAAAACTCCTTGCAGTTGTGTGAGGAATGACTCTTGGAAAAACTTAGTGCTTTTATTTGCAGTGGCTGCAGCATGCGTGTGATGAAGCAGGCAGAGCTGCACCTGATTCAGTGGTGGGGGGCAGCAGCTGGGCATGATGAAGGCAGTAGGAAGAGACCTGTTTGGGAGGTTGCAAAAGATGCTGGAGAAAACCTGGGAGAAGTTTTCTGGGCAAGTCTTAAGTGCTTGCTTTTCCTCTCCTTGCTATGCTTACCTGCTGGGAAGAGGAGAGGAAATGACACACACCTGTTGGTAAAGAAAATGCTTTGAAAGTCTGAGCTCATGTTGCCTTTGCGTGCTTGTTCTAACTTCCCTCTCAGATCAAACCTAGATGTGTAAGTTGCTTTTCTCTCTTACGTTTTATTGTGACTGCCTATGATGCTTCTGTGGTTTTGTTCATGAGGAAAGCTAGAACCGCTTTTATTTCTTAGGGGTAGGTGTTTGTCACCTCTCTACTGATAAGCCCAGTACTATGACTGTGTTGCAAGTAAACAATCAAAGTCAATAAGGCTTCTTCCAGGTTGAGATGGTATTAAAGGTAAGAATAGTATTGGGTTAAAGCAATGGCTTTTTGCAGATTCATGATGTGTAGAGTATTCCACTGTAAACATTTCAGAATAAATGGAGAACTCTCTTGCTGGTTTTTCAAGCTTGAGTCATATGAACAAATGAAGCTGGCAAGCGGCTTCCAGCATTCTCAAGAGTTATGACAGATGTGAAAAATGCTGAAACAAAGTACATCCAATAGTGACAGCAGCATAAAAATGTACAAACAAAACTCAAACCTGTATAAAAGAACTTACTTTGGGTATTTCTTGGTGCATTCGCAGTTACTGCTGCTAGCTCTATGGAAGCTAAATAGTATCACAATTGTTTGTGTACTTCTGTCCTACTGCAGACAGTGTGTGGGAAAGAGAACATGTGTTGGTTCTCTTTAGTAAACCTTCTCCAAAAATACTTGCTGTATCCATGGAAAAACTAGTAGAAAATATGTGTAAAAAGAGGTAGTGGATAGTTGAACGCATCTGCAAAGGAAGTGATCAGCAAGTTGCCTATAGCATATAAAATTAGCAATTGATGTGTGTTTGCCTTGACTAAAACCAGAGGAACAACTTTATTTTATGGTCTAATGATGGTAGTAATACACATTATGTATTGCATTTCAAATAGTTGTTTGATGGGAGGTTTGTAAGTAAGCAGGCAGTTATATAAGCAATATGTACACAAGGGTGCAGTCAAAGGATGTAAAAAGCAAAAATTGTGAAAGGAGTGTTACATGTCTAATGAGAAGCCCCAAACTGCATTTTGTTCTGATAAATCCATGTGCATGTCAGGCAGGCCAAATGACATTATACATACAGAGGGAGTTTGAAGAGATGCCATTGTATTTCTCATAGCAATCCTCTACTTCCTAAGACACCGGAATCATTTTATATTGAGGGATTTATTTTTTTTTTTTAGCAAGTTGTCTTGGAGAGGAAGGAGGTGCAAAAGGAGTTACAGTGTTTTTCAGCCCTGTACTTTTAGCATTGGAGGGGAAAAAACGTGCTTTAACTTCTTCGTGCTGTGCTACTTTTTCCTATTCTGTTATTATTCCTCAGCTTCTTCCTCAAACTTACCGTTATCCTCTGTGGTAAGAAGCATTGCTTTATTTTTCATTTGCTTCCTTTCCAGCAACAGTGCCTGGGATAACGGTGTCGTCGGTGAGACCAACCAAAATGACTCTACCCAAACAATTCACGACAGTTCGAGAGTACAGGCTCTGCACTCACCTGGAGTAATGGTCAGTATGTGGTTTTCTGTAATAGTGTCTTCACTTCATGGGATACACAACTTACCACACGGAGTTTTGCATTGCCAGGTATTGGTCACATGAAGCATAGGTCTGCCCTGAGGAGGAAGGGTCGTTGTGTACATCTACTAGGTATTGCACTGCTGTTGGTCAGCCTTGTCCTAAAGGTTTGCAGAGCTGAAGCTGGTATACGTAATTCTGCAATTCTTAGGCGTCATCTGTGTGCTCTATAGGTACAAAATGGCCTTTGCAAATTTTGCCAAAAGAACTAGTTTTTGTGGCTGCTTTGAGCGGCAATCTGAAGTTTCTCATTGCCTCAGAAGGGATCTGCACTTGAAGCGTTAATAATTTTTTTGTAACTAAACTATGCTTATAAAATGAACCCAACACATCTCTTGAATATTTAAACTAAGCATAAAAAAACATTATTTAGGAGATGTCTACATGAGGTTAAAAATACATGTATGTGTATTCCATGACACTGGCTTTCTAAATCAATAGTGTAATGAAGTGATGAAGGGGATGTATGTAAATTTTATTAAAGATAAAATAAGAAATAACCATGAGAAGGTTGAAGAGTTAAGTATTCAAAAATTAGGAAACGGAATGAATGCCATCTGTATAATCTTAAGCTGCTTCATATGTATACTTTAATCTTTAATTATGTGATGCCATGCTATTTTTTCTACAGGAATCCTGTCTCATTCAGTGCAGAGGATGGTTAGTGATATCTGAATAAGTAGCTATTTGATACTTCATTCTGTCTTCATATCCCTCCACCCCCACCCTGTGTCCCTATTTACTGCAAACTGTTCAAATCCTGGTCTGAATCCGAACTATTTCCTCATTTCCTGGAGTGTTTTTACCTTTTTGTAGCATCTGTATGATTTACAGACATTAATAGTTGTCCTTTATGATGTAAAATATTTTTCACCTTGTTTCTGTCCTAGTCCCCAGTATTCTAGTATTTGTCCATTCTGCAAACCCATTTCTTCTTGGAATCTTGTCCAAGTTGCCCACTTCTAAATATATATGCTGGGTCTTGTCAAACCTAGTCTCCTATTCTTGCTGCCCAAATGCCACCATGAAATTTTAGGAAATAATTGTTTCTTCTTGGCTTTGGTGCCTGTCAGCCAGAAGAGAGCCACACTAATTTTTCCCCAATAATTTTCTTTCTGGTTATGTACTTAGGCTGTTGAATTTAGGCTCTTGAAGTCCAAATTCAAGTATTGTACTGTGGAGTGTTGTGTTTAGTTTTGAGCTCCCCAGTGAGTTCCCACAGACATTGACCTACTGATGATACTCCAGCAGAGGCCACCAAGAGAACTGAGGAATGAGGTACATGATGTATGAGCACAGGCAGATGGGATGTATTAGCCTCTGTGAGGCTAAAATCCTCTAAGACTAGAGGAAGAGCTTACTTCGGTCTTCAGCTTCCTATGGAACTATATAGAGAAGACTGAGCACACTCTTAGAAGTACCCAGTGACAGGATAAGAGACGGTGGCTGCAACTTGCAGCCATGGAAAACTATGATTAGATCAGTTGGATTTAAAGGTTTTTTTGGTGGGGTGGTTTTGTTTTGCTTTTGCTTGGTTGGTTTTGTTTTTTGTATTTTCCCCTACCAAGAGAGTGGTCAAATACTGGAAGAGGTTGTCCAGAGAAGTGGTAAAATCTCCATCTTTGGAGATACTCAGAGCTCTGCTGGAGATGGCCCTGAGCAACCTGCTCTAACTGTATCTGCTTTGAGTGTGTGTGTATGGCAGAGGGGATTTGGAGTAAATGACCTCCAAAGCTTCCTTGCAATCTAAAAGATTATATGATAATTCAATGGCTCTGTCCTCTAGTTATCCATGAGAAATTATTACCAAGTGCTGCAGACCAAACTTTTCATTTTAGTACATTGGAAACATGTAGCTGGAAAAGCAAAACAGATGAACACATCTATTACTTATTATTTTTTTTAAAAAAAGTAATCTGGATTAGGCATTGTAAAATGTTTTTCAAAAAAAAAGCTTTTTTTTTTTTTTTTTTTTTAATGCA
>JAOQGH010000023.1:41929387-41953224 GCA_025769975.1 Gallinago jamesoni
GCAGGCTTGCCCCAACACAGTAAAGGAGTCCAAGAAGGTGTTAGAAGACCCCAGACCAAAAATCACCATTAGACTAAAAGGTGTGAAGAGCATGTGGTGGGCGGGTGTGGAGATCACACGGGTGTCATTGCCCAGGGATTTCTTTTCAAGGTCCCTCTCTGGAGACACCTAGCCCAGGCTGACCCTCCTGCTGAGCCTTTCAATTATTTATTTTTGTAAAATCTGACAGCTGAGACTCTGCTGCGGGAAACCTAGGATTGAGCCTGAAGGAGGGAGTGCACCCGTGAGTACATGTGTGAGGAATGGAAAGGGGCACCCGTGAGCTCCCTGGGGTCACCCTCTGTGAAAGGACCCTGCTCCAGGCAGCGACAGGCTGGGGTGGTGTGTGTGCGACTCCTTGGATGGAGTGTGGACTCCTTGAACACTCAGGCAGCAGCTTCTCCTTTAACACACTCTTAATTTTTTTGGAGGCATAAATGATCATTTTAGGACAAAGGAGGATATAAAACATAGTGAGTTCATTAAAACATCTCATGATGTTATGTAGTCCCACGCCAGCATCATTTAACAACGTCTGTGCCGTAAAATAAAGTTACAGGTTTGATAAGTATATTGGAAAACAGATAAATGAAGTATTTCAATGTTTTGCATCATTGCCTACAACAGGTAATATTTACTTTCTCCTAAAGAGACCCGTTTATCACACTTCAAAGTAGAGTAGATAATATGTGTCCTTCTGATAATCAACATTAAAGTGTGTTTGGGCGGGGCTGTATTAAATAATTAGAAACAATGGAGGATGTTGGCTGTAATTACTTCAGGAAATGTTCCCCCACCCTCACCCCATCCCCCCCGAATTAACGATACTTTTGAAAATGTTTTTGTGTCAAAACTGCATCACACAATTTTGGAGAGCAATTAGCATGAAATGAGCTGGGAGCTGCTGACAGTAATGTGCTGTCTTAAGTGTCACTTGTCTGTGAAATTACGCAAGTACCCTAGCACTATGGCCAAGCATAGGATAATAGATATACCTGCATAATTAGGCTTAAAAGTGACATTACTCATCACAAGGAACACGGTGACAAAGCAACTGGGCAGAACTGGTGGTTGTACCTTCCACATTTCAGTCGGGGGGGTCGGAGCGGGCCAGTGGCACCGCTGCCCACGGGTCCCCAGGGCACTGAGGATCTGATCCTGCAAAGCGTGGTCTTCCCAGTTCTTCTGGGAAGAATTTCTTCTTCTTCCCGCTGTTCTTCTACAGTGGTTTTGTCCCAGCAGTGGCATGTGCAATGTTCCCGGGAAAAGGAAGCGCTGGCTCTTTTCCCGGTTGCTGGAGGCAGGTGGCATTGCTGGCCACTCCTCAGCTGGGGCATTTTCTGCTTCTCAGATAATATTTAGTATAATCGACATCCAAAGGGGGAAACGGCTGAAGGTTTCAGATTCCTCATTCTCACCAAGTCCTCAATTTCAAAGTAGACCCAGGAAGTTTATTTGGGACAGAGAATGTGTAAGGTTATTGATCACAGAATCATAGAATTGTCTAGGTTGGAAGGAACCTTTAAGATCATCTAGTCCAACCATCACTAAACCATGTCTCTAAGCACTATGTCAACCCGTCTTTTAAATACCACCAGGGATGGTGCCTCAACCACTTCCCTGGGCAGCCCCTTCCAAGGCTTAATAACCCTTTCAGTGTAAAATTTTTTCCTAATATCCAATCTGAATCTCTCCTGGTGCAACTTGAGGCCATTTCCTCTTGTCCTACTGCCTGTGACTTGGGAGGAGAGACTGATCCCCACTTCCCTACAACCTCCTTTCAGGGAGCTATAGAGAGTGAGAAGATCTCAGCTCAGCTTCCTCTTCTCCAGACTGAACACCCCCAGCTCCCTCAGGCTCTCCTCATAAGACTTATTTTCCAGACCCCTCACTGGCTTCGTTGCCCTTCTCTGGACCTGCTCCAGCACCTCGATGTCTTTTTTTGTGGTAAGGGACCCAAAACTGAACACACCACTCGAGGTGGAGCTTCACCAGTGCCACGTACAGGGGAATGATCACCTCCCGAGTCCTACTCACCACTCACTCCTTCCAGTGCAGACTGGGAGGCCAGATCCAGCCCCATCCTCTAGGTGCAACCACACTCTGTCCCACACCAGCCCAGCACTCCCAGGTCCTGGCTCGCTGCCGAGGCACAGGTTGGGTTTCCATGACTTCTGGCTCTTGCCCTCACACCATGGCACATCAGATAGTGGCTCTGGACAGTCCTTCTGCAAACTCCTCTAACATGGCGTTTCCAGCACTGGCCCAGGTCTTTACACAGGTGTAAAATGCCAAAAAAGACCCCCTCCATGCCATTTCGATATCATCGCAAGACACTCCTGCCTTCTCAAGATCTGCACCTTCCAGAAGTAGAACAAAGAATTGCTAAAAAGCCAATATTCAAACTATTCACCGAAGCCTGTTTTCAACTCATCGTTCTGAAAAAAATCATCCTGCCAGTATATGTGAGTCATGGGTTTAGATTCATTAATTTCATGGTGCAAAGAGGTTTATAATACTCTTTCAATGGATTGAATCATTCTTTGCTGATGACTTAAAAATGCTGTTTTATTTCTCCAGTGATTTCAAATGGAAGCTGGATCTTAGCACTAAGTGCGACCCCAAAACATAAAGAAATATAATCATATATAATTAACAAGGCTCCAGCATGTATTCTAAATATCTTGGTTGGCATTTAGTTCCGTGTGTTGTCAGACAGGAAATGTTTTCTTCCCAACATAAAGGGTTAATATTGATGGCAGGGATAGTTAATTTCCATGTTTGCTCGCTAAATATCACATAATAACATCAGACAAAAAAGGCACTTTTCAAGTCATTTAATCAGCAATAAATATACTTGGGAATAATTGATAACCCTGCAGATGAGCACAACAAATCCATTTTACTCAGAAGAGCAACAGATCAAATATTTATAGTTCAGCACTAAAACATTGTCAAAGTGTAGAGCTAAAGGTTATGCCTTAGATTAATTTCATATTCACAGCTTGACGTGGATGCAGCTCATTTGCAGCCAAGATACTTAGTGCGTAATAGCAAAATTTGCTTTCATTTGACAAACTTTCTGTTAAAAGTGATAATTTTCTCAGGGCTTCTTTTTTTTTTTTTTTTTAATAAAATAAGTCTCAGACACTCTTATTAGCTGTGCTTTCATGCAGGTAACTCATTTGAGGGGAGGTTTAAATTTTCAGCCCTGACCATCCATAACCTTTAGAGACCAGAGTTCATTTGTCAAAGGCTGAAAATAGCCTTTTGGGTTGCTGTAAGCATTCTTTGTCCCAGAGACGAGGCGCTGCCTCCC
This sequence comes from Gallinago jamesoni, assembly GCA_025769975.1. Lineage (NCBI taxonomy): Eukaryota > Metazoa > Chordata > Aves > Charadriiformes > Scolopacidae > Gallinago > Gallinago jamesoni. The sequence continues at coordinate 41,932,746 of JAOQGH010000023.1, forward strand.
TCTGCCACCTCCCTCCCTCTGGGTGCTCTGTGCCACCGAACCACCCGGCGGCTTGGCAGGAGTCGGGGTTCACACTCTACAAGGTTTTGCATCAAATCCACTGGCAGCCCTGTCTGTGGGACTGGTAGGAGGGTGGGCTATTATCTTCCCGCATTTGAGAAATATTCCAGTCTGCGATTACAAATCACATTAATTGTTCGCCCTCTTTTTTTTTTTTTTTTAAACAAAAGCATGTTTTTCTATTTAAAAGTTGAGCTGCAGAGAGGCATGTGCATGTCCTTTGATCTATCAACAGGCACGATGCGCTCCACGCAATGCACAACGTCAGATTTGATGAGAGAATTTTCCTCCAAGATCTTTACTTGAGAAAAAAAATTAAAAAAAAGTCATTTGGTGATACAAGCTTTTAAAAAAAGCAGCGAGTCCTTAAGGAGGGGGAGGATGAACAGGGAGGGGCCTTAAAGGCTAAAGAGAGACACATGCTGGGAAGCAGAGTTGTATTTTAAGGCATTCAGAGACATTAGCCTAGTGATAGAGTTTTCTTTAGCAACAGCTTGTTGGAGGCTGAGAGCAGGGCGAGTGCAGCTCACAGAAAATGTGGTGCCTAGACGGGAATTCAAAGGAACAGTGGGGGAACGGAACAGCATTAGGCTTCCAAGGTAGAAGCGCCGCTGTGCAGATTCCCAGAACAGGGTGAGGACCTCGAGAGAGCTCCATTTTCAAATAACATTACGGGAGCTAACCTCGGTGGCCAGAGGTGAAGCAGCTCGGCAGCGGGAGGTCCCTTGCTGCTCCTGCCCCAGTTTCCGTACTGGGGAGGAGAGCTCGTGCGGGGGCATGTTGGAGGGGACAGGGCAGATGCTCTGGGCAGGGTGGGAGCCTCGGTGGAACTGGGCTAGGACCAAACCTTAACCACGCTTAATCCAATCTCTTGGCAAAGACAAGGTGACTAGGGTGTGCTTTTCAATCAGCAACAAAACCCTTTTCATCCCCATTTCTGTATTCAGTAATACTAAGGCTCGGGAAGTTGGAGAGATCAGACAGCAAATAAGTGATAACTTTGGGAGTGCAGCTCGGAGCTCCTAACTCCCCATTCGGTGCCCTGCCAGCCCAACCACGCTGCTCGGAGTAATTTGATTTGTTTGTGTCTGCTGCTAGAGTTTTTTTGGGGGTGTCTGTGTGTCAATCTCACACTTACAGGGACTGCACAAGCAGCAGTAAGAATTGCACGCGGTCAATGTAGGAAATTTGGCTTTTTGTCGTAGCATCATGCTGCTTGGAACACAGTTGTAGCATATTTAATTCTAGCTGCAGTGCTGGCCCAGGAACAGAGCTGCTAATGTGCCTCCTTTCTGATCTCTCAGAGGGTTTGACAAATATAGCTCTTAATCTGCCAAAGTGTTCGTGCCAAACAAAACATACTCTACCTGTGCAGATTTACTTGAAGACAAATTTTGTTCCCATCTACACACCTTCGAGCCCTCCGCTCCAATTATCTTACGTGCATATGATTGTGTGTACAATATAGACTCACCTAATTAAATCTCAAGAAAATAGGAGAGCACTCTGGGGCTGCGTGGGATTTGGTTAAGAGATCTCAGAGCTGTCAAAGAAAAGATTCATCTCACAACTCTTCCTCCTTACAGTAAACATGCTTCAGATCAGAGCCAAATATACTCCGTACTTCACACATCTGGGTATTAGCTCGCTTTCGTTATTGTAAATTACTTCCAGGAGAAAGACTGAATCATGGACTGGAGGGGGCTGAGAAATCTGCTTGCATTGGACACAGCCCTCTGATGGCATCTTTTTTTCCCTGCCCTCTTACCTGCATTTTGTCTTTTGCTGCTTACTTGCTGCTTTTCTAAGGCAATGCTGTCATGCCCCATCCTTGTGATTTTTTTCATCACAATTCGTTGATGATGTTATGTCATGTCCAAGCCACTCTATGATGACATTGCTTCTGCCTTTGAGATGTTTAGAGGTTAAGTATGCTGCCAACTGCAGTTGCTAGAGGCAAAATAGGTGAAATATGGGGCTGGATGGATGGGTGATGTGATGTTTTCTGACAGTTCATCCTTTTAGCCAAGTAGCCCCATCAGAGTCAGGTTCTCGAGTTGATGAGTCACGTAAGAAGTGAAGGATCATGCCTGTAGCTTGGAAGATGATGAACTACTTCATTAAGATTGGATAGGTGAGGACCAATTAGTGGAGCTTGGGAGATAGGGCTTGGGTCTGTACCTTGGCTCGGTTTTGGTTTCCAATCGGTGATTCAGTTATTCCCTCTCTGTACCTCAGTTTTAAGCAGAAATAATTCCACTGACTCAGCTGGGTGCAATGGGGCTTAATTATTGTCTATAATGGGCTTTGAAATCCTAAATGATCGATGCCTTGAGAGTGTGTGTGATTAGTAAGCTGGATGCCACGTTGTGAGCTCAGCTGCAGAATTCAAGTGAACAAACAAGTTCATTTGGCTTGGAGCAGCAAGCTCCACGAAACTATGCAAAAGTATCGCGAGTCTGGTTGGGTTTTTAAAAAAAAACTTAGTGCTAATGGATGCATTGTTTCATGTAAAGGTTTCTACCACTCTTGTTATATCGTGTGTGACATTTACAGTACTCTTTGTTCCATTAGCAAAGTAATTTGAGATAGTTTATTATCCTTTGGAGACTTTTCTGCTTGCTGTTTAACTTCCATGTGACCGGGCCCTGGAAAAAAATCTCTTAAAATAGTACACAAGTCTAAAAATAGTGAGGAATTTGTCATCTCTTAGGGGTAAAATAATTAATTTAGTGCACTTTAATAAGAAGATCTGCAACATTAGGAAGCACCACTTATTGTTTCCTCTTTCTCTTCAGAGCCACCAAACTGCAAAGCAGCTTTATTGTGGAGTCAAGGTGTGTCTTGCCTCACAGTTTGAAATCGTAATTTGTTTGTATCAGCTACAGTTCCTTTATTTAAGAGGAACAAAGAAATAACATTTAATCAGCATGTTCTGAATCACTGGTGAAAGGAATCGCTCCGTAATCTGATTTTATTGCACCAGGACACACTCTAGATGCAAGAAAATGGCAAAGATTGTTATTTCTGGGAGGATCTGCCTGGGGTGCTGTCACTGCGGTACCCGAGGGACCGAGCCTGCTTGTGTCCCTGCTCGCTAAGTGCCTCATCCCCACTCCTGAGCTAAACACACTCGCTCTGATTCACCGAGAAGAACTCAGCAGTGGGTTGTGTGTTGGAAAGCATCAGGGTTTGCTGAGCCACATGTGTGGGAATATATATCTTTTTTTTCCCTTGCCATTAAGTCTTCACTCACTCCTGGGTTGAAGTAATGCAGGAGGCAGCAGGGATGTGAATCTGGGAAAGTAGGTGAAGGGTAAACCGCAGAAATTCGGTGTGCGGGCAGAGATGGAGCGGCAGGACCCCAGAGCACCAGCCTCCCGGGCAGCCAGGCAGGGTATTTATCACTCTCACCTTCTCACATGGGATCTTCTGTGCCAGGTTGCTCAGATGCTGAGCTTCGAACCCGGTAGGAGATGGGCAGCAAAACTCATTTCTGGTGCAACCTCTGACTTCAGCTCCTTTGCCACTTTTTTGTTCCTCCAGCAGATTTCATGGCACTGGCTGTTTTGTGCCTATCTCTCCGAGGCCAACCTGTGCCCTGCAGAGTCTACAGGCCAAGGATTTTGGAACTCAGGGGTTGGAACTAGATGATCTTCAAGGTCCCTTCCAACGCAAACACTACGATTCTATGATTTGGCTCCTGGCTCCATTACTTGGCCAGTCCTGCCATTCGCTTACATAGTCTTTGGCAACTTGAACTCTCTGGACCTCAGCTTCTCAGCCTGAAAACCAGGATGATCACAATTAACAAAGGCGGTGTGAGTTTGCAGAGTGCTGCAGAGCTGGAGGAGGAGGCAGGCTCTGTACCAGTGTGCATGAAGCTCCTCGTCCAAAATGATGTTGCCTCCATCCTCTCATCACACTCCTACAGGGAGATGCTGTAGAGACCAAATGGCCAAAAAGTGTCATGTATAGAATGAGCATTAATGACCAAGCGTGCAGAGACCCCATCACAGGGCTGGCCTCTTCAATTGCTTTGTTTTCATGCTCGGCTGAGCCTCTAACCTTCCAATAAACACCAGAGTCATTATAATAAAAATGTGGAAAATGCTATCATCAAACCACACCGGTTTATTTTTCAAGTGCCTCTTTCTGGGACATCAAATTCATTTAGATCATTCTCAAAAGCCACAAATCCTGAATGGGTGCAGTAATGTGTGTGGTGGGAGGCGAGAGCACAACAGGCATTAAATCGGGGAGAGAGTCAGGGCTCTGACAAGAGGGCTCGGCTGGGTTTATTGCAGGGGTTTAAGACGTGATGCCTCCCGCTGCTCCCCCTCCTCGCCCCCCAGCTGTGCGGTTTTTCACACTGAAACTCCAGTTCGTGCTCTGGCATCTCAGCTTAGAGTTGTGGTGGAGGTGGCTGGTCCAGAGGAGAAGAGGGAGGTGTCTCCTGGAAAGCTCGAGCATCCAGCAGGAACTGGGAGATGCAGGTGCCTCCTTGGTGACCTCCCCTTACAAAAATGATTGATTTTGTTCCAAAACGAAAGAAAAAGACCTTAAATCCTTTCAGCAGCAGAGCCGTATGGTTGGATCCCACTCCCCTTCACCTTGACAAATTTGGAATAACATCGTTAAGAGTTCTTCCTAGCACTGAGGAACCTGAGCAAAGTCTCAGTTCAGTTTCCATGTGGTTGGTAAATGCAATGTTGGAGCTAATAATAGCATTTATTAAGTGAAAACAGAAAAGTAGGATTTTTGGAAGGGTTTGAGAGTAGCTGGACTCTGCTCACAGACCTGCACCTTACAGAAGTGACTCGAAAGTCTGAAATCTTAATCTCAGGGAAGTCTGTAGAAAACTTCCATAGGAGCCAGGGTTTGTTCAAAAGCTTTTTTTTTTTTTTTTTTTTTTTTACTCCTCCCCAAACACGACACACAATTGCAATGATGCAGTTTGGAGCATGACTGTTCTATAACCATCTTCCTCATCCACATCTTGCATTTGTGCAAGGTACATGTCCAAGCTTCAGTGATGTTAAGCAATTTACCAATGCTGTAATTAACCTTTGATTAGATACCTATTGCATTGATAGATGTTTTTTCCAGCATAATTTAATAAATGTCTTTGCTAATATTTTGTGTTTCATTTTATTTTTAGGACCTGCCAACACGGGAAACTATTGAAGATCTCAGAGGTATCTGAAAGGCTTTATGAATCTCTTTAAACCTTTGTTTAGTCATTGCTTGCCACAAAATGAAAGTGTCACAGAGGACCCCATGGCAGGTTCTTTTGTGCCTCATGTTAGGTGCTGAATGGAAAAGCTTGAACAATCTCAAGGTGAACAGACTAAGCTTTCTTAGCTATCAGCCAAGCTGTTTAGGATGTAACCTTTTGGTGACAGTGCAAGTAGCTCTCCTCGTTTTGACACAGGGAGATTAAAGAGCCTTCCCCCCACATTCTTGGGAAGCTCTGTGCCTTTGGAAAGCATTGAACAGAACCAGGAAGCCAGTGCACAGATTTCATCTTAAAGCTCTTAAAAGTTTTCCGACTGTAGACTCCTGTTGTGATTGTTGACCTTTAGCTTAGTACCGCATAGTCCAGCACACCTTGCTTTGCCTACAGATCCAGTGCTTGAGATGTCTCAGTATATTTCAGTTTATCTCCTTTTTATTAAGGTTGATTGCCATATCCTGTGGGACCATTCAGGAATTGCACAAAGTGATGTAACAAACTATGGCCAAACTGGCTTATTCTTTCTTTCATCTCTGCCTATGCGGGGATGATTTTGAAAAACATTTTAATTTTGATATTAGCTGTTTCTTAAGCCATTTTGACTATTTACATTAAATAGCCATGCTGCTACACCTGTATTGGCCTGGAAGGATTCTAGATTTCTTTTATAGTATCTCACATGTAGCTAACAAAACAGATCTCTGCTTAGGAAATATTTTATCGGCTACATCATCTGTGCTTCCTTTGCTCTGCTTTGGATCAGATTTGCTAGTTAAAGATCATACTTCAGTAATGAACAGTGTTTGTGTTTGTGAGACCTAACTTCAAGATGTTTTTTGTTAGGTGTTACGGTATTAGAAGACCAGGCTGCAACACCAGTTTCATCTACCTCACCCTGTATCAAAGCAGATAAATTACCTGTTTCTACAGCCTCTGCTTCAGGTGCCACCGCATCAGCAATAGTGACAAAACCAGCTGCTGTGGAAACCCTTTCCGGTAATGGAATAAATGAAAAAGGAGGGAACAGACAGCCATATGGGCAGCATGGATCCCAAGATGTTTTTGTGGACAGAGATGTAGCTAAAAACTTCTCTAATATTTCTTCATCACAAGGTGATATTTTAAGGACTGGAGTTTCTTCAGAGCCATGGGACAGTGAAAATTCAGTTATTTCAGACCATTTGAGTAATCCTAAAAGCTACAGAAGAGAGAAATTACCAGATGGATCACCACAGACAGGCATTATCAGTAATTGCCCACAGTGCAATGCCTTTGCAACCAAAGATCCTGAGCACGTGGGAAGTTGCTGCGATGCTGGTAATACCCACGAGGACCTTGATTGCTCGGACAGTGAGACTGCTGTTGCAGTTGTGGACAACTCCCTTCCTGGAGACCAGCTGTGTGAGCCCATTAAAATTGTCATCACAATGAGTACTACACCAAACACCACTCTCAGTGACCTAGCGGGCTCTGTCCACCTAAAGGCTCTGGAAACTGAGAGAACAAGCTCAGCCCTTGAGTCTGGTATAGTTACAGCAGGGTGGGCAAGTCAGCAAACCAATGAACAGCTCAGAATCCCCATTATCACTTTTGACTTGTCTGATGACAGCAAATGTAAGCCTTGCCCAGAAGTTAGTGAAGGTGAAAGAACTCCAGAAAGAAAGGCAGAGCTGTCATCCAACAAATGTTCTGGCTATGAATCAGGTGATGCAGTGAAGGACCACAGCAACCCAGCAAATACTGCTTTCGAAACTAACACTTATTCAGATCCGAATCAGGAGAATGCTTCTGAAAATGTGCAGACCATGGATTTAACTTCTAAGGAGGACCCGCAGAACCTTGACCCACAGTCCTGTAGAACTGCTCATGAAAAGAGGCACATGCGGGTGCTGAGTGTAGACAGTGGGACAGATGTACTTTTAAGTAAGAATTTCATGGAGGTATCAGATAAAGAAAAGACCTTACCAACTTCTAAATCTGATCTAGAGGCTAAAGAAGGACAGGTGCCAAATGAATCTAACTTTCTAGAGTTTGTCTCCCTCCTGGAATCCATTAATACCTCAAAGATGAAGGCATCTAATCAATCCACTGTCAAAATGGAGACAACAAAGGAAAATGGGCTTGTTGGAGGTATGATGCATGGTTTACAACTCTTTTTGGAATAAAGAAGTTTTGACTAGCTGCATTATTTATAGCAGCTTAGCATGAGATCTGCAGCAGGGCAAATTCCCAGAGAACTAGGTTTGCTAATAGGGTCAGGGAAGGACTGGGCTTGGTGGGACAAGGTAATTTAGTGAAAGTGTGATAATGTCAGCCACAGTTCTTTGAATATTTTTATTTTCTTAAGGATTTGCCTCTGTAAAACCTAATGCTAACTTCAGTAGGTGACCTGTATGTATGTAGTATTCCATACTAGAATAGCATGCATGTGTCAGGCCTGAATTGTTGGAATACCAAAAATATCTTAAAAAGATGTGTAATGCGTATAGCCATAACATTACAGCTCCCCTTTTCCATCGTGCCAGGTGCATGTTGAAGAGTTGTCTATCTGTGCCTGTAAGTATGTAGAAATCTGAGATTGTCACTGGTGATGGTTCAACTTTTAGCTAATGTGTGCACACACAAGCATTCCTAAACTTCCTGCACAGTTGTGGGTTGTATTTGTTCTCAGTAGGTAAGAGCTTTGATATTTAGTTCCTTAAAACTAAAGTATTTGGGTTTTAAGAAGGAAAGTTTGGTGGTTGTTTCAATGAAAGCCCCCAGTATTTTGATGAAAAGTGGTATCTTCCCATGCAAGTTCCCATTTAATCAAAAGTGCTTTTTCTTATAACAACAACAAAAAAAGTATCTTGATTGAGTAATTCTAAAACCTATATGCAATCCAATTTGTAACTCTTATATAGAAACATCTGGTTTTAATCAGCATTCTCATTGCTGTTACCTAACTCTGTAACTGCTTTCTGTTAGGAAGGAATATTTTTTGTAGCATCTTTAGCAGCTCTTTGGGCAAAAGTAGGAGGACTGTTTCATGAGGGTGCGAGATACAGTGCAGTGAAGGCAGTGAAGGGCATCCTCAGGGCACTTGCCTGAGGTTACTTACTCAGTGCAATCAGTATAGAAGATCTGGGCCAAAGCGAAATAAGACAACCCGTAACTTCCCCTTCTCCAAAAGGTATGGTTTGCCTAAGCTGTAAGGCTGTTCTAAGGCAGCCTAAGAGGATGCATTCTCAATACTTACTTTGCATGGAAGGTAAGAAATGTAATTGTGCTCAGCAGAACAGCTTGGCCTTCTTGTTTTACAATCATGTCCCTGTCCTTAGGCAGGCTCTAGAGAGGCTCTGCTCCGCTGGCTTGTTGCCACAAGAACCTGTTATTACCTGAAAAACACACAGCTGATTTCAAAGTTTGTCAGGTTTTCTTAAAAAAAAAATAAACAAATGTGAATTTCATGGTTTTAGCTTGTCTTAAAAAAAAAGTAGATAGTTTTATTTTCTTGATGTCATCTACCTGTGGATTCGCTTTACCTTTCCCTTTGCCTTTCCTAACTCTCTCTCCTCTCACCTGTCCTATTAGGACACCTCACCTACATTAGACCCATATCTCATTCCGTCTTTTGCTTGTGTCCTTTTTACCTTCCACTTTATATTTCTAATCCTGTGCCTTCTCTCCCCCTGTTCATCCCTTCTCAATGTAGCCACTCTACGTCCCTCCTGTGCGATCTCCTAATTTTCCTTCCTCTACTGCTTCTCTCCTGTCTTTCCCTCTGTTTTCCTGGCAATCCCCACTGTTGCTTTTCCTAGCCTTTTCCACTTTCCTGAGCTTGCCTAAAGTCGTTGCCTCCCCATGGGTTGCATTCGTTTCTCCCGTACTTACCCTCCTCCCCATTCCCATGACAAATTTGGCTCTTCCTGGGCCTGGTGCTTCTCCTCTGGTCTCTCTTACCTGTCTCTCTCCCGCCTTCTCAGGCTGTTTGTTCTGCAGAGCAGTTTCTGTCCTGCTCCGTTGAGTTTATCAGCCTGGCTGGCTGGCCCTGGTCTATAGTCCCTGGCTTCCCAAGAGGTGTGCTGAGCCAGCCCTGCTCCCCACCTCTCCTGCTCAGCCAATGCCCTGCTGGGGCTGGGGAGCCCTGCCAGGTCCCCCGGGTGCAGGGACTCGGGTCTGGGGTCACCTTCCTCTGCAGCACAAGCAACAGAATGAGGGTCATGGTGAGCAGATTGTGATCTTCGCTACTCCTCAAACATAAAAAGGAGTATTTACACAAGGATTTGACTTTTGTGTGATGTGATTTAGCTGAAAAAGAGCAAAGATAAACATTTCAGAGGTAAGTTTTTGTGTGTTTTTTTTTAAAAAATGCAGCTAATCTGCAACGGGCTTTCAGACATGTACCCTCAGATAATAAGGGGAAGATTGCTGCGTAAAAGAAAGCAAATGGGTGATCAGCATAAATCAGGCTCATTGATTCCACAGTGGCAAAAAACCCCAGCAAGCCAGCACTTTATTAATGTATGTGTAGTTATTGTGCTTTAGATCTGGCAAATGACATTCTTACTGGAATCCAAGATGCTGAGGAAACAGGAGGATTCTGCACTTCCCTCAAACTAAGCTGGTACTTGAAGTGACCTGAACCAAGTTTCCTATTTTCTCAAGTCCATATGTTTGTGAGAGTGTGAAGTTGAGGCATATACTTGTATAATGAAGTGTCCCTGCTCGTTTTTGGCGTGGGCCCAGCAAGTGCCACCCTGGGAAAGGAGCGGGGCAAGAAGGGTGACACCCTGCAGGACTGGGGATGGTGGCTGTGGCTCCTGTCACTGCAAGGTACCTCCTGCACCTCAGGCCCACGCTGTGGGAAAAGGGAGATGCAATCTGAACTCTTTAAGCTAGGAAGAGGTAGTTCAAAGGCAGTTATTTTTAAGAGCAAGTAGGCTTTCTTTTCTAGCCTAGTCAGAATGTGCTGTTTGCTAAAATAAATTACTGTCGTTACTGGCGGCTTCCCCACAGTGGGGCTGGATTTTAGGAATGAGAGACTCTAATTTGTTTACAGCCTTGCAATTACACATATGCTTTAAGAAAATAGCATCTTAGAACAAATCTGAATAAACATTATTCCCACATTAAAGTGGTTGTTAAAAAAACCCAGTGTGTGTATGGGGAATACAGAGCAAGTCAAGCAATGCAATAGTTGCTTTGAGGGAGGAGGTTGGTTGTGTTTGTTTTTTGTTCTTTTAACCTTGCAAACCGCCTAATTGGCAAAAGCTAATAATAGATGCCTAGTCCAAATGAGCATGAAGTGCACCACACAAAGGTGTTTATTAAGCAACGTGAGAAACTTGGCAAATTCCTGGAAAGCTGGATATTCAGAGCTGTGCGTAAAAAAAGATGACATTTTGCATAATTTAGAGAATGTGGGGAAATGTACTCATCAGAGCAGTCTAGCAAGTGAGTGAATGTCATGCGTGGATCTTTGTTATGAGTGTTCCCTCCACACACTTGTGAATTGTGTGGAAACAGAAAATACATCGTCTTGACTATGTAAGCCTTTGCCAGTAAATAGCTCAGCAAAATGCAATACAGGAAAGTTAAAGTCTTGCTTAGCACTACTAAGGATACCAGATTTAAAGTTTAAAAAAAAGTTGTCTCTAAGAGCTGTTCTGTTGCCACCCCATCTCTTCTAGATTGTGAGAAAGTACCACTGACACTGTTGATAAAAATGACTTTCAGGCCAGTATCCTTTCAGTTTTAAATCAAACTTGCCCTGCCCACATAATGAAAGCATGTGGAAGGGCAACCTCAAATTTTTTCCAGTCTTTGAGATGCATAAGTAAAGCTGGGTTTATTGGGCTGTCTTGGGTTCCTCTGCCTGGAGCTGAGTAAGAGCAGCTCTCTATCAGACTTATGCAGGGCAAAGGCTCATGTATGTCCCCTTTGGCACAGCTGACTCGTAATCTAGGACAGGTATGTTATCACCCAGGGAGCAAAGCCCGCCTTGGGAGCGGTGGGGACTGGCGCGGGAGAACATAAACCAGGACTCTGTGGCCTGAATTTGGATGTTTTGCAGGCTCTTTTTAGAAAAGGTACTCATCATTCTGGGCAGTGCACTAACCACAACCTCGAGTGAGTTCTTCTGGATCCCAAGCAATTAGCCTTCTCCTATAAAAAGCTAAAACATACTCTTGTGGATATTTTTAGACTACTCAGGTTTTGTTTTTTTTTCCTTCTGCATGTGAGAAAGAGGGCTATTGCCTGCCATATAATCATGGGGAAGAGAAATCTTGTGCATTGACTCACCAGCCCAAATGACAGCCATGGTGGAAGGCAACAGCAGGCGAGTTTGCCGGGAGGCAGTAGCACCAAGGACCTTGATCTTCTCGTGGAGCGGCTGTGTGCCATCCCTGACTTATGCCAGAGAAGGAGTGTGTGGCATTTCATGTCCCTTTTTGGATGGGGAGCAAAACTCAGTTCTCTAAATCTGATATTTGATGTGTAAGGCTTGATGGGTTGAGATTTTAAAATTTCAGTCTTTAAATCAAAGATATAATAGTATGTTTGATAAGGTTGACACCTGTAAAGAAACAATGAAATTATTTCAGAGGACTGTATTCTGGCATAATTGTTAGGAATAACGATTGACTACTTACCTAAGACTCCAAAAACCTTGATTTTATTCCTAGTCTACTGCTGGCCTAGGAGATGATTTTAAAGAAGTTACTTCGATGCTTAAGTTTCCCTGTCCTGTAATGGGTACAGTAAGTATCACTAGTTTTTTCCTTTTGCTTCAGGATTAATGTGGTAATCCTGATTAATGGATAATTCCATGTGCTTCTTCTTGCCCATGTTGAACTTTTATAACAATTCTTGGACTGTGTCCCAGGTTCCCTGGCCGCTCCCATTGTTTGGTGGGCAACCAGCTTTAATATCAGTTTTTTCTTTTAATGTATTTGTGGCATAACAGGCAAATACGGGTTGAGAATAAAATATACAGGCTAGATGTTTCTGCTAAAGCAATCAGTGAAGAAAAGGTTGGGAATGTCCTTTGGATATATTCTCCTGAGATATGTGTGGGACATTTCACAACTTGTAAAGCTTTTGTTTCCTGTTGGTACAAACAGGAGCATAGAGTGTTTGTACCAACAGGACAAGTGCATCTTAAAACGAAACTTTCTATTGTGGAGTGTAGTGTTGTGGAAGGAAGTAGATTCTGTAGCAGAGCAATTAATGAACAGACGAGACTCAGGCTTAATTAGCTCTATGCTGCTTGACCAGATTTCAAAACAGATGGCATTTGAAACTATGATAAAAGTGCCATTTTAACTTAAAGGAGTGAGTTGTAGAGATTGGGATAGGGATATATAAGTAAAAGATGAGGAAAAAATGTCTGGAGAGAGGGCACAAAATAATAAAAATATTTTGAAGAAAATATAAGAGCAATAAAATTTTATTCTAATTACCAAATAATAAGGCAACATTAAAGTTGAGATATACTGGCAGTCAGTTATTGCAATTACTATGTGTACAAGGGCTGCTCCATTTCAACTGTAAAACTGTTTTCAGCCTCTTCTCTGTGTGGACTAAAGGGTGGTCTACAAATATGATTTGTGATAGCTAAAACCTGTTCCACAAACAAAAAAAGTTACATGGCAAAGGAAATGTTGGTAGTGTAATTGCATTTAACTTGGGAACTCATCTGTCAGTGTTGGCATGTTATGTTTTTAAGTAATGTTGCTATGCTGATACAACTCTTTAGTGCAAATAAAAATGTTTACAGGATGTATCTTTTACCCCTATAGGGCATATAAGAAATGTTTATCTTGGTAAGGACTTCACCAGGATAACTAAAGGATGTATCTTGTGCTCAGGAAAAATACAAAAATGATGTACAGACCAAAACTTAGTTGTTTGTGCAGGATTCTTCTGAATCACCCTTCCCCAAGCCTGACTTAGCCACGAATCCTGATAGTTACGCCTCCCATATGAGTCATGTGGCATATAATTTCCAGATAAATTATGAAGTTACTTACAGAGCCTGGGTCTGAGTCTGGAGCTTCTACGAGCCCAGCTGTGTGTATGCCAGAGACATGTGGCTTGGGGTAAGTGGCTGTGGTAGGAGGCTGCAGAAAAGGTGCAACTACACTGCCACATTGTGCTTTTTACTCTTCTCTTGCTCTTGGAGAGGATTTTTCCTCATAACTTGAGCTTTGCCAGCACAATTTGCATGCAAGGAGCATTTGGTGACGTAGAGCCAATTATGTACTGTGGCAGAACACTCCTAGTCTAGACACCTCTATCTCCATATAAATACTGAAGGTGTAAATCACCTGGATAAATGAGTAATAATAATGAAAACCAGTCACAAACCCATTGTAGCCCACCTTTCCAGTGCTCCAAGGACTCATATGCTGTTGTTTAATTGGCATATGAAGCCTGTAAGAAGCAGTGCATTTATGTTTTTATTATTATGACTCTTTACCGCTGCAGGGAAAAGAAGTCTGCAAGGCTTGTGGTTTGGAATGGAAAAGAGAGAGGCATTTTCTAAAACCACTAGATAATCAAATTAAAAAATCTTTTTAATTGTTCCAGCCCTAGAGCTAGTTTTGGGCAATATGGGACCAATTAGATTATTAAACCCGCAGTTTCTGATCTCTATCAATTATTCTTACAGCTTGAACAGCCCAAGCCATTAGGAAGGTGATTTCGATTAGGTGTCTGTGGCTCCATCACCTCCCTCAGGTACAGTTACATCATTAAGGGGATGCTTCAGTAATGCCACAGTTAAATAGGCACAGTTTCTGCTTAAAATGGAGTTTAAATCTTTAATTAAGAGAGGAAAAAAGGTGTATAGTGTTCTCTCTTCCACTCCCTCTTCCTCCCCCCCCCCCTCCTCCTAAGTAGAAGAACATAGGTCTGGAAGATCTATTGAATTTTGTTTCCATGCAGAAGAGACACAAAAGACTTCCCTAAACCAAACTTATACTCGTTGTATTTATTGCACAATAGTTGGGATCCTTGGTGGACATGTGCTACAGAAAGAGAGCGGAAGACTCAGAACATTGGCAGTGTTGTAGCGAGGTCCTTTTTTTTCCCCTTTTTTTTTTTTTTTTTTTTTTCTTTTCCCCTCCTCCTCATGGAAGCTGAAGAAACGCTGCTATTCCAAGCAGGGGTTACAGGTCTTTATCTTTACTGCCCCTTCCCTCTTGCTTATGGTACCCTAATTAGCGAGTGTCTGGGGCCCCAGTGGGACTGGTCAGGCTTGGTGCTGCTTGTTGTGCTTCCTGTGACCTGGCTAAGGCCTGCTGGGACGAGATGTGGTGGTACAATTAAAATTGTTCTTACTCTTCTGGATCTCTCCACACTCCTCCCCAAAATAAGTGTGAAGTTTGTGCAGTGAAAATTGGTTATGTGTGAGTGTCTGAGGCTTTTAGGGTGTTAAAGGAGTGTGTCCTGTGAATTGAAACTGGTGTAGAGATGTCTTAACTCCCAAAGGTAGGTTTGTTTCTAGAGGTAAGGTGTTATTAGATCAGCTGATAAAGTTGGAGGAAAACAAGACAGATGATCTGGAAGGTCTGCATATCCACAAATTCACTTTCTTGAATTATTTCACTTAGCGTAATAAAAGATATTATATCTCTGCAAGCCTTGAATCTGTTTTGTCCTTAGACTATCTTAGCTATGATACCACTATTTCTTGACTGGTGACTCTTGCAGGTTAGGATGGTAACTGTACTGGTACGAAATATGGTATAACAAGTAGAATTTTTTTTATGGGGGGAATGTCTGTGGTTTTTTTCTTGGTGATTAAATTTTGAAGGTGTTCGAAAAACAAGTATTGCAAGAAGTCTGGTAAGTACATTTCAATACACCTTGCTTAGCACAAGTGCAGGATTCACTGAGGCATTTTCAAGAAGCACCACAAAAAACCTTTTTTTTTTTTTATTTAAAGCATGTGATGATTGTATGACTGCATGTAGTAGTGATGAAATCACTTAATTACACTTTAGAATCGTAACAGATGAATTTTATGGTTTACAGTCAAAACACAGTTGCAAAATGTTTCACTGTTCAACATGAATTTTAGTAACTAAAAGAGATTAGTTTTTAAAAGTTGTGTACATATGAAAGTAAATGACATACACGTGGAGAGAGGTAATATCTATAATTGGTATTCAAATTTGTATTCAAAGTGGTAGAAGTCAGACAGGTGCATCATGTACATTTTAAAATCTATAGTTCTGTTTTTTCAAAGCAGAGGAAAAATCAGTGAAATGGTTGAGCCAGTTTGTCCTTTGTCCTGAATCAGAGTATGGCCAGCGGGGAAAAGGGATTAGACAGCTACCTGCTTTCCTGTCCAGGAGCTCTGCCTCTGTTGAAGGTGTTGCTTTGCCTTTTGTAAAAGGGGAACGGGCCAGTGCTTCTGCTTTTCTGCTGCCAGTATACACAGCTTGGGAACAAATTATGGCCCCCAGGGAGGCAGCCTCTTACCATTCTACACTAAGGACAGATTGCTTCCCTCTGAAACAATGGGAGAAGCAAAGCAGAAATTCTCTCTAGTTTGTCCTTTGCTACATGCAGCCTATTCTTGAAACAGCCCATTCACGCAGCCTCGGGTCAGAGTATCTCCTCATCCAGATTTCTGTGATTGTATTGTTTTAAGTAATTTTAATGTTTTCCATAAGCTAAAACACTGCAGTAATTGCTAGTTTTTTCTCTTTTAGATGCTCTTGTTCACTAATTAATAAACGAAACTCTTGACAGTCATCTGTAGAAAGTGGCTCCACTTCACTGCCCTGTTTTCCAGATAGCCAGTCGACGGAGAGAAAAGAAGAAATGGTGGGAACAGAAAAGCACTGTGAGCAACTTCCTAAACAGGAAAGATCAGATGTACAAAGCCAAGATCGTGCTAGTACTAGTCCGGTGCTACCAGAGTCTGCCAAATTTGCAGCACTGTAAGGCCAGTTTACTTTACAATTTTGTACTTCAAAGATATGATGTAAGCTGTTTTGTTTCACTGAGTAGAAATGACATAAACTTTTAATTAACCTCTCTTTCTTTTTGTTTTATTGAGAACAAGAAAAAAGTTCCTCATAGTAGTTTTGAAACATTTTTGTGTCAAGTTACCAGGGCAACAGGCAAAGGCAGATAATCTACCGGGTAACTTCTCAGCAAGACAGTTCTGTCTTGCAAGTAATAAGCGGACCTGAGGCATCTGTGCAAGATGAGCTCTCCGTGGATGCAATGCATGTGTTCATAGATGAAAATGGTGAGTTTCTGTACTTGAAATAATTACAACATGTGAGGAAATTTCCAAAGAAACTTTAGATGCCCTGGAAGGATATTTCTCTTGTCTGTTACTGATTACATGTTTTTCCAAGTGCATGAAAGAAAATGGCTTAGGAATTTTAAGTCAGATCAGCGATAACTAGAGTTTTCAAAAGCCACCAGCGACCATCACAGACCTGAGGCTTATACACTGTATGATGTTTATTTTCCAAACATTGTGCTCAAAAAAATGCCAGCTAGACCAGAAGATGAATTCTGTCTTTGCAGAAGAATCCCTGGTGCTCTTTGCCTGGTGAGGAGTTTTGCACTGGCCTGCCTGGGCAAAATGTTCCTCTTTTTTACTGTTTGTTCTTCATTTGTCTCAGACTGAACTCTCTCTGATAACATGGTCGTTGCTGTGTTCAGATTTGTGGTCTGCTACCCCTTTCTAGAGAATTAATGAGTTACCTAGTCTTGCCCTGTGCCTGTGCTTGGGATGCTGCTGCTCTGCAGCTATTCCTGGAGGCTGAAGCTCTAATATACTTGGTGGTGATTTCTTTGAACTCCATATGGTGCCCTGTGAGCTACTGGCCTGTACCTCTGAAAGGCAGCCGTCCCAAAAGCTGGGTTTCCCTTAAAGCTGCCTTCAAAACCAATGTGGAATGAGTGCTCGTGGTAGCTGGGTTTGTGACCCCAGAGAAGCTTGGGTATTCTGCCAGTTCCTCCTGGTGCCACTTACAGCCCCTGGTGCTCTATGGGGCTAAAAGCAGCAGCTGCCAGTCAGGCAGATGGCATGACCTGGGTCAATAAGCAGCGACCCATCACTTTCTGCTGCTTATGCAAGGAGGGAGTAGCAGTGGCTACACTTTCAGCAGAATTTTCCCCTGCTTTGTACCTCCTGACCTCATTTTTGTGAACTGAAAGAAAAAATATCTCATGACTTCACATTTTACAGTGAACTTACATTGATAGATGGGCTTTGCATATACTTTATGTACCTTTTTAAATTTTCACTGTAACTTCTGTGTTTTGATTTGTCTCGAGTTTTCAGTTGTTGAAATATTAATTCGCTTTCTGAATCTAAAGTAATTGTAGTGCACAGGCTGAAAATTAGACTTATAAATGTGCCTGACTTAAAATGTTTTACAAATTTTATGAAATACACATATGATCATATCACTGAACTATTCTATTTTTCTTTATATTTTCTGAAGGGGAAATTCGATCCTGTTATTTGAAGGCTGGCTGTCAGAAGGAAGGAAATTTTCGGCATCAGCTATCAAATTGTGATTGTATTTCGAATGCTCAGTAAGTAAGCCCTTATTTTTAGAAATGTTAAAAGTTTCCATTGCTAGAAGCTATGAAACTGATTGTAGCTGTGAAAGATGCATATGAAGAGAAGTGATGGAGAATAAATATGCTCACCTATTCTAGAGACATCAAAGCATGCATTTTTTGTTCTCTGCTAAACAGTGACTGGTTTGTAAGAATACTGATAAGGAAAACTGAAAAAGTAACAAAGCACACTTTCTCGGAATAGCCAAAGTCAAGGGTGGTGATTATAAATAAGACCATAAATAAAATAAAGTGAGTGGGACCAGTAAGGGTTATCAGCTATTCTCTCAACCTTGTCTTGCTCGCTTCCTGTGCCTGTTGTGTCCTTTGCAGGTTTTAAGTGCTGTCAGTATCAGCCAGTAACACTGTTTCCTGTGGATTCTAGCAGCAGAGCCTTTCATCTTGCATAAAATCTCTAATGATATTTTACCACTCTGAAAATATATCTGAACTATTTTCTTTTTTCAAAGATCTTTTTGGAGTGATCCACATAAATCCCATGTTCATGACTGTGGTTTCCCTACTCTCCTATGTGATCTGTTGTTTGCATAACTGTAAAAAGAATTTTAATTATCCACAAGGGTTTTTTTTATTAAATGATTTTGTGGTTTTTGTACTGTTGTACAGCATTTGGAAAAGTTGAGCTGGGGGTGAAAAGGATCATAGTTAATAGTAAATATTGTTCTTCAAGTTTTTGGCTTTCAGTTGAGACTTTTGAAAAGCTTGGGACCATGTTAACAGTGTTAGCATTTTGGATAGAATCCTGTTATGAGAGTCATGAGAATAATGCTTTTAATAGTCAGTAGATGAGGATTAAAAAATAATAATATTTTGAGTTCATCTACACCAGAAATGCTCTATTTGTGTTTGGCACAGCCCCCTCTCCTTCCCCCCCTCCCCTCCCTGACACCCCCCCCCCCCTCGCAAAAAGAAAACAAACCACCAAAACAACCAAACCTATTAAGAGTTCAGTTTTGATCTTAAAATCAAACATTTTTCTTTGGGGGCTATTTAACTCTTGCAACTTTCTTTGTTTCACCTTGCACAGAGTACTCCTCTCCTCCCCCATCATATAACTGTGAACTTGAATCTGTCCTAAATTCAGAAATAGTTTACTGTCCCCTGACATTTATTAGTTAATCTGGTTTTTATCAAAAGAAGAATAATCTTCCTTGTCATATAAGTAATCCTTCTGAATCTGATTTTGCTAGTTGGCTAGATGCTTATGTGATGTCTCTCTACTATGTTAAGTACTGTTTTTCAGTTTGAGGTTTGCAGAGCTCCAGGGATGTGAATCATTTTTAAGGAGTCTGCTAAACGTTGTTGACGAAAGCAAGTCCAGGTAGTCTTTGCAGCCATTTACATCCACTTAATTTCTGAAGATCAGCACCTTTGCCTCAAATTTCAGAGTATAGTGAAAGTTCAGACTGGGGAACAAATCAAGGCAGCAAAGACAAGAGGGTTCCCAGGACTGTTTCTATATGGGAACACAGGACACAAGAGCTTTTGCAAGAACAGAGCAGCATGAAGGAAAGTTTACATGCAACTGAAAGCAGAAGTTCACATGGAAAAACAAGGAAGGAGGACAAGGAAGCATGAGGCGTGCCCAAGCTGGTTTTTGCAAGGACAGTTTGTAATATGATTAGGTCAAAGAGATTAGTGAGAGCTGCTTGTTCATTGGGCAGTTCCTACCATCTGTGCATATATTGAAAGACAGTATGGGAAGGGAAGGGTTGTGTTTTTATTTTTCTTCATGTGTTCACCATCAAATAATTTTGTATTTAGAAAATACAGAACGCCACCTATAGAAAACAGAGGGGCAAATCTTCTTTAACGACAGTTTAGGAATGATGCATCTTTCCTTTCCCTTTCTCCCATCCCACCTGCAAGCATGCACATCACTCATGTCAGATTAGTTTCTTATCCATGGTTAAAGATAAGCTAAATAATCACGGTTATTAACTAATAACCTTTATATTACTGAACAAAAAGGAAAATAAGATAAAGCACACAGCATAATCAATGATTGCTTCAGTTACGGTCTCTTCTGTCTGCAGAGAGTTCTCAACAGAAATTATTCTCTTGAGGTTGAGTCCTACTCTGGTGGAGTTGTTCATTGTGTGAGTAATCTGAAGAAACAGGACATGCTGCTGTTATGAAAGGATATTAGAAGAGAGACATGCAAGATGTCCTTAGCCCATCTCCAAGCCTATCAAAAATCATAGAATCATTCAAGTTGGAAAAGACCCTTGGGATCATCGAGTCCAACCATCAACCCTGCTCTACAAAGTTCTCCCCTACACCATATTCCCCAACATCACATCTAATGACTCAAACACATTCAGGGATGTTGACTTAACCACCTCCCTGGGCAGCCTATTCCAGTGTCTGACCGCTCTTTCTGTGAAGAATTTTTTTCCTAATGTTCAGCCTAAACGTACCCTGTTGCAGCTTGAAACCATTCCCTCTTGTTCTATCTCTAATTACCTGCAAGTAGAGACCAGCAACAAGCTCTCTACAATGTCCTTTCAAGTAGTTGTAAAGAGTGATGAGGTCTCCCCTCAGCCTCCTCTTCCTCAAACTAAACAGTCCCAGCTC
>JAOQGH010000023.1:41953324-42022000 GCA_025769975.1 Gallinago jamesoni
TCTCACCAGAGCAGAGTAAAGTGGGAGAATCACTTCTCTGGACCTGCTGGCAACACTTCTTTTGATGCAGCCCAGGAGGATAATGAGCCATGCAAATTAAATTTTATGAAATCAAAGGGTGCAGGAGAAAATTAATGCCTGGACATAAGAGGTGGCATCCTCCTTGAATAGGAGGGATAGGGTTTTGATCTCAGGGAGCCCAGATTTCAGAATCTAGAATAAGCTTATGGAGAACAATTGATAGGTCTGCAGTAGATGTATATAAGCTCTTAAAACACTTTCCACCAATCATGCTTGCTTTCTAGTGTTAAGACTAAGCTGCTTCTAAAGGGAAAAAGTCAAACTGAGTTCAGCCAGTGGGGTAACTATGTGGATGTGCATGGATCATAGCCTGATGTTCTCATCTACAAAGTGGAGAATTGGTGCAGGCCAGGTGATGACAAGAGGCCTCTTGCTTTGCGGGTATCGCTGGGGGAAGCACCAGGACGCTGGCTTGCCTGGAGCTGTGGCATTTCTGGGTGATACTGCAGCTGGTAAAGGGGGCAGGAGTTCTGACTGGGGAGGGTATGAACTCTGGCTGGTTTGTCAAGAATAATGTCTTAAGAATTGGCCATAGATAAATATCTTTTAACTAAGTTATGCAAAACCGGAGAAGGTATTTAAATATTAGTCAAAAGGAGCCATTAAATAAAGCCTTGAGGCAGATTAATTAATATTTCAGGATCTTAAATTCAAATTATAGCTTGCTGTTTCTGTCTATTGAGTCCTACTATTGTCTGCTCTACTAGTGAGATCTTAACTGGTCTGGCATTTCACAACAGTTTATTAGGACCTGAAATTAATGTTGTATTTCTATGGTCTGTAAACATTTTACCTTCTTGGCATGGCTTCTGAAATCCATTTCTCACAAATAACGCAAAGTCTTAACAATGCTGCTCTGTCACAGAAGTGATGCTGTGATACGTTTCTTTGTCACTTTTGCACACTTTCTGCTCTTTCTTTGCTGGTTAAAGGCCTGGGTGGACAACCCAAGAGAAGGAAAATTGACTAGAATGTGCCAGAGAAAGCAGATATCCAAATCTGAAGGAGTCTGTGCTTTTTTCCTTCAGAGGCTCTTTGACATTGGAAGCCACACTGTTTGAGGAAATTCACAAGATACAAACATCAGCGATCACTTCTTTTTGGCTCTGCAGTGTTGTGAGATGATCTCTTAAGTATTCTACAGTTTATCGATGTTAATATATATTCCACTAGATTCTAATTTTTTAAAAATTATTTTATGGTCCTCAGGAATATGGTTTAGTGATTTTTATTTCTTTTTTTTTTTTTGTCAGTTAGGTTGATGGTTGGACTAGATGATCTTTAAGGTCCCCTCCAACCTAGATGATTTATGATTCTATTTTCAACTGTAGTTGGTCTAATGACAGATATTATGTCTACCCGCAGTCCTTGTCCCAGAAATTTTCAGAGCCTCTTAAATGTAGTATAAACAGTCACTTATTAATAATTTTTAAAATTATCTTTTAATTCTGCCAAAGGTTACAGAGAATTAAAATTGTTTCAAATTATCTCCATATCTGTGTCTCACCAAATTGTCTCTCTGTGGTCCAGCAATCCAGCTTTTAAAATATTTAAAAGCTTAAGTTAGCCAAGTTAAATTTAACAGAGGTTTTTATGTTGTAATGATCACCAAAAATAAGATACTTCCTTTTCCCTCTCAACTCTCATTTGGCAGGTGATACTGAATTTGGTAAGTTATTTAAATGTTGGCAGGTAGCTAATCAATTGCCCAATTGTTGTCCATATACATACCCTGACCCCGCTTTTGTCTGTTATCTTGTCAGCAACACCTCTTACCAGCAGTCTCTGTGGAATGGGTTCCCTGCTGAGCTAATTGCCTCCAAATTTGATACTCCCATTACCTTGCCACCTTCACCTCTAGCTATAAATTGCTTTGTGTCAGTCTTTGACAAGAGAAAGTGTAAACTGCATTCTCAGCTCATGGATTACCTTAGACATTAGTTACAGAAGGATCGTTTGAATCTGTTTCAGAATGAGAAATTGGAAATAGCTTTCTCATCCTGAATTCCATTCTTCTTAATGCCCTTAATGTCCCATTGCATTAAGTTCTTTACCAGCCTCTGTCTCTCTTACAGTGAATCCTTAACTTTTCTATGCCGTGTGGTTTGGGTATGTTCTTGGCTTCTGGGAAGGGAGGTAAAACAGGTGCCTCACGCAAGTATGAACTGCCTTTTTGTGTGGTTAGTTTTACTTCTCACCAAATGTTCACTGTTTAACATCTTACCTCTATAGAACAGTTACAATTTCAAGTCAAAATTCTTCCCATTAGATTTGGTGATACAAAGTAAATCCCGTAATCATTACCAGTAACACATCCATAAATATATGAGGTGTAAGGATGTACAAATTAAAGCATTGCTAGAAGTCTATAGCTGTTTCCTGGCATGAGGAGAAACAAGTTGGAGTTAATAAAAGTCGTGTTTATATGGGGGTGTCACTGACACACCTTTTCTGTCTGCCACACTATGACAGAAAGCAGATGTTTCTGCTTTCCCTTTTCCCAGGAATGTCTCTACTTACCTTGAATGTCTCTTGTAATTAAATAACTGAGTCAGTTTTGATAAGCAGTCAAAAAGACAAATGTGAGCTACTGTGTTATCCAGGTATTTCATGTGAAGTGGCTCATAAATACCAGTGAAAGCTTAAATCCCTAAAATTACAGTAATGGTAATAATAGGATTAATAATTTTTCCATTATATGCATGATCCACCCCCAGTAGAGAGGCTAATTGAGCCATAAGTTATGGATCAATGCCAATATATAAACTTAACAGCAACCATATATTCTGTGCATACTTGCTGTATAAGGCTAATACATTTTTAAGCATTTCACTACTTTTCTAAATGTGCTTTCTTTTCATGCTGGCTTTCTGGTTTAGAAGGTTGAGCAACCTTAGCATGTGTGTACATACATATTGAAGAAAAATGTGCCTGTATTTGATATCTCTCAGTAATGTAGCTTTCCTCAACATGCATTTGAAAAACTGTCCTGTCTTTCTTAGTGACTTGAATATAAGAGGTGGGTCTATAGGCACGTTATCCTTCCTGGTTTTACATCTATTAAAAAATCTGTTCAACTAATGTCAACTGTTGTAATTTCTTTTCTCAAGTATCAAGTACTAAAATAAAATACTGCCTGAATGTATAGCTTACAAAATTTGAATATTTGATCACTCTTTTCGATGATGAGTGAGGCAATCCCTTTGTAATTCTGCGATAGAGCTCAGAACCCCCTCCTTTTCTTCTTTCACTTACATTGCAAAAGATAGAACAACTAAGCTTAAAATAACCTTGAGGGCACTAATGAAACGCACTTTACTATTTTGATAGTTTCTACACAGTTTTGCTCCTACCAAGGATGTATTCCAAATTTTTACTGTGTGTAAAATTGTGTTGTTAGTCGTGTTGGAGAAACCTTGGATACAACATCCAATACCAAAGTGTAATACTTAGATATAGATTTGTTAAATGACTGGCTATATTCACATGATAATCCTTGAAATGCTCTAATGATTACACATTCAGATTATTGGTTCTTTCTTTTTTGCTGCTTCAAATAATTTTGCCAATATTCCCAATGAGGAATGAACTATCATGGTACCTTCATGGTACTGTTGGGAGCAGATCACGGGTGTGATAGCATGGTGATGTTGTGAAAATTGGATATTTTCCTCCCTAAATTTTACTGATGATCTGTCATCGTGCCCCACCCCTGGAAGCGTTCAAGGCCAGGCTGGACGGGCCTTTGAGCAACCTGCTCTAGTGCAAGGTGTCCCTGCCCATGGCAGGGGGGGTTGGAACTAGATGATTTTTAAGGTCACTCTCAACCCAAACTATTTGATGATTGTACGATTTTTATTGCAGCATAGCATTTTGCCAGCTAATGTGAACAAATTTAGTTTCAAGAGGGGCCCGGTTTATTTCCAAAAATAGTTTGCATTTTTCCCGTGCTGTTTTGCTCAGGCAAATTGCAGCCCATCTCTGACACGTTCATGAGTATTCAGATCTGAGATGAGAACAGGTCATCAAACGTCCCTGAAAAGCGTGTCAGTGTAGGGTCATGCTAGATACTCAATGGTGTTTATGGGTATTTGAGCACTCTTCTCTGTATCCTTGCTTTTCTTTCCGCTGCCTTTGGTGTGTGTAGACACGTATGTGCTATGGTTAACTACAATTCAAAAAATACAGAAGATGGTCCACACACAAAATTCTGATGTGGATATATCCATACCGACCCAGGAATGTTCCCTGTGTTAGCTGAAAAACTGAGATGTGTGTAGCTACAAGGGAAAATGTTGGTTTTGGGGTTTTTTATTTATTTTTGTGTGGAGGTTTTTTTCTGAAGTAGAAAAAAAGCAAAGGGCTGCGTTTTGAGGATAGGCCAATTCTGTCTCTCAAGTCAAGTATTAGATCTTCTAAAGCCAACTGGAGTTGTGCCCACACAAGTTGTGGAAGTGTTTGGCCATTTATCTTTCTTTCAAGAAATTCTCTGGGTTTTAGAGAATGAAATTTATAAGAATACAGCTGGTATTATTGAGCCCATTTCCTTCTGTGTTAAATTCCTGAGAAGAAAAACATATTGAAACTCCCAGTTCTGTGCAAGATGCACGTTATACATATGCATTGACTTTAAAAGGATAGAATTGGTGTCTGTTCAGAACAATCCAAATTTTTACCGACAGTGATTCAACTTTGTGATGCAAAAGCCTTTGATTAATTTAAATGCATATTTAGGTTTAAGTGCTGGACCTCTTGCTGCAGTTTGTCACTTCATGAATCTGGCAACAGTCAGCCATAAATTGCATCAGGAGGCTGCTGTGCTGCATATGTCTAATAGAAGCTGGAGTTTAAAATAAATATGTAAGATAGGCCACAGGAATGGATGTATGGCATGCAGCTGAAATACTTGAGAACTGGAGCAGAAAGAATGATTCCCCAGCCCTGAGAAAAAAACCTCATCTTTCTATCTTAACTGTAGATTCTCCTTCCTGCCTAAGTGCCACTTTGGCTTTCACGTGAAATCAGTTGTATACATACACACCTAACTTGCCATATACCTTTTAAGAATACAGTTATTCTAGTTTGAGCCTTCTCCTGCTTTCTTGGTAATGTACCTTTTAAAATTTATTTATGTAATTAAAATAATATAATTTTATGCACATATAGAATTATATTTACATATTAATTTATTAATACAATAATGTATTGTGGAGTCTTCTTCTGAGGAGATGTTCAAGACCTGCCTTGATGCAGTCTTGAGTAATGTGCTCTAGGCAATCCTGCTTTGGCAGGGGACTAGGTGATCTCTAGAAGGTCCCTTCCAACTCCAACAATTCTGTGATTCTGTATGTTTTATTATCCCATGTGTTTCATCCATACCAGTACAATTCGTGCATTCATATTGTACTTTGCGTGTTCTATCTGAGCAATTGATCCTCTAGACACCTCATTTTTTTTAGATGAGGCTCTGACACTAAAACCAGGCTTCGAAGAAGTTGCTTTGAAGTACTAGCAAGTACTAAGAAAATAATTTAAGTAACTTGGCAGTATAGCTGTGGAGTGCTAGTGTTTCTGGCCCTGGGCAAAAGAGAGAACTTCAGATCAATGAGTTAACTTATTTGATTTACATTCACACGCCTGAATAAGCTGTTGGAGTGCATTATACTATATGAAAGTATCTATTTGAAAGCCTTAGTGGTACTGTATGTCTTCTGTATAAATCCATTAATACTTTAATATATTCACCACGGGAAAACTCCCTGAACTTTTGTGGTTTATTCCTCATAGGAGAAAATGAGCTTATAAGTAGGTATTTTTTAAAATTTATTTTTAGTGTTTCAAAATGCCATTTTAGAATTCCAAAATACTGTATCGCTAAAACAGCTTCGTATTTCTCAGCAAGGTGACCAAAGTAACAAAGATCACCCACTGCTCTTGTAATAGGCTGCTGACTTTTAAACGTTTCTTAAAGCTGCTTGGCAGGTTGTGCAGTTCTGCAGCTGAGCATATTTTGAGATGGATGCGACAAATATTATATAGTTCCTTTTGGGATTCAGTGATTTCAGATGAGCCAGTCACCCGAGTGTAGTGCTGCTTGAACACATAAATGAGCGTGGTGTGTGCATGTACATGCTGAAAATGATAATGTTTGAATTATAATAAAGCCATCGGTCTTTTTCCTGAAAAGTACTCTTTACTAAAAAACTCGGTAGCATTTTCTTTTCTGCCTTCCTAACTAGTTAGGGACAGGAGGAAACTCTCATGTTAGCTTAGCCAGTTAAAATCCTTCTCTGTATTTGCAGGGGTTTTAGTCCCTCTCACTCTGTGAACACAGAGCAGGCAAGTCAGTGTTTTCAACAGAGTGAGACTCAGAGATTAGAGGGGGCCATCCTGCCACAGGATGGCAGCAAAATCCTGCTCAGGACTAGGAGTTGCAGTAGTCCTTCAGCTTTCGGGACTGGCTTTTATTCCCTCTCTTCACTCCTTTCATAAGGAGAGCTAAACCAGAAAACTGGAGATAATGGAACCGTGGGTGCTGTTAATGCATTAATTCCAGTAAAGCTGCATCTTCTCAAAATGCATCCTCTACTTTATTAGCTAGTACATGCTCTTTATTTTTAAAGCTAGTACATATATATATGCTCTGAAATTTAATAGGCTTATAAATTATCAATTTACATGCTTGTTAACGATATAAAAATCCAAATACAGAGAAGTAAGGGTGTACTGAGTGGAGCCCATTCTTACAATGCCTAAGTAAGGTGGAGTGCTTAACTTCCTGCCTTCGTACTGCCTGCAGCACGACTGGTAATGTGCTCAGCACATTTTCTGTCCATAAGCAGTATCTGACTTAATAAACTTAATATGTACCACTGCTCATTTTGTAGTCCATTGCAAAACTTCAGCAGTGATCTTGTATCCTTTTCTGTCAGTAAATCAGTAGATCCAGCTTTCTCATCTGTAAACTGGGATGTTCTGCCTTATTATTGTTAGAGGTGTTATCCTTACTAGTTAAAATAAATCGTGTTACATGAGTAGCAAAATGTGAACAAGATTTAAGAGAGATGTCATCTTTTAACTTGAGTTCCCCTAAGCACTACTCACTAAGGGAAGTTAAAATAGGTGTTCTAAATTGATTGTATTCTTTACAAAACTATTGATTTCTTACCAAAAAAAGTGAAGATTGTCTCCTCTTTGTGTTTTTTCCATGTTTGCTATGATGCCATTTGTCACATAATTATCCAATATTAATGCTGCTCTCACTTTTGCATATTTCAGTTTTCTTACATACTTTTAAGTTGCTTTTTTTTTTTTTTTTTTAAGTCTTGCTATTTAGTATTACAGCTGAGAACTGTAAATCCTCTGCTGCTTTAAAAGGCAATATTCACAAGCAGTGGATTTAATCTCAGTCCTGAATTGTGCAATACTGCGGTCAGATTAATGCTGGCAGCTGTGTAGTGGAGACCTAATGAGCAATGAGTAGAGGCGTAGCAAGAGACCTGTGTGATGAAGTGTAAAAGCAATTGGGGACATGAAATAGCAGGGAGGCCATTTTACATGAGAAGGAGGAAAGCTACTGAGGTGGTGGTAAGAAGACAGCAGCAATGGCATCCAGTAACGGAGACACCGTGGGGGAGTTACAGGCTGCTCTTGATCCAGTATTTTCAACACTTTGTACCACAAACTGACTATTTTGAAAGGGAAGAAAAGGGTATTTGGAGTTCCTGTTGTGTTGTTAGCACCAGCAGGCTTGTACAGTTGGGTTGCTCGGGTCTCAATTCAAGTACTTTGAATGCACCAGGGACCAATAACTGCCCATCGGATACACAGAAAAGGAGCTTTCCAGCTCTGAACTTCACTCTGGCTCATCAAACATCCCAGCCATAGCTGCCTCGACTTCAGTGGTGTTTTAGTGAGTATCACAAATAGCTATATTATCATCACTGTGTATATTTGTTACAAGCTGTTAGGTTTTGTAGTGACCCAGGCAGCTGCCTGAAGCTGTCTAGTGGTTTTGGGCACACGAGGACCAAGAGGAAGTTGCTTTGTTAGTGTGACTGTTGTGATGCTGGTTACAGGGTTCCTTATCCTTTCTCCTATATGCAGGTTAAAATAGAATTTAGCCGAGCCCTGCAAAACTACTTTATTAACTAGGAATTCTTAGTAATTGTGTGGTGTGCCTGTATAATGAGCTTACTTTGAGAGGAGTTCAGACTCCAGGCTAGTTCATCCTTAACAAAGGGGATGACTTTGGCTGGGTTACATTTGAATGGCCTGGGCCAAATTGTCAGCTGTATAAAACAACTGTCGCAAAATAATTAGAGAGGGAGGAGGAGGATTTTTCCAGTGCTGTATGGTTATACGAAAACATTTTCAGTGTTGTATGATTGCTCAACTAGCTTATGTTTACCCAGTGTTCTTACAAAACTGAATTGTGAGCCAAAAAAAAATTCCTGACTTTATAATCAGTTATCGGTAGAGGGTGCTATGTATCTTTTGCATTTGATCTGCACTGGTTGTGTGTTTATCGAATATATTTTTAGTTGCTAATTTATTATTCAAAATTTAGTTCAATTATACCTTTGCTTACATTAGTGGTGCAGTTTAGTGTAGTAGATCTTGATAACATTAATTTGATTCTGCAAATGAACAGATTTTCTATTTAGCAAGATTCCATGTTATACTGCGATCAGCTCTGTTGTAATGATTTTATGATTAGAGAGTGTTTGCTCCTATTTATATGTGGTAATAAATTTGTGGAATCTAGTTTATAGGCTTACAAAAACACAAACACGCCATCGCATTTCTTACTGGTATTTGCTATCAATGTGATAACGATGTCATCAGACAAGATGTGCAGCTTCTAAGTAGCTGTGCAAGCGATTCAGCATCAGGGGGGTAGCAAGTGAATGTCAGAAGGAGGTTGAGTGGAAAATAGGGATCAAGAGGGGAAAAAAATCCCAGCAAACATGAGATGAGGGAAGCAGAAAATAAGGAAAGAGTAAGAAGAGATACAGAGAGGTGAGGCTGATGAATAAAAGGCAAAGGAGGTAGATGAAGGCCAGATGACTACTTCTGGTTTTGGAATTGATGCTTTGCTAGCTCTGTCTTCCCAATTTCTTTGCTGTAATTGCCTTTTCAGGCCTATGAAGTTTTCAGCTTTTTCCCACAGTCAGTCCCAGCTGCTTGTGGGCTCTTCTGCTGGTTGCTGATAGGTGGAACTATGATTTTTTTTTTCTTTTTTTTTTTTTTCTGTAAACAGAAAACAGACTATGGGCTCTCTTGGCTTTTCAGTTATCTTCAAGTCTGGTGGGAGATGATTTGATCGAAGTTTTTTCTTGGAAGAAATCTTATGAGTAAAGGAATTTTGATTTCTGAGAACTGATAGAGTACCAGGGGAATATATTGGCCTATCTGTCTGTCCTTCTGCCACTTCCATTCTTGGGAATGTGGGAAGACAGATGTGGTCCAATCCAGAAATACTCTTGACTCCACTTGGCTTTTGTAGAAAGACAGTTAAAGATGCAGAAAGTTATTGGAGATTAAGACTTCATTTAGGAAGGTGTGAGCAGCCACTGTTCTATTCCTCTGCTGTTTCGGGCAGGAACTCCTAGGGTAACATTCCTGTGTATCTTGGGCTACACTTGTGGTTTTTTTTTCCTGCTGTGAACAGGGAGTCTCACCCACAATGACAAGGAACAGGTCAGCTTACCCTGAGGAAACAAACAAACAAAAAAATTCCATTGCCTTCTTTCAAGCTGGCCACAGTCACGTTTGAGTAGGGACCTTCAGAATATGCAAAAGGCATGGCTGTCCTCTGTAGTCCTTATGTGTGGGAATCTTCCTCCTGGGAGGCATCCCCCTAGACTTCCTCCCCTTTCTGCCTGCCTAAATCTGTTGATTGAGGTCCAGGACCTTGGATCTGTTCTATATTCTTTTGTTATTGACTGCTGACAAGGTGCTGAACAAGACCCATAAAGGAGACATGTTCTCATGGAGGGCTGCCTTGCAGCTGGAACATCAAGTGGGTTGGACCAAGTCCTCGTTTCCTAGTACTGTCCGAAGGGAACATGACAGCTGTCCTGACTCAGTGGAGCAGATCATGCTTCTGCCTGTAGCAGGAGGAGTGGGGAGTGCAGGGGGGAAGCCATTAGGGTCAGGAAACATGGAATGCTCTCATTGCAAAGGCAACAAGGGTTACGTGACAGGCCTTGGGAATTGGTGCCCAAAGGCAAGGAAGGTTGAGTTCACTAAAATTAATAAGGAGGCTTGGGGGCAACCGCAGGGTGTACAAGATGAGTTTTATTCTCTGCCCTACCACAGACTTTCTGGCTGACTGTAGGCAGATCGCTCGTTTCCTCCTGCATGTCTTTCCTTTATGGAAAATAAGAGCAATAGGTACTGACTACCTTGCATGAGCACCAAGGTGCTTTTACCTCATGCAGATAGAAAAGTAATGAGAGCCCAAGGCAGGCATCCAGAGGCAGGGGGGTAATGAGCTCAGAGCAGGGAACCTGATGTATAAATGCCATTTGGAAGAGAATAAGCAAGGAGTATTAAAAATAGATCTCTTTCCCAAGTAACAATTATTTCATCTCAATATAGTTCTTGCTGAGGCTCAGTCAGTCGTGTCACGGTAGCACACCAACAGGTATCGCTGCTGTAAGTGTGGAAGGTTTCCTCAAGTACACTTCTAAAGTGCTGTATCCGCAACATAAAGCAGTAAACACAGGAAAAAAAAATAATAGCATTTTTCCCAGGGCCCTCCAAAGGTGAGTTTATGCTAAATATGAGGGATATCTGAGCTAGCCTTATGTAAATTAGCACATGTATTGCTGTCATCTTGCTAGGGCAGAAGGAAGTTCTCTTAGCTTGAATTCCAGGAATTCAATTCTAGCTGGGAATAATTAATACCCACCGAATTCAGTGCAGGTGAGGCCAGACTAGCTTGGTATGTAAGTGAGCTCGTTTGAAAGCTAATTCAGGATCTCTGCAGTAGCTACCCTGCAGTTTTGCTCTGTAGATGAGCAGCTCTTGACCTGAATTATCATCAGTGGGCAGAAAAAGGCACTTCTGAAGTGTGATTCATTGTAGCTGTTCATCTCAGGATGAGAAAAATTAGGTTACAGAAGTATCTGCTTTTCTGTGGTGAATGTAGTAGACCACTGTATCTAAATTTTGTGTGTTATCTGCTTTGTGGGCCTGGGCTACATTTCAGGTATGGAGGTGGAAGGCTTCATGTCCTGGGAGCCAACCAGTAATGTAATTACAGGCTTCAGAAGTACTAGGAAAATACTGGCTTTTAAAATGATCTCTTTCCTTTCTCTTCTCTGTGCACAGTGAAATACAGTTCAGCTCCTCTAGTACTACCACTTCAGAGAGCCAAGAACCATCTTCCGGAGATCAAGCAGCAAGCGCTCTTCAGCAGCAGCTCCTATTGATGGTGGCACGAAGGACCCTTTCAGAAAGCCCACGGGTACATTGTAATATCTCAGTTTCTAGCATTTTGATAAACTGCTTTATAAACAAATGCTGCAGGCTTGTTCCTGAGACAGTTTTGTTGATTTTCTATACTGTTTTGCCCGGTACTGCTCACGTGGGAGAAGATGTATTTTGTGTTGATGGATGTAATTCAGCTGCTTTCTACTGACACTGAGTAGTGTCCTAGGGGAGTACTTAAAGACTCTATCACCTAAACAGTTGATCTTCTATCTTCCATCTTATTTCACTTGGAAGAAAGAGGATGCAGCTGTTAAGATTTTAGACTCACCACCGGATTTTAGTAGTATGATGTGTTTACTCCAGATTCATTAGTATCCTAAAACCACATGTCTGGTTTCACTTTTCTGAATTGGGGAGCCAGACTTCTGGATGTCTGTTGTGGAACATCACAGCCATCTCTTCAATGCA
This sequence comes from Gallinago jamesoni, assembly GCA_025769975.1. Lineage (NCBI taxonomy): Eukaryota > Metazoa > Chordata > Aves > Charadriiformes > Scolopacidae > Gallinago > Gallinago jamesoni. The sequence continues at coordinate 41,965,316 of JAOQGH010000023.1, forward strand.
GTTGGTAAAAGAAAAAGGCTCTCAGAGTTCAGTTTAATGGTAATATGTGGACATACTTGAACTATACAGTGTTTGGGGTCTGTGACTAATGGCTTAAGACTGTAATCTGCTTTTACGGTTCCTTTTATAATAACTTTAACCTTCTCTTTTTTTCCATGGCAAATTCTAGTTTGATATTTATGAATAACCTTAAAATGCCAGTTAATTATCTTTCATCTTAGATTTTGCAAAGAAACTTCAAGCTAGAAGCAATTTGTTTGAAAGAACTATTTTAAATTAAAAATCAGAAAATTGTCCTGAATTCTGTATTTCAGATTTGGACAGAGACCTCCATCTAATGGCTCAGATGTTTTCTAGATATTTATGATCTTGTAAACTGCCTTTAAATTAGAGAACAATTATCATGCCTTTTTTTCTTTTTTTTTTTTTTCTTTTTCCTCTTCTGGGAAAGCCACACAATGAAGTGAGGCACACTGCTCAAGATCACATAGCAAGTTTGTAACAAGGCCGGGCAGTAATTCCAGAACTTCCTGGTTTCTGAATTTTCTTTTTATTAAACATGAAATTCTGAGCCTGTGTAAGTCAGAAAAACTCTTGTCATTGATTTCAAAGAAGCTAGGGTTTCAGGCTGTCTCTGACACCATATAAATTTATGAAGTGAATTTTTATAAGCCCTTTATGATAGGAGGCACAATTAGACTTAGTGACTTGCTTAGGGCTGGTCAGAGGGTTTCCTAAACACCACTCAAGAATCTGACTCCATCCCAAGTATTGCCTCATGTGGTGGACTTCATCCAAATGTTACAGTTCCTCAGGAGCCAAAATGTTTGCTGACACACTCAGTTAAATACATGTTAAGCTGTTCTGAGGACTGAACGATCAGATCTTCAGGTGCTTTTAATGGACTCTTTGCCACCATTTTGATTTTATTTTTTTTTGTTTAGTTATAGTGAGCAATCTAGATTAGATAAGCAGAGTTAATGATTGCAACTGATGGGGTTTCACATTACTTTGTGTTGGAAAATAGGACTCCAGAGAAACAAAACTGTGGCAGCATTAGAACTGTAATATTTTAAAATATATACTTTCTTTAATAATGCCTCCACTCTATTATTAAGTGACTTTTTAACATGGTTACAGAGATATTAAAATTTGGAGTACCTAAACTACTTTTACATTTTAAAATCAGCATGGTAAAAGGATTGTAATCAGTCTTGTGGCTTTTAAATTACCTGGAATTGTTCATAAATGAAAGAATGCCAAGCAGCCCTGCATCCCCTTGCATGTTGGAATGCTCAGAAACATGAATGACTTACTGTCCTGTGCTGATAGCAGCTGGGCTACCTGGCACTGCGTGACTATGCACTTTTAATCAATTGGAAGCGTGAGATAAAATGCATAAACTTTGAATTTCTTTCTCTGGAGCTTAAGCTAGCCTGTTTTACCTCATGTTTGCCATCAGAATGAGGATATCAATGAGTTGGTTCCCAGCTGACAGCAGTACATTGTCACATGTAAATTCCGTATAAAATTCCTTTTCCTGAAAAGTGAAGATTAGCAATTATTCCAATAATCTGAGACAAAATTTAACAGTTCCTTTGTGCAGGTGGACAGGCTGTTTGAAAAAACCCTGTGTTTTGCTAACACTTACAATTCAAGAAGATGATAAATTACTTCACAGAGAAATCTCTTTCTTTGACTAGTGAAGTTAATCTAACACAAGTAATTCTAATGTAAACATTGCCTAGATTGATTAATTACCTTTAACAATGGCAGGGCTAGAAGGAGGTTGAAAACCACTAGACTTTACAGTGATTAGAAATCTCAAATTCTTCTTGAAAGGAAAATAAGCGATTTTCCCTCTTCCCCCATATAATCAATTATTTGTGTACCTTGGAAAGAAATCACTACTTTCCAGAGGTTTTTCTGTTCAGTTGTCTAGCTTTGCAGGCTTGGCTGATGGTCTGTGGATAAGCCTCCCTCCCCACAAGTGTTGGTGAAGGAGTGCAGGTGTAGAGTTGGGGGAGATCTTAAATGCTGTAGATCAAACAGACATGAAGAAAAGACCTTGGAATCTGGCAAAAGCAATGTTCAAAAGGATGGAGTTATGATTGTGATGGAAAGATTAGAGAATGTTAAAGTAGTGATGGTTATGCTATTTGTGCTTGTTGGCAATTATTTTTTCTCTGTTCTTGCTGTTCTTGAGGATGCACACCCGATGTAGTATTAGAAGCGTCTCAGGCTGTGTTCTGAAAGGAGAGTTGATAAGTCACTCCTCTAGGACTTAAAGCCTAGATTTTTTTGGTTAAAAACAAGGATTTGTCTTATCATGTGTGGGTTTGTGTTGTGCTGAAATTAGTCTGGTGCATGGAAAAAGTCTTAAAAAAATGTTTAGACAAGCAGTGGATTGGCATTAAAAAAATAATTGTTTTAAAATGAATATTTAGCATTTATGTTTAAAACATACTATCACTGTTGAGCTTCACAATTGATATAGCTTCTGTCCGTCTGCAATAATTAAGTTGGTGTGATATTTTTGTTTCTAATACAAAATGAAGAAAAGAAGTATGGTCCCACCATCCCTTTTAGGAAAGAAAATAATCTGCAACTTCATGGAAATTTGGCCTTTTAAAAACCTGTTTTGCTGCAGCCATATGTAAAGTGAAAGAGTGTTTTGTGTATTTCTGGTTTGTTTGTTTTTAAAGCAACCCAGCCAGGACCCTGAGGATTCTTCATGTTCTTCAGCACAGCGGAAACTAAACAGGCAGTTTTACAGATTTATTATATTCCCTGGCAAGTGGATTAAAGTCTGGTATGATCGTCTTACCTTGTTGGCATTGTTGGACAGGTAAGCTTTTTTTAATGCAGCTCTATGTAGTGTTACAGCAGGTGGCTCCACAGGTTCACAGGGCAGTGCAGACCACTAGAGAAAGAAAAAGGTGAGCATTGAATTAGTGTCTTATATTCAGGTTGAGTAGACAGATGCTTTGGTTTGCTTTACATTGGAAAAAAATATTTTTCTTCAGAGTTGGATTTGGTGGTTCTTGCTACTCTTCTTTTTCAAGCAGAGGCTTATTTGTGTGAGCACCAGGCCTATAGAATAGTCTTTAAGTTGACTCTCAGCTGTTGTATCAAAAGGTTCTGTGCTTTCTGATGAGAAAATCAGGCATATGTGCAAAAATACAGAAGTGGGAGGGTCCCAGTGTGATGTAAACCAAGTACTCCAGTATTTTTAAAAAAATAAATTAGCGATATTCAGGAGGAGATCTTTTAGCTGCTCTCTCGGTTCCAATTCAGGTTTATTTGTTCAGAGAAAATGTCTTGTCTTGGCATCTCTCCTTTTTCAAGTCCCTCAGTTTCATTTGGCATTGACTCTTCGGGCAGTGCCCTTTGCTATTTGATCTCACATGATAACTCCTAGAAGTCCAGCAGATTTAAAATATCTTAGTTTACATACCTTATGGCTACTGGCTCTCCTGTCTCTGCTTTTGGGTGGGTGCTATGCCATAGATGTTAATACGAATTCTACAGCAGAAATTTCAGATGACAGTTTTGCGCTTGGGTCGCAAGCAGGTACTTGCTTATCTGTGCTGTCTTATCTCTGTGTTTCAACTGCATGGAAAGCATCTGCTGATAAACTCTTTTGTCATAGCCTGAATATTAACAGTGTTTTTAATCTCAGCTCCTATGTTCTAACAGAACAGATAAACCAAATAAAACATCAGATGATAAATTTGGTCTTTTGTCTATTCTTTGCTATCAGACCTATATTTTTATTAAATGAATATCTTATTTCCACAGTTAAAAGTGTTTAGGGTATCTTTTGTGATGTTTTTTTTTCCCATTTGTTAGCTTGCTTTGGGTTTTGTTTTGGTTTTGTTTATTAAACATACACTTGCATACATTCAAATAAGCTCCACTGTGGAATTCTGTTTGGGAAGTGAGATTGGAAGACGCTGGACTTCAGTGCATATGTCTTTTTTCTATACATTTCAGCTGTCACTGTGGATAAGTTCTTTGGTGTGGGGATGAAGTACTGTTAAACATGGAAATGGCAAATGGACATGCCTTGCTCTAATGAATATATAAATACTTGCACTTCTCTTAATACTTTTATTCACACAGGACAGAAGATGTAAAGGAGAATGTATTTGCTGTCCTTCTAGTAGTTCTTGTTTCCCTTCTTGGATTCCTGACTCTGAATCAAGGCTTCTGTAAAGACATTTGGGTTCTGTTGTTCTGTCTCGTGATGGCCAGCTGCCAGTATTCTCTTCTAAAGGTAGGATACAAGTTCATATCCATTTGCTGAACTCTCTAACTTCTATGAGGGCAAAATTCCTGTAAACAATTTTTTTTTCTGTTTTGTTTTTAGAGCGTTCAGCCTGATCCTGCCTCACCAATACATGTAAGTCTCAGCCAGTAGAACAAGGCTTTCTCCTTTATTGTCACAGGCTTTCTCCTTTATTGTCACTTGTGCACTGTGAAACAGTTGGCTGTACAGTGAAACACAGGTATAAGTAGTTTGCTGTTCTAGGTGATTTATGAAAATGAGCAAGATGTTGTCTGTAATTTGAGACTTTGTACTACGTTTAATTAATTTTAAGCTATTTGACTGTATCACTGCTATTAAAAAAAAGGGCTCTTTCTTTGAGCTAAGATATGCAGTAAAACTAAATACATCACAACTAGTTTGCTGAAATTAAATCCTATGCAATCAGACAAGCTTTTTCTTTGCTTTCCTTTAGAAACAGCATCTGAATATAGTAGAAGGTCCAGATTAGCACCTCAGTCATTGGTCAGTTGGGGCTTTAAATATCTTTTTTGGATTTTTTTATGGGATTGAGGATTTTTTTTTAATTTTTTTTTTTTTTTTTAGATCGGTATTGCAGACATATTTCTCAGTAGTATTAGCCCATCAAATTAGCTCACAGGTGTTTTCCCTTTGTTATAATATGGTCGTGATTTCTATGCTTGTGTCCTGAAGAAATGGTCAAATCTGTGGGTGAATGCAGACTGTGAGGATATTTGCTAGTTGCTGTTGGTCTGTTGAATATATCTGAGAAACTGCACTCTGACAGTGACAACCACCTTGCAAGGAACTAGTTCCTTACCCAGATCTGTCCTCACTACAGGACTGGTTTAGCAGCATCATCCTATAACCGTGACCTGACCCCTCCACCTATCACAGGGTCTCAGTGGTTTGATTTGCAGATCTTGGAAGACATTTTAGTAGTCACAAGGTCCCTCACTTGCTTTTACACTGGTTCTTAGTTGCTCATGTTTCTTAGTTAGTTCCTTGAATGTTTTTGATGCCCCCCCTCTCTTCCGTCAGAGTTCAAAACCAGCATGTTGAAAACTGCAAGTCTGGTGGATTATTTCCCTTTGGCAGAGAGCAATTACTTTTGTCAGTGTAGAGGCTAGAAATACAGGCTGAACTTGAAATTGAGGTTATTTACAAGTGCATGCTCCATGTTTCACTGAGATGGATTTCAGAAGATTCTTAGTTTCTTTCCCATGCCAGTTACTATGCGGGGAACTAATGGTATTGTTGGTTACAATGCATTCACAGGAAATTCCCATCTGCATAAAAACTAGGAAAGGCTAACAAGCAGCAACATTTATATTGTAGGGTAATATTTTCAATACATTAAAGAAATGTTCCTACCTCACTAAAAAGTTGGGGTTTGGGGGACTAAAATAATATTATTTGTCAGTTGAACTAGCACATGTCTAGACATAATAATGTGAACTGTAATCAAATAGGTTGCACTTATTTAGACTTTAGTAATGTGTACATTTGTTTAAAGTGGGTGGCAAGCAGATTAATCAAAAACTTCATTATAAACCTGTCTAGCCCGTATATTTTATAGTATTAAAGACAATGCAGCTAATGAAGTTTAAACAGAACATTTTTTGTGCGGAATCCAGGTTTGCATTTCAGACTCCCACAATGCTGTTACAAGTATCGTTCACCATATTGTATTCTGTGTGTCATGTGGCAGTGTAGCTAAGGAAAAAGACATGTATTCCCATCTTCCATATGCTTTTCTAGAACTTAATTTATCAAGAACATTTTCTTGCAAACTTTTTGGAGCACTGTGCAGACTCCAACGGAAATAAAATTTAGAGAGGTTTTCCATAAAGGGTTTTAAAGGTGGGAGGCATTATAGATCAAGTTAAAATAAAAGATTAGCTATTTCTACATTGTCTTTTTAACTCAATTGGTATTTGTAAAGCTTGTTTGAGCTAGTAAGCACCACCGAAAACAAGACAAGGAAGCGAGAAAAGATACTCCATGTACTGTTTCATAATTCATATGACTACATTAAAATTAAAGATAATAACACCTTGATGTTAATGTGCAGATGCAGAACAGCAGAGGGATTAAAGAATGATCAGCACCGTGTCCAAGAATGAAAATGCAGATGAGGTTTTCCAGTGTGAAACAAACCATTGCAAGCCACAGATTTGTACACTGAATTAATTTCTATTCTTGGATCCACAAGTAGCTGCTAATATGTCATCCATGCTTGTCTAGGATGTTCCAAACTTCTTCTCTATCTCCCACATGCAGACTTTTTTACTGCTTGATGTGACTTTGTCATTTCTGGCCTATAACATTTTGAAAGAATCTGCTTTAAAGAGACCATCCATTGAATTCAGAAAGCACAGTTTCTAGGGATGCACAAAGCTTTTTCTCTGAACTGCTTCCGAGTGCCAGTGTATTCATTTCCTGGTGTTGAGGAAGAGCTTGCTGACTAAACCCTTTTTTATTTTATCACAGATAAACTTACTTCTTGCTGCATACCATGCTGTGACAGCTATGGTCTCCGAGTTGAACACTGTATTATCTGTGTACTGTCATTGTGGTGAGGGATTCATTTCAGTATATAGAGAAGAACCTAACTCAGCTAGTGTTTTGAATTTTATATTCATTTATACTCATTTTATTGAATTAGGATAATAATTCTGTTTTGATTAGCTTTGGTGTTTAAATGGAACTTCCTGGGCTCTACAGCTAGTGCTGGCTACTGGCTGCAGGTTTAGCACTATTGCCTACTACAAGTTGGCAGTCTTATTTTCCTGTCAGCCTGTGCTTTACCCTTTCCAGTTCTGGTCCTTGGGAGCTGGTGGCCTTTAGTTGCTGTTCGCACAAGGGTACTTGGTTCTGGCATGGTGAAATTCTGGAACAGCCTCCTCACTGGAATTGTGAGGAGAAGAAAAAATCCATCCCAAGTGTGAGTTGTATCATTTTATTAACAGCAGAACATAGGTGCCAATGACTGCAGGATATTAAATTGAGAGATCCAAGAAGATCCTTGCCATGTGCATTTCAAGGTTTTAGACAAGTGGGTTTGCTTGCAGAGTTTCTTGATGCTGGTTAGAGGCAGCAGCAGACTGGGCAATGAAGGCTGGGTTTGTGGTAAATGGCTATATAGAAGGATCATGAGAACCCGTCTGTAAATCTCTTATAAGACACCTGCATAGCTCAGGATCTAGCTCAGGTTTACAAAGGCATTTGAGCTCTGAAAGATTGCAGTTATGCTCATAATAAGATTTACAGAATTGCTTGCATAACTTCATTGCCTTGGTCCCGTTACCTGCCAAAGCAGAGAGCTCACTCAGTTGGGTAGTTTCCGTAGGCAGTTTCATTAATCCCGTAAGGCACTTCAAATGTATTTTTAATCTGTCCCTGTAAACTATTCTGTAGAACCAAGCATACACACTTTTCTTTTATATTAAGCCTTCTGTCTTTTTCCAATTTTATGTCTGCATGCACGGAGAAAAAAAATCACGAGATCTTTCTGAAATTTCCTCATCAAAATGCTTTTCAGTCAAAAGTGCTATTTTACCAAATGGAAGTGTTTGTGAAATCATTCTAGCTTTGTTGAAAATCTTCATATTTTATCAAAATATGAGCTGCACCAATGCTGTGTTTGTAGGATGTGAACATGTTTCTGAAACACTTTTATGAGAAACAGCCTGAAAAAGTCAGTGATGTTTTTTGGCAGACTTAAGGGAAAGAAAGAGTTTTCACTGAAACTTTTGTCAGTGGAGGACAAAAATGATTGTTAAACAAGTTAGAGGTAAAATATAATTGGAATCTTGCTCCATTATTTAAATTATTCTGAAGGAGGATGGGGAGGGGAGTAGTTTCACCAAGATGATTTTGGTTTTGTATGTCAAAATTTGATGGGTTTGTCTGGTACAACAAAATAAGCCCTGAATATCTAATACCTTGTCAATAAATTGCACTGCCACATGCCCAGTTTGGTGAAGGGCTGTCTAGCTTGGCCTGTCAGTGGCAGGTGTAAGAGGGCTTCACACTTTTTGTTTTGTTTCTGAAGCCTTGAAAAGAGGAAATGTATTGTCCGTTCTTGGGCTGTGGCTTTCAGGAGGTGGTGCTCTGTCGTAGTGATCTTCCCTCTCCTTGAAGGTGCCTGCTCTTGGCCTCAAACCAAGGCTGTCCCAAATAACCACCCTTACACAAAGGATGTAAATGACAGTGAAATAGAGCACTAAAACTCACCACAGTTCCCCTTTCTTGTGTTGCCCGTTGCCCAGATGTGGGGACTGGAGTCTCATTCAGCATCCCAAGCAGTGTGACAGCTGTGCAGCCAGTCTCCTTCCCAGAGCATCGCCGCTCTTGCTTTCCTCCTGTTGATCCGATTAGTAGGCAGGATTTCCTTTCCAGGATCCTGTCTCATTTCCCACTGTCACCTGAAAAATAGGGAGGGTAGTATTTGCTCACATTTTGCAGGCTTATGGTAGCTGCTTCCACAGTTGTAACTAGCGTTATTGTTGTTAGCATGGTAAGAGGGATTTATTTAGAAGTAAGAGTTGAATTCATATTATAAACTGAATTATGTGCTCTGCCTGGAACTGAAAGGTGCATGGAGCTAAACCTCTGGTCTTCTAGTCATCAACTCTTACCCAAATACCTTCAAGTAATTACCATGCAAAGATAAAACCTGGGTTCTGTAATTCCAGAGATAAGAGAATAATGTAACATCAGGATAAAATGGACTTTGGTCTGGAGTGTGCATCAGACTATAAGTCATGAAGCACTTGTTTAGATGCAATATTTACTGGTTTCTTTTCCTAAGGCACAGCTCGTATTTAAGATAAATGAACTGAGGTTTAAAAACAGCAAGAAAGTAACATTTTAAGTGATTTTTTTAAAGTCAGATTTTTATCTTTCTAATTCTCCTTTGATTTCTTTTCATGGACATATATCCTACTCGGAGGAAAAAAAAAAAGGCATTAGTAAAATTGAAACTCTGATTAAATAGCTAGGATTTTTCAGTCTGACTTGATTCATATTCTATGGATGTGAGGTGCAACAAGCCCGCTAGTTCCCTGCAATCTGCCACCTTGTTAACTGATTGATCCCAAAAGAGAGTACAGATCATTTAATAGCAATGCTAACATATGAGCTTGGCTGGCAGCCAAACAAATACGGCTGCTGTTTCAAATCAGTAAGTAGACTCAAAAAATAAATGATCTTTTATTGTGCTCACTTAAATTATATTTTACAAATAAGAACAGTTTCACAGCAGTTTTATGCAGGGCAAACTTGAATCATTGTCACTTTGCCCCTGACTTCGCACTCAAGGAATTTTTTGACTCACCAGTGTCTGAAATGTCTTATTTACCCTTAAGCTTGCTACCACAGAACTGTTAAGATTTTTCTTAAGGGTCTGTTATTCTCCCAACAACAGCTCCAAAACAGTGTTTTGTAGGATTAGTGCAAATCAATTGTGTGAGAGATATCTATGAAAGATGCAAGATAACGATCCTGCCACATATCCTTTGGATCATTGTTTCAAAGTTCCACATGAGACCAGAAACTGCTGATGAGTGTCACCCCCTCCAGGAGTGACACTGATTTGCTGACAAGTGGTTCAAATCAATAAAAAAATATTGAATTTTATTGGTGCTAAAATCAATCTCCAAACCTCAGACCACACCTAGGAGGTGTTCTACTATTTTTTTACTTCCCCAGTTGCAATTAAAAAATTTATATTTCATAAAGTAAAAAAAAAAAGCCATGCTACCTGAAGCAGACATTCACTAAAATAAAAGTAATGTGGACAAAAATTCTTCTTCTGTTGAAAAGAAAGGTTCAGACAGATTGAGATTTATATTTTTCTTTCCATAGAAAATGACTACTACTGCAATTAGTGTGTTTTGAAAGGTCCAGAAGGTCAGATTTTTCAAAAGCAAAATTGATTGTTGGAGTTAGTCTTAACTGGGTTTTGTGCATTTGAAAGTCTCCTCTGGAGAAGATAAAATACCTCGTAGCATTTTTATTATTAATTAGTATGTATAAGTCATTAAAATATTTTCTCTTGACTCCTGACCCCCTCTCCCATTTGATGCAGTGCATGCAGTAATAGAATCAATGAAAAATTCAAATACTTTTTTTTTTTTTCCAGGGGCACAATAAAATCATAACCTACAGCAGACCTGTGTATTTTTGTATATTATGTGGCCTTATTTTGCTGCTAGATGCTGGATCTAAAGACACAAATCCTCCAGTTTATACAATGTATGGCCTGAAGCTCTTTTCACCTAGATCTCTCCAGTCAGCCCGAGACCATGTAATAGGTGAGTTCAATATTTTTCCTAGGACTGTAAAAATGAATTAAGCATTAGCCGGGTAAGTCTGTGTTTTCCCATGTTGGCAATCAAAAGCATGTTATGGAGGCACAACTAAGTCAAATTGATAGAAACTTTTGGAATGATTTAAGACAGGTGCGGGGTGGGGTGGGGTGGGGTGGGGGACAGCTAGCAACCTTCCATCATGTAAAAGGAGTTCTTAATGAAATGAGGCTCGTAGAAAATTCTCTGTAGAAAAGTAACAGTCACTGATATTATTAGCAAAAGACATCATCTGTGAAACACAGTTAATCTTTCTAAGGGTTTGTCTGTGTGGAGCAGTTACTGCAGAATACACTGAGTTTTAAATTTAATGCTTGGAAGCTAATCCATGCCAAGTCCTCAGATGGACATTCTTCCACACATGAAGAACACACATTTTCTTGGTTTGGTTTAGGTTAATCTTGCTGTCCACCTGATGAGTTATTGTGGAGTGGCCACTCCGTAGTAGCTCTTCCAACCTGTTTCCTTCTGGAATCATACCCAGACGTGGCTGAGGACATTCAGGTATTGCCCCAAAACAGGACTGATGATCCTTTGGCGCTAATTTGGAGTGGCCACAGCTGGAAACACCCCATTCTGTCAGGAGACTTCTTCCTGTTACACATTGCAATCTGTAGCCGTGGTGCTGTGTCACACATACAAGTGTTGAGCTGGACTTGGGTCACGAAGTGCAACACTGTTAGGTATGGAGCAGAGAAGTTAGTTTACTGAAAAGCATTGAAAACTTCCCAAGAGCATGGCAGACCAAATGTGACCTATTGGCTTGTGAATTTAGAACCAGGAAAACGTACTGTGGTAGAGGAAAAAACTTTCTGGTATAGAGTGTATGACCTTTGAGGTCTTTGTTCACATTCTACTTGCTTTTTGCTATACTTAAGTCAGGCTATTGCTGCCTGAAAGGCATACTATTTTTAGGAAAGCCTTCTGGTCCTTTATATGGGTTCATTGACTCCCAATCCTTCTCACCAGAAACAGGGGAATAATGAAGACCTGCATCTCACTTATTTTCATTAGCTTCTTTCATTACTTTCCTATGATCTCATTAAAGTTTCTTCTTACATCTTATTTTCTCTGCCTGTCAAAGGTGAACAGTAAAAATGCTGATAAATAATTCAACAAGAATCTTAAATGACTCTTGGGATAGAGATAAATGAAAAACTATAGCAACCAGTATACGAAAAAAAAGTGTGGTTATAAATGTGCTAATTTTGGCTGGCCTCTAAAGAGATGGTGGAGCAGGTTCTTGAAACAGCCTGGAGGGGGTGGGGGAGAGAGGAAATACAGGCTCATCTCCCCAGTCAGCATCTGTTTAATGAGAGAGGGAGAATAAACCATTTCTCTTTTCTTCTCCCCTGTTCTTATGTGGCCAGTTCTGGGAGCTGGCATGTCTGTGGGTGTGTTTGTTCAAGTGACATTTGGTGTTGTGCTCTGGCAATTCCTTGCCTTGTCCCTATAGGAGCCCCAGCTTCTGACTGCCACCAAGCATTCCAAGTGTTCACAGTGCAGCTGCTTCCCTAAGCTATGTCAGGATCCTCCAGCATCTTGCTGCTTTTTAAGTACAGGTTTCCTAAGACACTGAAGGTTTTGGGTAGTATTTGTTTTGGGAGAGAAGTTGACCACACTGAATACCAGGGGAGTGTTTTTTGTGGTTTTGCCCATTTGCTTAGTATATTTGGTGTAATTTCACTGTTTTGTCATTGTATGGTGACTTTTAAATTTACATTTTGCTCATAATTTATTGTAGTATTCAGAGTTGATATGTTGGGAAGTCAAGGAATTTTTACTATACACTACAAATATCAAGGAAAGGATAAGTTTTCTGTTTCAGGTGTTTATTATGGTAAGAAGTTAAAGCAATGGAAATCACATAAAGGACTTGCCAAGGAACTAGTATGACACTACATAGCATCCTACAATAAATGTTTTGAAACGAGGTTATAAAAGAAAATCAGTGGAAATTTGTTAGATATGTGACCTGATTACTGAAGAAATGTGTTTTTTAACAGTTCCGATTCTTTGTAAACAATCTATTTAGGATCTGATTCTGTTTTATTTTAAATTGATGGTAGTTCTGTTATTGATTTATGTTAGTTGGGGGATCATGGCTTTAATTCATTCTAACTATGATTTTAATCTTGAATTTCTTATTTCCGTTGACCTTTTTGCTAGATCAGCATATGTAGTGAGGGCACAGAGTCGAACTTTGGTCACTAGGTGCCACAGGTGGGGTTAGTTGACTAAAGTAGTTCTGCACTTAATGTATGATAGTTTTTGTGATGAAAGCGTTTAAGCATTAGACAGGTGAGTGAAATTATTTGGCAGATATCTCAGAAGAGTAATTATCAGGTGGTGGTAAAACTCCTGATATATGATAGCAATGATAGCAAGTTCTCTGCTTGCTACTTTCAGCAATGACTGAGCTTCTGTCTGGGGAAGAAAACCTCTACTATGTTCAGGGGGGGAAAACAAGAAGACTTTCTTGCTGAAATAATGCAAATTTTATTCCTGTGAAAAAGCATGTAGTATTACATAGCAAATGGACTAGTCCTCAGATATATCATTTTTTAAAAAAACAATAATTTTCTAAACTTCTGAAATGTTTGCAGTGACATTGCCACGGAGTTACCATTCTACATTTCTCAAAAGACCCAAAGTTTCCAAAGTCAAAATTTATGTTTGCCCTCCTACGCTTCTCTGGTAGCTACTTGTTTAGAGGAAGTCTTCAAACTCCAGCATTAAATGCCAGCAGCTCACAGGAACATCTCTTAGTGGTCCAGCTATTTAAGGTGCTGTTCTGTATGGAAATGTGTGATGCTTAAACAAATTCTCTCTGGAATTCATAAGGCAATTCTAGCTGATTAATCAGTTACTTTTATTGTCTGCTTCCCACAAGGGAAACTGCTGCTCCTAAATTCAATCTTTTTGTAAGTGACAACTGTGTGTTTTCCTTTCTGGTATACTTCTTTGTGTAGGATGAGATAAACAAAGCTACCTTAGCTAAAGAAGTTGTTAGGATTATTCAAGGTATTAATAGAAAGAGGGTTAAGTGAGGACATTGCTGTCCAACCAACTTTTCCTTCCTTGTTTACATTCACCCCTCTATATTTTGCTGTACTGACAATGTAATACCTCTGGTCTTGTCCTTCCTTCCCCTGGTTTATTCAGCTTTTTCTGAGGTTGCTACAGCAAAGGCAGTTGCTTGGACTGTAAGTCAGTTGTCTAAGATGAGTTCTGGCAGTTTTGCAAGTCCTTTGCCTGAGGAACAAGATCTCCTGTGTGTTTCAGCTGTGGGTTTTTGGAACAGTTGATCCCATGGGGAGTCCACATGACCTGCTGGGCAGTTGGCTCTCATGCCATTGTGTGTCTTTGAGTGGTCCTTGCTTGGCTTGATATGGCTTGGTAGAATATCTAAAAGAAGAGCAGAGCAGTAAAGGAAGAGGAGATTAATAATAGCACTTGCATGTAAAAGATTGAGAAGACAGTGTTTCCTCATGTTCTCACGTATGTATAGCTTGTGCCAGAGGCAGGAAGCCGTGATGGAGGGTGCATTGTGAATGCAAGTGTACTTAAGTGAGCCTTGTCTGTGTTTGACACTTGAATATGTCATATTTTTTCTCCTGTGTTTGACTTCCTTGGCAAGATTTACAATACTAGATAGCAGTAGTGTATAATACAATGAAGGTAAAAGCTGTCAGATCAAACTAGGTTTATTGTTTTATTTTAGCACAAGATGCATTAGTAAGAGGAGCTGGGAGTAAAATGTGAAATTAGCATTCAACATAGAACACAAATCCTATTGTTATCTTCTTAAAATTTGACTGGGATGGGAAGGGGAATAAGTTGTACTAGTGGTTTGTTTAATTTGCTCTTTATGAGAATGAATAGGAGGAAACTGCAGTCTTCCTAGCATGTAAACTAACAAATACGTACTTGTTTACAAGGAGTAGTGGCTGACACACATCTCTGGCCTTCACCATGCAGAACGTTCTGGTACTAGTACAACAAAGCAGTAAGAATAGGATTAAACATGTGCAGTATCCCTGAAAGTTTACTGTATTGGAGACTTGAGTCAAGTGTGTGTTTAGATGCTTTGCTAGACAGTTGTGCTTAGCATCTTCTAGGGTGGAGCTAAGAGTATATGGATGGGAAGGAGGAGACTAGCAGGTTGATTGCCTGAATTGTGACTTCTGCTTTTCCTTGACTGTAAGGCAGCCACTGAAATTAGCAGTTCTATTTAGAAAGAGACTATGTAAACATGTCAGACTGGGGTTTACCCCTGAATTTCTTTACTACTTTTTTGATGTTCTTTCACAAAGTCAAGGTCTTTCCTCCTGGAAGCTGGGGAAATATTCTGGGGAATTTCACTGAATTTTTCACTGATTTTTTTTTTTTATAGTTGGAAGGGACCATGGAGATCATCTAGACCAACTCCCCTGCTGAAGCAGGATTGCCTAGAGTTTCACTATAAGTTTGTCTCATTTTTACGTGCTGCTTGAAGTGTTGCTGTTGAATGCTGGCGGAGGCAGGATATTGCAATAGCCAAGATACTTAGGATCTTTGCCATTAAAGGTTTTTTGTTTGTTTTGTTTATATTGAATTGTTATGCCTGTGCTTAACCCATCTCATCTCAAATCTGCAAATTAAAATTTCTGTACTTTAAATAGAACAAGTAAAACTTTTATAATATTTGAGAAGTGGTAAGAAGGCTACATAATGCCATTTTTTTCTGCACCTACTTTTATCCAAAAGAAATCTTAAAGTTAACCTCTGAGCTTTAGTTACTTACATGTAAAGTAGCATGATTTATTTTGAATATACAAGAAGAAAAGTGGAGCCTTTGCACAGGTTAAGTTATGCTTGCTAAAGTAATCTTCAGAATTTATTGCAACAATTTTTATTCTGGTAAGATACAGTCTTCTCTTTTCTCTGTACATTGTGAAGTATGAGTGTGTTCTAACATGAATCTTCTTTTTTTTTTCTTTAGTATTTTTATATTGCTTTCCTGCAATTTCTCTTCTTGGTCTTTTCCCTCAAATCAACACCTTCTGTACATATCTTTTGGAGCAAATAGACATGTTGCTTTTTGGCGGTTCTGGTAAGTAGCCAGATACAACATAAGCTATCCCTTTCTGGGTGTATGACATTAGATTAGAGTATATTATTGCATGTTTTAAAGCATGTTGCATATTAAAGCTAAAACAGCTAATGGTGTTCATATAACAGCGGGGTGAATACTAATAAGACCCCCTCGATTAGATTTCTTTTTTCTTTTGAAAAGTTTTACACAGTTTGTGATACAGACTGCAGAATGTGGTTGACATCGAAGAGCTCTTTCCTAGTGTGTCCAATGGGACTCTATTGTATTTGTAAAAAAGAAAAACCTTTTAAAAAGTTTTCTATTAAAACTCTATTTTAAAAAAAACAAACAACCAAACTATAAAGTGTTTGCATGGTTCTGTAGTAAGGCATGTTCACAGGACATTGGACATGTGATTTTTTTTTTTTTGATTTTTTTTTGGGGTGTTAACTTCAGTCAGAGATTAAACAAGGCCCATGAGAGAGGATGCATGGTTTTGGGTTTTTTTTGTTTTTTTTTTTTATTGGTGGGGGTGGTTTTTGTTTTTCATTATAGCTTAGGTAACAGAGAAGCTTGGGTACATCTACACTGTCATCTTAGTTTGGATCAGAAACAAAATGGCTCCTTGTTCCCACCTGCCACATGCTGTTTTGCACCACGGAATGATGGCAGAGTATGCAAACTGGATTCCATTTGGATGAAGCTTGTAAGAAAAGTGCAGTGTAAAGTGCACTCCAAACCTATTGCATTCCAAACACTAATGAGCATACAGTCTGTGGGACCAGACTAGAGATAGTCTGAGTAAGGCATCTCAAACATGTACATCAAGGATATTTCCTCAGCACTTCTCATTCCACAGACCCACATTTATTGCATGATTCTGCTTGCTACTGTAGACATAGCCTTTGGCAAGTGGTTAAAACTACTACAGATGATAAGGGTGTTCTTTGCTTTTTGTCTCATAAAAAACCTGGAGGAAATAATGTGTTGGATAAATTCCCCATCCTATAAACAATGATGATTCCAGTGTATATTGAACCTAATTAGAGCATGGTTTTGCAACCCATGTGTCTGCATTGTTGAGACTGCTGGACTCCTAATTCTGCCTGACAGCTTTTCCTACCCTGCTTCTTGAAGCTCTCAAAGGTTATAGCAAGAGATTAGCTGGCATCCTTCTCTCTCCCTTTAAGTTCATTCATATATCTTACATGGTGCAAAAAATGGCTGGCTGAGCAAGTTAGGATGCTTCTGGATGATACCAGAGCCTGTGTCTCAGGTACCAAGGGAAGAAGTAAAATTCCACATGGAATTTGACTAGAAAATTGGCAGTTCTTGTAGATTACTTCATTCCTTCTTTCTAGCAACACAAGAAGGTACGCTGATATTTTGGCAAAACAACATTCAGTACAAAAAGCAGTAGTGTGGGACCTCAAGTCAGTGGAAAACACATGAAGTACAGTGGCATCAGGCTTTCAGTCTTAACTGTAAACAGTTTTATGAGTGTATTTGTGGCATTGAAAGGTATTCTTCCAACTAACAGCTCTGTGATATCTGATTTTAATCTCTATGCCTCTCATGATGCAGGAGCTGTTTAATTTTTTTCTTTTATTGCACACTCATTTAGTAGAAATTAACTAACATGTAATGTCTGTATTTCAGCTGCTGCTGGGCTTGTATCTGCACTATACAGCATTTCACGAAGCTTTGTGGTTCTGATTGTCCTATATGCTTTTTGCTTCAGTGCAGTGAAGGTAAGCCGTAAAAACAACATTGCAAAAATTCAGAATTTCAAGGTCAAAATGCATATAATGTAGGGAGACCAGCACTGGTTTGTGCTACATTGTCACTGTTGTTTATCAAGATAGGCTTTACAAGCCATATTTCCAGTTCTGCCTGTTAGCTACACTCAACTAGATTGAAACTGTAGTAGACACACTGGAGTAAACATTAGTCTGACACCTGAGATTCTTTGACTCTTAAATGTATCAGGTTGAAATGATCCATTGAATTTCCCCTACAAAGACTAATAGCAGCCTTGTCTTAAAAACCTGCAACTCTTACTGACCTGTATAAGCCAGGCTGAATTTGGTCAAAATTTCTAGTAAGGCCCAAAAGCGGGGGAGGGGGAGGGGATTTTTGATATTTGTTGTTGCTTCATAACAGTGTGCCTAAGAACTTACATGTCCAGCTTAGGCAAACCAGTGGACCATCTAACCCAGTGATGTATCTGCAGCCACAGTGCAATGCAATTTAGGGATTTAATGTAAGCCAGATGACTTTTTACCACTCTTTTCCCTAATATTCCACCAGTATCCACAATTGTTGGATTAGGGATGTTAGAAAGTGTGTCCCTGCTTATTTCATTTGCTATCTCTGGACTTGTTGTCCATGAACTTGCTGAGTCCCTTCCTGAATGTGCTGGTCCTCTGTCTCTATGACTTTGTGACAACAGCTTTCAGATGTGCAAACTTCATTGGTTTTAAACTGATCTGCTAATTTCACCAAGTCTTCCTTATTCCAAGTTTTGCAGGATTTGTGGAAGAACTGCTCTGCATTCACCCTGTCTGCTGCCTTCACAGTTTTGTAGGCATCAGTCATACTGCCCCAAGCCATCTTCTCTTTAAACTCCGGAGTCCCAGTCTTTCTAGTGTCTCCCAGTAAAGCAGCTGCTCTCTGAGGAGTACCTAAGTTAGTCACCCCACTCCTGTGCCTTCTCTTACTCTGTTGTGACCTTCAGACCTGGAGGGCAAGTCGCATGTGGCGCTCAGGATGCGGGTGTGCTGCGACCTTGTGTGCTGGCAAAATGACTGGCTGCCTTGTCCTCAGTTCCCTTCACAGTGATGCCCAATGTTGTATTTTTTTTTTATTTTTTTTTTTTTTTTTTTGGCAGATGCTGCATTTTGGGCCATATTCAATCTAAAGGAGTTTGCTATGGACTTATATGTCCTCCACGTTTTTTGCTTTATTTAGAAAATAGCAATGAAATTTTGTCTGCCTTCAAGTCTGCTGTAAAATTCACAGTGCCTGCAGCAAGACCACAATTTCATCTTAGATCTTGTGATAAAACTTGTCCTTTAAGGGACAGTCTTTTGACAGTGTTTCATTACAGGCTAGATGCTGTCAGTGCCCATGCACCCCATGCAGGGGTGCACCAGACATGCAGTGATTTACAAGCTGCTCTTGACATCTTGCAGGCATACGTGAGAGGATGCTTTGTGGTGCTACACATGCATAACACACGCGGAGATCCCAATATGAGGTTCTATAACAGCCAAAGATGTATCGTGTCAACACCCAGGCTGGCTATTTATACAGAGGAGAGGGGCCATCAGATGCTTCTTTAATGGAATTCTTTAAGGAACATAAGCATTTCTATAATGGCTTTTAACAATTTTCCACTTAAAATTTTGTATAGGAGCCTTAAATCAAAAGAGGTCAATTATAATGCCTTAATGATCTTTTACGGCTGATCAGAGCTGGCTGTGCATGTGTTTTTAACCACTCCCAAAAGTAAGGTAAAATGTGTAAAGCCACCATTTTATCTTGCCCCTGGGTGGCTTTGGTCCATACACAATAAATCATGGCAACTCGGCTGCTGAGCAGTGCTGTGTTAAGACACTTTAAATTACATGTCTTTGAACACGTGGTGTACTCCCAGGAAATCTCCTGTCGCCAGGCTTACCCAGTGTATCAGTTATACCGGTTTGGCCTGGCCCAGCTCTGTGATGCCAGACAGCTTAACCACTTCTTATGCAATTTCCTAAAGCAGCTGGTATTGCCAATATTCCTGTTACCATTTTCTAGCTGTATTAGTGATTTGGAAGCTGGCACCTGGGATGGAGAAGGTGGCTCTCTGCACGCATGAACAGAGAGAAAAAAATCTGTAATGGGGTGGAGAAACAAAAAAATAAATACATGGAAAGAGCCATTTAAAAGGGAGGAATTGACTTAAACCACTGTTAAACAGACAAATATCTGTGAAAATGGTAAGTTTTCTCCCCTAAGGTTAACAGAAGACGATTCAATAGTTGAGGGTACGGAAGTTGTGTGATGGATAGTTTAAAAAATAGTTTTGTAAACGCTATTAAAGAAAAGCCTCTTAAAATATTCTAGAGACTTCTTTCTCAGTGTAATACTTTAAATTACAGCATGCAGGTGGCTTTGTAGATAAGCAATCTCCTTGTGGATTAGACTTCAAACTGCTTAGAAATACGCCTGTAATGCTGCCCTGAAGTTGTATAGTGCTGTGAAAGATTTACAAGATATCTGTTGTAAATTACCAATATTAAGTGCAGACTTTCTGTTCACACAGAAATTACAGTTAATTTGAATTTTTATAGCACAGTTCTTGTGAAGGCACTTCTGAGGAGGTTAATTTAAAGCATGTGAAGATGATTCCACTTGTTTCAGCTCATAATCTCAGTCTACTGGGGTGCTTGAAATTTCATACATTTTTTCTTCTAGAAGTTATGAAATAAGCACTTGTGTTAACCCTCCTTGTTCTTTAATCAGGTCCAGAGATTGTTTATTTTCCTTTTTGACTGTTGCCTATAACATTGCAAGAGAATGATTCTGTCTGACTTACTCTTTGATTGGTTGAGGAGTAGGAATTGGCTTAAGTGTAAAAGAATCTGTTCCTGAATAGGGACCACTGTGAAAGGTGGTGTAATACTCCTCTCGGAAACTAGAACTGGTCTGATATGTAGTGAGGAACAACTTCTGATTCTGATCAAATGAAGTTTTGGATTTTTTGTGCACTAGAATTTGTAGAGTTTGACTCAAAACTGTTTCATTGAAGTGTTTGTACAAGGGTGCAAACAGAAATGACATCTCTTCAATGCTTGCACTTTACAGCTATTCTTTATTTTTTATTTTTATTTTACTCTTTTTGCTTTTAGTCAGTTTGGTAAAAACAGTAGAGCAAAATTTTTAATATGTATAGAGGTAAAAAAATCATTGCAATCAAGAAGATTCAGGGCAGGGAAACATGGTGACTGTGGTACAGTGTTTCTGGGTTGCAAAGCTTATTTCTTGGCTGAAATGTAGCATTCTCAAATGTAAACTCTGTTTATTGGCAGAACATCTTATAGCTCAGCAGGTGTAACTAGCAGAGTTCTATTTACTGAAATAAATTGCAGAGGAGAATGGATCTGTAAACAGTTGCGTGCTTTTTGCTGGTGAACAATTGCTTGTATTGAATGCCCAAGGCTGAAGACCCATTCCAGCAGTATCAGGCTTGAGCTTCTCTTCCCTTAAGTGCTTCTTGTGTTGTAATTATTATCTTTCAGGGTGAAATAGTCTAGCCTCATTTTTCTGTGTACGTTAATTGTTTCAAAAGGAAAGAAATTATTCCTGAAGAAGTTAATTAGAAGACTAATTAATTTACCAGGTCTCCATCCATGCTTTTGAGACCGTGAGAACTGTTGGACAGGACACTGTTCATCGCTGTTGTCAGGCAAAGGATTGTGTTGTGAGTGGAGCAGGTTTTCAAGTTGCTGTCTAACGCATCTGGTAAACAGAAATTGTTCCCTCTGGTGATCATGTGAAGTCACCTGGATAGATGTTTGTTTTGCAATCATTCTGTCCAAGTGATGATGCAAAGGTAGCTTGGCTACAGGTTTCTAAAGCATCTCTTCGTACATATCATCCCATGCCACATCCCTGTCACAAGTGATGTGACACCAGCTGCTTGTCCAGCCTTGCATACAACAGTACTGTGAACCTTGATTTCACAAGTAGAGAGAGAAGATAAATGTCTTAGCTTCTGAAGTGCAAAGACCTGAGTTTCTCCTGCTTGCTTTAGGATATATTTTTATCTCCCAGGCCTCTGTTTAATAATATCATCACTCCTTATACCAGTTCTTTCCAAGTCCTCTAGAACTTTCAGTTCCTTTTGTTTAATAAAAAGCTCTAAATCCTAAGCAAGGTTTTATCACCTCTTTTGGTCACTTCTTGGATTATTACATCTAATAGCAGCAATTTTTCAGCTCTCTACTTTTTTGAAGCTGTTGGGTAACTGAGTTTAGTTTAAAATTATCTGTGTCCACTTCAGCCTTGCTTTATTTCTGGTCTCAGCTTCAGTCCTGTAATCTTGAACAGAAATTGGCAGCTCTAATAGCTACCTTACCTTTGATGTATGAAAGGGTTATCTCTTTTTCCTGGAGGAGGTGTTTTTATTTTCAGATACTACATCCATCAGATTGGAGACACGGGAACTTCTGTGCCATCTTTTTCACTTGACTAGAATGGCCTGATGTGTTTATTTTTGTCTTGTGCTCCATCTGGCTTGTGGTCTGTGCCCAAATAGTTAACAGATATTTAAAAAAAACCCAAACAGGTATGTCCTCCTACTTTTTCAACAAATATTCAGTCTGGAATTTAGTCATCTTGATATCAGTCTTTAGCATTCCAGTGCATCAGAGTTTTGGTGTGGGGCAGAAGACCACATTCTCAAAGGTTTCTGGAATCAGTCAGTCCTCCTCTTCTGCCTTCTGTTCCAAGCAACTGGTTTGGATTTGAAATTTATTCAGAGCCTGTTAATTATTTGTCATCCAGCTTTTTTTTTTTTTTGTCCTTTTTTTTCTTTTAACTGCTTGAGGAACTTGCCGTTTGTCTTAATCAGTCTGGAAAAAAATCAGATTTTGGACTTGGGTCAGAAAAATTTTACTGATGTGAATGTGTTCATCTGTGGCACAGCTGCCTCCTCCAGCTCTGTGTAAGTGCATTTTGTTTTTTTAACAAAAGTTATGTAGTTTCCATTATCTTATACCTGAAGAAGGTATTTTCTGGTAACTTGTTTGTCACTGCAATGGACAGTTACTAAAAATCTTGCGTGTATTTTAAACCATTTTCAGCTCACGTTGATATAGTTTGGTTTGTTTAATGAGGTTTAAACTCATTAATCCAAATTAAAATGCTTCTTGATTCCTGTTTTCAATGGCACAGGCTTCATCTGTACTAATAAATTTGAAATATTTGCTGTAGGGTTTTATAATGGGAAAGAATTTCAAGCATAAGTCTCCCTCAGTCTGCTAAGACTGCCCAAATAAATTTCTAAACTGCACTGAATGGGCCTGCGCGTATAGACAGAATTCCCGAATGTGTAAGTGACCAAAAATAGAGGTAGAGGATTATTAGACAGCTTTGTTTCTACGGCATAAAATATTTCCAGCCCCGTTGGAGGCTTTGAAGACAAGACTCATCAATTTCATGTACTTTCCAATTAAAAGACCTCTGAGAATTGTCAGATATCACGTGTTTTAGTGAACAATGTTTGCAGCCATAGTCAGACTTGCACTTTAGTCATAACTTCAGTAGTTATGTTCTTAGTTTCCTGTGTGGATAATATGAACTTATTGTCCAGATATAACAGAAGAAGTGAATTACGTCTGCAGAATCTGATATGGCCCAGGGTTGCTCTTGTAGGAGTATGTCACGGTATAGGAATGTAGAAACTTGCAATTCTTTTTTAGCATAAACTTATCATTATGTGAAAAATGAGTGTCCTTGCCCCTTGCCTGAAGTTGTTGCTCATCTTGCTCTGTAGCCGAGGAACCCTAGTCAAAGACTGGCACCCTGTTGTGTAAGGTGGTGTGTGCACACACATGCAAATCCCTGCATCAGTTCCATCCTTGTGGATTTTAAATTTCAGCAATGAAGATCCTGTCACAGATAAGAGTGATATCTGTATTCTGGTAGCTTATCACTTGTCAAATTTTTGGAGCTTTTCTGGAAAGTAATATTTTGTTTTCCATGGATGATGGGAAGATAAGGCTGGTGGACATCTCTCCCTAGAATTTGTCTCTAACCAGTGTAACATGAGGCCCGTGAATAATTCACATTTCCTGATCGTTAGTGTTCTCTGAAAATGAGTATCCGTGGTAATATAATTAAGGTTATAGTTAACTTTAGAGAGCAAGTTGTTGTTACCACTCTCTCATACCTTTGAGGAGGGGAGAGGATTCCCTTTTACAGTCTCATTCAGAAAGTTTTTATATGCTCAGAAATAGTATAATAGTATTTCTCTCAATTTACCATCACACACATGGAATGGCTGACTGTCAACAGCTGTCCTGCATATTATTTGATATGAGCAATAGCATAGATCCATGATAAAGCTGGAGATTTGGAAGTAAGGAGAAATACTCCTCCCCTCAAAAAAAAAAAAGGTTGAATATTAATGAAACAAGAGAGTGGAAAATTAGATATCTATTTTTTATGAAGAACAACTGGTGTTTGTCTTCATATTTAAGAAACCAGTCAGCGTGCAAGCACCTTCAATGATGCTAAAATGCAGCAATCTGTAAACTCTTTGAGTTGAGAGGAGTATTCTGTAGAGGGGGGAAGAAACAACAAAAAAAAAAAATGGAGAGAAAGATAGCAAGAATTTCTACTTACCGCAATGGTTCTGCTGTGTTCTGAGCACTTTTTCTCTGGAGTAGGACGTATGATTTATTTTGGCATATTTTTGAAAGATAAGAGTTTGCTACATGCATATTTTTTTTTTAAAGGAAGAAAGAAACCAGAAGGATAAATAATGTAGGACAGAAAACTGCTATCACCACTCTGTAAAAATACATTTGCCTCCCCACATTTACCAGTGGTAAAAGGCTTGTAAGTTCAAAGACACCTTTATCTTCATCTCTAGTGGGTTGTTTTGGGATTAGGTGACTCTGTGGTTGAAATGGAACAACACCACCCAACTGCTGGCTCTGTTGTAACTCAACACATTTTCATCCTTAACCCTGTAAGCCCATGTGTTTTAAAAATGACTGAGTCTCTGCATCAAAGTCAAAACTGTATATGAAAGCCCTATGTGTCACCTCAACCAAATGAGGTAAAGTAGGAAGTCAAACTCCCTGTCTAGTATGATAGATAATACCAGCTTCCATGACTAAAACCTGTCATTCCTGTTTTCCCGCTGAGAAGAATCATTGTCCAATTATCTGCTATATTGTTGGGGGTTTTTTTTGTCTTTTTAATTTAAAATTCTACTAGGCATCATTAGTGGGGGAGGAAAATGACAAAATGGAGCAGGGTACATCACACTGATGCTGGAGAAATGACACCTTTGTTCATTCTCATCTCTTGTGCAACATTGTGTAGTGTTATTCCAGAAAATCCTGCTCTGTAGGCATATAGCAAATACTGATGCCTGTCCTTCCCACCTTCCTGGCTCCCTGACAGCTGACCTTTGAGGGGACAGTGACACTTTGGAATGGGAGCACAGGCCAGTCAAACACAAGAGATATGTATTCAGAAAATATGGAAGTAAAGAGTTTCTGAGACATTAATATGAGGAATCAGACATGCAGTTTTACAGTGGAAACAGGTCAAAAGATTTGTCAATCTGGCTACCGATACATTTCATTACCCAGGAATATTTTGGGGCTCTTTATAGTTTTTTGCTATTGAAATAAGTTGCAGGGCGAAGGGGCAGCCGCGCACTAGAAGCTGCTGGGTGGAACTGTGCACTGTTGTATTGCCCTGGAAAAGCTGTGGATATTTGAATGGGCTGTGATTCAGCCATTTTCAGAACATTTTGACCTCAGTTAGTTTTCTTCAGCGTTTTGAAGAATGTTAATTCCTTACATAAGACTAAGCATGGGAAAAGTTGACTCAAAATAAATTTGTCCCCTGAACTGGGAACAATGAAATGAGAAGTGGATTCGGATGACAAAGTTTAACTTGTCAAACAAATGGTGCTGTATTCTTTCAGTAATACCGTGTAACTCTCTCTTTTGTTTAAAATGACTGTTTTAAGTAGGACTTTTTGACAGAACTTCTTTCTTTCTTCTTTGTGATGTTCAGTAGTATGATGAGGGGAAGGTGGTTCTTTGAATTAAAATTTCACTTCTGTGATACCAATTCTTGGGATAATGGAAATCTCATTGTTAAATTCCAAAGAAACCTCGTGTTGCAGGAGGTAGTTTGTCTTACCCAGGTATTCAGTGCCCCTGAAAGAAATGGAATCTTTCTTAATGTGAATCAGCTTTGCTAAGAAATCATGCATATCACTGGGCAAAATAAGGTGAATAAAACCACTTTATTCTGTGAAAATATTGATCCTGTACAAGTTGTCAAGTTTTTCAAGTAAAGGACATACTGCAGAAGATGCTTTGTTCGTATGAGCTGAATGAGACTTAAAGCTTCACAGGTCTTACAAGCATTGTCTCTCAAAATCTACCCAGAAAGTGCTCTGATGTCAGGATCTGCTAACGTCACATTCACTTGATCAGGTGGAAGTTGTGTGGAGGCATTGAACAAACCTAATAAGACAAATGGCTATGGGTCTGATCCACTTAGTTTCTCTGTGCTTCACAGCCAAAATGAGTGTCCTTTTATAGCTGGACTCCGAAGTCTATCTTAGGATCCCTAATTTGTAGCTGAGGACACCACAGATGAAGCCGCTCTCAATAAGTGTTCATAGAATCACAGAATGGTTCAAAGGGACCTTAAAGATCATCTGGTTCCAACCCCCCTGCCATGGCCAGGGACACCTCCTGCTAGACCAGGTTGCTCAAAGCCCCATCCAACCTGGCCTTGAACACTTCCAGGGATGGGGCATCCACAACTTCCTTAAGCTTCGTGTCCTTTTTCTTATAATTTCTAGTCAATTTTAGCTGTTTAAGTCACCCAGAGACAGTTTCTCATCTTGGTTAAGCCCAGAATATTCTGGCGAGTGCGTGAGTTCTCTTCTTTCTCTACTTGGTGATCTCATATGCGGTGGTGAGAGCTCTCCTTCTCCACTCTATTATCATCCAGGCAGGGCCTGGATAATAATGGGCAAAGCAGCAGAAGGATTGCAGAATGAGGTGCCAGAACTGTACCCCACTGCCTGCTATTGGCATTTGTTGTGTGTAGTCTGGCCACAGGTCAAGTAACTACGTATCAATGTAGAATTTAGACAAATACAGTGCAGTTCGTTTCACTTGCATCTCATTTTAATGAGAATTTGCCTCTAGTGTTTCATTAAAGAGGAAAGAAAACCTGCCTTTCATGTGGTTTCCTAGCTAATTGCTGGTTATAGAGGAATTGCATAATATGGTCACAAAACATGCCTCTGATCTCAGTCTTTTTCACAATAATAGACTTTGATATGAACATGTTTTTCAGTCTTTGGTAGATGGTGTACAAATCTAGATGCTGTGCGTTAAACACTGCATGTATAGCTTAGCCTACTTTAAAAAAAAAAAAAAGAAAATTAAGTTCTGCATTCCTAACTTACAAATGCTCTGCTTTTTGTCCTCCTGTTCAGGAACCCTGGGATGCACAACACATTCCAGCGCTGTTCTCTGCTTTCTGTGGTCTGCTAGTTGCACTTTCTTATCACCTCAGCAGACAAAGCAGTGACCCATCTGTATTGATGTAAGTTTCCTGCATATCTTATTTATTGATTACTGCGTACACAACCAAAGTGATGCCCGGGTTTCAGAACCACACAAACTGCCTCACGAAAGTACTGTGATGAGGTGGAAGTTCCTCACCATGTCTGCCTGGTTGGTATCAGTCCTGTAAATAAATGAAGTGCTGCAGTCAGATTACCAGTAAGGCTGGTGCTCTTCAAACAACACTATCCAAATTCTCTGAAGCAGATTTTATCCTCTGGGAAATCATGCGCTTGCCATGTTGGAGGATAGTGATTTAGTTGAGGGGGCTCTCGGACAACTGGAGTTGCAGAATGTGCATTGGGTAACACCATGGCAAGAAGAAAGGGCATTTGTTGTGCTGGGAAGATGGCTCAATTCCAGCTCTTGCAGAGGGTCACTGTCAGTAGGCTAAGCCACTCTGAGATTAACTCCTTCCTTTTCTGCTCTGACAGAATCTGCTAAAGGTAGCTGAGCTTGTGTATTAAGAGCTGCCATTGAGAACAAGGGAGATCCAAGGGGACAAGTCCCAATATTGTGATCTGTAGGTTCAGGTAATGTGAAAGACACACACGGATAAGTAGGTCCAGGGTGACAGACACAAGTTTTCATGTGTGGGAACCATGCTATATGCCTGTCATGGGGGCTGTTGGTGGCCCACAAGCAGCTGGGATTATGCAAGCAAACAGGTTTTGTGCAGCTGGTATCACCATGCCAGCTGGGATTGTGCTTCACAGACAGCTCAGTCCTACCCTAGAACAGTACAGAGGGCCTGTGAAGAAACCCCTGGGTTCTCCCTTTGATTCATGAGGTGTGTTGTATGTGTCTTGAGGTGAGCTTTTTAGTCTATGAAGATTGTAGTAGGCATGTGGTAAGTCAGGGTGGTTGGACACACAGTCCTTTAACAAGGAGGGTGTTTTAGGCCATTCAAGATCGTATTTGAGGAGAGAAGCTCGGGAAGAAGAGAAGAATTCTGATAAGGAAGGAAAGGGTATAGGGCACCAGTAGGAAATTGGCATCCCAGCAAATCTTTCTGAAGAGCTGAGAAATTGCTTCTTTATCATCCGGAAGATTCAGGGAATTTGATACTTATACATTACTAGGTTCTGATGTGACAAAGCAACAAGAACTGCTTATACCTATTGCCTTTAACTTTATCCAAAGCCTACTGTGTCTGGCACTGATGTCAATTAGACCTGGATCACATTTTGTGTAGCTAGTGTGTAGTTCCAGGACCGTTACAGTATGGAACTTGGGTATGGAAGGAAGTGAAGCTGTGTGCTGTCTTAGGGAGATTTGTTTAGCCTTGCAGTAAAATCTACATAGGTAAACAGCAAATCAGCATGGAAGCATGAGCTCTTTCAATTTTGAACTAATTTAAATCTATTCTTCTCTCCCACTCCCCAGGAAGGACACATTGGTTCTTTAACTTCAATAAAACAGAAATTTGTCTTTCTTTAAAACTTGTCTTTTAAGGAAGTAATACTAAACCATTAAGTCCATTTTAACTTTTAAATCTAGCTACTGATTTCATAAGATTCTTAATCAAATCTGAAGCAGCTGAAATCGTTGTTAAATACCTTCAGATTCAGAATGTGTAAAACAAAATCAAATGTTTATTGTGCAATCATGATAAAAATGTATAATCTTTAAAAAAAAAGAGGTTTAAGATTTTTTTTTAAGCAGTTCTTGAGCTTAATTCAAGGATGTTAAAGAGATTGGAAACAGTATTTAAAGGATGGCCTGTGGCATAAACTTCGAGATGTAGGAGGAGGTAGCATATAAGTCTTAAAATGAGTATTAATATACAATCTAGACAGAAATAGCTTCTTTGGCCTTTCTAATGTGGGTTTGAACAGCTTCCATATTGGTTTCAGCTTAGCTGAAACATTAATAAAGGGCATGAATGGAACAGTACCCTCTTTGCTGATCCTCTAAATGACTGAGTTATGTTGATTGGACTGCTGAGACTCCTTAACATTTTGATGAAGAAGTTCTACCCTGATCATAGATAGAGCTGGTTTGTGCCAATCTCCAGCTGTACACAGGTGAGACAGCTACTGCATACATAAAGAAGGAAATCTGAAGCTGTTTGTTCTTCCTCCTCCTCTGTCACACAGGAATATTCATACGTTAAACACGTTCAGAAGTATCCTAAATAGGATTTTTTTTTTTTAACAGATCCCTTATTCAGTGCAAATATGTTCCTCACTTTCTACGTCAACAGTTTGAAGATTCATCAGCAGATCCACTACCAGAAAAGATGAGAGAATCCGTGGTAAGACCTTTTCTTTCATTACTTTCTGTTCAAAGCTCTCTCCCATTGATTTTCCCAGCTGAGGAACCTCTTAAATACTCTCATTTACTAATTTAAATATTTAAGTTACTGAAAGCACAGGAAATGGGAGGATCTCTATCTTGTTCCTTTAAATCCACAGATGGAAGCCGAGAGAAGTTCTTCTAGATCTTCTTTCCAGGGAGGAGGGCAGAAAGGGGGATTTTGCAGCTTTCCTTGCAGAAGGGTTCATTTGAAGTACTCAGAGACATTGATTCCTTAATATAGTTGATGGGAAATGCACTCTTAGAGCTTGGGGAATGAGGTGTCTCATTCTGGTACTCAGAGAGCTAGTGGAGGTTCTCTGCACAGAGTTACAGCCTGGCAACCTGGTGTGTACAAGGCAAACTGGATTGCTCAACAGGTGTTCAAAAAGGTCAACCGTCCTGGTAAACTCCCTTTTTGCATTGCGGGGGACAGGATTTGGTCCACAGAATTAAGCCCTTATTCATTTTTTTTCTAGGGCTAGGAGTTGACTTGGTTTTCAGGACTGCCTTTTTCTGTACCGGGAAGTATTCTTGACTGTATGCTTTCCACCCCATCCAAGCCAGGTGGATCACAGACCAGACTTGGTACCTAGAGAGGAAAGAAGTGTGTGAAACGTGACTAATAGGAGAGAGGGAGGTACATGCCTGGTGCCAAGCACTGCTGTCTCGTTCTCTCTTCTTTGCTTGGCAGACTAGCTATTTCCTGCTGTCTGGCATGTAGCTCTAAGTTTGCGTCAGCTTATTTCCCACTTCAGTTTAAATATCCAAAGTGGCCCATCTTCCTTTTTTGTGTCTTTTTATATTAAAAAACTTCACTAACTGTTACCCAGGGGAGCTTGATTTTATAAAGAGTTCATGTGGGAAGATCATCAAGTTTCCAGAAGTATTAAGGGGTATTTGACATTTCTTAGAGTCCTGAGCTGTCCTGCTTTCCTTCCTGCTTCTCTGTCATATCCCTTCTTCCTGACCACATCCCTAACACCTCCCTCTAAGCATTTGCAATCTGGGCAATTATTCTGAAATTCCTGAATGCTTGCAGGAGCAAGGAGTGTTCAGAGAGTGCCGGGAAGACAGACTGCCTTTTTTTGACCCTAGACATGATCTGAGAGTCTGTAGTGCCTGGTGGTATAGGTTGTTAGTGCAGTAGCTGGCCTGGCCTCCAGATGTCCCTTCAAAGGGATGCATCTCTCATGCACATCTTGTGTCATATTTGTTGGGCATTTTATAAGTTGTTACACAGCCTACATTCAGCACATGAGTTGATCCCACACTTTTCTAATTTTCTTTGCTAAGCTGCTGCTTAGCTTGTTATTTTCTAGCATGTGTAATGTTATTTTAAAATGCTTACTCTATAGGCCTGCGTAAGATTAAGTCATACGTCTATTTCTGATTGCTTCTATTGAGCTACAGTTTCTTGCAAACTAACCTGTTTGTAAAAGGGTCACACCGCAGTTCGAATGTCCAGCTAGAAACAGAGTAAAAAATGCAGTATTTATGTTAAAGTATTGTAATTGTAATTTCTGTTAAGTATGTTCTGTGGTATTTCTGGTTTGTGGGTTATTGCTGCAGTTCATTGTCAGTCTGTTGTTGTACATGGGTACTGCATGGCAAATGTAATGGAAAGCTGGTAGTTCCACCATGTTTGTATCCCACTTGTATCTTTTGTTGATAGTGCCCTTCTTGGAGCAGCACAGAGTCTGATCTCATCTGTTCACCAGATGGGGCCCTGCCAGGGAACTGAAGCAGTCACTGTGGCTGTCCACTTAACTGCTGTCATTTCACAGTGCAGAGGGAAACCTTGAGCAAGGCTTCAATATATTGAAGAAAACAACAACACCACAAAAACCCAACAAAAGAATGAACAAGTTAGCACCTAAGGTCCTGGGTGTATTTTCAAAACAGGGTCATGTTGCAGACTGTCGACCTAGTGTTGTGTCAGTAATGTGGACAGGGATCTGATGGCTTATACTAACACAATGACCACGTGCTTCAACTGCACCTGGGTCCTTGAGCCACTGGGGCAGAAGATGCAGAAGCACAGGGAGGACTGCAGTGGGACTGGCCAGACACCGGGTTTCAGTTCTTCACCATGTCTCATTCTTGTCATGTTTTGCCAGTGGTTTTGCACATTTAATTAAATGGGATTAATGGGATTCCTGGCACCTTTTGCTCTCCAGGATGTACCTGGTTTGGGGGTTGGTGCTTTTCTGCTCTGTACATTTGATACTCCATACTGCTGCTGCTTTTAGACAGAAGCTGCTTTCCTTCAGTGTTGCTGAAGCTTACTAATTCTTTGCCTTTTGCCTTTTTTTTTTTTCTTTTTCTTTTTCCCCTGTCCTGGCTTCCCTCAATCTGTATAAAAACAGTAAGCATGTATTTGCTTACAATGTCAATTAGCAGTGCTAATTCTCCCATACTGGGAGATCTCTTGAAGCAAGAGAGGGCAATTTCTGATTAATGAAGGCTTTGTCTAACCCCCGTGTTATCTGGTACCTCTGTCTCAATTAAACACTAACCAGTTTGCCAGAAGACTCCCACTGCTATCTCGCAGTGCAGTGCTAACAGAGCAAGTAGGGAAGAACTGAGACAGGAGAAAATGCATGTGCCTCAAGTTTGAGGAGCACAATCAAGGCACAGTCTCTGCTGATTTTCTTCAGCAACAGCAATTGTGTTTAGCTTCCAGAACCTGTGCAAGGGGATCTTCAACCAGTACAGAAAATGGGTGAAATAATATGTCAGTATTTGAAGGAGACTTCATGGTGGTTGTTAATTTTTTCTTCTTAGAGTGGTCCTTTGTGTGGAGCGTGTTTTGAATTCTCTGCTAGTAGCAAGAGATAGCAGGATGCAACACAACAAGCAACCTTGCCCTGGTCTTTATACAGAAGTATGGTCTACATAACATGCCATTTAAATAAGATCCATTTTAAGCAGAAATCCTGAGGCATACAGAACCAAATCACCTCCTCAAGGAGCTGAAAGCAAACAAGGTTAATATTGAAAATTAATGTGTTGTATTCAGTAGTGGCTCTGCATTGATGTTAGGAATAATAAATACAGCATCTCTAATGTTTAGTTACATGACCTTTACTATTTTCATTTGCTTGAATAGCTGTGTAAGAATTGCCAGCTTTGGAAGCCTGAATTATAAAGCAGCTGTGATGGCTAATTGACCATTCAACTTTGAGAATGGAGCTTCCTACCATTATAATTAATTTCTATAGACATCCACATGGCTGATTACTAGATTAACCAGTGGCCTGAGGGTGCTAATGTGTTACATTCAAACTCAGCTTCCTTCCTGGCCTTTAATATAAACATTTAGATAGCTAGTAAAAGGATTTGTACAAAGCTCCAAAACCATAATTGAAAATAATAATAAAAAAGGGGTCACTATAGTATATTCTGCTTGTAAAATCTGAGGCACCAAATGTAGTGATGTTGGTTTGGGGTTTCTTTTTTCCTTGAGTGTAAAATAGAGAAAAAAGAACATCTGCTTTCAGTCCAAACTGTATCAGTCATTATGGCTCACTGCAGAGATTTTAACTTTGATCAGAGTTTAACTTTTCCACATTGGATCAATGGCAATGAAGGACTCAAGCATCACATCGTAGGGTTATTCAATAGTCAGTTCACAAGTGCCTGGCCTTGTTAATTGAATCCGAAATCCTGCTTTAGACAGTTGGGTCTAAATGCAGGACGTGGAACAGAGTTGCATCCAAGGTAGGCATGGGCTTTGCAGGAGCTACTTGCCTTCAGCAGGAAGGGTGGAAGCCACGGATCAACCCACAGCAGCTTGTAGGTGGATTCCCAAGGTTTTCTCCTGGAAGGTAGCTCCAAATCCCCCTCAGAGAGATAACTTCCTGATAAAAAGGGCCAGCTATTTCCCGGGGGCCCAGACCACTGGGCCACGACATGAAACAAAAGCAACCACTGTTCAGCTTTGTTTCATAAGGAAAAACCCCTGAATGTGGTGAGAAGTTTGAATGTCTGCCACATCAAGAAGGAGCTCCTGTAGGGACCATTGTGCAAGTCAGCAGCTCAGCTGTTACATTTACATTTTGAAGTAATGCAATACAAGGGTGAAAGGGCAAGCTTTGGATGTACATGATGCTTTAAACACTTCAGATGTTTCCAGAGTTGGAATGCAATTGTGAAATTTCTGTTTAAATACCCAAGTAATAATCATTGCTTAGAAAACATAGGCCTCTTCCTGTATGTGTTAATTGTTAATGTGTCAAAAGCAGTGAGAGCACCCTAAAAAGAATGCTCAAAGATGGGAAAGGTGGGAGATACCAATCCCATGCAATATAATCTGCATGATACATTCTCTTTTGAGTGTAGTCTTTTGAAAAGATTCTCTTTGGTGACCTGGCACAGAATAGAAAGTTAGGATGCAGCCTTTTCCCAAAATGTCCATTATTATCACCTCTGCTGATTTGACAACTAAGTTCTTAATATTTGATGTAGTTCTTAAAATGGCAGCTTCTTCAGTCACCTGATTGTGAGAGAAGTAAATAATTTTAATAGTAATCTTTTCTGGTTGTACAGAAGAGCTTGAAAATATGATTAGAGTGTGTTTTTAATCTTATATGCTTGTTTTAGATTATTGAGGAGTTGGATTCAGCTGTGCAGAAAGTGGTACTTGATCAAGACTTGATAATATGTATTCACAAAAGGGCTGAAGTACTGCCATATAAATCTAGCACTGCTTAAGTTTCTTGGATGCTGAATTTTACAAGCTAGATACTGCTACTTTACTTGGATTTTCTATGCAACATCTTTTAAAAAAAACAAACCTGGAAATGTTAAAAAAAAAATATTTCCATTACATGCATGACTAATAATTCCCTTATCCATCTATACCAGGGTTTTGATCAGGATTTTGCAGTACTGCTCCACATACTAAAACCACATACTAGAAATGGATACACAGCTTGCTAGTGAGACACGGTCTGAACCTCTGAACCAAACAGAGAGGACCCGTGGGGGCAGGCAGGAAACAAAGGGTTTTTTTCAGGGAAGAGAAGGCCTTTCCTGTGAGGTTTCTTGTGTTGTGGTTCTCCTGTTGCATACAACAACCAAGAAGCAAGGAGTGTGACCAGCAGGGACTATGTTTTGAAGAGATGGTCAGAAAGAGTTAGGAAGATGTAACTCTGCTCCTGCACCTTCCCAGCTGTAGCCCTTGGG
This sequence comes from Gallinago jamesoni, assembly GCA_025769975.1. Lineage (NCBI taxonomy): Eukaryota > Metazoa > Chordata > Aves > Charadriiformes > Scolopacidae > Gallinago > Gallinago jamesoni. The sequence continues at coordinate 41,999,933 of JAOQGH010000023.1, forward strand.
GAGTATGGGGCTGTCTGGAGAGGACACAGGCAGCGCTGTGCTTCTGGAGGTGCATGCTCCCCAGCAGCCTGGGGAAGGGAAGGATGGTGGTGAATTCACCTAAAGAATTCAGCTAAACCGGATTGGAGCTTCCTGGGACAAAGCAAAAGTACTTCTTGAGCCTGAAGGCTTTTTAGTCCTACTGAATTTCAAAGGCCTGCTGCAGTAAGTGGAAGTGCTTGTGACCTTTTACTAAGCAGCATCTTTCATAACAGGGAGTGATAGGCAGCCTAAATATAGCAGTTGCTACCAGCTTCCCCTGTAATTCGCAACCCTTCTGTTGTTCACTTGTTCTTCTTCTTTCATCTCCCTTATTCATAGTTTTGCTATCCCATCATTATTTTAGTTTTCTTTCTTTTTTCTCTGATGAGGTATATGAAGACTACTTAGATTGCAGCACCAGAAAATTGGATGAGCTTCTAATTCTAACAGAAGTGGTGCATTTCACGTGTTGTTGCTAGATATCTTTGAATTAAAGCATAAGTGAGTTTCTAAAACAAGAGCCACAAATAGTTACTCATTTGATAGCTTAGCGGCAGTATTGAGTGTTGAACTCAAATGTCCCTCTCATAAATCTAAGACAAGATTTTCATTTTTTCACAAAGACTTTGGGTGACCTCCGAAGTACAATTCAAAGATCGTGCAGCTCGCAAGCTATCTTGTTTATTTGTTTACTGAGAATGACATTTTAATCACAAGAAAAACGGGCTGGAAAGACAGTGATATTTTCTAATCTTTAGAAACAGAATTACTCCTACCCTAGTTATAGATCTTTACAACGGCAGATATGTCCTTTCATTATCATTCAGTGACATGGGAAAAAAGCCTTGTCTGAAATCTGTAAAATCTTGCTGAAATTTGGCTTCCAATACAGAAAATCAGAGAATGGTACATGTCGCTTTAGAAAATAATAAATGTATTAACTTCAAGTCTCTGAAGACATTACAGAAAAGCACGAGTCATTTCAGTAATGCAAGAGAAAGTGAATGTGAAGAAATCTTAATGCTTGCAAATGGGAAACGGAACCAGAATTTTGATTTCCCCAAATAAAGAGTCATAACATAAGAGTTATATTCCTTAAACAGAATCAGACTTGGTATGGAAATGTGTTACTTTCATTTCTCCCATCTTAAAACTATGTTGTTTAAAACTATATTTAAAATTTGGCATGATGAATTTAAATGTGATTACTTTGACAAACCTGGAGTGTGAAGAAACAATTTTGCAAAGCAGCGTGGAGAAAATACTTCTGTCTTAGGGAGTGCTGATTACCCTTATCACAACACAGACGGCGAATAATTGAGAACAGAGTTGTTTACTTTTGTTAGAATAGTATTGGATCACTAATTTTGTATAAAAATAATTATTTTCACAGAAAGAAATCTTGAAATCAGATCTCATTGTCTGCACAGCGGCTGCTGTTTTGTCATTTGCTGTCAGTGCCAGTACTGTATTTCTGTCATTAAGGGTGAGTATTTGTCCTTTTTTTGCTAAACTGTAAGGTGCTTTAATTGGAAAGAACAGAGATTGTGGGAAGAGAACTTAGTGAAAATGTATTTACTCGTCTATGTATTTTTTTAATATGTGCAAGGCAGTTAGTTTATGGATATTTCTATTAATTTTAGTGTTATTTATTTGACACCTCTTTCCTTAAGCCTCTGCATATCTGCAGTGCTCTTATGATGTGAAACCTGAGGGACAAAATGAGTAAGCCTGATTACTTGCCCTTTTTCCTGCAATTAGGGAGGAAAAAATTTTATGTGCAAAATACATATTGCAAATTCCATATCCACCTGTGGAGTCAGAGTTTGAATATAGGAATAAAAACTAATTGCACAAAAATACAATTATAGGAACTGTTAAGAAAAGTTTTATATAAAAACGTTGTTTGCATATCAAAACCATGTTTTGTTTTTTTCTCCTTTGGCCCAGCCATTTCTCAGCATTGTCCTGTTTGCTTTAGCATGGACTGTGGGATTTGTAACACATTACGTACTTCCTCAGCTTCGCAAGCATCACCCTTGGCTGTGGATCTCCCACCCCATACTTAAAAGCAAAGAGCACCAGCAACGGGAAGTGAGAGGTTTGTAATAAAATCTTTTCTAAACAATGGATGCAATGACTTGCAGCTTGTCTTGGTTTTTAAAAAAAAACCCACAGCCAATTCAGAAGTAACAGAGGAGGGAGAATAAATTATGCTTTACATTTTCCTGTTTTGAATAACATGCATAGCCCATCAATTCCATTTCACCTACCCAATCACCAGCAAATCTGTGATCCTGTTGAAGTCATCTTCTGAGACCACTGCACAGAAGGGCTGAGGCTGCTCAGGCACCTCTGGAGATTGTCCAACGCCCCTGCTGAGAGCAGGGTCAGCTAGAGCAAGTTGCTTAGGCCTGTGTCCAATTTTGAACATCTTCAAGCATGGAGACTCCACAACCTTTCTCAAGCAAGGAGACTCCACAACCTTTCTGCACAACCTGTTCTAGCATTTGATCACCTACAGTAAGAAAGGTTGTTTTGTTTTGGGTTTTTTCCTTATGCCGAAATGGAATTTCAGTTTGTGCCCATTTCCCTTTGTCCTGCCACTGGACACTATTGAGTGCAGTCTGACTCCATCAACTTTATCCTCCGCATCAGGTATTTATACCCCAAAATTGCACCCAATCAGGCATTAATAAGATGTCCCTCAGTCTTTTCTTCTCAAGGCTAAAGCTATCTCAGCACTCTCAGCCTCTCCTCCTACGTCAAATGCTCCTGTCCCTTAATTATCTTACTGGCCCTAAGTGGCCTTTCACAAACCATCTTCTGATCTACCTTTTGCTTTTACATCACAGGACTGTTACTTGCTCTGTTGCTTGTTGTGTTATAGCTCATGCTTAATACATTGGCATTTTATATAATTTAAAAACTTAAATGATTGATGAAATTGAGGCAGAATTTTTTCTACTTTCTGACATATAACTATATATCATTTGAACAGCATGGGTACTACAACTTAGAGTTTTAATTTCCATCATAACACTTTTAGAAAAACATTAAAATTGAAAGGAATTGAAATTTTCCTGAAGATTTGTTGTTTCTAATGTCTCTTGGCTTCAGCAGGTAGTGCCCTGACACGTGCAAGTATCAGTAAATATTTTATTGTGTCAAGGTCTGATTTCCTGTTCTGATACACTTATTTCAGCAACCAGACAGAGTACTTTGAGAAGCACAGGTCTCTTTTTTTTTTTTTTTTTTTTCCCCTAGCTCTCATCTTGCCTTTGCTACCAACCAAAAGCTTGCTTGTCATTTTTTGATGGATCCTGTGCCTTAATCATTCTCAATATATGTTCCTGAGGTGTTTGAAGACAGCGTTGTCAGAACACAGTCTGCTGAGGGACTTTAGTCTGTTCTTCAACTAGACAACAAAAGAATTCCGATTGCTTTCTGCAAAACCATACATTAAGGATTTAAATATTTTTAAAAAAAAACCCATGTCTTTCAAAATGATTATTTTCCAAACCAGGCTTTGGTATGAAAAAAAGTACCCAAGAGACTTGATTGAAGGTTTTCTTTTAACTTTTACTGCAATACGCTAAGGGAAGTGTAGTGGAAATATAAATCTGATTAAGGATCATGCCCAGCAGAACACACTGTTCAGGGTTTCTTCTCTCTGATAATCAGTAATTCTGATGAAGACCAAAGTTTTATTGTTTGTTACATCACTTAGTCATAAAAGACCACTGTAGGATTTCTTTCACTTGTCCTGATTAAGTCTGTCTTCATTTGTCAGAAAACATTGTTTTCTGAAATGGAATGACTCAGCTTTCGAAAAGGTTGAGGGGAGAGGTCTGCCAGACTGATGTCCACAGATGGGTTTCCTTCTGCTTTGCAATCAGCTGCATTTCCCATGCTACCTGCTGTAGGCAACAGGCATTTTTTTCCCCTTCTTTTGCAGTCCTCATTTTATTATGTGGTCCATTTCCACACTTTGGGGCTTAAACATTTTCGCAATGTATCTGTTATGTTAGAAAACATGAGTAAAAAAAAATCATATATGTATTTCAGTCCCTTAGGCTGCTGCAGAGGCTTTTTATTTTGTTCTGAGATGAGACAGGCTGAGGAAGAGGTGGTATAATCCCTTTGATAGATATGTCTGACAGGCTGTCTTCTTTCTTTTACCCTTTAAGAAAAATGTAGGAGCCGAACTTAAAGATTGCCTGTTTGTACAGAAAGAGAAACTTGGAAAAGGACAGTATACTGTACTTGTCAGGTGTGGACAATCAAAGGACAAGTACACAAAACAAGATGTCTGTGAGGAGCTTTTTTTTCATAGAATTTGATTTTCAGCTTCCTAATTTTTGACAAGCGTAGTGCTATGGGGAGAATGATGATTGCTTGCAATTCCATGAGTGGCTAGTAAAGACAATTCCACAAGTTATTCCTGGCTTTGTTTCATAGACTCTGGATGAGCTTTTCAAACTTTCAGACCTTCCACAGAATAGCAATTATCAGACCAGTTCTCATGATGCCTATATGAGACAACTCATTACTTGTCATTGTTTTGCCTGACTGCAGGAAGAGAGGCTGAGGTCAAAACGTGTGAGCTTGTGGTAAAATAGATGTGTAGAAGGTAGTGCAGGACTGAGTGAGAAAAAATAGTCTCTAGTGTTTCAGGGTTTCTTTCTTCGCCTTTCCCCCCACAGATTGATGTAACCCATTTTCAAACCACCCATAGTTTTCCCTAGCCCACTCTGAATGTGAACTCTTTTTTTTTTTTTTTTTTCCTGTCTGCATTGTCTGTACACACGTGTCTCTGTTCCTGCAGCTGCCTTCTTTTTGGTCTACTTGGTATGAACATCTCTTTATTCAAATTTGAGCTGGTACACAGAGCTCAGATTTAGGCAGCTGGATGAAGTTCTTGAGTGGAGCTCTGTCCTGGTTTCAACTGGGATATAGTTAATTTTCTTCCTAGTGATGGTTGTGTTTCAGCTTTAGTATGAAAGAAATGTCAATAATGGATATTGTTTTAGTTGTTGCTAAGTGATATTCAAGGACTTTTTTCAGTTTCCCACAGAAGCTAAGAAAGAGCATAGACAGAGCAATGGAATATTATGTACCACAGATAATGTGCTCAGAATGTAACGGGGGTTGGCTGGGAGGTGGTAATCCACAATCGCTGCTTGGCACCCAATTCACTAGGTGGTGACAGTGGCTTGCGTTGTATTACCTTATCTTATATATTCTTTTAGCATTATTGTTATTGTTATTTTTCTGTTATTGTTCAATTAAACTCTCCTTACCTCAACCCACGAGGTGTTTTGGTTTGTTTTTGTTTTTTTTTTCCCCTTTCCCCTTCTTTTCACCCTCTTTTCCCTGCCCTTCTGGGGAAAGGGGGAGCACTGCATGAGCGTCTATGTGGTTCTAGCTGCCATCTGGAGTTAAACCACGACAAGCTCTGAGAGCAATTTTTAGTTCAGGAGGAGAGTGGAATGGAATAACAGCTAGGTTCCAAAATGGACATTTTGCTGTGTGTATGAACTTCTAGGAGGTGGCCTTAAGGTAATATGAGGAGGAAATATTTTTACATTATAACAAGAAACAGAAGTTGCTCATATTTTCTGAAGGCATATTTTTGCAAGAACATTGCCTTAGTTTAAGATAGCAGCAAAGCATGACTTAAAGCTAATTTGGAAGGCTTGCTCTTAGATCTTTCTCTTTAAGCCTATAGAATATATAACTGTGCCTGTAGAACATACAAATCTGTTGATTCAGCATGTCTTCTTTGCCTGCAATTGAAAAGGTGTGTGTGGGAGGGTGGTGTGTGTGTATATATAATTATTTTCATTTCTGCATGGAAGAGTATTGGAGATTCAGTAGCTGGCATTGTTATTTCTGAATCAATACCAAGTTCTGCCTTTCTGCATTCACTGTTTTTCCAATAACCTTGTCTAGCTGAGCTCAGTTGAGAATAACGACGTTATTTTTGTCCATACACAGGTGTTTCTGCACTCAGATCGCCTAAGTTCTTACAGCAGTTGAATTGCACAGAGCATTCAGTTCTTGTTTAATACTCATATTAGGCACTGTGATGTTAGTTAGAAAGGTCTACTGCAATAAAAAAAGATATTCTTCACTGGTGAATGTTGTGACCCTGGCAGATTCTTTTTACAATGGCTGTTTAGGTGTTCTGAGAAACATCGAGGACACTTTCTAGCTCCTATTAATTCTTCATTCTTCAGATCTCAAAGGATCTTTCATTTATCAATGAGGTCAATGATACTTTGCAGTCTGATGAACAGTGTTTTGCCACTATAAGATGGGGAAGGACAGACACAGAGTTCAAACGAGGTTCCCTAGGTCATCCGCTAGGTCAGTGCCAGAGCTGGAGAGGGCCTCTCTGGTGTCTTTTCATTACTAAAAGTAGTATTTGATATAGTGACGAATAATAGATTATGTAAAATCTACCATTTAGCATGTACCATCTCCTATTGTTTCTGAGTGTTTCTCATGAGTGCAGTTATAAGCAGCAGAGCAGATACTTTCTAAATTCAGAGAACAAAATTGTTTCTCTGTTGCAAAAGAATTATGAATTCCATTGTTTCATAAATTAGTCAGTTGATTATATTTATTAATGTGAGCTAACTCATTTCTTCTATAATATTGCAAGATAATGAAATAGTGAAAATGCAGATAATTTGATGAAATTACCTGTTATCTGAATTTCTATTTTAGGTGCTGCTCATTTGATGTGGTTTGAAAGGCTCTATGTGTGGCTTCAGTGCTTTGAGAAATACATTTTGTATCCGGCTATAATACTGAATGCCCTCACCATTGATGCTTTCTCAATTAGTAAATACAAGAGGCTTGGTACACAGTAAGTAGATTATAACTCAAAGCATGTGATTAGTAAAATGTTTGGTTTTAGACTAAAGGCTGAGAAATGAAATTTGTTTCTTAAATAAGTATGTTTGCTTGTCACAGTTTGCTTTCATGCATTAGTAGTTCAGTATACAATAATGGTTAGATTTGCTGAAAGAAAAAAGAAAAACTACCTTAGCACATGCTAAGACATGACTGCAATGAGAGAGAGAAAATAAAATCCTAAAGTGCTATATATAGATATATATGGAATGTCTAAATGTCAATTAAAAGCCAGGCACACTATGCCAGGCCGCAGGTGTTTGATGGGCATAAACGCAGTCGGGTAACTAGAATTAATCAGATGAAAATGAGAGATCTAGGCTGGATATCAGGAAATATTTCCTAACTGAGGATTTTTTTAAGACTACAGTATAGTCTCCCAAAGGAGTTATCAGAAGCTTCACCACACAAGTCTTTTAAGGCAAGACCAAATAAAATATTTAACAGTGTAGAATGGTAGATAGCTCTGCATTAAGTGTAGTTTGAGAAAGACGGGGACACAAGTTTTTCCAAAGTCTGGTGTCTCTGATATTAAGCAGAACTGGCAATGCTGATCCATGGTCTCACGGTATGGTCCTTGCAGACAGCCTTTTATGGTAAATATTTTGGTCAGTGACTTGCCTACTGCAGATATTCAGCAGGCTTAGTGACTGCAGTATCCCCAGCGAGCAGAGTTTCTGCAGTCTTTTTATCAGAATGACAGTGATGCAGATGATAAAAACAAAGAAACAGCTTGTGTTCAGGAAGGAACCTTCCAGTAGTAGGGAAAACTGTGGGGGGTGAGGTGGGCGGCTAGATTTCCTCAGTATTAATAATAATTTAGATTCTTAACTTTAAATATTAGATAAAGGAACTTTGCTGTAAAAAAAAAAAAGGCATTTTTTTTTAAATTATCCTTCTCTCTTGAAGAGAAACACAGCTTTAAGGACTACACAACTATAAGGAAAAGGTGGTCCCTGCTTTTAGAGGCTGAAACTAGGACTATGGTGTTAGCCAAATTTTCTGCATATTCTTCCCAGACAACCATTGTTCCAGAGACACTCTTATTCTTACCAGTCCCTCAGAGGTAGCCTGTGTAGTTCCCCAGTGACATTTTTCCCCCAAGCATTTGGGAGATGCTAAGGCCAAGGTGTTTCAGGAGCTTAGGTGTGTTGTCCAGGGTGAAACTGATTTCACATTCATCCCTCTATTTGGTTCTGCAAGGCTGGGACAACTAAAAAGTAGTCAAAATGTCATTTGTCACTGGTTAGCAGACGTGACTGAACACTTGCATGGAGCAAGCGTGTAGGATTAGGAAGGTGCTATTTTTACATTGTCGTTCCTCCAAGCTAGATTGCACTTTAAAGTAGCACCTCCCTTAAGTGTTCAGTAGTGAGTCAGTCCCACTTAATCTTGAGATTAAAGAAAGAAATTACATTTGTCTGCCTGTGTTTATTTGGCCTGTAGGGGAGTACCATCACAATCCTTTCCTTCCCCATCCCTTTTGTGTCTGTGTGATCACCGTGGATTTAAAGCCTGTGTTTTCCCCTTTTTCTTGTGACTGAGGTCTATCCATAATACTCCCACTGTCCCTTCCTCTCTGGCACTCCTCTTTAATATGCTTCCCCTACAGCTTCCATGGAAATGCCATGAGCAAAAACATTCGTCTTCAGACCCTACCTCTTTCTCCTCAACTCTAAGCCTGTGAAGGCTCCTGGGTTCTCCTTGCTCCTTCCAGATACAGTGTTATTGAGTATTGTACTTTCTCTGCTTTAATACATAAATATCCGTTTTCTGTTGGAACATTCTTTAGTTATTTACTGCCCCAGCATCAGACCGCACCGTACCTTAGAGAAGGGAAGGTGGCACTCTCCCGCTCCGTGTCTGACAGTGTCTGAGGTGGTACGTTTTGCATGATTTGATTTGGGAGGTTTTTTTCTCTCAATTTGAACGTCTTTTTTAAAGAAGCTTCATCTTGGCTTTGTGATTTAAAGGACCGAAGCGGTTTGCTTCTTGAGGAGGCAGAACAGCTCCTTCACAGTCGGGAGTTTGCTTGAGCTTTCCAGACCCTGATGTGCTGGTTATTAATGGGACCCACGCTGACAAGCTGAAAAGCCTGCCTGTGTTACCTGCCACACAGGCGTCAGAAATAAGCCCCCCTTCTCTCTCTCTCTTGCTTTCTCTCTGCTGGGAGTGAAGGCCCCAGGAAAAGCATCTTGTGTGGCATTATCTTTAAAGAAAAGGGATAATGAGAAAATTATTTTCTGTTACCCCTGAGAGCATTATTTTTTAAAATGTCGGGGTTTTGTGTGAAATTTTCCGCATGTTAACAGACCCAATAAGGAAATAGTCCTCCTTTTGCTCTACTCTCTGTAAGTTTTACACGTGAAAATTCGTCCATGTTGCAAGAATTATCTTCTTCCTGAACAATGTGAGATCCAACCAGTTTATACAGGACACACTGGGATGGTTTCAGAATCTGTTTAGCTTAGTCACTAGGATTTCCATTCAGAAATCTGAGGCAAATTGAAAAGAACAGCTTTGACGAGGTGAGAGAAATAAGGTCAGCTTGCAACAGTGATGTCCTGGTGATCCTTTGGAATGACCTGCACTCAAATAAAGTTGCATCTGCATGATGGAAGATACACAATAATGAATAAATGCCACATAAAACAAACCTAGAAATGTACAGACTTATGAGCCTTGATAGAATGATGAAAACCTGTTTAGAGCTTTCTGGCCTGTCATGTGTCAGTCATGGCAGCAGGCATTCTCCTGGTTCACAGCAGGATGGAGGAAAACCTTCCATGCATTTTGCAAGTACCTGGTGTACTTTGAGTCAGTCATTATGCACTGAAGTCCCCATCTATTTTCACCAGCACTACAAAACACAATGTATCTCTCAAAGTGAATGTGCTTAATTTTAACTTAAGAGAAGTCACCTGGCTCTCAACTAACAGGGAGTTACTTGTACATGTCTATTTGGTTTGGGATGTCTTTTCAGGAATAGAGCCAGTATGGTTCTTGGGCTTCAATGTGCAAAACTGCAATACAAACACAGCTGTTCAACTGCCAGAAAACTCTGAGGGTACCTAATATCACTAAATACTTCTGAATTTGACTTTACTGTTCATTAGGAGGCTTGAGAGCTACTTATGAACATGCCCAGAACTTTCTAAATAAATCACTTGTCTCTTACTTCATCCTGCTAGAATGCAGAAATCTAAAGGTTTTAAGCTGAGAACTGTTTCTACAGCATCCCATGTCTTGAGTTCACAAAATACTGCTTTGATTTCCTTCCTTTTCAAAAACCTTGATGGAGAAGGTGGTGGTGGTGGCACCATTAAGAGGCCAACCATTAAGCACTTGCCAGAAAAGTAGAGATTGTGGGAAGTTTGCTCTTCAGTCCTCCTGCTTTGGTGGTAAAGAAATTCTTATAGGAGTGGAGAGTCGTTTGTTCCAATTCCTGCTGCTTACCCTGTTCCCACGTGTTTTAGTGGTTGATGGATAAAATGCAGAACCACACAAGCATTTCATGGTCTGGAGCCCAGTAGTGTGTCTCATCTCAGGGCAATGCCCATCTACCAAAGTGATGTAAAAATTAAAGTGTCTGAGATCTTTCTACGATCTAACCCCCGGAACATGCTGTATTATCAAGATATCAAAATTACCGTTGAAGCAAGACCATCTTTCTAATTCTGTAAAGTATCTTAAAAACAAAACCTAAAATGTTAACAACCTAAAGTCTCTAAGTTCATATATATCCAGAGACTGAAACTGGTTTTTAAATTCAAGGGGTGTCAACACGTTAACTCCATCTTTCCTTCTCATGTAATTGTATTTCCTTTTCTTACACAGAAAACTGTGTAGTTTTCTGGATAGTTAAAAGAGGAACGTTATGTTCTTGGAGATATAGCAGCAAGCACTTTAAAGATTGGACTTCTTGTTTTTCTGTGTGGTCACTTAGTATTTAGAGGTCTCATCTTACTTTCACTCTCTGGAATATAATAGAGTAAAATGCAGACTGCATGCATTTTACAACACAGAGATGCAACACACGATTGATGAAGGAATTACTATACAGAATAGTCAGCTTTCCAATCATGAACAGTGGTAAGAATTTCAAGCACTTCACATCTATGGGTGTTTCTATCCAGAATTTTGGCATTGTGTAATGAAATTAGGAGAATTATTGTAAATTCTGTGCTCAAATAAAAAAAAAAAAGTAATAGTAGTAAAAGAACTGGAGTGGGTTCAAGACTTTTTTTTCAAATTGCAGTAATATATTAATGGACATGCCAAGATGTTTCTGAAACTAAAATTTTATTTTAAAAGATCTATAAAAATATCCTTTCTAGATTCTTGGTATTAAATGGTAAATACTACTCTTCTTAGTACAGAGGTCTGTCTGTCTTACAGTCTTACAAGTCTATTATAATGATAAGGAAAATATGAAGTTGTACGTGGGTCAGATTAAATGTGATTATTAAAAGAACATAGAAGAAACATATCAGAAATCAGTAAGATGTGTACATTTAGATACACATAGCAATCTAAATTACATCTGGTACAGCTATTTGTATTTAAGAGCTTCATAATTTAATGCTTTATGACTTTGACTTGATTTGTTTTTTTTTTCCCTTTCTTACAGCTGTGATATTATCCTGATAACAGTTGCTGGGATGAAACTCCTCCGCTCCTCATTCTGTAATCCTATTAATCAATTTGTTACTTTGAGCTTTACTGTAATCTTCTTCCGATTTGACTACAGAGACATTTCAGAAAATTTCTTGTTGGATTTCTTCATGATGTCCATCGTTTTTCATAAGGCAAGTTTTATAGCTCCTGTCATGTCTTGGAAAATAAATGTTAAATGTTGTCTCTGGTTTTGTGCAATGTTTTGCATTTACTTTTTGCTCACATATTGCTATAGAAAGTTCAGAATTCTTGTTTTCAAGAAGAGAATCCTCAATGATTTGGAAAGAGCCTCTTGGGTCATTAGTGCAGGGCTGCCCTCCAGATCAATTGCCTGGTGTTTTTATCTAGGTTTCCTTTGAATGCCTCTAGTGTTTGACTCAACAACTTCCTTTGAGAAATTATTCCATTATCTTATCATCCTCATGATAATAAATGTTTTCCTAATGTCAGCCTTAACATTTTTCTTTTCCGATTTTCAGTCTGTTTTCCTTGTGATGCTGCCCTTAACCTTAACCTCAACCTCAGACCTCCTTCCGCTCTTTTACATCGTTAACTCTTGGAGTGTGTTTTACTTGAGTCTACTTTAAAAAAAAAATCAAAACACCTTTCTGCATCAGTCAGATCAGATCCTGTCTTGATTTGCTAGCTATGCTGTTTCACTGAAAGAAGCAGGTTTAACCGATATCTCGATAAGGCACGTTAAAGTATTGAAAACTGAAAGCTTTTACTGGTTCTTTTGTATTTTGGTTTGTTTTTAAACTTGTTGGTTATTGCCATAATATATGATACAATTTGTCCAGGGATAACTCTGGTGAGGTGTTTGGTTTTGTTGTTGGTTGGGGTTTTTTGTCAGGCTTGTTTGCTTGGTTTCTTTTTCTAAATATTCCTCCTATATGTGTGAATATGACTCAGCTAGCACCACTTAAATTCTTAATTAACTAAAAGTTTCAGGCATCCTAAGGAAAGGCACAGTTCATTGCCATTACTGGGAGTTCCCAGTTATTCAAGCAAAGAGTGAAGCAGAAGTTAAATGCTTTCCTGCTTTATTTTTATGCTGCTGTAAGGGAGGAGGAGAAGGAAAGAATTACAACAACTCAGTGAGAGACCTTGCGCTTTCCTTTCTCTGAAATTTTGGACCACACTCCAGTAGGACGTTTACCTGCTTCAAGCCTTCAACCAACACACTTGTTCTGCTTGCTTTCTGTTGGAGTGAACAGGCAAGGGTCAGGAGGGAGAGCAGAAGAAAAGGAGCAGAAGAGATAAAAAGCCCTGCTTTAAAAGGAAACCGTGACCCATGCTCTGTCAGCCTAAAATAGGGTTAGAGTAATTTCTTAAGCTTCTTACCTTGGAGTGAAAGTGATGCAGAGCTTGGTAGCATTGTGGCAGTTCTCAGTATTTGTTGGATTGCTATGTTCCCTAGAGTAAGGAGTGCATTTCTATCTCCAGAGAGTATTGTCAGTCATGTGCATCACTGGAACTCCCAGGTCTGGGTAATGACTTATTTAGTCTTAAAACTCATTCTCCAAACACTTCTTTACAGGATCAAAAAAATTAGCACCCCAGAATTGAAAATCTCACTATTCATTAATTCTTTTGAAAATGTTGACCTTGTGAGCATATCACAAAATACTACTGTGGATTATTGCGTGTTTGAGGGAGAGATGTGAAGGTTTTTCAATGGAGCTTTTGGGGACGTAGCTGGTAGTTTGCAGCTACTGTTTACAGTAGAAATACTAGTGACAGTAATATGAATGAACTACCGAGGAATGCATACCAAATTATACAGAGGTGTTTTCTAGAATAACTACTGCTCTAGTAGGCTGAAAGCTTGTACTACAAGTTTTGAAAATGTAGTTTTAGCATTGATCTGCCATGTTCTTCCATATCTGATAATATCTGGAATTTTGCAGGACATTAGTTCATCAAATGGACTTGTCCTTGTTCTAGTTTAAAAAATTGAAATTAAATGGTTGAATTATTTATATTACAAAAGTACATGCACAGTTACACAGTGATCATTAAAGCCAATATGAAAAATAGCAATGTAGATGATAGCAATTAAAACCCTATTAATTTCAAATCATAAAGGGCATAAGTTTTCTTTACCCTAATTAAGGTCTGAGCTGTTATTAGCTCAATATTGTGGAACTTTAGAAAAGGAAGGATATGAGGACACGATTGAGGATAAAAATCAAGCCTGTTTATTCCATGCTACATGCCCTAAGCAAGCTGCACCCATCTCTGTTCCTAAAATCTTTACTGTTCTTCACAAGTTCTGTCCATCTGTAGTTCAGTAATTTTAATGTTTGTAAATACTTTTAAAAATTGAAACAAAAACTCAGATAGTTTCTCTTACCATCACCTTTGGCTATGCAGAACTTATTACATGGTCATGGCCAATTCCTGCTTACTCAATTGAAAGTGTCAATTTACCACCATCTGAATTAGGGAGCACTAGAAGCGCTGTACCTTAGTCACAGCGATCGGAATTTTTAAGCATGGTTACCGCACAAAAAAATATTTGCATGGTCTCAAGGCCCTGTGGTAGTACGCATTTATTTTCTTCTGCCAGACACTGAGAAAGGATGCATCTAAATTCAACAGACATTCATAACTGCACTAGTGGCTCTTGAAGCAGATTATGTTGAATAAAACTTCGCTAATAATGTTGGGTAGACTATTTCTGAATATCTCCTTGATTGTGCTTCCCTCCTTTTCCCCATTGTGCTGTTGATTTAATGTAATTTAGTCAAATCAGAAGCTCCAAATGAGCTTATTGCTCCCTGAACAAGTTGAGGCATAGAAGTCCAAATTGCTGCTCACAGATTTTTCTCTCTGTTTGCAAATAGCCAGGCCACCCGCACTGGGGTAACACAGAGGATAAGAGAGTCTATTCAGTTCTGTTCCTGAGGATTTTTTTATCAACCTGGATTTCTTGGTCTTTTTAACATCACAGGACTTATTAATGTGTTAATTCACTTCTTTTTAAAAATCATTAGCTGTTTACATTTTCCACATATTTATGGAATATTTCATATTCCACAAGTTGTGGAATATGAAAACTTAATGCTAAAAGTTGATTAGGCGTATGCAGAGTGTGCTGTTTTGTCTTTCAAATTGCCATGGGAAGAGAGAAAGATAAACATTTAGCAAAGACTTTCTTATTTGTTTTTAAGAATGATTGCAGCTTTCAATTCAAGTGGAACAGAACTTCTTCATCTTTCTTATGCTAAGACTTTCCATGTAGGCAGCTCAGTTTGTCTCCTTGGCCACAGCCTAGGCTGCTTCTGTCCAAAACTCCCATTGTCTATATTCTTTAAATCAGAGCTGAGTGGCTTTTTAAAATTATATGATTGCTCATTCAAAAATTGTAGGCGTAATGCTTTACAGGAAGTCAAACTGGATAATCAAGACAATCTTCCTGGTCTTACATGACTCTGTAAACTTTTCAAATAAGCCAGTTGTTCTCCCTGGACTTTTTAGGAGATGGTGTCAGTGAAAAGGTTAATAAGAATTTTAGTGTTCGTTGAAAATGGAAACCCACAAATAACTGAACATATTCTTCAGAGACATAGCACAGATGGAATATATAACAGGACTTAGGAGATTTCTTCCTAGACTTCTAAAAGTAGGAAAAAATTCAAGACTTTTTCTGGAATAGGGTAAAAAAAGTAGGAATATCATTTTGGAGGCATGGAAAGAATAAACTATTTGGGAATGATGAAAAGATGGACCTTTCTTCCAGCCTTCTGATGTCTACTGACAGTACTTAACTGAGGTAAACCTAATGTATGAAACACGTACATGAGAGGGAGAGTGTATGGATGGTTAAGTGCATGTCATAGCTCATCTAGTCCATCTTTCTTCAGGAAAAAGGAAAACGAGGACTGTGCCCAGCACTGCCCTTCCTGGCAAACATGCAAGCTTCTTTTAAAGGATGCGTAGAATAACAACTGTTCAAGTCAAGAATGAACATGCATTGTTAAGTGTGAAGTAGAAACTAATGCAAATCATTCAAACAGTGAAGATAACAGTTTGGAACTGGCTGAGTGTTAACAAAGTTGCTCAGGGAGGTCTTGTCCCCAGCCCTTCTTCTGTGTTCTCTTCAAGATGTGGCTTTTCATTTCATGCAGTGCTGTCAGCATCCTCTGTCTTGCTAGTGGAAGGGGGTCATAGTGTCTTCCTGAGCTGCTTTTGGAACCTTGAGTGGTGTCGATGTTGAGCTGAAGGAGCAAAGATAGCAAAAAACCCAACTTGGTAGTGCAAATGTGGAGACTTCTGAGTGTAGTATGCTCTTGGCTACTGAAAAAAACAACCCTGATGACTTGGGGTTTTTTGCCAGTCTGTTCACTATGGGGCAACCAGCAGTGTGTTGGAGGTTCCTGTATGTCGAACTGTGTTAACCAGGTCTTTCACTAGCGACTTTTTCAACTGAGAAGTGATCCTTGGCTTTCGAATATTTGCCAAATCTGTGTAGCTTCCTTTAAGCCCTAAATAAAGAGCCACCTCTAGCTTACGCACTCATCTACTATGCAGATCCTGACAGGAATGGTAAATCCCAGTGTTGTTAACTCTCTAACGTATAGGACTACAACTTATCTTTTTCAGTGTCTTGTATGTTACTGGCAGGCAGTTTAATGGCCTCTTAATTTGTGTGTGTGGATGAACTAATTAGCAATACTAAAATATGAAATCACCTTAGATTTTCTTATAGTCAAGTCCTCTGAGGGTTCTGAATTTGTCTTCATGCATAAGGCAAAATAATCAAAGAACCAGAGCTTGTTAAATTTGCCTTCATTAACACTGAATTCATTTGCCGAAGTACTCTTACCCCTGCTGAGCTCACTTAAGAATAAAATTTCCCTCTCTGATATTTTTTCTTCTTTTCCAGAATACATTTTCTAGCTAATAAGGAACCTGCATTTTTTTATTTTGTATAAGAATTTTTCTGTATAATAATTTCTGCCATAGTATCCGATGTTACACATCTATGAAAGATGATTTTTATGTCAAAGTAACTCCAGCTAAGACAGTCAGTTTGTAACAACCTGCCAGACCTGTGCTGATCAGGCTTAACTTTCAACATCCACAACACAATCTCTTGGACAGGAGAGAAATTATGTGTGTCATCTTATTTTCCTTCATTTTATAAGAAAGTGCTACCAAGTGCATTGACCTTCTTGGTGCTTTGTTGAAGTCAAGTAATTAACCTATTGGATCTTTTTATTGCTTTTGTGGCAATAAAACTCTTGGTTAGTTGGCATGTCCCATTGATTGATTTAGGTGCTGCTTATAAGTAAAAAGCTTCACGCTTTTTCCTGTCCCCTTCTGATTTTTCATCCTTCTCTAAATCTGATGTTTCACTTCAAAGCTTCTGGCACTAAGTCGTTAATTCATATTTTAATCCATTTCTTTCCATTTGTGCATACTGAAATCCAATGTCTTAATCAGCTGCACCCTCTTGTCTCACAGCTGTTTCCTCAACTTTTGATATTTGGCATATAAACTCTCTTAAGACACTTTCTGCTGAGTAAAATACCCAAGGCTACATCTGATATTTGACAGGATAATCCCAGTGGTATTTTCCATGGACTCCTTAACTCTCTCGCGCACTGCACAGTTCTTGTTTCCTTTTAATATTGGAGAAATGATTTAATTGATTTTTTTTTTTTTTCATTCAGCCTTCCATCGCTGACCTCAGTGTCAGGAATGAAGTCTGACAAGATTCCAAAATTGCATTTTCTCTCTTTCTTGGTGGTTTTTCCTTTAGGATGGGACAAATGCAGTCAGGGGTTCAGGGAGATGTACACCCGCTCCCTGGGTTCAGTCTGGCTCAGTACACACTGAGGACTATATTTGTGTACTTTCACACTGATAGAGACATGTTCTGTGTCTGTAGATGCTGGCACTGAAAGAGAAATCTTGAATATCTTCAGCACACAACTCTGCTTTTTTTTTTTTTGTCCACTTCTCATAAAGAAAACTCTGAGACCATACAGTCTCGGCAGGAGCCATGCCTGTGAAGGCTTTACTGAAGAAGCTGGATCAGTGCAGCTCCCTGCTGATTTATTTCACTTGTCTGGCCCTCTGAAAATTAAGCTGATTAGCTCTGATCTTGTCCTTTTTGCCCACCTTGGGAGATATGGGAGACTGTTTCTTACAGTACCACAGACACCTTCCCTGGGCTCTTGCTGTCAGTCAACAATGTTGGAAGAAGCAGCCTCTGCCATGAGCAGATCCAGGGCTGCTAGGTTTTATCATCATCTTATTGTCATAATCCTCACCATATTTCCTTCTGCCTGACGGCTAACATTTAACTTCAGATGTAATGATTCCAAGGCCTGTTACTCAAACTGTTTAAAACATACCTGTTTTGTACTCGATGTTGTGCTGAACCCTGTGTTTCAGGAATATATTCCTCCATATTAGAGCCTTGGGCTCATTGTATTTTGATCCTCTTACATACGTTGCATTAGAGAATGATCTTGGAAATCCCACAATATCAAGGCTTCAAATGTCTGTAAGCAGATGCAAATAAAGACAGCCTGGAAAGTATTTGTTGTAGATTCAAACATAGTGCTGTTCATAATGTCACAATGACTTAAGATATAAACATGAAAAAGCTTTAATATTTCCAGTAAGTCTTGTTTTGCAGGATTTCGTAGGTGAAGTTTGTTTTAAAAGGCATTAAATAAAACCCAGGAAGTAAGTCAAAGATTTGCAAAGCAAAGCCATGAACTAGAATAAAATTATTCCACTTTAAGTTTAATTTCATATTCCTAAACACATACATACTCACAATTTTTCCCTCTTAATGTATCTTAATTTTTATTGACCCAGAAATTATCAGTAGGTATTAGAATTTATTTCCAAGCATTGGAGCCACTAATTGACCAGAACTAGCTTAACATGAAAAACTAAATACCTACCTTGCATCTGAATGTCTGACTTCAAATTTGTCTCAAGTTATTAGGATCTAATCTCATTCCTATCTAAATAGAAATATAAAGAAATAACTGTTCAATGTGGGAAATAATTGTTTCTGCATTTAACTTTTTTCATCTCTATCAATTTTGTGTTGCATGTAGAGCATATAGCCATATGCATGACAGTTATTTTTGTTTAAAACCAATTTGTACATACACTTTTTCTAAAATACAGCAAAATTCAAGTTTAGCAAAAAAATGTTAATGTTTATGCATTATTTAGTCCCAGTATTGCCAAGGAGTCTGCCCACACAGAATCCCAACAGATGCTAAACAGATAAAAAGGCTGCCAAAAGCTGAAAGGATTGCATACTGTCCCTCTCACATCCAGTGTCATTTAATTTCAGGTCTTAATCTCTGCCTAGTTTATTGAATTCTACCAAACTGAGAAAATGAGATCATGTTTTAGCGATGTTTCAGACTCCCAATTTTTTTTTTTAATATATGTTAACCAATTTCCATTAACTTCTAGTTCATAATATTACTTAAATTTGTTTAAGTAAGATTAACCAGATTTAAAAGAAATCATGAAAAGATATGTCTTTGCCTTTGCCTTGTTTATAGATATATAGAATACTAGCTTGTGTACCAGAGTTCTGTAGAGGCTTCAGAACCCATAGAGGACTTAAGGATGATTAAGGTGATAAAATGTGTGTGTCCACATAAAATAAATATGAAAGATGCATGTTCTGCACTTGCACTTGACGGTAGTGGGAATGTTTAAATTCACTGATAATTTAAACTCTTTATCAAAGACTTGAAATCTGTTTACTGTGCAAAACTGTCATATGAGTAATGATATCTAAGAATACTGCAACTTTATGTCCCCTAAATAATATATCATTTTTCTGCTTAGTTAACTGTAGAAAACTTTGAAGATCTATACAGTTTAATAAA
Organism: Gallinago jamesoni; assembly: GCA_025769975.1. NCBI lineage: Eukaryota > Metazoa > Chordata > Aves > Charadriiformes > Scolopacidae > Gallinago > Gallinago jamesoni. The sequence goes on from JAOQGH010000023.1 coordinate 42,019,438, forward strand.
AATATTCTTGTGTAAATCATCCTAAACTGAGAGGGAGAAGTCTTAATGAAAAATTAATCTTTACATGTACATGTTTGAGGAAATCATTATGAAGAGACAGTTAAAACTCAGCACAGGATTTTTTTTTTTTTCCTTTTTTCCACTGTCACTTTAGATGGGAAAGTTCCCCCTTTTTATGTAGCACTGTTAAAAATACACCTCATACCCTCAGGAGCAAGTTATTATCTTCATTCAAAGAAAACTTTGCTGAGGATAAATTGTATATTTCACAGAATCACAGAAGGGCTGAGATATCCTATCAGGTCCCATGGAGGTGGTTTTTGTCTAGTTTAATTAAATGTACCCTTAATTAATCCTTCAATACTTAGGGTATCTCCATTTCTCCATGCTTTCTCACAGGTCTCAGGAGCCTGCAGTTGCTGAAGTCTTACATAAAGACCAAGGCAAAGAAAGCATTGAGTACCTGGACTTTCTCCATGTCCTTTGTCACCAGGTCCCCTGCCCCATTCAGCTGCGGGTCCGTGTTTTCCCCAGTCTGTCTTTTGCTGCTGATACAGCCGTAGAAGTTCTTCCTGTTGCCTTTCACTTTCCTTGCCGGGTTCAACTCCAAATAGGCTTTTTCTTTCCTAACCCTTTCTAATCCTAATTGTTTCTGACAATTTAAAAAAGATGTTGAAGGTTTTCCTCTTAAGCCAGTGTCTTATGATTATTGAAGACTGAAATGTAGTCAGTTGTAGTTGAAACAAGAGAATGACTGTTTCTGAGTATCACTTTCCTTCTCCTTATGAAGGCAATTTTTGGCAGTTTCAGTTTCTTTCTGAGACAAGCAATAGAGCTTTGTGAATCTTTGGAGTTCCTATGTCAGATACAGGAGAAATTATGTAGTAAATTGTGTAAATCTCATAAGGAACAATATTTTTTCAAGGCAAATATAAAGCCAAGTCCTCCCTTCCTAAATCTCTATATTGTAGTTGCTAGGTGACATCATCTTTAACAAGCATAGATAGATCTGTAAAATGCTAATGGCACACTACCCTTAAGGTGTTTTGCAAAATGTGCCCTGGAAGCTGTAATTTAAGAGGTAAGAGAGGCACTTGACAACGCTTAATGAAAGCAGCACCTTGAAAATCACACGTTTCCAGGCCTTTAGGTGCAGTGTCATAAGGCCCTCAAAAAACCAAGAGAGGTTCACAAGAGCACTCTTCTTAGGTGCATGTTTTTGCAAATGGAAATGAGTTTCATTACCTGTCTTGTAGAAACATTAGCCAAGAGGCAGGTGTTGAAAGAAGCAATAGCAAGTTCAAGCAGTGGTGACCATAGAAGTAGTAGGACTTGTTAGAAGTAACACAGAACTTGGGTTCCATGGCCTGTTTTGCAAGAATGTGTAAGTATCAAAGAATGATTAAAACGATGTAATGGAACAAGAAGCAAGAAGGGTCTCCTCCTGGATTTGGTTTCCTAGCAAACGCAAAACCTGAATTTTATTTGAGGCTTGAAAACCTTTTGATGAACCCTGAGCTTTGACCACAGCTGGGGTGATTTATAGCTTTGTGATTTCAATCTATAACAGGCAGAACTTTGCTGGGTTGTGCTGCAGTTTTGAATTTTTGAGGTTTCAGATGTGAGTCATTAGCTTTTTTAGCCCTTGACTTAAATCTTTTAGCAGATACCATTTTTCTCCCAGCTTTTCCTTCAGACATTTCAGATAAATAAAATTTAAGGAAAAAAAAAAAAAAAAGCAACCCCAAAGCTTGTTAACCAGGGTTTAAATAAATAAAAGTCAGTTCTAGTTTCAGTTCAATTTTACTTAACTACAACATTAGACAAAGTAGGCTTCAAGTCACCTGTAGTATGAACATGTGAATGAACTTGACGAGGTCTGAATTTCTCATACTTGAACTAAGTAGGTGCCTTGAAGACATCATAACAGCTTGTTTTTATCAGGGACTTGCTGGTTTTAAGTAGTATGCATGTACAAAGTTAACATAATCTGTATTTTGCATATTGCTAATTTGAGTCATGCCAGAACACCGAAAGCATGTGAAACACTGCCTGCATCTCAACTGGAAGGTTTATCGGTTGTAACTGGAGTTAGCATGACACAGCAGTTGCTTCTGCCAACCCTTGGTAGCACAAAGACCAAATCACATTAACGTTATCAATCATTCTTACCTCCCTCCCAATTCATTTGCAATTACTTACAACAATTCCTAGAGAAGCTCAATGAAACATCTTGTAAGAGTTGCTGATGTGTATATAGATATAGATGACCAAGTGTTCCTTTGGGGGTGGCAATTTAAGGACAGATGAAGTGTGTGCATCCTCTTTGACTGCCAGTATGCTAGTAAATTAAGAGTGCCTAGGACCATGCTCTGTCCCTGAGGCCAGCTGTCATGGGGAAGCTTATGCCCATGCTAATAAACTCTCCCAGTCTCTGCGCATGGTGGAAATATGGAACTGCCACCTGGAAATGGACCATGAAAGACTTCACGAGGGGCAGGTCCTGCTTGACAAACCTGATCTCCTTCTATGACAAAGTGACTCACTTGGTGGATGAAGGAAA
>JAOQGH010000023.1:42022100-42046363 GCA_025769975.1 Gallinago jamesoni
TTGTGGTTGGACTCGATGATCTCTGAGGTCCCTTCCAACCACCACAATTCTGTGATTCTGTGATTCTGTGATTCATTCAAAAGGATGCCTGGGAGTGCCTGGAAAAGGGCTAGCTTGGGCACACCAAAACCTTCCCAAGTACCTTTCTAACAATTTGACAACATAGGCAATACCAGTGCCTGGGAACATTCCCTGGAATCATTTCATATACAAGTATTGATGTAGCCTCAGTGTCTTTCAGGATGTTGGCAATGTCTTGTTTTTCATGAAGTCAAAAATTTTACTCTATGAAATACAGCATATACTTACTATATGAGCATATACTCCTGTTTCACTTTCAACTTGTGTGTGTGTTGAGCACTAATGTCTATTGATGGCTAAATCTTTCCAGACAGTTTGTCAGGAATCTGCTCTGCAATATGAATCTGATGGCCTGATGCAGATGAGACGTAAGATCAGTTTTGGCCTGATGCCAAGCAAGCTGACAAAAAAAAAAAAAGAAAGAAAGAAAGTATTCTAGGGAATAAGTATACATCATTCCTGAGTCAGAAACTGCTAGTTGCAGTACCAAGCTTATTTTACAAGATGCAAAATTAAATTCAGTATGTTTTTCAACCTGTACCACAGAACAATAAAAATTCATATTAATGCAATGTTTTTATGGTGTGATGGTTTAATCTTCAAAATGCAGCTACCATTCATGGTTAATGCCAAGCATATGCTTACGTAGTGATGTCTTCTCCCATTGATTCAACAAATGAAAATGTTGTGTCCTTGAGAAGTAAGTCTGATTTCCATGTACAGATCCACACGTTTAGCTCATTGATCTTCCTCCGTTCACTATACCCACTTTGTTCTGGAGTCTTTTCTCCTGTAACTGTCTGACTGGCAGTGTGGTATATGCAGCGAATATTAGAACCTATTTGCCTAATTTCTACTTAAAGCAGACATACTTTTGAAGAAAGGTAATCTGAGGGCTACCTCAGTATTGTGGTTAAAACCATAGCTCGCTGCAAGTTTGAATTTCAAATGAAGAATGTACTTTTGTGCCTTACTGAAGTAAGGCCTTAATGCCAATGAAAACTAATACAATACAATTTATCTCACGTTCATTCCAGGACACAGTTCTAAGAAATGTCATTTTCAGATATTAGTATTAAAGCTATCTCAGTGCCTAAAAATTCACCATGTTTGGGTTTTTCTGTTTAGTTTTATTTATTTATTTATTTTTATTTCAGCTGTGGGACCTACTGCAGAAGTTGCAGTTCATCATGACATACATCGCTCCCTGGCAGATTGCCTGGGGATCATCGTTCCATGTTTTCGCTCAGCTCTTTGCAATACCTCATATCCTTTATAAATTTGTTATTCTTTACTCTTAAAGTCCTCTTCATGTATATGATTTATTTACAGTGTTTGAACAAGGTGCAAAATTCCTAGGTAACTTTTATTTTAGAATCTGAAATCAGATCTCCTGAGACATCTACCTGCATCATGCAGTTTTTCTCGGCTGCATGGGATCTGAAACTGGTTTATGTCTGCTCACTTCCCATCGAGCCATCTTCTGCAGATCAGTTACTTCATAGTCCTCAGCACTGACTTCTGATGCATCCAGAAAGAAACATTCTGAGTGACGTATTAGGTCCAACTTGGGTGGACTTGTATGTATGCAGAAGGTGGCTTGGTAAAGTGCTGGGCATATGGCTGACTGAACTTTATCGTATTGGTTACTTTCTCAGGTGCTTCTAGTTGGTACCTCAGATACAAAATCATTTCAAATGAGCCAATTTCTCTTGGAACTGTCCAGATTATTATTTTTTTTCTCATTTCAGAAGCAGATGGATTTTAACATTTTAATGTGCGTTTTTCAATGTGGTGCATTCTTCTTTTTAATATTTCCACTCTATTTTGTGAGTAACAATACATGTTCATTAGCACCAAGGCAGTCCTTCAGAAACAGTCTGGTTTTGTGGCATTTTCAGGGCTGTGAACATTAGTTTTGTGAATATGGAGAGTAAAACACAGAGTTCAATAACCCCAAATGTATGTAGGGTTGAAAAATATATATTGGATTTCTGGAACAAAAATTTTTCAGCTTAAAGCCCAATTCAGTTAGAAACATGATTTAATAATGGAAAATAATAAGAAATTTAAAAAAAAAAACAACCCACTTTTAGTGAGCAAGTTTAACTTTATTGACAGCTAAAACATTTTCAGAGACTAACTGTTCATTTGTTCCTTCACTCCCAATTGAAATTGTGGAAGAAGATTGACAAATTGGTTTTAGTTCAGACCTACTGAAGAGTTTACTTTCTACTGTTTGTTAGATATATGCACTTAAGTCTTTGTCCCTTTCATCCCACAGTGGTATTTTTCTCCTCTTGAGTGATTTCTTCCTTCTGCTCTTTTCTGTGATATATTGAATCATATCCAGCATTGGTTAACTATGCTTATGTTTTGAGATAGGAAGTATAAATGAGAGCCTTGAACAGAGGCAATTGCAGACAGAATAACACCCTGAAGGAAAGCTTTGGATTGTCTACATACAAAAGGAAAGCATTACAAAAATAGTGATCTGTTTGAGCACTTTGAGTGATTTGTAGCAAATTACTACAGAACTCCACAACAAAAAAATATTTTCATCTCTGTTGTAAATATGAATTCCAGGAGAAGTGCGTATAAGGTTATTTAGTAAAACATTTATTAACTAAGATTATATTTCAATGAGTTTCTTTGGTCGCAAATATTTTGTGCAGTAATGACTTTACTCTTGGTAAAAGTACCAATTAAGCTTTGCAAAATGGAAAGCAGTAACTAAGCAGTATTAGTTTATTTACAGTTATTACTAAAGTGGTCTAGACTAGCTTTCTATTATTTATATTGATAATATCCTTTGTAAATGCAAATCTGTCTTTTAAGGCAATATTACAATTAAGATACTAGTTAAATGCCCAAGTTACTATTCCCACAACAACAATAACTTTGCCTTTTTGCACGGTATTTTTATTTGTTATTACCATAACCCTGCAAACAGTACTGATGAACGCATGTTGCAGTTTGCAGAAGCACTAAGCCTGCCAGGAGTTCTTTGCGGAGTTTAATTATTTGTGGCTCTTAATTGCCTAAACCACTTCTGCAAACGGGACATAAATTTTTAAATTTTGAAATGCCTCTGGGAGCCTTAGCCATAGACCTCAGCGATATGAGATCTGCGTGCTTTAATGCATTTTGATTTCTGTGTGCAGAGCATGATGAGCAACATGTGGAGCTTTGCCTGGTGGAGGCTGTGAAGCCTCCACTATTAGAGATCTTCAGGAATTTAGACAAAGATCTGTCAGGAGATGTATAGGTTTAGCTGACCCTTCCTTGTCACTGCTAGATGGACCAGGTGACCCCTCGAAGTCCCTCCTAATCCTGAAAAACAAAGAACAGGAAAGGGGTTCTGGCTTGAGGGGACATCTGCAACTTCACTACCAGTGTTTAAATGAGTAAGAAAAGGTTACATGTTTATAATTGTCAGTGTACTAAGAAATTCAGTGTACTTCACAGTCAAAGGAGGACTTTACGCAATAAATCAATGGTGAGATTTGGAAAGAAAGGATTTCTGGTTCAGATTATCCTGTTTATGAGAGCTTCTGCTTTGGCTGTTTCAGGGTTACAGATCTAACGTCAGAAAAGGAAGCCCTGTGATGCTTGGTTCTCCCAACTTCTAAGTGATCGTGTGCTTGGAAGTGACAAAATGTTTTTGGCCCACAGAAATAGCAATTAGAAATGCAGGGTTTGGGAAACAGGATTTGCATTGCCTTGTTGCATAGGTTTGCGTTAAAAGAAGGGGATGGAAGACTTTGAAAATGTCAGTCTTTCACTTACTTGCTTTGAAACTGATTGGAATTTAAACAGATCTTTGAATTACAAGAATTAATCCTCAAAATAGAATGTTTTATTTCATGTTGAAGTATTTGCAGTAATTTCTCCTCAAAGTTCGATTTTGGCCATATTAAAAAAAAAATAATACATATCTATTATTCACAAAGAAACAAGTTCTGCTTCTTCGCTTCATAACCCAGCAAAGATGGTGCACAGGAAAACTGGCTTGAAAGATAGAATAAGAAAGCATGCCTGTAAGTTTTTGGCACTTCTTTTTTATCTACCATTTAAACATAATTAAAGCATTGGTGTGTGTGTGTGTATATATATATATATATATATATAATGTTTTATATATATATATAAATATATAAAAAATATCTAATAAAAGGAAATCGGGTACTATCAAATAAAAACCCCCTGATGACAGATAATTGCCCACTGTACACATCAGCTGTTTATGTAAGGGAGTTATGTGCTGTTACTTGCTCTCATGACATGATTACATATGTGAAATACTTTATTAAACTCAAATACTAATAAAATGTATTAACTCTGCACAAGTCAACAGGGAACTGTCTTCCAATGCACATATAGTAGAGCATTATGTCTTTTTGCAAAAATAAAACTGTTGCTACTGATTATGTCTTAGACACAAACAGTTCACAGCGGAGTCCTAAATGTCTTAACTCATGATGGTGGGAATTTCTAAATCAGTCATGACATTAGAACTCCTCTCAGAAAACTTGATTTGCTGTCCTTATCTGTCCTCCTTGGTCTCTTTTTGTCTCTTCAGCTCCCATGCCTCCTTCCCTTATCTGACACTTGTAAATACTTGTTCATCTTTCACGGCGAATGCTGGTTATGACTACAGTGTAATGTGACAGTTTAACTTTTTTGATGCACTTGCTTCCTGCTCTGTGCTCTTGGTTGCTTTTTGAACTTTAGACTCTTGAGGGCAGCTCATTTTGCAAGCTTACTAATGCACAAAGACAACGTTCCAGGCCACTCTCTTTTAATAAGTTTGAGGGATTTGAGAGATATCTTTTGGCAAATACTTGGTTTTAGATTTTGCAAATTGCTTTGAAAGCATGGCTAGCTAGCCTTTTTATGGAAATGCTGTACCACAAATAATACCACATGTGTTAAAATGCTTTTTTGTGAAGTCTCAAAGTCTGTGGGACACAGATACAGGATATTATTATAAGAGGATAAGCTAAAAGACTGTGGTTATTAGGTGATTTGACGTGAATTTTAGTTTTAGATGCACTTGAGTGTTGTGCTTTGGTAGTCACTCCTTAGTCCATGACTTCATTATGTGGCTCCTTCCTCCCAAGAGAGATGTAAGCCTAATGTTTAATTTGCTTGGGTTTTTAAATTGTGTTTCTTTCAACTTCTATGTTTTTTCAGTATCTTTGTCTATCTCCTAACTTGCTTTCCAGCTATGTGAAACATGAATTTACATTTGAAGTAAGGTATGGATTCAAGCATTCATTTTGATATTTATGTGTGATATTTACTATTCCCCTGTCCTCACCTTCTCCTTTCATATGCATTTCAAAAAGTATGAGTTGCTGAACACTTTTTACCTTTCTGTCAGCATGGAATATTAAATTGTCAGTAAAAATTAACACAGAAGTATGATTTTAAGCCAGCAGGTTGGATTACAGAGACATAGTTGTGTCTCCACATACTAGGTCATTCCAAAAATAAGCAGAATCACAGAGTGAAATACCGGACACATTAGGAGCAAGACTCCAGTGCAGAGATCCGAGAATTTCCAAGAAAATGAAGTTTTGGAGATTTTTGTGTTTTGGACTCTCTGTGTCAGACTCTGGAAAGGCACTTTGTGATATAGAAGGTACACTGAGGTAGCTGGAAATGGTACACTTACTGCACTGCCTATGCTCAGGGTCCCTCCTCAGGCAGAGATTAGACAGGGTCACCCTGCTAATAACATACTCTGTCTAAACATGTCACCTTCATTACAACTGTGTAGCATTGAAGAGCCACCAATTCCATGCTGGTAACTGGCAATTTGGCACTGCTTGCCTCCCTTTTTTCCCTTTTTTTTTTCCCTTTTTTTTTTTCCCTTTTTTTTTTCCCTTTTTTTTTTCCCTTTTTTCCCTTTCGTAAAATAAATAACAAAAAGGCAAAAATAGATAGTTCAAAGAACTGCCTCAACAATGGTTTAAAAGCATGAAGAAATTTGTTGTGTTACCTTAACTTGCAATTTTCAGACTCTGCTATGCTTTTTTTTCAAACTCTGGCCACTTCAGTCTTTTCTACACCACTGAGTCCATTTCTTGGTAGCGTCATCTTTATCGCATCATATGCAAGACCGATCAAGTTCTGGGAGAAAAACTACAAGTAAGACTATTCAAAAATTTTCTACACTTGTTATTTGTAAAAGTTTTGCTCTCATTAGTTTCATTTTTGGAGGTGTTTTTGTTTCTAAACATAATCCTTAAACTGTTGTAGGGTATGAGACGTAAATCTTTGAATCTTGATTCTGATGTTTTACTGTTTCATGGTTATTTGGTTATTTTTGAAAATGTATTTAAACAATTGTTGGTAGGTTACAGATGAGGTGTCATGTTGCATTTGTTGTACATACATACAGTAACGAAGCTGTGGAAAAAAAATCAGTAATACTTCCAGTTGTCAGCCTTTTTTGGCTTGCTAGCTAGTGTTAGCAACTAAATCTGTGAAGCCTTTGGCACTAGAAGTCAGGCTATATTAATATATTTTATGCTAGCCTGATTAAATCCTGCTGTTTGGGATGTGGCAGGTAACTCTCATCGTGAAGTGATGATGAGTGTGCATTGTCACTACTTGCTACATCTAATCTTGGAGTTTGACTTAAGAATTGGTTGGTTTTGTCAGATTTTAGCTGCCAGTCATTCAGCTTGACAAGGACAGAAAGGTAGGGTATTGAAAAGGTTGAATAAAAACGTCTTCTGCTCCTTCAACCCAGTACAATTTGAAAGCTCTTGGTAACTGGGATCTAATGGGCTTCCAACAGCCCTGGAAAGAGAGAAACACTTCTCTTTTCAGAAGGAGGTAGTTTTTGCAAGGGGTGAAGGGTCTGCAACGTTCGGGAGTGGATTCAGTGACTAAAGGGAGTCCTTTGGGTCCTGTGCTCTGGGCAGAAGAATGTGAGCTCTTCACTGCCTACTGACATGTAACCAGGCTTGGAGTAACTTATTGCAGCTGAAGAACAGCAGTTTGAAGCACAAGGTGAAACTTGTATTGGCCAAATCAGGACCTGGCTGGACCAGCACAAAGCACTATACCACTTACTATGCTTCTTGTGTCAGTGTCGCTGATGTAGCTAGGCAACTCAAGAGATTCAAAAATAGAAATTACAGTGACAGATTTTTCCATCTTTTAGGGGAAGGGGTCTGATTAATTTGAAGAGTTGAATTTTTGTTTGATTTTGACTTGTGTCAGTGAGCAAATATGTACTCATCTATGATGAAATCACTCAAAGCCAAGTCATAAAGAAGCTTTGTATTTACTTCTGAATATAATGTGATCTGTGGAAACCTTTTCAGTTTGAGTGAGTTTTGTACGCTGGGGCCAGAACTTAGCAAAATTATCTCCCACGCATCTTTTTTCGGGTCAACACATTAATTATTTTGTAGGAGTGAAGTGGAGGGGAGTCATGGAAAGGCAGGGAGTTACTACAAATGCCACAGTCAGCTTTACATTTTTTGGGCAGAAACTGAATGATAGTAAGTAGGAAGTGGAGATTTTAACATCTGCTACATTTAACTTTAAACAGACCATTTTGAAGGTATGAGGCTTCTTTTCTAGGTACCAATTAGGCATTCAAACTCTGTAGGCATATCACTTCCATACAGCTAGGTTAGTGTAGAATCTGTGGGTTATTGTAGATGAAACAGAGGGGACCATTTTCATTTGCGTTTAGTTTGTCTAAGGCTTTTGGGACAATATGAACAGAAATGGTACTTGATGCTTAGTGCTTAAATGGGGCATGTGTGCCTTGTTTTCATGAGTACTGACCACCTGTGACTCCCACTAAGGGAAGTGAATTAGTCAGTCCTAATCATTTTTGAAATCAGGCTAATTATTTTACCCATGAACTGTAAAACCCCAAGTGCAAAAACACTACCCCTTTTAATACTTGATACATGACTTAATTATATGACTACTTGTTCTTTCAAAATAAGCAGTAACTATAGCTTTATCTTCAACATGAGTGCTTAAGGTGGACTCTGTGAAAAAACCATGCTTTGTCGTTTGTTAGAAATTCTAGTGTATCTTTTATGATCTTTTCACTTTAAACACGAAAACCATAACCTCGCCCCTCAAAAATCTTTCAGAATTAAAAAACAGTCTTGTAGAAGATTCAGATAGTCTTCAAAGTGAAATGAATGTTTGCCTGAACCTGTGGCATCCCATAATATGCACATGAAATGACCCCTCCTCAACTTGTATTTGTTTTGTCTCTGGCACTTCTGATTCTCCGTCGCCTCACTTCCACTTCAGTATTTTATTGCTCACATGAAGAACTGACGAGAGCGAGTGAGCATTGGACTGCAAAACTCCTGGGTAATTAAAGAGACATGGAGAAAAGACAGGAAAAAGCAAGGGAAGGGAATAATTTTGTACTAAGAATAGGGTAATTTTCTGCAAAATATTTTAAAATAATTGAATGAAGTGAGATGATCTTGCCTTACTGCTTTAAATCTTGACCATTCAACATCTGAAAATTCAAAAGGATGGCATAATTGCTTTCTTTCAGAGCTGTGGAATTAAATAGGATCGGGAACTTGAGCTGGATGGAAAGCTGTTCTGGCTCCTGCACTGACCTGTCTAAGGGCTGCAGTGCCCTATGGCCAGATGTGCACTGAGCACATCAGGTGCAGTAAGACAAAGCAGGACGAACAGATGGGGAACTTAGTGGTTAGATTTCCTTTTTGAAGTGCATTGACAGTTTTGCCAAGTTCAGCTCGGTATTCATGGAAAGTCACAAGTTCACCGCGTCACAGTCTGAAGAAGCTCATACGAAGCAGCAGCCCTGGCAGATACTTCTGTTTCCATTCTCATTGCCTGTTGACAGGAACTTTTGCCCTGTGGTGTGCTTTCTGTAGCTTTTTTGTTTTTCCTGCTTTGCATAGTCATTTCCAAACTCTTCCTTGCTCTATTGATGACTACATTAAATTATCACATTTATATTAGCTACACAAAAACTCATTTATGTTTGTATGAGGTTAGTGGTAGTTAATTCCATGGTTATATTTTTTTATAATTTAACCTCTTAGTTGGACTAACTGAAAACAATTTTGACAAGCAATCTAGATATCAAAATATCATGGTTTTGTTTTTCTTCCAAGCCATAAATTGTGTTGCTTTCTTAGACTGTAATTTCTGTTCATCAGTTTATGCACACTTCACTGCTGTCAAGCAAACTCCATTTTTTCATTGTTTCACTTAAGGAAAACTTATTTTTGTATCATCTCATTGGGGCCAACAGTGAGAAATTAGATGAGGAAAAACCATCTGGTTAATTTTCTGTAAAGTGAATCCAAAGTTGAAGCTTTGTACGTTAGCAAGTAGAGAGTATCAGGTTTATTAATTGAGCTGAGCTATTAGGCCAGTAGGCCAAGTGAGCAACTGCTCCATCTGTTCCTTAAAGTGTTTATTTGGTTGTCTCTACCTGGTATTTTCTGAGTGCACATCTTGCATTTCCAGTGTTTCTTTTAGTCCTGCTTTTTCTGCTAGCTAAAGAGGATTTTGATTCCTCAGGTTTCTGACCAGGCGTCTGCCACTCTAGATGATGTCTTAGGGCTGAAAGTCTTAGAGAATTAAGATGATGGCTTGTTTGTTTTTTCAAGGAGATGGAGGAACTCAAGCGGGTAAAAAAAAAAAAAAAAAAAAAAAGATTCATAGATTCATTTTGACAGTAAGCAAACTGTGAAATTCCTAGCAAGCTCTTCAGAATTCAGGAATCATACTGTGCCTGTTTGTGCTCTTGCGGTGTGTGCGCAGAGCATGGGTGTTCTTCCCTGCAGCCGGCAGATGCTGTTTGTTTATAGTGTGCAATTTGGTGTGCACTGTGTGCAGAGCCTAACACACCAATACATCAGTGAGGTCAGGGATCTTCCAGGGAGAAAGGGGAGGGTGACCTGAAAAGGAAAAAAAGAAGGCAATAAGGAAAGTTATTAAGAAAGAACAACTTCTCATGCAACCATTTTTTTCCAGGTTTTGCTGCCATTGTTGTTGGAGAGAGAGGTGTGTAAAATCAGAAAGGTGGTCTGCCGCTCGTGAGCTGGTTGTCTTGTAGGAGTCCAACTATGAGAAATTTTCCCTCTTTTTAAAGGAGCAAGAAAAAGAAGTAAAAAAAAAATAAAAAAGTTTGGTGCAACACTGGCTTTGTCCTGCCATTAGCCTGAGTCCTGTTCCCAGTTTGAAGAGTCCTGTTTTAGTCTTTATTTTCACAGCTGTTGGAATGATTAGGCTGTAGATGTCAAGAGAGGAAAGGAAACAGCAGTAAATCTTAATGTATAGGCACTTTAAAGCATAAAGTGTTTGTTCAAATGCTGTTGTTCTATTCCTCTGTTTTGCCCTTTTTTTCTTAAATACTTTGTCACGCTGCAGCCTGACAGCGTCCCCCTCCTCCTTTCCTCTTATCTTGCTTTGTATCTTGGATGAGGCAATGGACAGAGCAGGAAGTTCTCTTTCATTCCCCAGTGGGACGAACCGCTGGATCTCATCACATCCAGCCGCCTGTTCTCTGCTGCAGCTATGACTTGTCCCCACAAACAGCAAACTGCCACCAGCAATCTGGAGATTTCGCTGCCTGCAAGCTGCTTGGCTCTCTCCTGCTCCTTGTGTCTATTCTTTCTTGGTCATCTGGTTCAGTGCCTGTTTTTGGGCAAGGCACAGCTTGCACTTGCCTTGAAGGGTCTTGAGTGAATCACTGAGTGTGGTGTAACGGAATTAGTGAGGTGTCTCTGGCGGCCGTGATTAAATTGCTGGTTATCTTAGAATGGCGTTACTGGACGCCTCTCTGTGTGTGAGAACGCCTTTCTTTACTCCACCTTTTGAGAAAGTGTAACACTGTGCTGTGGTTCCAGTCGCTGTGGTTCAGAAAATAGGCACCTGTAAGGCTAATACAGCTGGGAACACAGGGTGAGAAAAACCTGCCCTGTCTCACATCTAGTGCAGCTGGCGTTTTCTTTTTTCCTACCCACTTAGGGGTAGGAAAAAAACCTGTCTGTCATGGACAGTCTGCAGGTGGAATGGGAAGAGTTTTCCTCCTGTAGATATAATTAAGTTTGACCCCACATTATGCACATTTGTGGGAAAAGTAGTTGTGAAATGTACCCGTCTGTTCCCTCCCTTTTTCCCATAAAATAACAGGCCTTCCACTTCCAAATGCTTATTTTTTAACACGCCCTAGGGCATCTGGTTTCCCTGTGAGCCTGCTCATCTGTTACAGTTGCTAAACCCCCTGCTCTGAATACAAACCATCATTCAACCATAACTGTCCATCTGCATGTTCAGGCCTTTAAGGTTCTCCTTTTTAGGGCTGGATTTCTTTTTTTAGTCTTTTCTTAATATTTTGTTTGATTTTTCACATGTTTTTAGACCTCCATAGTGGTGATGTTTACAGAGGAACAACTGCAGCAGATGTTTATAGTTCAGTAATGCCTGGAACAGTGATTTACAATGAATACTTTAAAGAAAGGTACGGTAAACTCTGAAGTCAATAGTTATAGCGTAACCTAGGCATAGGAGAACCTTTTTTCCCTTAATCAACAGAAGTTACTGTTTGCTTCATTTCCTTAAATACCACTTCAGAAATGTTATGTTCTGAGTACTGTCACTGCCTGTTCTCCTTACTTAGGATTCAAACTTTTCTGAGTGCTTCCAGCCACCTGGCACGAAAGCCACATTGCAGCCATGAGTTTTACTGTTCATTGCAGTCATGTTAGTTTCTTCTGAACTGTTTCTCTGCTAATTTTTGTGTTTCTTCCTGCTGCGTCTATTTCTATACTGGGTTTTTTTATGAACTGATCAGAAAGAAGCACTGTATTCCACTGTGAACTTTACTGTAGAGTATACTGAGATTCTGGTTCCTTTGTTATCAGCTATTACTCAGTTTTATGAATGCTAGCCCCTTTGATGACTGTTGCTCTTTTAAGAGAGGTTTTCACTGTGTTGGCCTCAGGGCTCCCCCAGGCTTTTATTGAGTGTTAATAATTTAGAACTCAGCAAAATAGTATAAATAAGTATCAGCGTATAGATAAAACCAAAATGTGTGCTTATTAGTGATTGGGATTTACAAGCCAAAACAAAGAGGACCAAGAAATGAACGGGTTTTAGTCCAAATTTTTGGTGTGTTGTCTTCAAATCAGAAGGGCTGCCCAACACTGCTCACAAAGCATGTGGAATTTGATGAGAGTCTTTCTGGAGACTTTGAAGGGATTTAGATCACTGAGCATCCAGCCCAGACTGGCACTGAGAGATACTTAGGCCTGGCTTGGGTGCCCTTGGGTACAGCTGACTGTAGTGACACTCCCAGGCTGGCAGTAATGCAAAAGCTGAAACGTTACCAAGTTGCTGCTATTTTTCCTTCATTACTCTTCTCTTATAATGGACAGATTTTCCAATAAAGATAATTTGGGGGGGAACAAAATGATTCTCTGTTGAAACGGTGAGTATAAAGTGGTCTTTGGGAAGTTGTGCCCTATTCTCCGGGTGCATGTGTGGCCGCGGTTCTAGCACTGGAGAAGAGAACAGGGAAACATTTGAAGAACAAGGAACATGTTTGTATTTCAGCCTTAGTTCTTCATGAGCCCTCTGAAATTGCATGTTATTCATTAGACTCACTTGACTGTCTTCTCAAGACCCTTCCCTATCTCCCCCCTGCTGTAGTGCCTGTCTGCTGTACATCGTCACGTTGCACACCACCAGTACGGCCCATGGACTTGTACCTGCAACACTTGCCTGGTTTGGAACTCTTTAATCCCTTTTGGCAGGTGTGTAGGGCTTTGTGGAGTGATGAAGCCACAGCATTCAGGTGTGGGAGGTGTTGCTGCAGGTAAAGCCTTAGGCTAAAAGAAATTAGAAATTACAATCCCCTCAGTGTCTTGAACTGTGGTGTCCCCTGGAGTAAGTGACTTGTACTTGTGTGCCCCATTGGCCATGTGTTGTAGCACAGAGGTACATACATCTCCTCACCAATCCAGCCCTTGCCTCATCACTTGATTCTATGTGTGGGGTCACACTGAACTGGGGAAATGTGAGGGCTCTCTGGGAAAGGATGGGCAAGGAAAACCAGCCACCTTTAATCACATAGCTCTGGTATTAAAATAAGTGTTTTCTGAGTTGGCAAGAGTTTCACACTCAAGGGGGGCTATACAAAATTCAAAGTTGTATTTTAACTGTTTGGCAGTATCTCTTTAACTGGTAACATCTCTTCTCAAATTTTGCCCCTGGCAGTCAATAAAACAAATTGAGGCTAATTGAATAGGAGCCATATGTGTGATAATTAATTGGGAGTGCATTCTGATTCAGTGCTCTGTAGTTCCCTGCCGAGTTAAAGATGCATTCACAACTCCAATTCACTGAATCATTCTAAGAGGATAGAATAAAGACAGAAGGGAGGCATCAGAGAGGGAATGCATGCTGAGGCCAGGCAGGAACGCAAGCAGAGATCAAAACCACAAGCAGGATAAATGAAAAGGGAAAGGGATGGGCAAAACAGGAAAAGGCATCAATGAAAAATCAGAGAGGATATTGCAGTAGACATTGATAATTCAGGAACTCAGACATACAGAGGAAAAGAAATCATGAGCTTGATAGAAGAAGACTTTTAAAGATATTTGGAAAGGAAGGCAGCAACAGGACATAAGAGAAATATCAGAATAGGCTTATAAATCAGACATAGGAAGCACATAATATTTTAAGGTTTGTGTAGATATACAGTGGCACCGTTCATCTAATGCTTAGCTTCCAAATTATGTAAATCTAATGAGATCATGTAAAGTCACAAAATTTCTGTCACATCCAGTATTGGAAACCTGTTGAAATGGATTGACTGAATTTCCATAAGTGTTCTTAGCAAGCATTCATCCCTTTCACTTGGATAATGTAGATCACCTCCTGGTTTTAGATTTAACCGAATCAAACATTCAGTTTGATTCAGCTGAGGTTCAGAGCACTAAACTCAAACCTTCTGTTCAAGAAGATGCTTACTCAAGCAACTTTTGTCAAGATGTGAAGACAGGGGAAGGCTGAGATCACAGAGGAGATGTTCAGGAAGTGTAACTGTTCTGAGGTGATACGTAGGTTGTATACAAATAGCAGCAGGGAATAATTCATGCTACAGCTTGCTCAAGTCCTGGTTGTCTCCTGATGTATAAGGGTATATACTGGACCCAAATTATCTCCGGGCTTATAAGAGCAAAATGTGCACTGTCTCTCACTTTTTGAGACAATGCAAAATGCAGAATTATGTGACCATTGCCACTAAGAATTACTTCTGAAGCTTTCTGCTAGTTGGGACTAGGTAAATACCGGATGAATGCTAGGAGGATTTTTATTGGTTTTGTGGGGTTTTTTTAATCCTTTGACTAGGAGTGTTTGCTCTCCAAATACCAGAGATTTCTTTCTGTCTGAAGAGTGTAGAGACTACCATAATGACTGTTGTAAATGATTAACGCTCTCAACAGTCCTTGCAGTGTAAAAACCCAGAGGTATTAAAAGTTATCCCTGTTTTAAATTGGATTTTGTACAACTGCACAGTAGCAGTAAAATTTTTCTTGATCTTAAGTGTAGTATCACTGATGTTGCACTCACAGGTTATACTGCACTGGGATAGCTTGGTTAGCTTCTGTTTTGCCTCCCTCCTGGTGAGAAATATGTATATGAAAAACCCTTTAGTGAACTAAAGCAGTATTTCTGATGCAGGCTTTATTTGTAAAACATCATTCACCAGTCTTTGTCTTATTCTTGTATTCATACTTTCTTGCCATCTCTACCTCCTAATTTTTTTTTTAAACAGTCATCTTAAATCTAAGTGACATTAAAATATCTCAACTATAAGCTATTTGAATATTGCACACTGAAAAAGCATAAGATCACTTTGTTATCAGCAATAAAGAATATTAAGAATGAATTCTGAAATGCCTTGCTTGTCCCTTCCTCCTTTTATAATGTTTAAACAATATGCACATCTCTGTGGGGAGTAAAGGAGGTAAACCTCATTTGCGGAAGCTGCTCCCAGACTTTTGTCTGATCTCACTCTTTTTCTGAAAACTTCACCAGGACATTTCTCATCACTTCCTTTCTACTCTCCAGGTCCTTACAGTTTCTCAGGCTTTGGTCACTTCACTCATGGGCCCATCTGCAAGTGCAGAGCCCAAGTGAACGCAGAGCTGGCACAGCATAACACCTTTCTTATAATGTTTGCATTGGCTCACGAAGGGAAAACCAGAGAAATAGCACTCACCTGCACTACTTCAGATGCTTGGGTTTGGGTGTAATTAACACATTTGCTTTTAAATTAAAAGTACCTCCATGAATTGCAGACAGTGAAGTATAGCAATCCAAGCCCCATCCTTACAGGAATGTCAGGGTACCAGCCCTTGTTCACTGACACGAGAGTGAATACAAACATCTCTGGGCAGCTGGCATAATCCTTCCACTTATAAAGCTTCTTGTATTACTTAGTATAAAATATCTGAAGATAGTGACTTAACACCTTTTTAAAAAAAAAATATAAGAAGTAGAAAGGACAAAAGTGGGGATATGGATAACATTTTGGTAAAGCATCATTGAATATTTTAAAGTACACAGATGCTTAAATGACCTGGCTTACAAATAAGAGGTGAACTCCCCAACTAAACCTTTGAACATCAGAGCACTTAGGTGGGCTCTTTAATCTGTGCTTGGGCACTCAGCTTTTGATCTCAAATTCACACCTTTCATTTGCATCCCTATTGCTGTAGAAGCACAAAAATCTCATGTTCAGGAAAGGCTTCAGAATATGCCAATTAAACATGCTCAGTAGTGTATCTCAGCAAATTACTGCAATTCTGATTTTTACACCTACTTAAAAAACAAAACAACCCCCTCAAATAAAAAAAAAAAACCAAAAAACCCCCAATCCAATCACCAAACAGTACACACACACACACAAAAAAAAACAAACCAAGAAGCTCTCTGACTGAATTATAAAAACCTTTTTAAGAAAGTAAAGAGACCCTAAGAACAAGAAACATTATTGATAATAAGATCTTCCTATGTTTTAAAAGGATCCTTCAATAGCACTGTCTTTAACAACTGCAACTTTTTGTACCTTAGCCCTCCCCCAGTTTCCTAGTGTGCAATCAAAGCCACTTTTTATTATTGTTAGATGAAACACTGGAGCAGTCAGGGAAGGAGGGGGGGAAGAAAGCATGAAAAATAAAAATCAGAGTGAGTGATCAGGAAGGAGAAGGTGCTTTCATTTTTTTAAGAGATCTTTCTTTATTAACGTGAGTTAAACCTATGGCACATCTTCCATGCAGCTGCCCAGAAAACCTGGGCACAGTTATGCACGGAGGAGCTGTCAGCCTTTGCTGTTATAATCGCACTGAAATCATTCTGCGTTTTAGATGAAATGGATTTAAAACTACTTGGGCATCCTCACACTTCCAATTAGTACTATAGTTTTTGCCTCTGGTGTCCTTCAAATATTCATGGATGCTGGCTTATCCTGCCATCTCCTCGTTCTCCCTCCTGCCTCCCTGTCGTAGCTTTCTACTACCACTATGTTTTTAATGCTAAGCCTTCCGTTTATAGTGCCAGCAGCGTAAAACTTTCACATGGAAATGTTGAGGATTTTTTTTTTCTTCAGACTCCCATGAATAACCATAGGGCTGCAGCATAGCAAAGTTTCTCTCTGTTAGATTTGCCTGTTAGATGTCATGGAAAGACAGATTAAAATTCATTGGACACAGACAAAGAAAAACTTTGGATCTACCCTAGAAAGGCATCTCTTGCATCCCCCAGAGGGGAACTGCTTTTCTTTGTTTTATTCTCTTTCGAAGTAGAGAACCCCTCCTTCACAGCAGGAATTCTGGAAATCTTGAATTTGTGTTTTGGGGTAAAACCCAGCAGCAGCAAGGCAGATAGAACAGCTGCAACTTTATTTTCATCTTCTGGAAATTAGCACAGCAATGATCTTTTTTAATTTCTTTTTTTTTTTTTCTCCTCCTCAATTTGCCTGATTCTCACTATCTGCTTTGTTCCCCAGGCTGCATGAATCCCCCTCAGTCTTTTTTCTACCTTTCTAAGGAAATTGGGAGAGTAAAGTGGAAGCAGGAAGTCTTTCCAGGTTGAAAAATGAGGCAGTATTTTTGGACAAGGGAAATATAGGAAGTGACTTCATCCTTTTTGCAAAGGGAAGCTATAGCTCTAATGGCATGAACAGTGCTATGCAAACCAGTGGATTATCTCGGTGCTCATGTAAATGCTGGATTAAAAGGACATGAGATAGATATTTCAGGAACTAAACAGGATGTTGACTTTAAAATTGCTGAAGACTTAGCTGGAGACACGATCACTTGCTCTCTAGGGCAAGTGCCAAAGGACCTGCACTCGATTTGCATAGAATAATGCAATTCAGGAAGAAATCCAATTACTCAGCTAATTATCACCATGGATGAGTGGTAACAACTAAATTTAAAGCAAGAGGCTAGGGAAGGAAAGCCCAAATCACCCACTAGTCCCAAAAGTTCGCTTTTGAGAGGTCCTAGTTGACAGCGAAAAGCCCAGGAGTAAAGGCATTGCTGGTTTGATTGCTAGGCACAGTGTATTATAGTTTAGTGCTATGCAAATTCCCATTGCCTTCAAGAAGATACAAACGTAGCTTTGGCTACAAATAATTGTGAAAGATTTTAAAATCCAAAATTAATTACTTGACTGAATTTATTCAACTAAATTGAATTTCACGACAGATGTTTGCTTTACAAACTGTCTATATTACCCTCTAGTCTTAAAAAAGCTTCAAAATAACTGTATAAAGATTTGAGTTTTTCTGGTAGTGTCTGAAAAGGTAAATCCTTTCTTGGCTCATGTCCTGAAGCCCATGTTTTAGCTGCTTAAGCAATCGTTCCTGTGCTTGGAATGGAGGATAAAGCTGTAACGGAGCCTGGTTTTGAGTGCGCTGTTCCCTTTCCTTCCCTTCTTCCCAGTCAGGCTGCATTGTCTGTCTCGGAGTGTCCTGAAGCACCCGTGATTTTCCCTGATTGTTTCATGTATCTTTCTCTCAAAGGGGGGAAAAAAAAAAAGGAAAGAAATGGAGTCAGAGTTGCATGCTGGGCAAAAGGATTCCTACTTATTATAGATTAGAATTTTCTGAAGTATTGCTTGATTTGTATGGGTCTCAATATGCCTCAAGAACAGAAATGCTTTATAGGTTGGTAAAAAATTGGGGTAAAGAATAGTATTGGCTTGTACCTCATACTGCCACACTGATTTCAGAGAGACTGAAAGTTAATAAGGAGTCTCATAATCTTAAAACATGCATTTGGAAATCAGCAGTGTTTCTCTGCTGAGAATAGAAAATTGATTGAATTCTATAACCTAATCTTTATGCTTACTCTTGCACATGTTGCAATTTCAGGTGGATGTATATCAGGGTAGAAGAATTCTGACAACCTTTTAAAAGTAAAATCATTCTTTATGTTCTGGACTGCTTAGAAGCACACACACCCCCTTGCCATTTTCTGTTGCATCGGAAGTGAAAATTGCAGTTACAATATGCTGAGCCAACCAGAGGCACGAAGATAAATAATACATCAAATAAAATGTTAATCTATGTAGATAACATACTAATATTAATTACAAATAATTCTAATTAAGACTCATATTCTCTCCAACTCTATTTTTTACAAAGTAAAGAACATGCCTTTTTTAAGCAAAAATCAGTTTCTGGTAGGGAGTAGAAGTAAAGCAATTCTGTTCCTCTTCTTTCTACTGCATGGAAGCCTGTGTGCAATTTTTCTATTGAGCTTTGGGGGAGGCTTTAGAGGGTGGATGAAAAGGCTTCTAACATTAGGGACATCAATGGCATCCTTCTCCCAGTTGGCTTCAGCATGAGCTTATAGCTTTGGCTCAGAAACTTCCAACCTTTTAAATAACTTATATATTGATACACAAAATCGTGGGAGCCAATACTGTGATGAGGACATATGGGTTCCCAGAGAGTCTCTGCTGTGCTTCAAAGACAACATTACCCTGGGTTGACACTATCCTTTTCCAGCCTTATTTAAGCTGTTTGAAAGCCTCCCATATAACTTATACACTCTTTGCAAGGAGTCTTCCTTGGGGCATGTCTAACTTCTCATTGTGAGAATCTAAATTAGGGCGTTCTAAGTTGACTGACCAACCATCAGCCCCTTCAAAACCTCCACTATGCTCCACCCTAATGAGGCAGACCCCAGCCAGTCCCACCCGGCCATGCTGCCCTCATCCCAGTTTGACAAAGGACACGATGGGGACCACGTCTGTGTGTCTCCCTTGGTTCCCGTGCCAGCAGGAGTGGTGCCTTGCCACTTTTCCTCTGTGTCACATGTAACCTTTGCTGACTGTGGTTTAGGGCTAACAGCTTTGTCTTTCCCCATTTTCTGTTTTAGCCCCATTTTCCAAGGAGTGTTAACATTTATGTATCTGATTGATAGGCCTTCTGCTAAAGCTTGTAACTGAGGGCAAAACTTTTGAGACAATATTCTTAGTGAAGTGTTCTGAAAGCCTTAATCACCACTGCCAGAGCCAATATTTCAGTGAAATTTATATTTACTGTAGCATGTCTCTTAGCCAGGCTTTCACTTGTACCCTGAAGACTTGGGAGATGGATGCTTGGGAGACGATTTGGGCTTCTGGTGTTGAATATCCCTAGTCATCACAACACACACTCCCTTCTGTTGGACACATGCTTGTCCACAGTGATTTACATGTTCCTTACTTTCAGGCTTTGCTAGTGCCTTTTGTTACAGGTAGGAATAAAAGCTCAGTCCAATCTACTTTTTAGTTACTTTCTGTTCTGTGACCATTTTTCTTGTGGTATTTATATTCCACTGTTACAATGAAAATACTGAGTAGGGAATGTATTATTCATAACGGAGACAGAGTTACTGCCTGTAAGGAATAAGACTGTGTATTTTTCTCTTTTTCCAGTTATAACAATGACCAAAGACTCTCTCATTGCTTTTAGCTAGATATGAAACTAAGTCTTTTTTTTTTGTTGTTGCTTTTCCATAGATATTAAACACCTACAGAAATATTTTCACACAAAGAAAACTCCTTGAGTCCACCTGTTTCCCTAAAGGCTTAGATGGGAAAAGAGAGTAATTTAATATTTTCTATTCACTGTTCTAGTGGCACTTAACTGATGTGCTTCTGGAGCCAGTTCAGTTATTTAAAATATGTAGTGTTGTGTATTATCACAGATGCCAAATTCTGAATGGACTCTGCCCCGCAAGAAGGAAAATGGGGAAAGAAGAGTTTGAGAAAAAGGAGGAGGGCAAACAAAAGGGCAACAAAAGACACTTTTGTTTTGTGTGCTGTTATGCTACAATATCAATATCAATACCGAACTGCAATAACTATATATGCCTACTTGGAATAAACTGATGAATGGATTCGAGTACGAGCTGCATAACGATATAAACACAGAATGTGAAGATAAGTTAAAAAGAAAATACAAATGTATTTTGGGGGTAATCTTATTTTTAAAAAAAAAGAATTGTCTGTACAACATGTCTTTGTTTCCAGCACCAAAAGATCGGACCACTCCAACACCAGACTGGCAACTCAGATCGAAAAGGATGCAGGTATGGTCTGGGAGTTTGGGTGTCTCACTTTATTTGCAAAATGTGATATATTTACACAGTCGATGCTTTGCCTTGGAAGCTACAGAGCTGCAAAGGTTTTAAATGTTATGCTGTGTGAACAAACTAGAGTGTTTTAAAGCGTAGCAGAGCACCAGTTTAAGACATATGACTTGATAAATAAATTCACTCTTCAGTGACCTGTAGCTGATCAGAGAGCTGCTGGGCTGTGAATTGCTTGGTTAATTGTAACGTTGCTGTTTGTGGGGAGTACACAACAGACACCGTAGCCAGGCTTGGAGGTCAGCTGTGGTGAGGAACAGGTTTTGGAGAAAAGCAGCAGATTAACAGTGCCTCTGCCACTGAACAGTTTGGGCTGAGAGGTATCTCCTCTCCCTTGGAGACAAACCTTTTTGTCCCTCTCCCTTTTGGGAAAGGGAGAAAGGGTAATTGGAAAATTTTCAGGAGGGGATTAAAGAAAGACATAGGAAAGATGGTGTGCTTCTCATCTGGGTATTGGTCCGTTAAAGGAGCTTCAATCTCTGGCAATGTAAAGCGCCTTCCTGGGCTCCACTGGGTGGTTCCTGTGAGAGTGGAAAGCGAGATATTTTTTGGCAAGTCAGTGGACACGGAGAGTGTGTGGTACCTCAGCTGATGCTCTTCAGCAGCTGCAGGACAGAGCCCTTTCCAGGGGAAACTGATACCAGTGTTTCGTGCCAAATTCTGGTCCCAGTGAGAAGCCAGGGTTTCATACACAGGTTTCTTCTGCTTTAGTGTTCTGCAGCTGATTTTATTTTACTACTGACGTATCAGGGGCTTGTATTGTGGAGGTATAAGTTTATGTTGTAATTAGTGTTGTTATATTTTTATCCTCCCACCTTTTTACCCTTATCCATTATATCAGTAGTGTGCACAAATATGCATCTTCAAGCAGAAGTGGGTGTAATCCAGAGTGTCCAAGAAAGCAAGAGATGTATTAGCAGTTTGAGGCATATATAACACTCTGTCATTATTTATGATTTCAGGGCAGGGAGTTAGATGTTTCCCAAGGCCATTCTGTCATCTGATAGCAATAACCTTAACATTATTATATATGCTAATAACTTAATTATGTTTTAAAACCTATACCTCAAGCAAAACATTCCTGTTGTGTGTGTGTCCTTAAAAGATTCATTTTATGACTCATTTAGATTTTGACTGAATGTACTCCAGAAGATGTATAGTTGATTATGTCTGATTACGTCAGAATGCATGTACATACGTTCTAGGACTGGATGCATAATGGTCATGGTGATGAAAAGCTGTTTAGTAATATACCCACTCCTCCTCTTGTATTGAGGAGCAATTTGTAGGGGAAACTATAGCCTGTCATCCTCTGGGATTTTTCTCCATGTTAGATTTGCTCCCAAATATGCACATACATAAATATGCACGTGTACCTGTACATACGTATCCATATATGCTTTCATGTATACAAATACACCTACAAGATGTTGGCTTGTACATGTATATCTAGTCATGCAGTAGCATTTAAAATGTATTAAAGGTGCAACATCATTGCAATATAAAAATAAAAGCAGTTCTCGTGTGAAGGATATATATTATGTAAAAGAGTACAAGCGTTAAGACAACACCGTGTTGAATTATGTGGCCCTGTGCTAGCATTTATGAAAGATTCATTCCCTCTCATGGATCACCGTCATTAAGTGCCGATTTTAATCCAGTTAAATACCATAGAGCTTTATAGGATGAGACCTTTAGACTGTAATGAGGTGTTACTCACTTGGACAGTTGGTCCAAGTGACATGTAACTGGACAACTGATACTATGTTTAGAGAAGTGATAGCAATTCTAGTGGTGAATTCTCAATATACTAAGTGTACTCGGATGAAATATCTGTCCTCATATTAAGTACCCACAGATACTCCATGGACAAAGCCTTGAAAAATACCTGGAGGACTAAAAGAAATAAACCCCAGAAAAATTGCTGGAAGCTATGTGTCCAAATTTTTTTAAAATCTCAGCAATAATATTCAGATTTAAGTTTATGTACCAAAATAAGAATGATTTCTGATTTCTCGTAATTAAGAACAGAGTGTCGACATTAATTTAGCATTGCAGAAAACTGCAGCAGAGACAAAAAAATCTTGCTGTTATAAAACATGAAGGAGTTGATATGGTTCAGACTGAGACATATGTTATCACTGATTTTATGTTCTATTTACAAGATTGTTTATATTAAACAAAAGTTTCAGACCTGATTCTCTTAAGGGCTAAATTTGGATAGAGTTTCAAGAAGTTACTATCCCGCTAGAGGAAGAGGCTTTATGCAGGAATAAAAAAGAATATAGGATTTTATACAGAATCACTTAGTGTATTATAAATTTTATTTTTTAAAAATGTGTGCTGCTCTGGTTGTAGGAAATGATGACAATAATCTCAACTCCATTTTTTATGAGCATTTGACAAGATCTCTGCAGGAGTCTCTTTGTGGAGATTTGATTCTGGGCCGCTGGGGAAACTACAACACAGGAGACTGTTTTATTCTGGCATCAGATTATTTAAATGCCTTTGTGCACTTGATCGAAATTGGAAATGGCCTTGTCACCTTTCAGCTCAGAGGGCTGGAATTTCGAGGTAAGGATTCCTGATAATTTAAACAACAAAAACAGCAAGAAAACCTTTCTAACTTTCTTAATCTATCACAACTCTAATAGTAGGATATAGAATTTAAGAACTTTTATCTCTCTCTTTACAGATATTTGTGTGTCTAAAGGATCTGTACTTCTTTATATCATTATTTAAATGACAATGTTTTGCAACCTAAATGTTAAGAAGTTTGGAGTCATGTTCTGAAGTATTATAAAACTTTCAGGAAAAGACATTGAGTTCTTTGCTTGGTTCATCGATCTTTTATGTTATGCTTAGTTATGTTTTCAGATTATTTCTTTACTTCTATAACTGTGAAAACCAAAGTTTTTCTTAAAATTGTAGAACCCCCAAAACAGGTCTCTGAAGAAATGCCAAATATCATAAGACTCCCCCCATGGAAAATATCCTCTGTTGGATCATGCAAGATGCCAGTGCTGAGACAGTCGCTGTCACAGTAGAACAGGAAAGGAGAAGCAAGTGGATCAGGGCTTCATATTTCTCTTACTGATGAAGTACAGACTTCAGTTGAGAGAGGGACCTCACCTTCTTCCTATTCAGCATATTCCTCTGTCAGGACACTCCTCTTTAAGGATGGTAACTGCATCCCCTCTTAGGTGGTGTGGCTTTGTGAGGCCAGTTGCTCATAGCATCAGACTCCTGTCCTTCTGTCTGTTGCTGTCCCTAAAATAGGAAGAAAAAGGAAAATATAGCCACAAAACTTTTAAATAGTTTCTAAATTTTGCTCATGCTACGCATGTTGGCTGCCTGTGTTTGTTGCTTGGGTTGGTAACCTTTCAAAGTTTGTGGATGACATCAAACTAGGTGGGAGTGTTGATCTGCTTGAGGGTCGGAAGGCTTTACAGAGGGATCTAGACAGGTTGGATCAATGGG
>JAOQGH010000023.1:42046463-42138212 GCA_025769975.1 Gallinago jamesoni
TTTTTTTTTAGTGTGGTTGGACTCAATGATCTCAAAAGTCCCTTCCAACCACTAAGATTCTGTGATTCTGTGAAAGATACCACTTTGCAATTACAGGTGATGGGAGTTTTGAAGTTGCTTTGAATAAGCAACTTCCCAGGCTCCAGGGCTCAGAATCTAATGGGCGATCTGTAGAGGAGTGTATATTCAAGGTGACTTTTCAACAAGGTTGAATATGAGAAAATAGGAGACAGACTGGCTCTTTGAATGCACTTAGGTGTGGAAGGATCAGACTAGGAAATAACATGTGTGCTCAAGCCTTGACTCTGTGACAGACTCCCAGTAGGATGTTGAACAGGTTGTGGTAAATGCTTGAAGTTCGCTTTCATTCCTATATGGTGGGGACAAAGGTAACGCTTCTGTATTTTAAGAGAAGTTATATAGAAAACAGTAAATACCTGAAATAGATTAATATATTGTAGTACCTGAAGAGATACCTATTCAGTACAAAGGCAAATTGTAAGAAAAAGCAACTGGAAAGGAAGAGAAAGAATTTATCAGCCTTATAATTTATTGTTGTTCCTGATGATTATGATGCTGTATGCGTGGCTCTGTGGCTTTCTTCAACTTCAAAGTCATCTGTGCAAGTATTATCTTCTCCTTGTGTGCCCTCAAGGTAAGCGGTGGTGGTGCTGTATCAAAGACAGGTACTGAAGCTAAACTACACTATAAAGTCCACAGGTGGAAGGCTTTTTTTGGGTAGATACGAAATTTGCTATTCCTGCTAATCCAGGCCTGAAAAATGCAGTTTTATGTTGTTCTGCAATAACAGTTAAATACTGTGGCAGTTCAGATCTCTTAGTCACAGTACCAGTGGTTTCATGGGCTACTAAATCTCTGAGATAATAGTTTAGGGTTTTTTTTTAAACACCATTTTAGTCAGCCTGTTGTTTTTGGTTCCTCTTAGGTTGCTCATAGCTATAATAATTTATGGAAACTCTTTGAAGACAAAAGCTAATTCATTCATTTCTGCAGATCTGAAAAGAAAAGTGGCTTCCAGGGGGGATTTAAAGAAGAGGGTGTTAAAGAAGAGACATATCTTGGACAATGTTGATATTTTGCTCAGATTTCTTGGGATTTTGAATAAGCAGGACTGCGTTCATTTTCATTATCTTGCATTCTGATTTCAGACATTTTCTTTGCTGATCATCTTTTTGTGTTAAAATAGTTCACTGAAGGATTTGACACAAACGGAAGAAAGAAATCTCATTTTCATGCGTAAATTACATGAGTTTTGTGAGTGGCTTTTTTTTCTCTAAGCAGTTGCCACCTACCGCTGGGTCCCCCTCTATCATCACCATCCCCAGGCAGTTCAAGAAAAGAAAAACTTGAAAACAGAGATGAAAAGATATGAGAGGATCCTCAAACCATGTGCTAGCTGGATAAAAAGATCACGAGTCTAGCAATGGGCTCACTGAACTGGAAGTTGAATGGTGAACAACTGGACAGTTTTGCTGCAAAGTGGTTTGGGAAGACTTAGTTTGACTTTGGGCCAGGACAGTTCATTGCCAGACGAGTGCCATTTTGCGTTTGGTTCTGAGAGCAAAGATCAAAAATTGCAGTGTGCCACCTGTCAAGGCTGACCTGAAGGCAGAAGCTCCGTAAGGGGACAGGCCAAGGGCTGTCCCAAGGAAGCTCTGTGAAAGCTGAGACTGAAGTGAAACTCTTCCTTGGAAGGTTTTCTTTGCTCTTTCCTTTCCTCAGGATCGCTGCAGGCAGGGTCAGGACGATGGAGTGGGCTGCCCCCAAAACAGCAGCAAGGGCCATCTCCTGTGTGGGCTAAGCACATTCTTCCCCATTTCAAATCTGCAAATGGCAGATGTGGGGTACAATTGAATACAGCAGGATTTTTTCCTGCATAAGTAAGCAGGAAGAGTGTGTGCAATTGCCCTGGAAGAACCTGGTGGTTTATGAAGTCAAAGAGGCAGTTGTTAAGCACTAGGCTCATTTCCTCTGCTTTGGTCATCTTACCTTCCTATTTTTAGTTGTCTGGTCAGGCACTGTTTTTCACATAGGACCCTGATTTCTTTCATTGTACAGAATGGTTTCCCACAAGAAGGAAAAAAAAAGGGCTAGAGAAGGAACTTGAAATCTGTAATTTCTGAGCTTTGGCTGCTTGACTTCAATTTCAAACAAGCAATTTTAATTGAAGGCCCTAAAATCTGCTGTTCCTTAAATAGGAAGTGTATGTTTGCTTTGGAAATGAATGAAGCACAACAGTGTTCTCTGTGTCTGTGACTGTTCTCTGTTTATGAGTAAACAAAAATCAATATTTGCATTGTGGAGCTCTGGATTTTCCTGCGAGTGTTTCTCATTGTGGTAGCTGAAGAGCTGTGCTGGCAATACTGCCACAGCAGGGTCCAAAGAAGAGATCAGAGTTTTCTAGATTTAAGTGTACTGAGGGCAGGAGCTACTGCCTCCCCAGTTTGCAGTGCAGCCTAATTGGTAGTTGGCATTATAAATGACTGGTCCAGATGCCTTTCTAAGTGTATGTAATAGAAATATTTAGCCCAGCTTTGAAATGAAAAAAAAACCCAACCAACCAAACCCCTGCAGGCAGAGTAAGAAGATACAGACTGAGCAAACTGCAAGGAGAGAGCCAACAAAGCTGGGATTCCTCTCATCCATCTTTAGTCCAGTTCAAATTAAGCACTTTGTATGATTTAGTTCTTCACTCTCCCTTTGTAGGAACCGAGAGGGAATGTGCCTCCACCGTGTCATTCACCCCGCGTGTAAAGCCGCGGGGAGCCTCGATACCTGCAGGCATTGAGAGGAGACACCAACAACTCCTTTACCGAAAACGAAGAGAGGGCATTAATGAGCTCAGGCTAAGTGAAAACTTTTAGGTAGCGGCATCTTGGTGTGGGGGAATCAAGCCCTTTGGTAACTTTACTCCCTGTGTTAGACCACAGCGGTATGCTAAAAGCAGCCTGCCAGAAGAAATACATAATGTATCATTTAACTTGAAAGGAAGAGACAGGGGAAAACCCACAATCAGGGAACAAGCAGAAAGAATGTCAAAATACCTAGTTCCCAAGGAAGACTTAAAATATTTTCCTGATTATTCTGTGTCTCTACAAAATGTCTGTTGAAGAATATCCAGTTAGGCGTTACATGTGCAGAAATTGCTTATGGATGGTGATGCTGAAATCTTGAGGAGCTGTTTTCTAACTCCTGCCCAGCATTCTTCAATCATGTAATTAGCTTCTAAATCTCTGCTGTGATTTTTTTGTAACTGCATGTTGCATATGCAGTATTCATGCTTCACTCAGAACTTCATCAGATGAAGAAGCACAGAGCAGGGACACATCTAATTGTATGTAGCGGAAGGCAGTTGTGACAGGAGGATGGGATCGCCCATGGGGCTTTCGGTGTGTTAGCTAGCTTGTTCCCCACACAAAATGGGGTATGAATACAGTCAGTTTAGGGTATAAACTTCAGGCACAATGATGATGTCTAAGAAATAAGGACAGTTACCCATATCTGCAATGTATGTTGTACAGTTTTATTATAGTAGCAAGTACATTACCAGTGTAAGGAATATTTATTGCTGTTTGATTTTTGTGTCTGAAGGCTCTCTAGCACTGGCAAGAATCATTCTTTAGTTAAAGAGTGGTTGCATCTTTCATTTTTTGCTTTTACAAATCACCTCTTGCTGTTGAGAAATATAAGTGCCTACCTTTGTGTCTTTCCTGAGACCACACTTGAGGTACATTCAGTGTATGCACCAAACCATCAAAAGGTATTGATAAATTACAAGGAGTTCAGAGAAGAGCAGCCATTTTTAACACATCTCTTTGGATCCAAAAGTACATTGTTTGTGGGAAAGAACAAAGGCTGAGACACACAATGCTCAGAAATATTAGAGGCATGAACACAAAGGAGGCAAAAGGCTTTCTTGGTGATTTAATTGGGAAGAATGGCATGAAACGGGGAAGGGGATACTTTATGTTGAATGCATGAAATCTTTAGTGTACAAACCCTTCTAGGTGTACAATGGATGCTGCAACGGTGGAAGCCATCTATGAATTTCAAATAGGCTTAGAATAGTTTCTGTTATGCAGACTAGAATAAATAGTTGATGTCTTTTTTCCCTTTACTGCCTTCCACAATTTTATATGTATGTATGAGTGTACTGGAGAAGACTTCTGGAAGGAAGGAAAATGCTGTTAGATGCACTGCAACCTATTTATTGAGAAAATGTCTTTGCCAGAAAGAAAAAGTTGCGTCTTGCATCGCATTCCAAGACAGGTGGCATGGGAGGTTTTCGTGGTATTTGGAGGCTGCAAGTTTAACAACCAACATCCTGAGAGAATGCTTTCTTCCACCTGAGCTACTGTAATGTGTCTCTGTGGACCAAGAAAAGGAAAGATCTCTGAGGAGAAGAGGATGCCTGTTATTAGAGCAACTGGTCTGCTTTGAAAACCAGACTGTTTTTTAGGCATATAAGCACCTGAAGCAGCTGAAAACAAAACCACAGTTTTATAACTAACAGCTTTGATGTTTGAGGAATTGATATTGGTTTTCAAGACCTGAGATATTTTTTTTTAAACAACTTGAGACTATCAGAGCCTATAATTTTCTGTTCATAATCTCAATTCCACAAGGAAAAGAGCAGGAAGGAGCCAAAATAGTTGCTGGTTTCCAGAATGTGTTCAGTTCTGGGGTTCATGAGTTTCCATTTGGGAGCTCAGTTCACTCATTTTTGAAGTATATGTTTTTCTGTGTTTTTAGAACTATAGTTGATGCTTGTTTCAGGAGAGGATGGCCTATCAATGGCTGTAATTATGCTCTTTATGCTTCTTCTGGGTGATGACTTGCTGCTTATTAAGCTGCTATCTTGAGAAAAGAATTGTGTCGGGTGAGATTGAGCCTTATCTATCCATCAGAATTGGGGAATGCTCAGATTTGCAGCAGAGCTTGGCGCAGCTGATTCAGATATTTCCACTGTAATGCCTTTATTTGTAAAATATTGATATGCATGATTTTGCCCAACAAATCCTGAGCAACCAGGCATTTTTGTGGAGTCATCCATGACGAGAGCTCTGAATGGCCTACACAAGGACTTACCCTGGGCTTCATGGCTCCCCTCTCTTTTCCAGCTCCATCTTTCAGACTTAACACCTAGTTAAACCTAAACTGGTTGTTGGCATCACAGAATTTAAAGCTTGAAGTGCTTAGTGTAGGAGAGTGACTTTGGATCTTCTTAATCCCTGTGGGTGGGGTTAGTGCATGAGCCCTATAAACCCTTCCTATGTACATTTGCACCCTAGTTGCTTATTATATGTCAGCCATCCTTAGTGCTCAAGCTATCGCTACCTTCAGCCACGATAATTAGTCCTCATTCTGGATGTGTTGTTAAACTGAAGTCTTTTATGGAAATTAAAACTGCTTCTGCAAGTATGTGATTGTGTTACAGGATTGCTTTTCTGGCCCTTTGGAACAGAAAAATGCTTTTCTTTTCACTCTGAGTTTTCAAAGTTAAATTCAAAAGCACACTTTTATTTTAGCCTTAAATTCTAGAAGGGTGGGTGTATAAAATTTAGGTGTATTTTATGTGTCCTCTTGAAGTGAGATTACAGTCCAGTTTAAATTTTCTTATTTCCGTTTAGGTCAGGTCACTTTGGCAGAGCACAAGGCAGTCCTCAAATCCTGATGCGACAGGAAAATAGAAAGATCTCCAAGTTCTCACCCTGGTTTTCTCCTGAGCTCACATAGCTTGACCTTGCTTTGTTCAGCTGGCACTCGTTTTAGCATTGATGGATTTTTGGCAACCATCCAGCATTAGGTATCTTACAAATGAATCAGTCTCATCTGTACTAGCAGGGGTCACGGTGAATGACTAAGCTTGAGTGAAGAGGAAAAGCTTATTTTCTTTCTACTGCAGAAAGAAATGTAGAAAAAAGTTTTCCCCCAGATTTTAAAATGACTAATTACCAGTGAAAACATTTTCCTGTATTTTAATATTTAATGGTACTACACTTAATTATATTGCAGAACTGAAGTGCACGCTCTGCTCCCTGCTCTTTGGTTTTATGAATAATTCTATGAGTTGCTTGAACTTGATAATTTTTTTGAGAAGCGATATAAAAATTGTCATTTTAATCACCAGTGTATAACATACAAAAAACAGTTTAGGGTCACCCTTCTGAAAAAGATGCACACAAATGCTTAACTTAATTTACTGTGACTTGTCCCTTTTGACTCAATGCATAAAACTTAACACATGGTCGTAGTCTGTACCAGTGTCTCGAGTAATGAACCAAAAAGGATTGATGTAGGCACTGGTGAAATGAAATTTCTCAGTAACATGCAAATCTGTGGCATTGAAGTCCAGCCAGTGCATTATGGATTAAAGTAAAGCTCAATTAAAGATGAGAGAAAATTACTGGCAGTCTTTCTAGAAACTGATTGCAGGAACTGAGGGGGGAACCAACACGTACTTGAGCATCAAGCCCACGTTTTGCCTGTGCAGGCTTGGGTCCTTGTGCTAGATGTCATTTGGAAATTCTAATCAGCAGCATGATGACAGGAATAGGAATTTGGCGTTTTATCAGAGCACTGGCCGTGGCTCAGATTACACCTCTAAACTTAACAGGGATATCCCAGAGGCTCTACAAGCAGTCGAGGCACCAAATCCCTGAGCTGATAGTACCCAAGTCCATCAAACAGCTTTTGTTAAGCAAGTGCATGTTTGCCAGATGTTGATGGAACACAGCCTTGATTACGTTCTTTGGAATAAATCTACAAAATGACCACATGAGCTCCTTTGGTTGGTTCCCAGAGCTTTTGTAATAACATGATACCAGTTAGCATGTCTCTTGCTCTCCAAGTTCAACATTGATTGCGTCCACTGTAATATAATTTTTACTTTAGTTGATTAAAATTACCTAGCAAAGATGACTTTGAGACTTTTTGCCTGACAAATTAGATGAGAATGCAAATAATTGTTCTGGCTGCTTCTTCTGTTTGCATGTGATGACAGCTTCCCTCAGACATTGAGGGTCTCTTGAATTCACCTATTATTTGCCTTGCCAGCCTCTTTAATGTCTATATTTTACAAAATATATGGCTTAAGAAAAAGAGTAATTACAGATTCTCCAGTAATAATATTTTGTATTTATTAATACAGATAATACTGAAAGCACATAGAAACAGCCAGTATTCCATAGGAATGAAATGTGATATTTCCATACCAAAAGAAAAAAATAATTATTTAAGAATAGAGTTACACAGACTGAGCAAAACCACCTTTAGTTCCCTTAGTTGTAAGGGGATCTGTGGCGGTTGTTTATTAGGCTTATGTTTTTCATCACTTATAAACATTTGGCAATACTTAATTTAGCACCTGGGATGAAGATGTATCTTCTCTTAAATTCAGTTTAATGCTGACAGACCTTTAAACTTTCAAAAATAAATATAGCAGTAATAGTAACAGCACCAGCCTGGAGTAGTTATTTTACTCTTTCTGAGCTATGTACAAAGAAGTATGCCTTTGCCTGCTTCAGTTTGAGTATGATGTCTTTTGACTTGACTTCAGAAAAGCATCCACTGACCCAGAGCTGTTGCTGCTTTTTTGCTGTTGAGCAATAAGTGTTAATTCATGTAGAAATCTGTGAAATATGAAGCAGAAGCAGTCCAGTTTATGTCCAGTCCAACTGGAAATGTCAGCTTGATAGGCCATGTTTTGGACTTTGTGGCAGTCTTGAAAGGAAAGATGTTTATATTTGGATTACTTGAAGACATTTAATAATTTGTCATATTGTATATCCCTGAAGTCCAAAGAGGAATACATATCAGTGTGTGAATAACACAGTGTAAGTTTTCACTTACAGAAAACTGAATGGAGGACACTGGAATATACTAGATCATTTTTTCCCCTATCTCTTAGGGCTACAGTCTCATTTTTTCTCTCATATTTCCTTTCGATCTTTCTATTAATCTTTTTTCTTGTATGTTTTTGCTTCCTGGATACATTTTAAAAGGTGTATGGGGCAAAAAAGAGAAGGTCATAACCAATACTTTAATGTTTTTTGGCATGGAGAGAGGAATATTCTGGGTGCCACTTATGTCGGTAGGAACTAAGAGTCCTCAGGTTGTTGACCAGACGTTTGTGATGAAACCAGGATAATCAGTCGAGACCACAGTGACTGTCATGAAAAATCCCCAGAAAGGCTTTTGTGATGCTACCTTGCTCCAGGCTCTATTTGGGTGCTGGCAAACTGTAGGGGATTGGAGCAGACACTGTATTCTTTCCTAGTCCGACATTCAGATGATGAACATAGCCAGCTTCTTCTCCGATTTACAGTGACACAACAGAACAGGCCTGTTGGTCCTGGCGGGGGGGGGTTCATAGCTGTTGATCTGCAGCACGGTGTCTAGCACCTTCCTCTCCTGTCGAGACTGTTTGGAAGCTGATGGAGCCAGCTCTCTTGTGGGATGATACTGAACCATTGGCAGAAGGCCCATGTGAGACATATGTGTAACTTGCATCATAGAAGATGGCCTTGAAAGACACTTTATGTACAAATTCAGTGGAGAGTAAGTACAGCAACAGCCCACAGAGAGTATATTTTAAAAAGGTCCATGCATTTTGAGAATGGGGGAGCACATGGGTGTCCACCTTGGTTTTGATTTGTAGGGCTTCACGTGGTGTAGAAACCACATTTTCATAGATTGGAAATCTCGAAGGGCTCAGCTTGACCCTCTAGTGTGCACAGCACAAGCCAGAAATGCAGACTTTGCAGAGCAGATATATTATTGTTTCTGCATCTGCCTCATGACTTCTTTTTGAGTTAACATCTCTTTTTCAGGAAGATTTTCTCTATTTTGATCTAAAGTCTGTGTAGAAGGCGAATTAGAGAGCTGTTCTGTCTTCATGTTATACTGCCACTAGTGCTATTCATTAGAGATGTTTGATCCAGAGTAGCTTTTACTCCGGGGGGAGAGAGAACAACCCGTTGGATGTTATTTTTGGAACCTGCTTTAAAAGATAGTTTGTTAAATCCTGGATTTTCTAAGTGCTCTGACACACTGTAAAATCTTTGTTTGCATCCTGTATGTTGTTTGAAGAAGCAGAGTGAGACTTGGATCAATTTGCTTAACGTGCCTGATGGAGTGAGGCTCTTTAGTGTTGTTTCCTGGTGAGTTTTTATTAAGACAGAAGCTGTGGTGTGTAGTTTAGCTCAGCTCAGAACCAAATGCCTAGAATGTTAGATCTTTTTGGCTTTTATAGGTGATAGTAAATGAATAACGTACAGCTCTTTATTTGCTGTTGCACGAGGATCAAGTGGCACATCTAATCTGTTGCCATAGCTCTTTCTCTCAGATCTTTGCTAAGTGCATAGAGCCTTCAGTTGTACTTTTTCAGCTTGGAAGAAGTCCTTTGTTTCTTCCCCCGATAACTGGCAGCATACTCTCTTTTTCTCACTGCCAAGGGACATATTGCCAGCAGAGAGAGGTGGAAGCTATAACAGAAGGAGATGAAGACAATGAAGGCTGCTGCTGTTGCAAGCCCGGGCACTTGCCTCACTTGTTATCGTGTAATGCAGCCTTTAACCTCCGATGGCTGACGTGGGAAATAACACGAACCCAGTACATCCTGGAAGGATATAGCATCATTGATAACAACGCTGCAACAATGCTGCAGGTGTTCGATCTGCGGAGGATACTCATCAGATACTATATAAAGGTAAACTCTTTGGTAAAGCAGACTATATTCCTAGGCAGGTTTGTCAAACAGAGTGAATGCTGGCTCTCTATTAGAAATAGCGTTTGAAGCTTTGGGCTTTGCATTTATTCATATGCACAACCAGCAGACTGACTTGATTTTAGATACGGACAAATAATTTGTATCTGTCTTCCTTTGCTACCATTTGATTCTGACCACTTATGCTTACAGTTAGTACAGAAAATTGCTGGTGTGCTTAAGCAGAAATCAAGAAGGTGAGTTAACATCCTCTAGCGATAAAGTCAGAGGAAGCATTCTTACAAAGCAAAACTTCACTAACAGTTTGTTATTTCTTCTTGACTTGGCCTTTCCACTGTTTTTTCTGGCAAAAAATTAAAAAGAGATCAACAAGCATAAAGTTCCTGGGAAATCTCTGAAGAGCTGTTTCTCAAATATACTTTTTAGTAGTACAAACCCTCTTCTTACCTGCTGTTTTACATATATGTAACACATTTGAAGTTGTTTTGTTCCATTGATTAAACAGCAATTCATTTACATCACTTCTGTATTTGCACTATTATTGAGATCACAATGACCACACAGATATTAATTTGTCAAAATAATTGAACCTGATAGTCTAACAAGGTTTTTTATACTCTTCCAAAGCCTCTTCAGTCCAGCAAATGAAGAAATCGCTGAGTTTTATTTTCTTCTGCTGAAGCAACACGAACCAAATGTGCGTCCTGTGCTATTGGTAGTGCCACAAGCCCACTCAGTAAAGCTCCCATGAATTGGAAATATCCTGTCAACCTTAGAGAGAGACCTCTGTAGTAAATAAATTAATCACCTATTTTGCAAGTAAGCCAAGGCACTAAAACCAAGATCATTGCCTCACAACACTGCTTTGATCATGCAGTTGATTAGTTTCTAAAATGCAGACTGGGATTTCATAAATAATTTTACAGGCACTAGGGCCTGGTAACCAACCTGCTTTGTTTAATTAACTAATTAGAAACAAAACTGCATGCGAGCATGATTTTTCTGTTTTAGAAGTGGGGTTTGTGGCTATAAATGAAATTGGTTTTAAGCAATGTTTCTAAACTAAAAAAAACCCCAACCCTTCTTTAAACTGAAATGAGTATGTTGCTACAATTGCTTCACTTTACTTTAAAAGGTAACCTGAATTATCTGAATATAAACTGATGCAAGCTGATCTCTGACTCAGCTTTTGATGGCACATAAGACTGAAAAATATCCCAGTCTAAGCCACAATCAAATCAGCAGCTTATTAGTTTAAAGCAGTGAAGAACTTTGCTTTGAAAACTGGAACTTTTTAAGTGCCTTCAGGTCAACTGATATATAGAGCACTTGTGGAAAGTGTGAGGTTCATCATGTTGGAAGTAAAACTTAAAGGTAGCTTAGGGCTTCTGGTTCTGGACGTACCCGAGAAGCAGCTGACACATAGGTAAGATGGCTTAGACGAGTTTTTGTCCCGTATGATTCAGGTGTGGTTAATTGAACCCCTTTTCAGTAGAAGGCAGTTGGGTTAAATGATCTCCACGCTACTGGGGAGTGCTATGGCTCCACCTCCAGTGTATGCAGATTTTGTTACATCCACCATCTATGGCTTTGAAGGTGTGAAAATTGAATCTCTTCTGGCTGGATTTAGTTGAGCCAGTAGTATAACACTGCATTTACAGATCTTCATTCTGAGAAAGGTGTCAGTCCTTTAATTTACTTCCCTTCTTAGGCAAGCATGAACAGAAGATAATAACCTGTTGGCAGCTTCAGTATCAGCCTGGGGCTCCCTTCAGTGAAGGGAGAGCACGCTCAGGAGATGCCTTCTTCCGAATGACACTTCCCAAAAGAAAGCTATATGGAGATTTTATTCTCTTGTTCTTCAAGTTATTAGTTTCTTCCATAAACAAGAGCTTTGATAAGATTTGGTAAAATCCTTAGTACAGCCTCGGAAGGTGAGAAGACTATATTATGTATCAGATCAGCTGATGTTTGTATGTATGTTTGTTTAGTACTTACCTGCAGATAAAAACCATCAGAAACAGAGGTGAGAATTCATTCCTTTCCCAGCTCTTTCCTATGGGGGAGCCTTGGGCTGTAATGACCCTGTGCAATTTCACTGTGAACATTTTAATGGTGAAGGGAAGTGATTTTAAGAAGAACTCTAGTTAATGTAGTATTTAGGTCACATAAATCATAAACTCAGAAAACACTTAGACTGGAGTTTTGGCAGCAACTCTACTGCCATTGCACTGAGCATTTGGAGTGCTTCTAGTTTAGTCTTTGTACCTCATAATATTGTAAATATTTACCATTTTATTTCTGAATTGCCATATTACTGAGGATGTACTTGTGCACAAAACATATCTAGGAGGAGCTACTCAGAGCAGAATTTAATTAGATGACAGAAGTTTTTGCTGTTTCTGATTGCGAGTCTTATTTTTTCCCCAGCTGAATCTGCATCTTTGTAAACACAGGTGAGAATAATAAAAAAAACAAACTGTATTTTGAAGATCAACAGAGAAAATGTATGCTTTGTTTCAATTCTCCTATCCTTCAAGAATAATTACCATATTGGTCTTTTAAACAATTAATTTGCAGTTTCATTGACAGTCTAGAAAGGCCCGTATTTCTTCTTATAAATGGATTTTTATTCTCCACAAATAAAGTGGGTCAGCTCCTTTAGCCCTTCTGCATATATTTTGAAATCATTTCCTGCCCAACTACTGTGATATTTTTCCTTTGTACCTCCTCTGTGTCATCTCAACATATTCTTATTTAAATATCTTTTAGTATTCAAGAAGTCTGCATTTGCTGAGTGCTGTGTTTTCAGCTCTATTGTTTCTGCATGAATCTTTTTTTAAAGAGTGTATTGTTCTCCACATGCCAAGAAATTTAAAGGTCCTTCCTTAGTCTGTATCTGTCTGACATGTCTTTTTCCTCTGGAGTTTAATTTTCCTCCTACTTGTGCATTTTTGTACAATTTGAAAGAAACTGTGGAGGGCATCTGTGATTTTTGAAAGGGCTGGTGGTGCTTCTGCCCTTTTTAATCCATCATATTTTCCTTTTATACATTTATTTGCTTTAGTAATAATTCATTGCATGGGTAAAGTAGAACTGCATCATCTTCAGTCACATTCAGTCGCCCTTCGTTTGCTTTCGAATCCAATTCTAAATGAATACTTTTATTAAAACAAAAATTATAATAATAAAACATTATAATGGGACTTTCCAGCTGACACCACTTTCCTTTGCAGCACTGGAACTTCTCCTTAAGTTTCATATTCTTGTGAAAATGTATTTTAAATTTGGTTCAGATAGACTATTTTATTCTATTTTATTTATTATTATCTTAATGGCTCCAGACACAGCGATTAGACTTAAACTTAGAAACCCAGGCACAGATACGAGATATGAGTCTTTCTGCTTTCTAATATTTCTGAATTTGGCAAGAAAGCTCCTGCTGAATGCTGCTCCTCCATCAGTGCTTTAAAAGCAAACTCAGTTACACCAGTCATCATCTTCTTAACCCAGAATAATCCATTATACTTTATTGGCCTTATTGACAAATAACAAAAATCGTGACGGTACTAAACGCAGAGAGAAAACAGCAATTAAAACAGGAATTTTCAGGCTTGTGTTGTATACATTGTCAAATCTCACCTTTGTGGTTAAATCATGGTGGAACTATTTTGTTAAAGAATTAGGAAAGTTTTGTGAAGCGATGATGCCAAGCAGTAAAAAATGGGAAAAATATGTAGCATTGTGGGTAGTTCATGTGGTCCTATTTGATTCATTTTCTTCTGTGTAAAATATATCTCCTTTAATCGGAGATAGAGTGACTAACATTTGCACAT
Source organism: Gallinago jamesoni (assembly GCA_025769975.1). Classification (NCBI taxonomy): domain Eukaryota; kingdom Metazoa; phylum Chordata; class Aves; order Charadriiformes; family Scolopacidae; genus Gallinago; species Gallinago jamesoni. The sequence goes on from JAOQGH010000023.1 coordinate 42,060,048, forward strand.
TTTATCAACAGAGTATAATATACTTCACAGCAAGTTCTCCCAAGATCCTTGACTGGATAAAAGACGAATCCATGCAAAAGATACTACAGCCTTATGCAAAGTGGCATTATATTGAACGTGACCTTGCAATGTTTAACATTAACATAGACGAAGATTATGTTCCTTGTCTCCAAGGAATAACAAGAGCTAGTTTCTGTAGTGTTTACCTGGACTGGATTCAGTTCTGTGCCAGAAAAAGGGTGGAGGTAAGCTTGCTTTTATTTTTTTTAGTAGTAGTAGTAGTTTTAATTCTTGGGATAGGAGTTAAATGATCCTTGGGTACTCTTTTGTTTGCTCAGGATTAATACAATAAAATTTATTTCATTTAAACTGTCAGATTTAACATAAAAGGAAAATATGTGTTTTGTGGAATAGAAAAAACATGTTTTGGAGATTACCCTTGTGCAAAAACTGAGTTTTAAGGAGGGTTAGTCTTTGAATACAGAACTAATTCCTTATTGTGCACACTTCCAACATGTTAATTTCAAAATCTCTAAAAAAGTATGGAACTAAGTGTTTGCAGAAGTGTAGGCTCCATTCAAGGAATGTCATCATCACTCCAGCATTGCCAGTGCTTGGGTCCGTTTGCCAAACATTGACGATGTTTTTGTGCCCTTTCCAAACATTTGCCTATGTTTGGGTACAGTCTCCAATGGTAGGGAAGTACATAACAAACTCCCTGCCAGTATAGGTCACTTCGGAGAGCTCCTAATTCAAAGGTGAACCATGCCACAAACCCGTGTGAAGTTACCTGGCAGCTCTAGAAGGTCAAGGGCAGGTTTTAATTGTGTGCTTTGAGCCACTAAGATTACTGATGGTCAGCAGTCATTTGTCAGAAATGCGTTATTGTATTTCCATAGAATACTCAAAATAGCCCAGAGGGAGAATACTGTTTCAAACAAGCATATTCCTGTGATTTAATTTTCTGATTATTGCTGATAATGGCAAAAATTGAGAAGTGTATGTTTCCTGGCCACCATGCGCTGTAACTCGTGCATTTTTCGTTCGGGATCACTGATTGCACATCTCATTTGCTGCCACTGACCTTAGAGGGCATAACATCGCTGAATCTTAATGTTTCTTCTCCACTTTCGTTCCATCTCATGTCTCTAACACTGAACACCATTCCACCAGTTCCTCTGCATATCATTACACTGATGCTGTTTTCATTGAAGTGTCCTCTGAGCCTTCCCCACCATCTCCTCCTATGGGGAATAATGTTTCATCTCTTCTCTTTCCTATCTTCATGTCTCAGCTCCCAGGTTCTGCCACACAAAGAATTGCGTGGTGCCACTCTTAAATGATGCTTTTTCACTTCTTATGTGGCAGAGACTTTCAAATAGAACAATAGACTTAGAGATGCCAAATAGACTTGAAACTTATCAGAGTTAGACTTAAAAGGACAAACGAGCGTCTGCACTTGTGCACACACACACTCTCATATATTTTTTACATCTTTTTCTTTTACCTCTGTTCCTGTAATTCACTAACTGTATAGAGGTGAAGTTCATGTAGGAGATGAGATGGAAAAAAAGCTTTGCTGTTCACATAGCCCTGAAAATCAGTGAATTTTATAGAAGGAGCTACATTCTCCATTATGATTGGTTTCAGTTTTAGAGTCAAAGAAAGCTGTAAGAAACTACCCATTGCACAGAGAAACATAATAGTCTGGATCCTCCTAAAGATTCCCATTCATAAGGGGTTGTTTCAGCTTTCCCTCCTGCTTGGTAGCAAGGTTTTCAGTAAAGAAACCCACCTGAGCTAGTAAATGTCAATTAAGTACTTTGACTGCTTGATAACATGTGAGGTCAGCATCATCAATGGTATACAAATTAGGTATACAATGTTATGCACTAGAAGTGTGTTCCCCCAAATTTTTCCAAATAGGTTGTTCTTCTGGAATCTGGGGGGGAGTTTCATACGCACTGTGTCCCATGAAAAGGGATTTGGCTGCCTCTAGTTTAGGTTTCTCTCAGCAATAAGGAATCTGCTGAGTTTTAGAATGTCAGATCTCGAAAAACGAACAAACAAATAATAAAAAAAACAACCACAAAACCCCAACTATCACCAAAGCCACCATGCTCTGTTTGTAACCAGTGAGCAAAATAAGCTCGTGCTTTGCATTTGTGCTCTGATGGCAAGGATCGTCCTTCTGGTTCTGTTTAATTGGAAACAGTGTTTTTGTGTGCAGGTCCATCTACAAGCAAATTTTGAGTGTTACGATGTATAGTATTGCAGTGCTCTTAGAGATGATACCTGCACCCAGAATAACATGCTGTTCTTAAAACCTTGTAGCACCTGGACAGCGATGAGGATTCTCCTCTTGTGACACTTTCCTTTGCCTTGTGTATACTGGGTCGAAGAGCCTTGGGAACTGCAGCTCACAATATGGCCATCAGGTAATTTTTAGGAATCCTTTTTCCTCATTTTAAAGCAAAGACCCGTTTGTCTTTTTTTCACTTAATGTGGAATCTCAGCATAAGATTAGATCAAGGTCAAGGCTCTTTCCTCCATAAAATAATTTGATTTCTGCCACTCCTGGACATCTTTTACTTTGCTAGTTTGCTTAATAACTAATGTCAGTCTTTATTTCATGGGGCAAAGCAAAATTTTGCATGGAAAGAATAGGTACCGATGGTTCTTGCTTGTGTTCACTCATGCCCAGCCTGGCTCCTGTATTGCTGGCTTCCTCCAGAAGGGGAAAAAACTGCTAAGTACTTTGACACCTAATTAGCTAAATAATAATAAACCCATAAGCATCCTCTATTCCTTAGGGCTGTATTCCATGTTCCTTATACCATTTCATTCTGGTGACCAAGGAAGGGAGAGCCTCGAATCTCTTGAGACTGCAGCGTTTTCTCTTCTTAGTCTACTTTACTCATTCATTTATTCATTCAAAACACTTCTTCTTAGAAAGTCTGGTTAATTAAAATATGCTTGGTTTAAGTTTATTTCTGGATGTGCTCTTCACCTTACGTTTTCCTTAGGGATTCTTCCATTTTCACTAGTTTTGAGTTGTTTAGGTTTTATAAAGTACCATTTATGCTGTTCTAGATGTTCAGCCCAAGTAGTTAATTTTATAGATAAGGCATTTTATTAATGAAATAATCTTTATTATAAAGACTAATATCTCTCCTAACTTTAGATTTTTATTAGATGTATTTGAACTCTCTGTGTTGACAGCAGAGAAGATAAGTAAATACACAGTCTCTAAGTGACCTTGCTGTATTGGCATGAAACTATGAATAAAGCCCTCTCTCAACACAGTCCTTAGAGAGGATTTGTCATACTAACAAGCAAACAAAGACAGCATGTGCAATTTTGAATGCATTTTCTAAGATAAAACAGCTCTTTAAATATTCATTCTAGCTCTGTTATCTGCTGAGTCATTTGTAACATCTGTTTTTATGTCTTCCTCTCTGTCAGCCACACAAAATGTTCATGGCCCACACACCTTATTTCTTGGTGTGCTACTTCTTCCTGCTTTAAGTGGCTTTTGTCATCTCTTTTCTTAGTCTTTGCACATTCACTTCCTTTAGTAGTTTTCTTCTGGGCTGAGTTTCCTCTCCCTTCATTTCTATGCACTCGAATTAGTGTGATGTTTAGTAAGTCATTGACATTTCTAAAACTGCACTTTTTTTTTATAATCCAAATTTAGAGTTTGGGAACGTGATAGAAAAGTTGTTGTGCATTTGTGATTTTTTTTTTTTTTTGAGAAAAGATTAAAGTGAATTTGATCTGGGTATGTCACAGCGATATTAGAAATGCATCTAAAAATATCACAAAAGCTTCCTAAAAATGTCATGTACTTTACATATGATCTTAAAATCCTCATTACAATGTTTTGGAACTAGTACAGATACAATAACAATGTCACCTATTTTTATTGGCTTACATGGTCAGTAACTAATGGAAAGAGATAATATTATCAGAGCCTTTCCAAAGCTTATCATGGAAAGTATGAATGTTGAGAGTAATTATTTTCAAACTCTTATTTAAAGATTTGAATAATAATTGCAGGAGTCATTTTAAAATCTGGAAAATTACCAATGAACCACATTAGTTTCTCTCCTTTGGGGAGTGGATGCTCCATACTCAAAAATATTTTTCTTGAGGAAAAAGTCTGTAGAAGGGGAAAAAATGCAGTAGTCACATGCACTGCATGGGTCTATCCCTGTTTTTCTGAATCCATTCTGTATAATCCTGTATCTTTAAGCACTGATTTTCTTTTTATTAGGAAAGCACTCCAGGGCAGTATTAAATCTTTGTATTTTTTAAGTGTATTTTGTGACATAAGAGGGATTAAGTAGAAGCTTCTGTCAGTATCTTTTTCAGTGCTCCTTCACAAAAGCTTTCCCTAGAAAAGTTTCACTGTGAAAAACTGTCACACACCTGGATAAATAACTTTTCAACTGTCAGAAAGATTTTTTTGGGAAAAAAAATACGTATCTGAGTAGCACAATCCAAGTTATAAATTGCTACAGCTACAAAACATGACTTTAGCTTGGTGAAATGTGTTTATTTTTGTCTTAAAGAATTTATATATTGATATATATTTATTTTAATTCACAAAAACAATTTAGGAGACATTATTAATGAAGGACCAAGGTGAGTATGCTGCCCCTTGACATCAAAACCTCTATCAACAAAAATCCCCCAAATACATTCACTGCAGCACAGAGGGCAGTTCTTATACTTACTGTGTTTACTGCTTCACACAAATCTTCACAACTTATTTAAACACAAAGAAGCAGTAAGTCGGCGAGACTCCAAAAGGAATAGAGTTGTATGGCATGCTGGGGGGAAGGAGACTGTGTGGAACAGAGCATGGAACGCTGCTGAGGCCGGAAGGAGATGTTCCTAAGGATTAACTTTAGGTGCTGGAGGCGGGTCTCCCTCCCCTTTCTCTGTGTTTGATGGAGATACAGCAGCTCCTATGGAGGGTGATTTAGAGCGTTATTGCTGATCTGAACTCTCAGGCTGTTACAGGTCTGCAGTCAGTCAGATGGAGAAGTAGTACTGAAGGTCCTCAGAAGCTGGAGGAACCATTCCTTAGGTGATGTTTCACAGTTTTTTTCCTTGAAGAGGTGTCATGATATTTTGGAGAACTTTTGGAGCCTACTGGTGCTGAAGAGGGTTTTAGTTTTCTGCAGAGATGGTGTCAGAACAGGCAGTCCCACCACCAGCTGTGTGCATGAGGGGGATGTGCTGCTTGTAGGGTTGTTGGGAGCTGACTCGCTTTGTAAGGGGTTTTGTTTTGTCAGGGTTCCTAACACACGCTGTTAGCTCCTAACACTTGAATGCTGGAGTACAAAATCCTAGGTTGTTTAGATTATTCTGGTAGGCACTGAGAAATGACCTTGAACCTTCATCTCAGGACCTTCTATGAATTCTGACTGCGAAGCATCTTGTGTACAACATTGCTAGAGGCTTTGTGATGAGTTTGAGATGTAATGGCCAGATAGTCATTGTAGTCTTCTCCTCCTCACGCTTATTTCTGTGAAGTGTTTCAGGTATGTCCAACATAAGCAAACTAGCTAAGAATCTGTGCTCTGTGATGCATAGTTTGCTCTCAGGGGTAACTGTGCTTACCCCTGTAAGGAGAGACTTTCTTGGGTCTAAGCCTAGTCCTTGCTGTGTCTTGAGGAGTGACAGTCACCCAACTGCTGCACAGAAATAGTAATGCAAAGGTAATGCTACACTGAGCTGTGCACTACAGAATTGAGATTTGAGTTTATATTGTGTATGTAAACTATCAATTTGCAGTCATTTACACATGATTTTGTCTAATCTATTAATCAGTAAATGTCACCAAGATTTTAAATGCTCTTATATAATGTATGTAAATAATTATTCAGTGTACCTGTTCATGTAAATGTCAGTAGCAACCCAACATTAACACCAGATTACACAATAAATGCATTCATTAAGAAGGCAGAACATTGCTATGCAAATCACTTGCTCTTTTAAACTGTCATTAGGAGGCATCCTGCACAAAATGCAATTTGAAGAATGACATGACATTACCATTCATTTATTCAAATATAAGTGATATGTTTAGGTGTGCATTTGTAAAAAATTGCTTAATAATACTATTCAGCCACTAGACCTACCAATAAGGAAACGTTTAGTATATGTTTCAGATTTGGAAAAATATAAAAATCTCTTCATAAAGCATCTCTCATCAGATACTTCCAACACTACCAAGCCTGGATGCTCAGGTCCCCTCATCTCCTTCTGGATGTTATCACTCAGCGTGATCACTCCAAGGAACGGCTCTGACTGGAGGAACCACTGCTCACACTGAAGCCCAGAGAAACAGCTGGTACCACTTGCTCCATCCCTTCTGGCCACCACATTGCCCTTCCCAGCATCTGAGGGGACAGAGGTGGAGGGCACAGGACATGGTGCCACAGTGCTGCCGGTGATGCTGCATTGGGAGTGGGAGTCCAGCCAGACAGAGTAGCTCTGTGTCTGCCAGAGCTGTGCAGAAGCAGGGAAGAAATGTTTGACCCTTAGCTCACAGCCACTATCATCTAAAATATCAAATTCAGAAGGGCTAGCATTGAAAATTTCATTCAGGTGAGCTACGACGTTCAGGTCATTACCAGCTCACAGGCATGCATGCTTCTTCATTCCTTAAATAAATCTACAGTTAACATTGGGAAAGGTCTATAAACTGCAGACAGAAGAAGGTTTCAGTGCGCAAGATACACACAGATATATTCAGCAGCTCATTAGTCTTCATCCCTACTGTTCAGAGTCTTGCATCAAATGCTTTACGTTTCAGCCTTTGGAGCACCGTAAGGAGTGCAGTAGGAGGGAGTATTTGCTTTGGCTCTGCTGCCCTCCCTTTGGTGTTTGTGATGCTACTTAATCCCCTCCTTTCTGCACGTTGAAGGGACCGATGGTTCCCACACACCTACTAGTCGTCTTCTAAAATAGCTTGCAGTTGTGACAGCAGCCTCTCAGGTTCTTAGCTCAGAGGGTTAGAAATGTTGCCAGAAATAATAGTTATGTCTCTTCCTCATGAATACCATTTCTTTGGCATTTTAATTTACCTTAACTGTTTTTTAAAATATTTTGAATGAGCCTGTAACTACAGCAGATTACTAATTGAAGTAGGTTAAAACTAGGCCAAGAAAGCAGCAACAACCTTGAGTCAGGCCTGAGATCAAAGCTGTTGGCTTTACAGCTTCCTTATAATCTCATTAGCGTCTTCAGGAGAGAGCATAACAATGGGAAGAATAACAGCAGCTGTATTTTATGTGGATTAAGGGCTGCGCGTTAGAGAAGTAATGGCGTGAGATAGTGTCACATTATAGGCAGAATGTACCCCAAAGCCTCATTACGATTGGCAGGAGAATAAAAGATGTCCACGGTTTTGTGAATACAGCAATCTCCTCCAGAACTCTCTGGTGGAAAATACGTTACATAAAATAATTGACTCTCACAACTACTGCCACCGCTGCTTTGCTCCTTGCAGCAGTCATTTGTGCTGGTTAGAGAACTTATTATGTGGAGGGCTGAGAAACAGGTGAGGCTTCCCTAACTCAGCACAGTGAGAACGGGACGTGCTTCCCTCCGTCACTTTGCTGATGCTCAGCCGCGGTTTGCACGGCTGTCCTAGGCCTGGCCGTGCTTTCAGCAGGTACTGCTGTTTGCAGCAGCCTATTTAGCATGGGCTGATGCCTATAAGGCACTTTGATGTGAATACAAAACTCTTTGTCTGCTCTGGTGTTCAGATTTGGCTCTGGGAGCCTCTAATGACGTAAAAACCAGTTCTCTCTCCTGCCTACTCCTCCCTTCATCCCAGCCAGCTTTTCGGAGCAAATACAGGGGGTGTTATGTGGGGAAAAACTATACTACAGATCATCATTAGGTGCAGAGTTCAGGGTAGGTTTTACAGTTTCATCCTGGGAAGAACATTTAGATACAGAAGTGTCTTTTCCAGGCAAGGGTTCAGCTGTTTATGCTGGATATTGTCGAGTGGGTGGGCAAGGGAAAAGACCCTTACTGATTTTGAGCCATTTCAAAGGAGGCGATAGTCATATATTTCACCACACTGGCTGCACCCACCATTTCCACCCTCCCACTCCCCCCAACTGGTTTACTCTGGCGCTTTCCTAGCTATTAAGCAGGATTTGGATGTATTATCATTTTCTAAACTGTGGAGATGGTTGATTGAAAGTCAGTGGGGATCCGGACCCTCTCCTTGAAGACACATAACTCCCATTGAAGTCAGTGCTTGAATGTTTCGAAGATCTGAGTGTTAGCACCGGCCTCACACAGGCGTGTTTTAATACCTAACTTAGTACTAATAAATGCAAATCAGTTAAGAATTCACAAGAGCTTCCCTGTACTCTTCATGTTCCCAGCAGTGACAGCAGCCCTGCCTCCCCCAACTGGCCTTTGTCATCCCACTGATTAGTTGATTTGTATTACACAGTGCTTTCGCGGAGAAAATCAGTATCCAGCTGTTCTTCTGGTAACAACATATATATCTTTCCATTTTAATTTCTAAAACATGCTACCCACCAAGGGCAAAATTAGAATGTGTCTGAGCTGAAGACAGGCCAAACAGTCTCCCAGTCTCTCTTCTCCCTCTCTCAGAGGAAAGAAAAAATTTAAAAGACTTTTTTTCTTTTCCTAAAATAATTAAGAAAGCTCAATTATGTGGAAAGATTATGCATTCTCTGGAGAAAGCCCCAGCAGTAATGAAAACTGCTAACATCTTAATGCAGCTTCTCCTCAGAGCCTTTACAATCTGAAAAAATCAACTGTTGTAAGAGTGAGTAAAATATTGGCAGGTAGATGAAACAGTGTCCTGTGGGTTTGCAAGAGATGCCTGTTTTTAACAGATGGTTCTGTTTTCCTCAATTTCGAGATCGCTTCTTCGGAGCAGGGTTAGGACGGCAGTTGCGTTACGCCAGTGGCTGTGGTGGTGTTGGGGGAAGCTTGTGACTGGGGGTGCAGGCTGGAGCTGAAGGCTGGTTGTTTCCCTTCACAAAGCTCTCGTGCAATCATTTTCTAACTACTCGATTCTGTACCTTTTACCTCTTGCTTAAATCTCAGGTCCAGGCAAACCCTCATCCAAGATCAGGCAAAACTGGTTACATTGAGTTTCCTATGTTAGAAAAAAGCAGCCCAGTGAATATTTGCTTTAGGGCTGATTGTTTCAGTGTGAAATACCTGCCCTTTGGTTCATGCTCTCACCCAGTTCACTGAACAGTTCCTGAAACTTAGTATTCTTCTTGTTATGTCTGGTTTAATGATCACGTCTGGGTTTGAGTTTCATGACAAAAGTCTCAGATTTGCTGAAAATACTTTATAGTTTCTTTATTATTATTAATATTATTATTTTTACCTTGCAAGGAGAACTGTTAAGAGTAATAGGGCCAATCAATAAACTTTCCAATGAGGGGGCAGCTTCTGTTACCTGCATGGGGTTGCAGGGCAGCTGCCACTCTCTGACCTGGTATCTTTGTCACAGCCACAGAGAAGCAGCACCCTGAGGCACCTTGTGACCCAGCCACCCATCCTCAGGACATCCTCTGTTCCAGGTGCCACGCTTGTTTCGTGGCCGGTCCAGGAAAACCTTTTGGAAAACCTTGGCGAGACGGGAATGACTTCTGGGAGTGACTGCCTCCTTTCTCTTACAGCTTGGACTCCTTCCTGTATGGGCTCCACGCGCTGTTCAAAGGAGACTTTCGGATAGCAGCCAAAGATGAGTGGGTCTTTGCAGACATGGATCTATTGCATAAGGTTGTTGCCCCGGCAATCCGAATGTCTCTGAAGCTACACCAGGTAGGGTATTTTTTTTTTAATTTTGACTTTTAACTTTTACTACTGCATCTGTTTTTTTAGGCAAACACAGGAAACCTTAGAAACTGTCCAAAGGAGGGGAAAAAAAAAAAAAAAAAAGAGGGAAATGGAGTACTTGTTGCCTTCTTTTGAGAAACTTCCTTAACCAAAATGGAAAAGCTTGGCATTTACTTTGCATTCACTTGATCTTTTCTGTGTCCCCTTAGCTGCCCATTTGAAACCATTCACATTAGAGAGCTTGACCCTCCTTTTTTCATCAAAACAAAACTAACAGTCGTGTCATGTTTTACTTGTGTGGATACTATAAAGATGGTTTCTAAACTGAAAAGAAATACATTGATGAGACCAATTTCATTGTTAGTTTATCAGTCCTTTCGTGAATAGCAAAGACGCAGCTGAGACAGAGTGGTTTGAAGGGTTAGTGTCACGGCTGTTTGTCTGATTACGTCAGGCTGTCTCTGACCCCATTCTGTTTTCAGTTGTAGAAATCTGGCACACCTCCATTGAAGTTGCTCCAATTTCTTCAGGTCAACCCCTTGTATAGCTTGGAGTTGATTTTGTTCTTGCTCTGGCACATTATGATTTAGTATCATAAGCTTTTATCATGCATGATATTTATAATTGCTCTGAATGTAACTGAAGTGGAACTGCTATGAATTAGTATCTGAGAATTTGACACAATAATTTTATGAATGTTATCGCTGGCCGTGTTGCTGCGTGATGGCTAAAGGAGTAACACAATATTGTGGTATCTGCTGATGGATTCCCAGTCTGTGCTTTTGCTGGTGGGGTTTTGTGAATAAAGTTTTCCACAAGAAACTGTGGAATGCCCCAGGTGATTCTGATCTCCCTCCAGCTTACCCAAGAGCTCTGCCTTCCATGGTTTCCCACTTTATAAAAAGAAAGTGGATAAGCTGGCATTCTCCAAGTGTCTTTGTCCAGTGGAGACATGAGATCAGAACAGGTTACAACAAAACAAAATTCGTACCTTTCTACATTATTGTTAAATGGGTTGTTCTGCCTCCCCAAAGACACACCGTATCAAGTGACAAGTCACTTGGGGAGTCAGCTGCTACCTGTCTGAAAAACAGGATTTTGCTTATTGTTAATCATTTTTGTGTTTTCACAAACATACCTGACCTTTTCAATACTTTTTCCTGCACTGCCAGGACCAGTTCACCTGCCCAGATGAGTACGAGGACCCAGCAGTTCTGTATGAAGCGATCCAATCTTTTGAAGAGAAGGTTGTGATTTGTCACGAAGGGGACCCAGCCTGGCGCAGCGCTGTACTCTCCAACAGAGAGGAGCTGCTAACACTGAGACACGTGGTAGATGAAGGAGCAGATGAATATAAAGTTATCATGCTCCACAAAAGCTACTTGAGCTTCAAGGTTATCAAGGTACATATACAATCTTTCTAATATTGCAGTAATTTAGGGCTGTGACAACTGAGTAATCTGGCCAAAAGGAGAGGTTGGTTATTGCAGTAGGGACTGGAGGTTAAAAGAGCTCTTCAGTTGACTTCCATTTTGGACCGATATGTTTCTGTATCTGAAATAACATTCCAGTAGCTAAAAAGTTCATTAAATCTGTTGATGCAAAGACATGAGGTGTTTGCACAGACAGCTACTGCTGTTCTACCTAGATTGCATAGTTCTGCATCTTTAGTACCAAACATTTTCACGTGATCTACGTGTTTTTAACCTTCCTGTAGGTCAACAAGGAATGCGTCAGAGGTCTTTGGGCTGGGCAGCAGCAGGAACTGATTTTCTTACGCAATCGTAACCCGGAGAGAGGAAGCATCCAGAACAATAAACAGGTCTTGCGGAACTTAATTAATTCTTCGTGTGATCAGCCACTGGGATATCCAATGTATGTTTCCCCTTTAACCACCTCGTACCTTGGGACTCACAGCCAACTGAGGAACATTTGGGGGGGACCTGTCAGTTTGGACAACATTAAGAAGTGGTTCAGATCCAAATGGCTAAGGTACGTGTTAAATTTTGGCTATGCAGATAGCCCGCAGTCTCGGTTCCACTGTATTTTCTATTAAAAGAGAGTAGTTCCATACTGTTATCTGTGACTAAAAAATTAATTGCAATTAACTCAGAATATAACACAATAGCCCTACAGATATAGCAGAAAGCAAATTTGTTAACTCATTGATGGCTTTTAAGTAAAGCTTTCTACAGATTTAACAAGATTCATTACCAAATCACTTAGCACTACAGACATTTCCCTTATTCTAGGGAATTCTACTGTTTATGCCTTGTAAATAAGGGTATCTTTTCTGTAACTCAGTGACATGTCAGAACACGAGTAAATTTGTTGGTGGGTTATAGTGGGTTACGCTCAAAGCTTTGGCAGTGGAGATGATGATCCCCAAGTCTTTGTTCCTGACCAAAACACATCTGAAAATGTACTTACTGCCTGTCCACACTGCCTGACTTGCCCTAGGTATGTATGACCAGTACAATACCTAGGGTATTCCCCTAGGTATGCGTGATCAGTTTCTATGACATTCCATCTCTCATTCCTACACACACTTCTCCTGCAGCAGTAACTCACTCTTGTCTCATTCACTCCCCTTGCCCTATCAACACTTTGGCTGAGGAGAGGCAGAGGACCACGAAGAAACTATAGGAAGCAGCTTGCATGCTCAGGCATATGCTAAAATGACAAGATTAAATCTAGCGGCTTAATATGCTAGTTTCCTACCTAACTCATTCCAACTAACTTTCCTCCAACCCATTCTCTTTCTTTACTACCTCGTACCAAAGTTGACTTTTAGAGACCACTGTCACATTAGATAAAGGGACCCAAGGTCTTGCAGGGCTCCAAAGCCACTTAACACAGACAAGGAAAAATTTGGTTTGTGTTGCATACAATTTTGTTCCAAGTAAACTTAGCACATCATCATCGTTGTCATCTCACAAAATGCCAAGACCTACAGATATATGAGAGACCACAATTACACATTTTGAGGGCATCTAACAAGATTTTTGTGCATAATAAATGGCTGACCACGCCTGTGTTCCCACAAACAGAATGCGGAAGGACTGCCATGCAGCTCACCACGAGAGAGGTAATGTAGAAGAGGCGGATAGTGGAGGGGGGTCTTCATCTAGCAGCAACTCCACCGGCAATTCAAGCCAGTGCAGTAGCTCACAACCTACCAGAGATGGAACCCCTCAGCTACAAGCTTCATCTCAAGAGGTCCACCAGCGTGCAGGTATTTGCACAATTTACTTGTCTTCTGTTTACTTGTTTTCTGTCGTTTTCTCCTGAGGGGCTGTGTAGGCAGATGCTTTTGGGGCATGCTCATACCCAGCGGAAAACTAATTTTAGAAAGAGTGAGCTTTGCCTTTTCTAACGACCAAGCACATGTGGGAGATGGTTTCCTGATACCATTCCAGGTATTTACTGGGAGGGTATAAGACAAATTTGATTCACCAAAGGTTCCGCTGTCAAACTCCTTTATGTGTAATTTTTAGATTAGGAGGTGCCACTACCAATGCCAGAATAAGAAATGCAGATGGGAGGGAGTCTGCACGTGCAATGCAGGGAGCCTGTACCACAATCAACCTGCGCTTATTCTTGGCTGGAACAGCAGAAGTGAAACTATGCAAAAATCTTAATTATCTTAGAAGGGCCACGACGATTCATTTGAGGAATTGGTTTGGCTGTTCATCAGTGCATGTGGAGAACAAACAAATAGGAAGTAACTTCTTATGCCTATACAGCACTTACCAGGAGAAAATTAAATGTTGCCAATCATTCTGTCAACTAACAGCTGAGCCCTTCTCTTGTTAAATTATGGATTCAAAAGTACTTCAGACATACTCGCAAGGTAGAACTACTGGCCTTCACATTGGAAATATATGTGAAGTTTGGCAGTGGGTCGCTGTGAGACCTATCACTGTGGGATCAGGACTTGGAATGTAAAGCCAATTAACTCAACCCTTCAACGAGCTGTGGTATTACTGTGTAAATTAAAGCAGAGAACTAGAGGGGTATGAAACTTGTTTGTTTCCTGTTAGACCATTTTGACCTATCATTACAGATAATGGACAGGACTGGAGAAAATCTTACCCTGAATATAAATCACGTTGTAAGAATAGAATAACTGCTGCTTTTAATTGAGCCTAGTGTTAGAAGAATCCCCATGTGCATACTCATAACTTGACACTGCAGTAATCAGAATGGCAAACTTAATTGTAAAATAATGATCCTGAGCATGCCATACAAGAATGAAAGTTAATTGTGAGTTGTTTAAAAGAATGTATTGCGTGCCCAGAAAACTACAATCAAGAGAGGTCACAGTTAAGAAAAGCAAGCTGGCTTTGAGGTACAATGAAGAAATGCACAACAAACGCAAGGAAGTAGAAAATAGCAAATGCAAATGAGTATTCAGTCCTGAGAGACCGCTGATAAGAGAGAGAATGAAACAAGAAGTTTCTGGCTAGCATCATTAGGGACAAAAAGACAAAAGTGGGTTTGTGGCTGTTCATTTTAAAAGAATAATAAAAGCAAAAGAAATCTGAACAGCCATCTCCATTAGTGACTATATAGAAAAACAGAGTTGCCAATAATGTAGAAATGAGAAAAGAAATGTCTGGTTGGTATTGGGAAAAATGCAGATGATCTATTTCTATGATCTGATCATGAAGTAGTTCCTTCCATCCTAACAGCTACAAAGAACATGAAAGAGGGGCTATCAAAGCTATATGCTTAATTGAGCAAATCCAAACAACTCTCATTCAAGGAGGTTTTTAAGGGAGCTGGTTACAAAGCAAGCTCTGTTTGATCTTCAGTAAGTACTGGGACACCAGAGGACTGGGAAAGAACTTACGCTATGCCTGTTGCTAAAAGAAGCAGAATGGAGAGGGTGACCTGGGTAACACGTCTGTCAACCTGAGTTTGGTCCAGGACACCGTTGGCCAACCACGCACAGTTCTACTGCCTTCATTTAAGAATGCCAATTTTAATATGGAAAGAGTTCAAAGAAGAGCCAAAAAATGATCACAGATGAGGAAAATATATCCTGTAGTGAATGATTAAGAGCTTTCAAACAATCTGTATAGTAAAAGATGCTTTGACCATAGTCTGTAAGTACTTACCTGGGCTACAAAAGGTGACCAAAGACAGCTGATTCGAGGAGACATGGATGTAACAAAGCTAAACAAGTTCAGATTTGAAATCAAGTGCACATTTTTAACAGCGAGAGTAAATAAATAGTGAAACAAGTGACTAAGGGTTAAGATGGATTCTCCATGACTGGAAATATTGGATGTATTTCTTAAAAATAATTGTAGTAATTAGTAATACCACACAGGAATTAATTCCAGGAAGTTCTATGACCCATGCTATTTAGCCCAGCAGACTAGATGATCACAGCAATCCCTTCTAGACTTATAATCTATGAATCAAGTGCATTTAATGTTTTCATAATTCATATTTCATTTTGCAGCCTGGTGCCAGAGAGTCTGCAAAATGCAATGAAAGCCCTATATAAAAGTGTGACCAAAATCGGGAGCATTGGAAATGTGTGGGGTTCTCCCCCAAAGTGTCCTTATTTCATGATGTAGTTTATAGAACAGCCTTTGTTTCCTAAGTGTTTTCAGGGACAGAGTTATTTATGTGTAGATGCGGGTGGTCTCCTGTCCAATGCTCTAACCACTGCCTTTGGGATGAATACAGAATACTTTTGGACAGGGGTCAGCTTGGCAGTTTAAATCACAAACAGATGTTTGGCCAGATTAGCCCCTGCACAAACTAACACATCACAGCCCCTTTGCTCTTAATTCTAGTCCCTTCTTTTTTATTTAATTAAAAAGGGTAACGTATTAAAATAACCATCAGATGTAGAAACCAAAGCACTTAAACAAAACCATGGAGTCTGAAGAAGCCAAATCCCTGTGGGGGCCAGACGTGTGGCAGCCAGGCCTGGCCCCCATCACAGCGCATGCCCTCCCTCTTGGTCACATCTGAAGGGCCGAGGACACGGGTGTTGTGGCACCAGGAGCCACGGGCACCTGGCCCATTGCTCTCAAGCGGAGATCTTGGGACTCTTACCGCAAAGGATGCTGCTTTGCATGCAGCTTGGGAAAATTATTATTTTGTATTGTATTGTATAAAAGTAGAACTGGAGATAGATTGTAAGTGGGATGGGAAAGTGTCCAGTGCTTGCCAAGCTAACTAGGTTTTAGTCCAGCTGAAGAGCTCCAGTTGGTTGTGGCCCAGCTCTGTCATCTGACTCACTCTGTGCCAAGTTACCTAAATTCTCTTTGCTCCTGAAAAAATGGGGCTAACGATACCTGCCTCTGGAAAACAGGTCTGGGGCTGTAAAACTAGCGTATTGCAACTATATAATATCAATAGTTTGGATATGAAATTTTGCACTACTGGAACTCTCATAAATTCAGACAAATCATGCTTCTAGAAGACAGTGTAGGATTTATATTCTTTTATGCCTGCAAAATTTCCGTATCTGGAGGAGCTTCAGTGCTTCCCTCACCTCCATTATTCGGGTACTGGGAAAAAAAACAAAATTAAAAAAATTAGCAACAACCTGGAAATGGCTGCCAGCAAAACTTGTTTCTGCGTTGATGGCTCTTAACGGATTTTCTGGCATCAACTCTCTACCCTACAGCCATAGCTAGGAAACCAAAATGCCAGCTGGTGTTAATGTTTGGAGTTTCCTGGAAAGCAAAACAAAGCCAAGCAGGCCCTTTTGTGGCGGGGTATTTGCTGCATAAGCCCGGGCTGGAGCCTCCCTGCAGAAAACAGCAACCTGTCGGGGAGCCTGTGGCGCAGGCCAGCCCGCAGTGTGCCATTTGCACAGGGACTGGCTGCCAGCAGGTATCCGGTGGGTTCCCAGGCCAGGAAACCGCTTCATTTTTCAGTCTATGGAGGCATAAGAAATACAGAAATTATTTGCTTGAATGACATAAGGTGTTGATTTAAATGTTAAAATGGGGGTGTATGTGTACAGGAAGATAGAATTTGTCTAGGCATGTCAGAATAGCTTATCTGATCTACTCTCTGTATCCAACAGTGGCTGCACCAAGACACTTCACAGAATGGGGCAAGAGCCTTATGTGGGTCTCATTCAGACCTATAAGAGACTACCCAAACTAGAGATGTTCACATCTTTTTAGTCTGTGTGTGATATACTGTAAATATTACTCTTGGGACTCGGGTATCATTTAATATTAGTCTTAAAAACCGTCTTGTGGCTTGAATGCTGTAGTCTTCCACTTGGTTGAATTCTAAGTTTCTCTTTCCCTATATGCAGGAATAATTCTTTTTAATATGTCGCTGGTTTAACTCACAGTTGGGTTTATTTTTTTGTTTTATTTTTGCATTGAATTATACCAAGCCATTGAAGGTGTATATTCAACATCCCCTACTTTAGTGTCGTTGTCAAAGGGCAGTGGAGGTACAGCGACATGATGCTCAGTCATTCAGTGGGCTGGTTTAAAATGCACATGGCACAATAGGTGTGAGCCTGTGAAGTACTTTCCTTGGGCGTCTTTTTAGTTTCCTTGCTTTTGGCTCAGTGCAGAACCACTGGAGCTATTCTGACTGAAAGCCAGAACCCTTAGCAGAAAGCACAGAACAGTTCATGGGTTTAGCAATTTGTTATTTCTGTTATTCTTGGGATTCTTATGCTGATAAAACCAGTAGTAATATGCCAATAGTGATATGTACACGTGGGACACTGTCAATAGCATGGAGTTCATCAGGGTGCCACTTAGTTTAATATATTAATCTTTCTTTTAAAGGCAGGAGAAAACCCAGGAGTCAGTCCATCCAGGCGCACACTGCTTTAAACCAAAGGCCCCCTGCTTCAAGTCATTCTGGAGCAATTGTAGAAAGCCGCCAGCCTTTCATCCAAACATCTACATCTGCCCACGAAATTGCCCAAAGGCTTTCTAGCAGTCAGCTGTCATTCCACAACTCGGCAACATCTGTGTTTTCCCAGTCCCCTGCTGCTCCTGGTGCCGGGCAGCTGACTGTGCAGGACCGAGCTGCAGCAATGCTTAGGTCCAGCCTGGCTTCTTCCACCAGCTCAACTCTCAGCCTCCTCTTCGGCAAGAGAAGTTTTTCAAGTGCTTTGGTGATTTCTGGGCTCTCAGCTGCAGACGGAGGTAACACCAGTGACACCCAGTCATCCAGCAGTATGAATATTGCCATGGGTCCATCTGCCAGAGCAGCAAGTCAAGCAGCTCGGGTAAGGCTGCAGCCAGAACAGCAGCACTAAGCGTGAGCTACTTCTGTTGGGTGGGTTCTTCAACTGTCCTCACCACTGTTTGGTTTCTGCCTTCTCACTGGTCAGAAAATAGTCTTCCAAAACAATGTCAGGATTTTGGTATTTGTTTTGGATTTTGCTGCATCCCAATGAATTAGACTGTCTAATATTAGTGTGTGTACGGGAGTGATGCGTTTCTAAGTAATTGGCTGTTAGCTGTTAAGCACGCACCTGAAATTGCCAACTGAGGTGAAGTCTCTCTTCCTTTCACTCAGACCAGGGGCTTAGATCTCTGTTTTCTGCAGCCCAGGTGACATTAGCCCATAAGTGGACTAAATAGCTCCCTCCTTGCTTGCTTCCGCAGGACTTAATTATTTGTACAAAGAGGAACGGTTTCCACTGAACCTTGTTCTGCCCCTCTCTCTGACCAGAAATCCAATCCAGGACCTGAAAACCTTGTTGCTGAAAGGGTTAGTTAAAGGAAAGCTGTAGGAAATACTTCCCAAAGGAAATCTGTGTGCCCTGTGATTCAGCGTTTTCTAACAGCAAAGCAGTACACTGAAAGAACTTCCAGCCCTCTTCCCAGTAGGGTTCCAGTTCTATTCCCATCTTCCCAGGAAAATTCAATGCACATAGTAGTGTTACTGTTTTATTGTCTACTTAAGTATATTTATTTAACTTTGGTTACCATCAGTTGCTTTCCTGAATTTTGAAACTTTCACCTCAGCTCTACAGAGCAGTAATGTGAGAAGATGGATTAGAGATAAAGGGCAACTGCAACTAGAAGTAGAGTGACAACATAATTGCAACTCACTTTCACATTTGGCCTATAAAAACAGAAACCAAATTGGCAATAAGAAAATTGCGGATATGAAAGTCCAAAACACTTTCCTGCTACTATCATTCCAAACTGCATGGATCTTCCCTAATTTTCCAAGAATTCTCCAAACCCCAAGTCAAAAAAGCTCCTTAGCCTGTATGTATTTTGCTCTCAACCTAAAAATACCATGTATGGTACAGTTCCCTGGAGTTTTGCCATGAACTTCAACAGAAGTTAACTGAATGTTACTCATCTGGGTTTAATCCTGCTTTATTACTCTAATGAGCATTAGTATTTCTATGTGTACAGCTGAACATATCAGATAAGGAGGCATAATTCCAACTCTCAAGAGTTTACAGCCTAGTTTGCAAGAACTCAGCCACTCTGCAATACTGGGTACTAATGGCAGGATTCACCTTCTCTAACTGTAAGCCATCTGAAATTTGGGCATGAATTCTCAGCAGAGTTGGTGTGGCCTTTGTACTCAGTGGAGAGGACAATCCACTTCATCCATACAACCGTCAGGAGAAAATCTTCCCCTGGGACACTGGTATCTCTCTGCCAACCATTGCCAGCCTGGATGATACACCAGGACTACATGGTGAAATTTAGATTAAGCAAGTCCTGGCCAAAGTAACTGCTCAGAGTCCAGGTGCCTATCTGAAAGTGGTAGGGAGGAAGCATTTTATTTAAATGTTAACATAGCCCAGTTCTGGAAAGCTTTCATACTAATGTACTCCTTACAATAGAGTGACACTGTGCATAACACTTTCAGACTGATAATTGCATTCCAGATTTGATGAAAAGGTTTCTTTGTAAGTTGAATTTAAAATTTGGTGTATAAAGCAAGCCCCAGAGCAACCCCATTTAACTTCTAAGAAGTCAGCCCTGCGTGGAACAGCGGTTTGGGCTGGATAACCTCCAGAAGTCCTTTTCAGTCCAAATTACTTTACAGCTCTCTATACATGTACATCTGTGGTACTAAACCTCTAGCTCCTGGTCTGCTTTTCTTTCCAAATTTATGCATTAGACAAAGTGTGACAAGTACCTCTTCAGAAGTCCCTTGTGAATAATGCGTGTTAAGAATCCCATGCAGTTTCACAGAATGACATTCCTAAATCCATTTTTAACTTCTTTCACCTGTTACTTAAAAAAATAGTTGAAGTTTTACTTAGAAATTTCCTAAACCAGTTGACTTTTTCTTTCTTTATTTCCAGCAACTCACCGAGACCTGCGAAGCAACCGATGGTACAGAACCTAGACGCCAGCGAGAGGCAGGTCATGCCCATGCCATGTTCATGAGTCGGAACCTGGAGTGCAGGAGGGCCAGCCAAGAAGATATGGCCCTGGAAGACACCGCTTCTCAGCAAAGCCTGTCTGAGGAGCAGTAAGGAGTGTTCCCAGCGTAAGCACCACACACTTTGTAGAATTACATAAAGGCAGAGTTAGGTTAGGGAGCTGCACATGGGTTTAGGTTCTTTCAAATGTAACAAGCAACCTCCAAATGTTTATTTTTCTAACTTCTACATAAGAACACTATGGGGCAGATGTTCTTCAGCTAAAGGCCTTGGCATGGGTAGGGCTGGAAGATGTCCTAAAAAACGCGCAGTGCCACTTCATCTCAGGTTCTTGTAATTCCTAGAACAATGAACACAACCTGTTTAATGCTCCTTCCCCTGGAACAGCTGGAATCACAGATGAATACAGTGGGAATATTAATACAATTCAGTGAAAAGCACACAAGACATCTCTCTCCTGCCACAACTAAACAGCTGATTGCATGCAAATTAATTGGCATTTGCAATGTAATATATAGCAAAAGGCAAGTTTGAACAGAAGCAATGAATGCGTAAAAGGACAGTATAATATGTACTGTAACATTAGAGCTAAATCTGGTAATTTTTTTTTTTTCAACAGCAAATCTCTTCTTTATTTTAACATGTTATGCAGGTGGCAATTCTCAATAGCAACACAGCATCACAGATTGATACACTGCATGCAGCCATATTGAAATATTGTGCGAATGAGCCATGCTACATAGATTAACAAAAGGCAAACGTGGGAAAAGAAAGTATCCAGTGCACGGAAAGCCTTCAAAGCATATGGTGCACCTTATTTGCAAAGAAAGCAGCTTTGCGTCAACAGCTGCTCTTAGGCATTATCTTGTGCTCCTGTTTGGTTTACAGCAGTATTTCTCAAATTCCAGGCAACAGTCCCCTTGGGAGTTGCAGAAGGCCCAGGGGAATCCTCCTCAAGGACAGGAGAGTGCAAAGCAGGCTGTAATTCTTGTCTGGAAATGTTTGTCTTAGGAAGGGAACAGCTAAATGCTTTTAATTGCTGGACACAGCTCAGTGTCCATAAACACTTGTAGCCAGTAATTACAGAGCATTCTGATTTCACTCCCCCAGAGAAACTGAGCTGCTGCCAACTTAATAGTGGCATAAAGACAGATGATGCAAAAAGGGAGGCCATGCTTTCACAAAGTTTGAGAAACACTGATTTACCAGGAATGCATGACTACTTTGGAACCCAAAAAGACTACAACAAATCCTCTACTATAGAGTCTAAACACACATGCGCGTGCTCTCCTCGTTCTTTTCTTTTTTTTTTTTTAATTAAAAAAATTGCAGCTATCAGTGTCTTGCTGTTCCTCTTTACTGTAACTACCATAGATTGTTTCTAATTCTCCACACGATGATGTGCAGCCAGGCTGTCTTGTCCCAATTAACAAGAAAGAATTAGCAAGAGATGCTGTAGCTAAGTCTCATTACTGTTAGGCGATACACAGTTGCGTTCTGAGCTTCCTACTGTGCCACACTTAAGATTATAAGTAGTACGACTAAATAACACCTAGTGAAAATAAAATGATCCAAGTATGTTCTGTGTGGCAGCAGTTTTTGGGTTTTCTTTTTTATTTGGAGTTGCTTTCACTTTCTTTGTGCCTTATGAAATTGAGAAATCTGTTGTTTTGCTTTCAATTCAGATCTTGATGAATTGATTGTTATAAAGCTCAGCACAACCTAGGCCAAATTCTGCTCGTGTTCGCAAGGGCAAAAGCAGAGTATTCATATACAGCCCCCTGAGACAATATGGTCATGAGTGCAGTTTAGGCCCTGCTATGTCTCTTCCAGCATCCAGGCGGGATGTGGAAGAGGAAATTGAATTTAGCTGCTCCCTTCTGACCATTCCTGGCAGATTGTACCTCTCTTCCCACCACCGTGCTCATGAAGTGCTTCATTACAAATGAAGGACGGAGGTCATACAGGTAGGTAGAAAGCCCTTACTAACAGCCACCAGCCCCATTTCTGCCTTGGGGGCTTTTGCATGGCAGTCTAAGATAAACCATCACCGCATCACTTCCTAAACCCTGCCTTGCGTGGGGGCAGGGCAAACAAGCTGCTGCAGAAAGCACTAAAAACTTTCCTGTATTGAGTAAGACTCACTTAGGCCTCTGGTTTTCACATCTTTAAGACTGAATTAATTTCCATCAAAAAATAAGTGACTCCAGTAGTCCCTATCAACCTAAATCACACTATGTATCCGACTCAGGCACACTAAACAGGACTGGGAAACAGCTGCACAAATCCTTCCCGTGACAAGCCGCTGTCGCTGCTGAGTGTGCAGCGAGGCCCAGCAACATCACCTTCCCTCAGCACCGCATCTTCTGTAAGACTGTCACCTCCATGGCCTCTGCTACCGCACCCCGAGATGACGCAGCTGCCCCACAGTTCCTCACCTGGTTTAGGCCACCGGCCCCTGGAGCACAGCTCCTTGTGGACAGCAGTGTGACACCAAGCCCAGCCTTTTGCTGCATGGGGTAGCTGCCAGGAAAGGCATGTCCTGCCGCCTTTGTCGAGGCGCAGCACACAAGCAGGGAGGAGCAGGAGTTGAGATGCAATTGAAAAACGAGTTCCTTTTCATAGCCACGTCTTACACAGTTTTTATTTTGCCTTAAAGTTGTTACTGTAGCATAGTGGGTTGAAAATAAAACCAAAGAATAACCGTTAATGTTTATAAAGACAAAAAAATAAATCCAAGATGACAGCACAAACTCTCCCATGTTACATTTCTCCATAATTTTGTAGGGAGTCTGTTATATTAATAAGACTACTGCTATATGCAGTGTTTTTAAATATGGGCCAGTCCTACAGAATAATCAGACACGAGGGTTAAAGTGAAACCTGGAACTAGATATGGAGTGGTATTGATTAAGCACATCGTAGACATTCCCCCCATGTTTGCATGAGGTAGAGATAGACCTGATTACTCTGGACATGACAGAAGACGTATTTAAAGCTCTGATGCGCAGAAAGCTAACAAATAGGTACCTCACCTTTACAGGAGGCCTAATTTCAACAGTAAGCTGCTCAAAGCAGCTCTGCACAGCACCAAAAGGCACCCAAGTCCGTAGGAATGCTACTCTCAGTACTGGTGACTATGGACACTTAAAGGCTCTACCCATACTTTCATTCCTGAAAGACCTGAGCAGTTCAATACACAACCTTACACGTGAGGTGCTACAGAGATGCAAGATGGAGGTACCTGTGACACTTCAGGAATCCCACTACTTGGGCAGGTTTGAGCTCTGAATGAAAAGCAGACCCAACTTTCACTGCTGTGGCACTGGTGACAGGTTTCACAGTGCATAATGCCATTGTTACAACTTGGACTTGAAGTTGCTCAGGGTGAAGAGTTTGCCTACGTTACATGTCTGATCTCTTACCACAGCTGTGATGCAGGAAGGATGGCCACCACCAACACGTAACTTTTATATGCAGTTCCATTTTTTGTCAGTTTTTGAAGATTCAGCAGCTGTGCTTCAGTTTTTCCAGAGCTGCAGAGGCCACAGCAGGAGCTGAAGGCAGAAGCCTTCCTGATGCTCGTTCAGCTACCCCAGAACCTTCTCCCTTCTACATCCTGAGAGCAGTGACACCCCTGTCTCACGAGCAGGCTGAACACACCCTTTGAGGGAATCAAGCACTCAATCCACAAGAGCATTTGGTACATGACGTCCTTTCATAGAAACGTCAGAAGGGATGAGAAGATGGAGGCCCTATCTGCTCCCCCAGCTTAACCCCAGAAAACATCACCTTTGCTGAAGAGAAACATCAGGAGTGATTTTATCTATATTGGCTCTGTGGGCCTCTCACAACCAGAGAGGAACACGTACAGTAAAGCAGGCTACAGGACGGAGGATAATGAGTATACAGCAAAATAAGCACAAACAGTACTTCAGCCCTTGCATTAAATGTGGGATACTTAGACCCTCTCCCATTTTGTTTTCCTAAACTTTCTTTTCACTAATAGGCTCTTGTGTGTTTATATCATGCAGTAAGAGCCAGGTGCTACACTCCTAAGGACAAAGCACAGTCTGAAAATCTGGTAACAAGATTTTTAGTAACATTTTACCAAAGCCAGTCCCAGGCTGGTGAACTGTTCCCATTCCCCAGGTAGGCTGGCAAGCCTTCAGCAGCCTGGCCCTCAGCCCACCTGTTTCCCACCACAGCAAGCGAGTAGGAAACAGTGATGGACGCCGCATACAAAGGTCATTTCCGTTCATCCCAAAATACAAATCTGGAGCTCCTGCTGCTCCCTCCATTGGAAGTGTCATACAAACTTCTATTGTAAGGAATCAGAGTTTTCATCAGAAAGTCTCACCTCATTCCCAGAGACAGAAAATCTTGGCATTCATTGCATTTAACCCAAACGTTAACAAAAAGAACTTATCAGCGTCAGTCTTTGCCCCTCAGAACGATATGGCCGGGTATTCCTAATATCTATGAACTACATTCTGAAACTACTCAGTTTTTAGGAGTCTCTGCATTGTCATCCACAGCTTTTTTTAAAAGCTATTTATTAAAATAAAGCAAGAAATGTCATCTGCATTTGGCTACAACCCGCCAACTGACTGCTCTGCTCTTGCTGGGGAATTTAAGTTAAAGATGAGCTGAATTTTGTGCAGTTCATTTTAGAAGATTAGAATTACTAGTGAAATTCTCCACCATGTAATAATCATCTTCTCATCAATGCATATTTTTTTAACTACCCAATTATTGCCATATTTAGATTACTCCCTGGATCGGGACTGGTATTTAATTACAGTGTTTCACCAGTGCTTGTACATCCTTAAATCTGCAAGACAGACATACTACTTATAATTAACTTTGCAGTAGGTCCAGTGTTAAAGACTCACCTCTCTCACCCTTCTCAGAGTTTTACAAGTCAAAATGCATGATAAATAATGCAGGCCCTGTTTATTCCATGCTGTGCGCAATTTTATGTTGGAATTACAAGCCTCCTTGCCAAAAACATCCTCAATTCTCAGGCTTTGAGAGAGTAATTGGTACCTCATATTCTCCCCTTTTTTGCACCAATTAAAACCTGCAGGTGCACTAATGTTGTCATCTGGAATCTTGCTGGTACATCAGAGGTTATTTTCACCAAATGTGTGCTTTTAGTAAAATCGGCCCATCAGGGGATTTGTGAATGCTCTGTTGTTATTACAGTGCTCTTGAGGCCTTCCAAATATTTCACTAGTACAAGACCAGAAAATAAATTTTTACCTTTAAAGTAAGCACAGGGTGTCATAAAAACTAAGTTCAGTTGGAAATACTTTCTCACTCATTTGAAGTATATTTGAAACAGGTGAATCATTTCTTCAGGACTGTCTCAGATTTAAAGGCAGCCATAACTGTTAAGGTCATCTCGGACCTGCTGAACACAGATCACGAAGTTTCTCTTTATTTCTCTTGAAAAGCACTCCGTAGCTCAGAAAGAAGATGGGCTTCAAAAAAGAACAACCAATCTTGAAACAGGTAGCAGAAAGCAAGAGCCACCAATGTCAGTAGCAAAAATACCCTCTGATTTAAAAGGGCCGATACTTCTCAATTCCAGTGAAAGAAAAACGCACCTCCATTTTGGAAGTTCTTCCAGTCACTAACTGCCCTCACTACTAAAAGTCTTCCTTGTACCATGAGATAACGGCTTTCAAGCACCATAAGCACACTGGTCAAAAGTTCCCCAAACTTGTTGTTATGATTCTTTTTTCTTTTTTTTTCCAGTCTGTTAAATGACAGGACTATAGTAGGCATCATGGCATTATATGCAGGGCCACATACCTATTCTTATGAAGAATAGGTACCACTTAAAAGTGATGAAACTCCCAACAATACTGGCTGAACTGGAATTTGGAAAACTGAACTCTGCCATCACTCCTGAAGTAACTCCCCTCCCCAGACTCTACAGAGAAGTGTCAAATATCTCTATTTTATTTAGCTTACAAGGTCAGTCCCCATTTAAGACTCAGCTACGGAATGGTTGTGTAAAGGGCTGTCAGGGTACAAGGCCATGGCATCCTTTAACTGCCTGCTGTTTCCAGGGCACCTGGAAAAATGCCTCTCCCCACCCAGCCCCCTTACAGCTTTGGGTGTCAGTTTTACAGAAATAAATAACTCAAATAATATTTGAAAATGCTTTTAGTTTCTCATTTAAACAGTTGTTGAACTGAACAGAAAAAAAAAAATAAGAAATGACTGAATTCTTAACAACTTTTTACAGCCAGAGATGACTATAAATCACACAATGAACGAGTGTGCACCTGGGAGAGAATTCTGTTCTCACAACATGCAAAACTGATTAAGTGGTAGCACTTTTCCTGAATGCATTTGCACACCTCATAGGGAAACACATTGTCTAATACTCTCAAACACTTCTTATTTCACCATCAACCATGTACAGAAAAAAAACCAACCAAACAAAAAATGCCACTAAACATAACAGACTGTAAAACCCATATAGGCAAATGCAGTATTAAGTCAATCCTGACTTAATAAACTCTGCATGAAAAACACAAGTCAAGATTTGACTGAACTTCATGGACTTGAAGATTTTTATATGTGTATATATATATTTTAAGGGGATCCAAGGCAGGACTGTCATCAGAAACTTGAAAATAAACCCAAAATGCAGCCCTCTTACCAACTAGTGTCCGGATCACTTAGGAGAGGTTACAATTGGCTATTTTTCTTCCTGAAGTGGAATTCTGTATATGTCACTTGGGACTACAAGAAATTTCCCTGAAATT
The DNA here is from genome assembly GCA_025769975.1 of Gallinago jamesoni. Taxonomy (NCBI): domain Eukaryota; kingdom Metazoa; phylum Chordata; class Aves; order Charadriiformes; family Scolopacidae; genus Gallinago; species Gallinago jamesoni. Next base: position 42,087,069 of record JAOQGH010000023.1, read on the forward strand.
CTAAATAACTCCCTTCTTACACAGCAAGTGGGGAGACGGATGTCTGGGGGTAGGGAGAGACCATCTGCTTATTCCTTCTACCTTGTGACCTGTTAGCCCCCATGCTGAGACACACCTGGGCACACCCACGCTGGGTCACTGGCTGCAAAGGTACTTCTACATAAACCAGGCAGAGCCCACAGACATTTTGGGCAGAGTTCTGCTCTGTTACACCAGGGCCAAGTGCCAGATACTGCAGTGCTTTCTGGGCAGAACAGTCCACACCTCACTCTGAAAGACTAATATCTCAAACAGATCTGACAGTTAATTGTTTTTACATGGTGCAACTAGGACAGAGTAGACCACCTAACTTTCAAATTACCCAGATTAGAACTAAAGAATTAAGTATCTATTCAATTTTTTAATAGATCAGTTTGTGAACTGAATATACAAGAATCCTGCTCTCATTTTCACATTTTAGAGTATTACCAGCTTTACCTTGCTTACCCTGAAGGCTGCAGGAAAGCCTCCAGGGGCTAAAGCAGGAAGGACAGACTCAAAAACATCTGCAAAATGTTGTAATGTTTTGTTAAAATAAAAGCTTTAGTGTTTACAAGCAAGAAAAAGTCTTCATTTTCTGCAAGATTCCACCGCTGCCAAGATGTCTTGCAAAATGCTGTTTCTGTTTTCCTTACTCACCTAGAGAAAGAGAAATTAAAACTGATGTAATTTGATGAATAACCTCTATATCAGTGTTTACTTCAAAAACAAACAAAGCAGAAATTCAAATGCATTTCTTTCTCAGTGGAGGAATGTTGAGTGTCAAACACCTGCCGCCTTCTGCTACTGAGAACACAAAGAGCTAAACCCACAAACCTGCATATGTAATTGAATATTTAGTGATCTTTTTGATCTAATTACCCATGGTATTTTGCAGTATTATTCAGGGCTTGAATAACGAACAAGAATCACTCGAAAAACCAGCATGTACTTTTGTCATTACTAGAAATCAGTTTCAATTACCAAACATAATTTTCCTACTGTAAAGTGGAGTTCTTATGCCTTCAGTACTTCAAAGGATTGTATTTATTAGGATGACAGACCTAGTCAAAAACATCTGCAACAATAAAAATTACAACAGGCTTAGCAGCACAACTCTGTATTCTGAGAAAGGTTAGCATTGCAGTACAGAAACACCTTCACAAAGAAATAAGACTACTTGAAAAAGCTGGGGAGCTTTTATAGCACACTGAGGTATGCCTTTGGTTGACCAGTCCATGGAAATATTGGATTTTAAGACTAGTGCATGTGAAAATCCATATAGCTCAGTGTCCTGCCTTTTGCTGGGCCCATCTGCATTGCAGCACGTGCAGATTACTGTAAACCGCCAAGCAAACACCAGCACTTGCTGGTCATCTCAGTTCCCAGGTGCAGCAATGACAGAGCACAGAGCTGGAAGGGAGGGCAGGGAAGATGGGGGGGGGTATAAGTTACTCCTTCTTGCTAGACTGGGTTCTGATAGAAATGCATGGCATTGTGGGGTGCTGGGCTAACTCAGACGAAAGCTGGGGAGATGGCTGGGGTGGTGAAAGAGTTAAAAAGCAGTTGTGAAGTGTCAGCAAAAGCCTCGTTTTAAAAAGCCTAAGAAATTTCCCCCACTGTTCAGATGCCTGCAGAGAGGGCAGGAAGAAATCAGACAAAGACAGATGAGCCAAAAAAAAAAGTAAGGACGTTCATATTTTTTAATGAAGTTTGAGAAATGCTGTTTAACAAGGAAGGAGACACCACATAAAACTCTCCACCAGCAAGGTTTCACTGCATCCCCGGCAGCATTTAAGAGCTGAGCACAAGGGTTTGTATCCCTTCCAGTACTACAGTCAATACTAAACAGGACAAGGTATTACTGTTATTATTTTTAAATAGGTGACACTCCTATCTAAAGAATTTGAGCCTAAGAGCCTCCTGCTATTTAGTCACAGGCATCCTATCCAAATGCTGGAAATCCAAATCGAAACCTAGAGACGGTGGTCTCACCTACACCACTTGAATTCAAGGGAGCAGATCAACGTGGGACTGATGAAAAAATGACACTAAAAAAAAAATAAGGCGAATGAAAGGGAAGATCTGCCTGAAAGTGGTGGTGTTTATATAGAGTATCATTCCAGGACTATTATAAGATAAACAGAAAACCCCACAATAACAGAGAGCAAGACAACAAAGAATAGAATTGCTCTTCAGTAAGGCTATTGAGATACCCCAAGGCAAACAAGATACAGAGCATAGATCAGCCAAACTCTAAATCTCACAGCAAGTGTCCTGATATCCTGACTTTCAAAGGACCTTCTGAACATTTAATAGCTCTTCCCACTGTCTCACAGCCAACAAAAACAATACCACATTTTATCTATCCCTGTTCCATACCTACATGCCAAAAGTCCAGTGAGAGCAGCAGAGCAAAATTGCCAAGTGCTGGGAAATTTTCACAACTGTTTTAGAAAGGCTGGTTGATAGATAAAAGTCTCCTCTTAAGATCTGGAGACATTCTGTGCAGGCAGCTCTCCCAGAGACAGCTAATCTCCCTTTGTACTGAATGTACAAACAGATGGGTAGATTTTTAGACAGCGAGTTGAAAATAACTGGAGACGCTGCTTACACTAAGCATTTAGGTAATTTGGAGGAAACTACCACCTAGAATCCAAGTAGGCAACAGCAGAGGACAAAAGCTTTCTCCCCCTAATTGTTAAAGCACTGTCAAAGAAACCCCTCTCGTACAGCCTGTTCAAATGGAACCTCTTCTTCTGATTCATTTAACTATTTATTTTCTTTCTTAAAAGGCATATGCAACCACACCTCACTAACAGGTTTCATGGAAGAAAAATTAATAGATGGGAAAATGGGAGAAAAGGAGTATGTGCCAGCTGCTAAGGATAATCTGATCCTATTTATGACACTGTGTCTGCAAAACTACACAGACCTGGGCAGTACAAAAAGAGCCTCTGTAGTTTCACTGGAAAGTTTTGTTCTCAGCAAAATGGAATTGGGCAACAATGGAAAGAAATGTGCTAAATATCAGAGCTCCTATCATGCAGTGCTCTAAACATAATAAATTAAACATATGGGACCCAATCCTCAACTGCTTTTAGGGCATCTGGGCCCATTTGCACCAACTGAATATGCTTTCAAGACAGAAGGGACTGTAAACCCCCAAACAGCTGTCTCTGTGCACTTAGCGTCCAACATCGGAACTGTCCTTTGGACACTAAGAGAAGGATGACAAAACTCTGCTGAGTAACTTGAATGCAGCCTAACTCCATATTAAGTGACAAAGCAGGCAGAACTTTTTTGGAAGGTAGCCACCTACTTCTGCACACTTCCAGGCACCATAAAAGTTAGTAAGAAATTACTGACCATGAGCTGAGCTATTAGGGCACTCCAGGTTCTCCCCATACCACAGCCCTTGGAGAACATAGCTGGGGATGCAGTATTTACTTCAGCCAGTAACACCTCTGACTCCCCACGGGCAGTGTCTGTTCCTACTCATGCACACGTTTCAACTAGCTGGGAAAGAGCATGTAGTGTGTCACTGGAGCAAGCAAGACAGATGCTCTCCTGCACAGCACTTCAGCATAGCAGGTCTCTGCCACCTGGGAACTATTGCAGTCCGTCACACATTTCACACCCGTGCTTTTGGCGAACGGATTCACCAGAGAACTCTAAACAAAGAAACCTGCACATTCTAGTCTCGGCAGCATAAACAGGATGGCTCATTTTTTTTTTAGTAAAGATTTTTTTTAGCTGGAGAAAACATTTCTCCATTGAAATTTACAGGAAGCTGCCTGTAGTCAGTATTTGAGAGAAAGATGTATGAGCAGCCTGATACAGCCAGCAACCCAGGGCTGAGTGGGACGTGCCCTCAGAACATCAGCTGATAAAAAGAGACAGCGGAAGCATCAAAAGCTTCCTTGAAAAGCCAAATGCTGTTTTCTAGCGCTCTGTTTTCTCCCCGGAGAGGACCAAATGCACATTCTTTCCTTGCCATGACTGCAGCCTAAGCACTGAACATGTGTTACTTTCAGCGAGGCAATTTCCATTCTCTCTCACCCCTGTCCCACCACTGTAAAGCAGGTCATATAAAATTCACATTCACGTGCATCCCTTTTCAGTAGCTTGACAACTAACACACATCAACTTGTCACTGGGAAACCCGAGGGTTTATCTCTGAAAGGAATGGCAGGCGTTGGATGTTTATGTGAGGAAAGGTATCTTCTCTTGTCTTTGCTCCTAGGATTGCTTCAGCACTTAATTAAAGAGCCATTTAATTTAAAAAACAGAAACTTAAGATGCTGATGGGACCACCAACTGAAAAAAAGCTGAGCACTGCAGTCTGTTTAGTCTCACTTTGAAGAGGAAAAAAGAAGATGGAGGCTTTGCTTTCTCTGCAGTAATTAACATCATTCAGTATAGTGTTCTTCCTTCCTCATTCACTTGGATGAAAACAAGAAAGCATTCTCACTGCATGAGAATGCATCAGACGTGCACCTGATAAAGAACAGGCTGCAAGAGTCTACTGCTCTACAGCATATTACTCCTGTAAGGCCAGGGATGTTTAAGTCCCACTTACTGAATTTATAATTTCTAGAGACGTGCAGTTCAGTTCTGGATATATAGCTTTATTCTCTACTACAAATAGCCACACACTGAGCAGAAAAATAAGTCAAAGGAGCAGGACCTGCATTTAGCTCCAGGACAATTACAGATGTTAAGGAAACCTAGCGCAGGTGTTCCTGTGAACAGGCTATGTTTTGAAGTGGTAAGTGTTTGAGAATCTCCCTGTAACTGATCAGAAATGCCCTTTGAGGCTTTAATATTCTGAGAATTACGTCTGTAAAAATAACATAATGAATTCCAAAATTGGTTCACTGACTCCAGAGAAAGCACACTCCATTTACAAGTGTCTTTCCTCTAGAAATCATTTCTGCAAACTCCACTGCTGCCTTTTTTTTCTTGAATATGATTACTGGTAATATTTCTGCAAGCCAGTCTGAAAAAATTATTTTAAAATCTGACTGTACTATAAAAGATTTAACTCTTAGGAATAATGAATACTTATATGGCAATAATACTACAGCAAGAAAACCTTTTAAAACAACTATATCATTACTTCTACAGCCGCTCAGAAGCCAAGCCAGCTGTGTGAGACTGCTACAGTAACTGCCAACTGTAATTTTTTTTTTAATAAGGTGAACACCTGCCCATTAAGAACAAAATGGAAACAAAAAAAACTTAGTTTGTATAGGCTACCCACAGCTATCAATTGGTAGTAACACTTTTAAAACAGAACCAAATAGAAACCAGCAACCTAGAACAGAAAGCTCTTTAAGGATGTTTAGTATTACTCACATTGAACACTTTAACATCTTTCCTACTTCTTATTTCTTCAACAAGATCCAATGGCTTTCCCTTGGGTATAGGAATAGTTCCAAGTACCGTGGCCCCTGAGCCAGCCAGCGTCTGCCGAACAGCTTGAATAAAAGCCTGGCTGAAGAGTTCCATTTTACCAATCTCATCTATGACGCAAATTTTTTTCTCTGCATCGCTGCCATGGTTTACCTGTGGAAAAGTACATCAAGAAATTGTAAACAACACAGAACCAAGCAACAGAAATAATTTCTATGCTAACAAAAGAAATACCTCCAAAATAAATCAATTCAATTATAATACTGGGGAAAAGCTAGCACTTCTCACAGAACAACTAGCTTTCTTCAAAGCTATTCTGGATAACAAGCAAGCTATTTCCAAGCCTCTCTCACATCAGAACAGCCATCTTCCATTTCTTTGTCGAGATACAGCTTATTCTGTAATCCCCCTGGATTGTAGGACAGACACCATAATAAAAACTAACTACATTTGAGGTTTGCTTACTGTGCCAAACAGTACCATGCTGCAGACTGGTGTGAGCAGCAGGGAAGCCTAGGAGATAACATGGGTGATTGCCACTGAGGGAAAAGCAACTCGGAAAGCAAAGCAACTACCCAACAGAAAAGGAAGTGCACTGCCTATCCTCTCCTGTAAAAGAAACAGAGAACTGTACTCCATTATTTACAGAAATGAGGAGGAAATAAATTCAAGTTAAAAACATCACTGTAGATCCACGAATACCAGCCATATTATACAGAACCTAAAAAAAAATATTAAAAATTGCAGTGTTTTCCCTTGTGAAGGCAAAAGTATTTGCTTCTGGGAAAGTGGAAGAACTGTATAACATACATACTAAAACCTTTTCAAGCTAAGTCCCTGCTGAGTAGCTGTTTCATCTAAAATCCTTTCAAAGATCAGTGAGCTAAAAAGCCAATACTGGTCACTAGGTCACACATTGAGAAACAAAGCATTTTGCTTTGAAAAAAATGCTTAGTCCTGCCTGGCAAAGTTTCCAGAAGCAGAGAGATCATCCATTGTAGGATCTGCCCCTGTTCTTACTGGAGTCAGCAAGATCCAAGCCCTAAGAGCTGAAGCTGTCCTCAAGACTACCAGGGCACATGCCCACTCCTCGCTGCTCTCTAGTCAAACCAGACCATATCTATGACTCTCCTGTTTCAGGTCTATGATCTTCCTCACTCTCCTCCTCTCCCATTTTGTACCACCTACACACATGACCACATTCCCACAAAACTGATTAACAGCACTTTCAATGAGAACAGGGTCATGCACTGTCTGACCCTGCTGGCCGCTTTTCTTCTTTCCGCTCTCCTGTCCTTGCAGAAAGCGAAATAACCAGAAAAATTCAACGGTGCTAACACCATTCTAGCAAGATCTCTCCTGGACTTCACTTTAATGCAGCAGTAAAAGGATTCCGAGTACTATGCTGGCTTAATGATGCCTTTTTTGTTAAACTATACTTCTATTTACTAACAATAAATCAACTTAGAGTGAAATTAAACATAAAAAAATTGTCCAATTTTATTCATATTTCCTTTCTCCCTTGCACCTGTCTTTGCTCCTCTACTCTTAGGCTTTAATGTTCCTTGACAAAAACAAGAACTGCATCCTCAATCTTGGTTTTGCTCCTTGCACCTCCTTGGTTTTTTGGTATTTCAAAGTTCATTAAGAAGTCCCTTCTTCCTTGGCTGCTTGAGCTTTGGCAGTGTAGAAAAATCACAATATGATTCTTTTGTACAGCTCAGCAGCTGCTGCGCACTGTTTTTGATATGTTATTGCCGAAATCAGATCTGTTCTTGTTTAATTTTGGAGAGGGGAAAGGTTGGAGTGAGAGAGAGAAAGGAGAAGGAAAAAGGGAGATAATCATAATATTGCTTGCACAGTTATAACAGAATGTTAGGAGAAGGATAGGAAGAAGACTGTGTGGAAAGCCTTTTCACAATCAGAGCTCTCCTTGTGCAGCAGGCTAGATGCCAAATTATCAGACTGCTGTTATTAGTGAAAACCTACCAGTTTTCAGGTACAGTGGTAATCAAAAATAACCACCAGAATCAAGAAACAAAGGCTTCTATTGAAAGAAGATGGGAATCAGAGAAAGAGGGAATAAAAGGCTGCAAAGAAGAAAAAAAAACCTTTTTCTTGGAGCCACTGACGCCACCCAGTTCTGTGTGGTAAGCCACTCCTTCACTTTGTTTGATTTTCAATATGCAAGACAGTGGCACGGAAAGAAACTTCCTCTAGGCTGTTTCTCAGGTCAAGAAGGGCCTGCTCCAAGGACGACGATGTCAGATCAAGAATGAGAGTGGACTGCGATCTCTCAAACACCACAATAAACGCAAGAGAACAAGCCAAATTTTCCCCTCCAGCTTCCTGATCTTAAAGTCAATCAGAATCAGCAAAACCCAAGATACAGCCCAACTAGTGCTCTAGCAGGGCCTTCCAATAACACTGATTATCATAAAGCATCCATTTTTCAGCAGCTTTTATAGAATACTCACATTTCTCAGCATAGGTAGAACCAACTGTTCAAACGAGACAAGGTCTACAACATACTGTCCAACACGATATTCACGTCTTGAAGTAGAAGAATCAGAACTAAATTTAAAAAAAGAGGTATTTTAAATGCACAATTCTTTCTAAGTAATGAGTTTAGTTAGAATTCACTGCAGTAATTTCAAGCAGATTTATCAGAATGTATCCTAGTAAGTCAAATCCCCTTAATTCCTCTAAGAAAAGGAAAACAACTCTGTAAACCATGCATTAATATTGCAGATAGCATACTTTAGGATAACAAATATACCACAACTACATAAGCCAAATTTGAACACTGTACAGAAGGGTAATGGGATCCAAAAGCCAGCAGATATATTTACAACTAAATTAAAATACAAGTCTGCAGTTCAGATCTTTGAATTTGGTAATGTAGCACTACAGACAGCACCACAGCAGTGGCCCAAATCTCAGGATGGGCTGCAAAACCCTTAAACAATCTCAGAAAAACACTCAAGACAGTTTGCATGTGCCGCATCACACTATCCTAGGTAAACCTCCTTTATTCGCAGTATGCAAATTATTTAGTCAGATCAACTATGTCTGAATGAGGTGCCAAAATTACACCTGGATCTAGACTAAGTTTTGCACAAAGTGTGAAAAGCTACATCTAGTGAATCGGGAGAGACTGTGAGCCCCCCTGCCATTCAGAGGCCCCACTCTCAGTGGGGCTCTGAAACCCTCTTTTACTTAAAATTCACACGGGTTTTGTTCAGTGGCTCTTTAAAACTAACAATGTTATATGCAATTTTCCTTTTTTTTTCCCCCACTTCTGTCCCCATAAATTACCTGGTGGAAAAAAACCTAAGGTTCCTACCTGCCTACAATAAGCTACTGACTGTATCCCAAAGAGACTCAGCCTCACAATAAAAGGGTTGGCAGTGCTTCCTCTCTATCTGGTGTCAAATAAGCAGCAAAAGAGAACACCCTTCTCAGGCACACTTTCAATATTTCACTATGCAACAGACACACTGTCTACATTACCCTATCAGCCAGGTCACACAGTCTCATTCTCAAAGAACCTGACCATGAAAGCCCTATATGTGGTGGAAATCACCTTTTGGCGGAGCATTTAACATGTCAATTGACTGCAGCAGAAGCATAAAACTGTATCTTAAAGCTGTTAAAACCTCAGTACCTGACTCTAGATAAAGGTCCTCGTTTTCCAGACAAAGTGACAACATCAAATCCTGTTCTCCTGCCACCTTCTCTAACTTCCTCTGTGTAAAATCCATCAATGGGAATGCCCGAGGATTTTAGAGCTTGAGTGGCTTTCTGGATTAAAGTAGTCTTTCCAACCCCTAAAAATAAAGAGGAAACAGAAAGCACACAGGATTAATCTTCTTCTCCACTAACAGCCCATTTTTAAACACGACAGTAATGATTTGGTTTAGCGGGAGCATTGATTACTTTTTAAGTTTGCAAATTGTTGGGTTTTTTAAATGGTAGGAAAGAACAGAAACATCTTTTAAGGTTCATTTTGTACAAACATTGTAATGTTTTATTAACCTTTAAGAAGCACGTCTACAGTGAAGTCACAACAGAATAGTAAAAATATCACAGGCTACCACAAAATTTGTTAGCTTAGTACACAGGCAGGCCATAAAGCTTGGCCCAAGGCAGATAAATACAGGAGAGCCATACTGTTACACAACTGATACCTGTCCTAGCTGGAAGACTGATTAATCTCCCTTTCTACCACTGTCATTCAGTACTTTTTAAGAGCAGAGCTGAATTCATCCCCCTGTTAGACCATAAGGTCAAAATTGACTGCTATTACCAGAAGCCTAACTGGCACAGAGGACACACTTCTTCTACTGACGTCCTAGAAATCGGAAGCACTCAGTGCCCCTTAGATATCAGGTCCTACATCACAAAAAGTATTTCCAACAACAGAAACACACTTCTTATTGCAGTTGAAGCAAAAGAGGTTTTGACTAGATACAGGGAAAAGCTTTTTTACTGTCAGGACAATCAAGCCTTGGTACAGGATGCCCAGAGAGGCTGTACAGCCTTCACATCCTTTGAGATTTTCAAGACCTGACTGGATAAATCCTTGAGCAACCTGGTCTGGCCTCATAGCTGACCTTCCTTTACACTTCCTGAAGTTCCTACTCAAATGAATTATCCTGTGATCCTATAATCCATTTTCTTACCCTAAGACAGATCCTTAAAACCCTCACCACCTGATGTTTCCTAGAACAGTCTGATGTACTTTCTACAATGTGAACGTTGGCCATGTTCCAGACATCCTCTCAGTACCCACAAAGGAGCTATTTCTTCTCCTTTGCCATTGTAAAAGTACATCCCTTGACAATCTCCTTTTAAACTCAACTTTGCTGCCTCTCACAAAATTTACTGTTATCACTTCATTTTTAATCATTGTTGTCAAAAAATCAGAAGACAGAAAATATCCTGCAGAATAAACCCTTATATTCCTGGAGACAAGGAATATAGACCAAATGTGAAGAGCCTAAAGATGCCAACAGAAATAAATTCAAGATGCACATACCAAATTTCTTCCTTAGATTTTAAGCAGATTGAGAAACTACTTTCTTAACAGTCAATATTAATGGCAAAATATTCTATAGCTTCAAGGGCATCTAGTCAAAGTATTAAGCAAACTTTTCAAAAATGAAGCCAAGGGGATTCCTAGCATTTAAACAACAATAAAATGACAAATGTGGCACCATCAATATCTACCATTTTCCAGGGCCTTGTCTCTATAAGTGAATTTATACTAATTTGGCTAAGTAGGTTTGCTATCTCTAATTTGGTTACCTTCATTCAGTAAATTGCCAAAGAAAGCCAAGTCAAACTCAAACTAAGTTTCAGAAAGCTTAAATTTATACATTTAGCTAATCAAAAGAGTATGCTCGATTTCAGCTAAATGAACAGAGACAAGACCTAAGCAGGCCGAACCTCTGCATTTCCTAGAGAGCTGCCTTTATTTGGTGGATGGGAAGAGAGAATGAAGTCTATGGAAGGTATTGTTATCTCAGCCTAGCAGTAGCATTTTAAATTAACTCCAGACAAGACAGATATCTGCAAAAGGTTTCCAAAAAAAGCAAAATTAGTCGCAGTTTTACTTCCAGACCACAAACAAAAGCTTTGAAATTATAATAACTGGTTTATTTCTTTATCAACCTTATAGTTTGATGCTCATGCTCTATACCGCTCTACCTCCACAATAATCAGATTCCTCTACCATAATAAACTACTCCATTGCTTCAATCAAGGCCTGCCCATCTGGGATACCAATTATTACCTATAACCGAACATTACTTTGGTTGGAAGTGCTAAATCACCACAATTAAGTTACAGAAAAGACGAGTGCTCAGAAATTACTAATGGCTGCAGTTTAACTGAAGCAGGATTTGTTGCCCAGGAGGTTGTTTCCCCCCCAATATTGAACTGCAGGGCAGGGACAAAGCAGCAGCATCTGGAAACGTACGTGACATGGGACTAGACAGAGAGCTCAAAGGAACCTTCATTAGCAACAGATTAATGAAGGCAGCAGCTCTGACCTCAACGTGGGACACTCGGGGAGGGGAGCAGCTACAGGCCTGGACGCCGGCAGCAAGGGTGACCTCACAAGAAGTCGCAGGGCCCGGCTGCGGCAGAAGGCGCTCCTGGGGCTCCCTCAGGCCCTCGGCCGGCGCTGGAGACCGCCATGGGCCGCCTTCCCCCGCTCCGAAGCGCTTCACGGCCCCGCTAGTCTCGCACAGGCCAGCCCAGGCCCGGCCAGGCCCCAGCAGCCGCACCGCCTTCCCTCGCTCCGCTCCCCAGGCTCCTCCTGCCCCCGTTACCTGGGGGTCCCGTGAGGAAAACGTGCTTGGACATGGCGAGAGGCCGCGCTCCGCCCTCTCCCCCACCCGACGCGGCCCGGCTGGCGGGAGCGCGTCACCGCCCCCTGGCTCCGCCCCTGCCCCGGCGGCCCTCCCCCGCACCGGCCCGCCTTCTGCCCGCGGGGGAGCGCGGAGCTGTGTGGCTGCCATCGTAGCGGCGCCCCGGGAGATACCCCCCCTGCCCCGGCGGGGCCAGGCATGGCGGCTCTCGCGGCCTCGTATCGCAGCGGCCGACGCGCCATTGGAATTGGCCGGTCCCGAAGGTGTGCCGGGCGGTGGCAGCTGAAGGGAGCCCGGCCTCTCCCGTGGCAGCCCCTGTGCGGGGATGGCTCTAAAGCCGCCCCGGGCAGGCGGTGTCTGGCGACAGGCCGGGTTCTTCCCGCCCCTCAGGCCAGAGGGCTCGGGCGGTGGCCGCTGAGGGACGGGCCCTTCCCGGCCTGTGGCGGCCTCGGAGGCGCGGCCCGGGAGTGGGACAACGCCGTGACACTTCCCAGAAGATTGACATAAAAACTTAAGGTTAGGGACGAGGGGAAAAAAACCATTTCCTAAATGTGGGTCAACATTTCTTTATCCAGTTGGCTTGATCTATTTTAATTTCTGAATATGTTAAGAAAATTCGCCCTAGAGTTTTTTACCTGTTTCTGTAAACAACGTGCTCCAGGGTGCAGCAAGCCAGTCAAAAGGTAAACAGGTTGTTCAATACCTGGGTGCAGACAGCAAATGTAACTAGGGGGTTAATATACAGCCAGGGGTTGTTACAAATCTGAGTGAATTGGGTCATAAATGGAAAGGTTTGGCAGGTTTAACAAAGACACCGACATGTCTGGCCACATCCCAACACACCTTATGCATATATGGTCTCCTTATTTGTTTAGTCTCGGGCAATGGACAGTTGTAAGAGAGCAGGAAAAGGGATTTTTCGAGTGGAGGGCTGCACAGGCAGGAGTCTGGGTGAGCCCTGGCACCCCGGCGTGTTGATCCCTGCCTGGCTGTAAGCACCAAAATGGTTACCCAGAAATACTGAGCTTTGACAGGGATACATTCTGGCTGTTGCGTGCTTCAGCTAGAATAGCTCTCTTCAGGTTCAGCACATCTTTGGCTTCTGTCTTCAGTAATTTTGCAAGGGTTTTTCATCGTTTTCACAAAGATTATTACTATCCTTTTCAGCCAGATGAAATGTGTGGATCAGCAGGTAGAGTATACTTCACAATAGGCAGGTATTTCCATAGATTTAACAAAATGTTTTTGATGTGTACATATGGCCACTCTTTCTTGTGTTAGCAGGATGAAGAGCAACACTAGTGATTCTGCATCTTTAAATATACAATACTTTCAGGTCAGCTAGGAGCAGGGTCTGTGTAGAACAGGGGATCGTCGAAAAGAGTGATGGATGCAATCAGCTGTTGTATTGCTTAGTAACAGTACCTTGTACCACTTCACTCTGGCTTCTGAGGAAAGCAAACATCTCTTTTAATCTTTAGTTATGCTCCAGTTAAGGGTCAGTACTCTTGTGAGGTAGAAATTTTCATTACCACTTTCAGAAGAAGAAATTGCGACTAAGAGATGTCAAGAGCTGGGGTTAATAAGTTAAGCACTTGATCCCTCGAGTGGCATGCAGGACCAGAGCTGTTGTCTAGGATCCCAAGACAGTACAAAGGGAAAGGAAGGTGTCTCACAGAGGTGGTCAGAGTTAGTATAGCTTGCCAGTAGGAAATGTGGGGAGGATGCTTAGAAAGACTCCTTTCCCCTAAATCTGGTGCAATGTTTCAGGATGGTAGAGATTATTTCTATTTAGCTGGGATTTATAAAACAGAACTTTTTACAGCTGCTCTGTAATTGCAGGTGAAACACTTCTGCTTTATGTAATAGGCTACCATTTAGTCAGGTAGCAAGAAACTTACCCTCTGCAACTGCAGCCTCAAGTTAAGGGAGTTGAAATCTGTATTGTCCATTTGTGAGGAATGTATCCTTAAACCAAATGCATAGGCCATTCCTATTAAGACTGAGACATGGCACAGCCACAAATTCAAGCTGATTGGGCCAGATAGAGCACAGTTAAGATGTTAATGTAGAGGAAGGAGGGTCCAATTTCTGCTCTCAACAGCATTGTGCAGTCACTGGATTACACTACACATGGTCAATTCACTGAGTATACTACATCTGATCAGTACACTTCTGTTTTGCGTAAAATTTGGGGAGTCATCCGAAGCAAAATTTAACTGTTGCTTATGAGCAGATCAGGGATTGTTTGTATCATAGTTTAAAATGTGCTAAGATATCTTTGCCTTAATTACTTCACTGGATTTGGCCAGAGGAGGCCTCCTCAGAGAGGAGATCATAACTCCGAATTCTTGTTTGCCTATTCTCTGCTTTCACTGATGACCACATTTTGTTAATTTATCTTTCTGTTAAACATAATGACTTTTGTGCCTTGTTTCACATGAGTAGTGTGGAACATGTTTCATGCTTAAATACTTAATTAAAAAAACTTGACAATTCTGGTATGCCACTTGGGGGGTGGGAGAGTAGAGGGGTAACAAAGACAGTTTCTAATGTCGTCTAAAATGAAAACTGCATTTTCAAAGTTTACATTCCAGTGCTTTGTTTTTTGGGGTTTTTTTTCAGGAGCAATGAAATTGTGATGTTAACTTATGGCTTCTTGCGCGTGTTTGTCAAGCATCTAAGGAAAGAACCATAGAAAAGAACTGCATATTTACTAGACTGTTAATACAAGAACAATGTGTTACAACTGGCTATTTCACCCTTGCCCTGAACTTCATGCACAGAGCTTACTGTGATTGATTTTACAGGTAGGTTTTCTATATAATATTAAACTACTTCAGTCTATTGGCTGGTCGCCCAGGCAGGCCACATGAAGAGACCCAGACAATGTTGTTTTGTTTGACATAAGAGTTTTACTAGGTTTTATAAATCAACCTTTCATTTTCAGAAGTGCATGTGGAGAATGTTAGGGTTACCACTACTGTTTAACAGAACCCTTGATTTCTGATACCATAGTCTAAGACACATTTCACCTTGCTTTCAGATACAGGACTCTGACAGTTATTTCACTGTGTGGCTAAAACCTTGGTCTTGCAAACTAATGTATTAGTAAAGCAGTTGCAGCATCGGGGCTTAAATTAGTTAGCATTCCACTTTGATTTCCATTGTAATTTGTACCATAAAACATTCTCTCCTTCTGGATGCTCTGCCTAGGTTGAAGCCATTTAAATGTACCAAAACCAGGAAGCAGTTATGCCAGTTGTGCTTTTGTCGAGTTTTGCTGTTAAGAAGACTTTGTATTTGCTAAATTAAGGGAGTTTTATGTATATTTCCTCAAAGATTCACTATTTAGGTTTGTTCCCTTTGATATATTCATTCTATAATCTAATGACTGCATAGAACATGCAGGTTGTTCAAGAAGCATGAGCTGCAGTGTACAAGTTGTCTTCTCTGTAGCTGTAACCACCAGCCTTTGGAGTCAGCCTGTGTGCTCTCCTAACCATGGGATTTTTGCATTCTTGGCTGGAGATGGTTAGCTGCACTAAGTAGAAACAGAAATAATAACACATACCCTAGCAGTGTAGGTAGCTCTAAAAGAAAATAGACAAGATGAGGCTTTTAGGATGAGGAGAAAAAACCCAGCTTTTCCTCTTTCAATATTGGTAGCTTAATTAGTAGTCATTTATTCCTAAAAGGTTGCCAACTGAAAATATTTTCCTGTCCAATTACCTGGGCTCTGGTTTTGCTAGGTGAGGGATAGTTAAATTCAACTTATGTTGAATTTAACTCTGTGGTTGGGCAAGGCAATGAAAGAAGTATTTACAAAAGTCTGGTGCCTGGAAAAGCCCCTCTGGATTATCAGGGCCAGGTTGTGATTCCGAGTGAGCCGTGAAGACCTTGGAAGGAGCTGCCAATCATTGTTGCAAACTGTTGTGGAACCCTGCATTTACTGCTGGATGTTCACTAAAAACCACTTGGATAGAGTCCTAAACCTTTATGTTGAATGGCATAAAATTAATTAACTGCAAGTTTCCAGACCAGTGGCAAAGAAAAGAGGTAATTTATGATATTTGTGGTATTTGATAGTTATGTCACGATTACATCATGGTACCCTCTCCATTTGCTGGCATTTAGACCCCTCACTCCTTCCAGTCTCTTGAATTCCTCCTGGGACTTGTGATCTGACTCCAGTTGCTGGCATCTAGACACACAACGGCACACAGAATAGAGGGTCCCTTTACCCAAGAAAACACTTTAAAATGGACCTTAGTAAGAAGATGAGACAGGCTGCGCTGATCAGGTGCGGGGCATGGACAGATAAGACTGATGATCAGCAACCTATCTACATAAAACTGGCCCTTTTCATCCCTCTATTTTCCCATGCTTGTTCCTCCCCAAACCACCTTGATCCCTTCTTTTTCCCACCTTTGTTTCATCCTCTGAACATCCTGTAAGTCTGGTACAACCCCAAAATGGTTTTCCCTTACATCCTGTAATGAGTCCTATATCTCTGCAGGCAGTAATCTCCCTCAGTCTATAAGGTGTTCTGTAGAGGTTTTCCATTGACTCATCTTGAGGGTTTCCACACTCTGGCTGGGACAGCTCTGGAGAAGCTGAGGCAGATACCTCTGATGAGGTTATGGGGGTTCCCCTGCCTGCCACCGTGCTCTGTGCTCCTTTGTGTGTGGAAACAAGCCTTTAGTCACAACCAAACAGATGAGGTGAGCAGACGAGCTTTTTTTCTGCCCTCACAAAGCATTTCAGGAGGCGATACAGTCTATGCCACCTCTTGCTGGGTAAAATGACTTTGGTCTTTCATAAATGATCAAAAGGATCTGATGTCCTGCTCCACTGGCTGGATCTGCAGCCGGTAGTACAATTCTTTGCTGCCTGTCATTCAGGTTTGGTTGCAAAACTGTACCAAACCGGGTGTGCTGTGACTCTGCATATTTACAATGCATTGCATTGTTTTCCCCCACATCTGTCATTTTATCGCTAGCCTTTCTGTATCCTGAAGTACTTCTGTAAGTCTTGCCATTCAGCTTTGTTTTCTTCTATCCTGAATAATTTAGCACCAGCAGCAAGCCTTGTCACTTTACTGTCCACTCATCCCTATACAATTTATGATGAAGTTGAATAAAATAGCCTCTACTGTAGATCCAGATGGACATTCAATGATGAACTTCATAATTGTGAAAAGTGTCCATTTACCCCTACGTTTTCTTTTTTGTATTTTATGCAATTATTTATCTGTAATAAGATTATTCCCTGGCAGTTTGGCTCTTCAAAAACCTTAGGTGAGTGTCCTTTTCAAAGCCTTTTAGAAACCCAAATGGCCTTTGTCATTCAGATTATCTATTGCCATTTGCCCCAACAAAATCCAGGACATCTGTGAAACATGACTGGTTTCTTGCCAGCACCAGACACCACATTCTTGTAGTAAGTCTCCAGTTATGGGTATGTCAATAGGTTGATTCTTGCTGGCAATGAGGAAAAGCAAATTATACACCTGGCCACTCAGCTTCAAGAATTTAATTTCTCAGACACTCAGTGTCCCATTTGTTTTTTAAATTAGTTATTAGTTTCAAAAGGTATTAAGTCTGAAGAAATGGAGAGACAGCATAACTACAAAATCTAATTTCCATAAAACAGGAAGTTTGCAATTTTGCCAGCTTTACTCACAGTAGTGATACCTCAAAATTATTTCAGTTGGATTTTATTATCCAGTAAGATACTAATCAGTATTAGTGAAGTTGTCAGGAGGATCTATAAGTTGTTTTCTTGTTCTTTTATATATTCAGTTTGGGTTAAAGCTTTTGATCACTCAGGGTCAGCAGATACCATTATGCACATCTACTTGTATCTGTGTTATAACAGGTGCCATGAAATATTACTCACTTATTCTGAGTGAAACCGAATACATTATGGCTGTTTAAGGGTTTATCTTTTAGAAAGCTATCCAAGTGGGATGCCGAGGAATCCACCAACACATTTAAATAAAATATTCCAGTAGTTAATTACCTTCATTTAAAATTTGCATTTTTCTTCCTGTTCAGATTTTTCTAGCTTTCTTTTTCAGCCAGTGAATCTTGTTATGTCTTTGTTTAAAACTAAGAAGCTGGATGCTGTTATACTAATCTGATACTATATGTGCTTACATTTCTGTCAATATAAAAGAAATGCCTGTCCATTTCTCTTGTTCAATCCTAGTTGTTAGTTTAAGACAGATTCTATACCCCTGCTCTTGTTAGAAGAACAAACACATTTTCTGAAGAAAATTCAGTCACTGGTAGTTACTTTTCTATTCCTTCTTTTTCTACCAAGAAGAGAATAAAGGAAAGAAATCCTCCTTGCTAAATAAATTCCTCTCAGTGCCACCTGTGGTTTTGCCCAGCCACAATGAGGAAAGTCACAGAGGGTAAACATACAGTCTCTCCTGTGCTAAAATCTATAGAAACTCTAGCATGGCTGTCAATCATTTCTTGCCTGATGTGAAAAACAAAACCCTATTTCTGCATTAGCAGTTAATGGTATTGAAACTGCTGAATAGCCAATTCAGCTCAATATTACTGGGAAAAAAAAACTACTTTGAGCAATCAGATGGATGAAATTCATTTTTTTAAATGATAAAACCATCTTCATGGTTACCATTTGCTTTAGTTACTATTTTTTATCATGTGTTTTCTAGCTTAACCACATTTGTCATGGTACTGGTAATGTAGTTATGTTTAATTTCTCCTATAAACCCTTGTAGAGGGCTGTGTATAATTCTGTTTCTGTCATTAGAAATTCTGATTCATGAGTTTAGATTGTTGTTGTGAAGTCGTGGTTGCTAGGAACAGTGGTTTGCCTCCTTGCCAGGAACTAAGGATTTGTTTTCTTCCCAGAAGAAAAGCTTGTTATTTACTTGTTCATAAAACGTGCTTTGTCTGCATGATGGATATTTGGACACATTTGTAGTTTAGGTGTTTTTTTAAGTAAAAATCCTTTGTAAGTGAAGCAAGTGGATTAACACCAAGTGGGTAGAAATATCATAGCAAGGCAATACAATAAAGCATGGATCCCTGCCCCATGACCTTGTGTCAGAGATTGGCCATCATCCTGCAAGCACTTAGGTTTGTATTCAGTCTTGCCACTGTTAGTTGTTGTAACAGGTCCTTGGACCAGCAATATCATGGCCTACTCTGAGGGGTGATGGAAGGCTCCTTCCTTCCATTTTCATTTGAAATACCTACTTCTGCACTGGGACACTTTTCCCCATTTAGTATTATTCCTATTCCATAGGGGCAAAAATCTAAATCTGCATTAACCTGGAATGAAGTGTACTTATTGGAAAGTACATTTTGGAAAGTAATATCTAAAGATCATGTGAGCAGTCTGGTGTCAAAAGTAGAGCTGACTGCTCTGATTTGTTAAGCTAATGGGAGATCATGTGGTAAAAGCCCTTTTTTTAATTACGGAAGCTATGAAAGGAAGAAAACATGGGACTCTCTTTTCCCTCAGTCATAAGTCTCCTGACCCATCTTCTTAATGGTTCTGTGATTATTTACCCAGACTGTGTGCTAGATTAGTGCTGTGCTGAAAGAATAGCAAAGATGGTTCTGTCTGTGCTCTTGTCCTGAGTTCTTAACCTGAGGGCCAGGCATTTACAGGTAGGTAGGCTGGTTGGTTGGTTGGAAGGATATAGCCCTGGGTAACTTTGTTGTGGCTTTGCTTCCCGCTTTTTGAGTGAATATGGAACACTGTACCCTCTTGGAACTGAGTTAAAGGAGCTCAGACTGTGTTTGGGCTTTTGCCACCTGAAGTCAGTTCTACCATGAAGTCGGTTGCCCTGTGACAGGAGTTCAGTCACTGCTTCTGCACTGTCAGGACCCTGGCCTCAGCCCATATGGGTTCCCACAAAGCCTCACTGCACCCTGCCAAGTGCAAATTTACCCCAGCATTAATTACAATGTTGCAGTCAATACCATTTTCGTGTTGCCTTTCTTATGTTGGAGGAGTCTTGAGCTTGTTCCTGTTATCTCCATGGGCAGTGCTGTTCTTTTCCAGCTTTATGGGAAAAAACCCAACGTATGTAAGTAAGGATGATGGGACTGAGTTAGAAACAAATTGAGTTGAAGAGGGTAGTTGGCCCTAGTGAGAATTATCCTAATGCATTTAAAGTACAAATGCTGTTCTATAAATGCTTTTGTTCATGTTATTTGATTTAAAATCCTTCTTGGTTTACATTGAGTACAATTAAAAAAAACAGTAATTATCATATATTATGTGTAACATAACTATTTAAAGTTTTGGAAATAGGTCTGTCGGGCTCAGCTGGCTGGCTGTTAATCTAGTAGAGTGCAATCTGTATGAGTATACATATTGAGAATCTATGTGACAGCCAGAAGGTCCAAAGGAGATTTAAAAGCAAAGGTTCGATGACTAATACTGTGATACATTTTGGAAGTTTCTCTGTTAATCTCAGTGTCCTGATTAGAATGTGATTTTGCTTATTTATATTCTGTTGTGGTTTTTTTAATTCAAATTCCCTACTATGTTTTGTATTTGATTGTTGTAGCACTTGGCATTGCCTGTCCTAATCCATTTTGGTTGTGATGTAGCAATTCGCAGAGCACAACATTTTCCTCCAGAGGTGTAAACAGCATTTCACTCTGTAAGTTGGCAGAAGGGAGGACAGTTATTCCCATAGTATGCATACAGCCCATAAATGAATCCTTCTGGATGAAAGATGCTCTCTAAGTTTAAGATCATTATCAAGACTGTTATAAAAACCTGAATTGTGCTTGGAGAGTTTTAAATATACTTCTGACACTTTCCATCCTGCTTGTGCTCGTTCTTCGGTGCTCTTCATGCTCTGCTTTAATCCTAGTGTTTTGGGTTTTTACTTAATGAGAATATGCTGAGAATCCTGGCTCCTGCAGTAACCATTATTCTACACAAGCTGGTCCCAGAGCCTTTCCAGTAGGTGCAATTAGCTCTTATATAACCTGCCTCAATCAAAGCTGCATGCAAAGAATATAACTCTATTTAAAGTACTTTACTTCTTATGTCTGGCATATGGTTCCTCAAGGGATGGGATGATATTTAGGCATTGTGCCTAGTAAACAATGATACTAAATGTCCTCTGAGAATACCAGTCACTGATGTCTCAAATTATGATGATCAACAGTAAGCCAAATTTCTGGCATATAGCTAATGTTAGAGGAAGCACTAGTACTGCACAGACACACACATACGTATACATCCTGCATGTTGTTGTCCTGCTACTAATTTTTTATGTTGTCTCTTGACTCCTATTTGCCCTCTTCTGCATTTTTTTTTATTTTTATTGCTGGGTTTTTTTGTTGTTGCTTCCTGCCACATAACTAAAGCTGCTGGAAACTCATTCCTTCCTGGCAAATGGAATCAAAACAAAAGCTGGGCTTCACCTCAGACTCAAACTGCCTGCTTCAAGGGCTGGAGACTCTGGGTGATTGCAATTAACATCCTGTCAGCATAAGAGAGAGCAGGCTGGCTGTTGCCCCTGTCCTTGCAAGCCTGAGCCCCTGTGTCCTCCAAATACCCCGATACACTGCTGACCTTGGAAGAGAAGGGACTCTTTAGAGCACAAGTGTGCTCTCTGCCCTTCTCACCTGCACTGGTTCAGATCTTGTAGTTTCAGCAAGACCCACTGATCTCAAAAAATGAAATGGTCTTCAGGTCCTATTATGTCATCCATGTTTTCTGCTTCCTCTATTTTCTTCCACAGTTTTGTTCATCACTCTAGCTGGAGGCAAAACCTGACAGTTGGATAACTGTATGTTTTGGGCTGAACATTGCATGTTGTTTCTGCTTTTCTTTCAAGTGTTATTCATTATGAAATCCTTTGTACTTTACATTTCTTTCCTTCAAAGTCCTATATGCAATTTACTCAGATTAATGTAATTGGTGTGAGCCTGTTCTGGTGGAACAGGTAGAAAGTTGATACTGCAGTTTCACAGATAGTAACAGAATAACGTAGTTGCACAGCTTGGGACGTGAACCGGCTTTTAGTCATGTGCTTTTAACTGTAGGGCTTATAGCAGTGACTCTATGATC
The DNA here is from genome assembly GCA_025769975.1 of Gallinago jamesoni. Lineage (NCBI taxonomy): Eukaryota > Metazoa > Chordata > Aves > Charadriiformes > Scolopacidae > Gallinago > Gallinago jamesoni. Next base: position 42,108,965 of record JAOQGH010000023.1, read on the forward strand.
TCTTAGGAAAGAGATGTCATGTTTACCTTGGCTCTTGCCTTTATCTTGTGCATTCAGTTTCAAAAAATGAAATTTCAATGGTCTTCAGTGGTCTTATGGTGTTTTGTTTTAATTGTCACAGTTTTCTCTGTTGTTATGTGGTTCTTAAGTGGGCTGCTTCTGTTATGTATTTGAGACCCCAAGAAGGGATTGTATGTCCAAAAGCTTATTCAAGTTTTTTAAAAAGCTATACTTGTTGGTCTAATAAAAGAAGTTACACTGACCTACAAGCTTTGTCTTGTCCATTAACTGTAGAATTGTTTACATATTCTGTGTTCCCTGAATGCTGAACAGGGAGTTTCAAACTGGACTGTACAGTTTTTATTAAATGCACAACAATGAAAGATGTGTTAGTAGTCAGAATCTGGCAGCTGGTTTTAAGTTTCAGACCTAATTTTTGCTGAAAGGACAAGGTAGGGCAGTCTTTCTGGTGATAAAGAGAACATCTTTTTATCCAATTTCATCTCCAGTTACAGTAATTTTGGACCTTACACAGTAGTAAAGTCAGAAAAAAAGGAAAGATAAGAAAAACAAAACATAAATAGTGTTCTCGTCCCTACAGACTGTAAGCTGGTGATGATGGAAAAACCTTTAGAGATTCACTCCAAATGAGCATCCAGCACTTCAGATTGTTATCAGATACACACATGAACCACTCAAATCCTGGGAAATAGCTTACATAGGTTTACCATGCTTTGGTGTTAGACTGAAATAGTGTGAGGGCAACTTTCTTTGTTATATCTCACCATTTTTTGTATCAGAAGAGAAATGAGAAACACTCTGAACTCTGGGAGGTTTCTTTAACACACTGGCCTGCATTTCAGTTAGAGACAGGAGAAAAGATAGAGTTTTCCTATTTATTCAAGTTATTTTGCCTTTCCCCACTAAATACGTTGAACAAAAATCCATAATTTAAATATCTGATTGTGTTTATATAAGCATGCATATATGTGTGCCTCTGTTAAATATACATTATTTACACATACATCTATGTTATAAAAGAATGCTCAGAGACACAGTAACAAGCATTTCCAGTATACTTATTTCTACTTGTGCATAAAGATCACCCAAATGTTACCATTACAACCATTTTGCAGCTATTTGCAGAACTTGAATTATTTCTTCTCACTTCAATGTGGTGTTGTATTTAATTCACATTGAAGAATAACATTCCATCTTTAATTTATCTAGTTGTATTTAATTCTGAGCCCTTGTTAGAATGTAGCTTAAACAATGACCACATCTTACGAAAATACACAAGAAAATAACATCTGCTGCACTATGTTGGCAAACACAAGGGCTAATGTACCAAAACAGATGTCTGTTTACAGTTAAAAAAATATTCTTTACCAGTTTAAGTTAATTCCTAATTTAATTTGCAGTGTGTGGCTCAAATTGAAATTGCTTTGCTATGATGATACATGATGGAAATGTTAGTAGATTGAAAGGTTTCTGTTCCCCTGTATAAGTCTTATCTAAATGTGACATCTAAGTTGGCTTGTGGAATTGATAAGGATTTGATGAAGATTATTTTGTCAGTAGGAGAAAACTTTCATAATTTGCTGAATATTATCATCTGCTTAGGAGCATTACAGTTCAGAATGCTGGAGAGTTTTGCTGAAGTGGAAAAGGAATGTTTAAGAGAAATTACACAAATAGTCCTATCATACAATCAAGTGAAATAAAATGGAAAGTATTTCAGTGCTCTCCATACATCATCTTGTTAGCAAGCCTCAGCTTGGGATCTTGCATCCTCTTACATCTACCCCACTTCCTAGTGTTAACAATGTAGGTGCTGCATTAACTGCATGGAAGGCCCCTAGGACACTCTTCCATTTGTCTCTCCTCGCTGAAGAGGCATTAAATTCAGTTCCTCCTTCTTATTGGGATAAGTTAAACCTTTTTTTGGTTACTGAAGTTAGTATTAGGAAAGTTCTTTTGCTAATGAAGAATTTTATTTTTCCAGCCAATACATTCAGTGTACAGAGCCTGTGGTCTGCAGGTCAATAGTGAGCCAGCAATGTAGATTCTAGATTATTTTCCTGAATTTATAGATTTTTTTAACCTTGTGACGGTGTCTCTAGCCTGTCAAGTTTCATAGCTGCATGTTTGCTTCCATGCAGATGTTTGCATTAGACAGCACATTTTGACTACATTTTTAAATTGTGGTGGCATTAATACTTGAATAACCTCACATTATTCAAGTATTACATTCTTTTTCCTCCATCCCTATTTTCCAAAGCAGACAGCATTTAAGAAGATTAATTGATTTTTGAGAATGAGTCAGCAAATTACATGTTGTGTTTTATCTTTATCATACACAGAAAATTGGTATTACAGTGTGTCAGCAATTCATGATGACATATAAATTGGAGTGATTCCAGCACAGAGTGGCGAACAATGCTCATTATTCACTTTAGATTTATGGACATCAAGAAGAATTAAAAAGAAATCTTTAGGTGTTATTGAGGTTTTTGCTGTTTTGTTAGGATAATCCCTAAGTGTTGCACACACTTAAGCAATTAAAGAGGTTAAAAATAGTGCACAAGCTCAATGCCACTTAATGTAAACAGTCTTTCACCCTTCTCACTGTAAAAATTTCTTGGATTGCTGTATTTTCCTTACTGGAAAGTTTAATCTTTAATTTTGTAGCTGAAGTTATATCTTACTGTTTGCTGTAGGTGTTGACTTTTTATTGTAAAGGATTCTCAGTAAGATGCTCGACCCAAATACATGCAATAAAACCCATGGGTGGAAGTTTTTCTAAATGGTTTTCACTATTGGAAAATGGTCCAAAGTAGCTTTTCCTGAACTACTTACATATTTACTACTTGCTATTTCCTGAACATTTCAAAAGTATGGGTTTGGGTGTTTTTATCTTCTGATCTTAGTCTCTAGCAAGTGTGATGCACTGATTATCTTGTAGGAGCCACTGAACTTTGACGTCTTCCTTTGATGCTTTTTGTGTTCTATTGCTTTGCCACTGTCTCCCAGCCAACAGCAGGAGAGAGGCAAGAGAGAGGGTACAAGTAGAGAGAACTTCCTGTGCTTAGAAATGAACAAAGCCGTGAATTATCACTTATTCCACATTTACAGTTTATGGTGCACTGGGATGTATGTGGAATCCCAGAAGAATTGTGGTGTGTGAAAAGTTGGTTTCTTTGACTTCTCTCTGTCTTTGCAGTGATGCACTCTGAAATGAAAACAACCACACAAAACTATTTTTGGTGTCAGATTTCCTTTTCAGCCTTGTTTCTGTTCCTTAATCTTCCACTGGAGTAGATCTTCAGGGGTTCTGGTCTAAAAAAATACTTAAACTCTTCTGTTCATGTAGGTTTTCTTATTTTCACACAGAGTCAGATTAAAAATTGCTTCCTTCTCTTGTGCCTGATAATAGCCTATGCACTTTACAGCCTCACTAAAGCCAAAAATAAGAAGCAGAACGTGGCCTCCAGAGTGAAACTGAGCAGAAAGTTTGGCTCACTGTGTTCTGACAGGATGGCAGAACATTCTCTTCTATTCCCTGCCATGTAGAACTGGAAGAAGCTCTTTTCTGTATATTTTTGTCATGTGAGATGGAGGGAAAGATGTAGGCAGACAGAGGATCTCCAAGATTGTATCCCAACTTCTGTCTCTCCTTCCCATTACCCGTCTGACACAATGGGCTCATCTGACACATTGTCTCACTCAGGGACATGTCATCCAGTAGGGAACATCTGAACTGTTGTGCAGCCTCCTGCTCTACACTGAAGCTGCACCAATATATGAATATGTTGAACAAGAACACATAGTGGAGCGCACAGGAAAACTGGAGAACAGTGAGCCACCAGGAACTACAGCATTGGTCCAGTTCTGAAGGAACCTGGGAACAGAGTAGCTGAATTGCTAACAAAATGTCTAGAACTGTCTAGAAAACAGGGTATTGTCCTTGACACTGCAGAATAATTATTTGAGAGGCAGGTAAGAGGAATAATTATCTGGAGAAAACTAGACTTTCTTCATGTAACACAGAACATAGTTTGAAAAAGACAACTGGTGGCAAGATACACTTAAAATAATGGGAGACAGACGATAAATTCTATACACCTGTTTGTATTTTCCTATCATAAAAAGACAGGTTGTAGAAGATCAGCTTTAACTTTCCTGTGGAACTTTCTGCTACAAGGATTTGCTAAGAGAACCTTCAAACAAACAAACAAAACCCAACAACAAATCCACAACAGAAATAGTAAGAATCCTCTTTTTTATAAGCTCATGTGATTTTGAAAAGTCTGTACTTATAGAAAATCTATTTCAGAACATAGTCCATAATAAAGATTATGGTATTTTTTTTCCTCTCTTCTTTCCTAGATATCTTGTGGTCCTAGTAAATACCAGAGAATGCATAGCTCCAAAACTTAAACTCTTTATAATTAAAATCAGCTGTGAAATTTGTATGCTTATGCAGGTTGTAGCCACCAAACATCACTTTTGGCAGTGTCCTCAGTCAAAGAAAGTACTGTCAGGCTAGAGTTGTTTCTTTAAAAAAATTAAATTCAAACAAGGGTGAATGGAGAAACAGCCTTTTGTCATTTGTTTGATATGTTAGTGGAACTGTGGCATGTCTGTGGCAATAGAAACACCAATTTCCTTTACGCTGCTGGCCACCTTTTGTACAGGAAAGGTACAAGTCTTTCTTGCAGTTTTTTGAGGCTAAGAAAGTACTTATGCCTCATCTAGAGGATTAGTTTTGGGTTGTAGCTTGAAGAAAATACAAGGCCATTGCATGGAAGCTTACAGATGAGAAAAATGGGTGGAATTAAATAAATGCACAAGGTAGGTTATTTAAGAAGAGCAGCTGGTATTGCATTATGAAGTAGGTGCATTTATGCACGACAAACGAAAGGCTGCATGTTTCGGAAGCAAAAAAGTGGATATTCCACTTACACAGTGGCAGCTGTGTCTTGAGAAAGAAAGAAAGGATGGGGAAGGGCCAGGGTCTGAGAGGTAATTGATTGAACAGGTACTCCTGGATTTACGCTGAGGCTGAGTAGCTACCACAGTCCTCGGCAGTGTAGCAGAGGGAATCCAGAGCAGGGATGGAGGCACGTTCTGCCATTATGCAGCATTAGTACGCCTGTTATTTGGCTTCCTTGTCCTGTGCTGATGCTAATACATTTAGGAAGGGAGAGGTGAGGGAAGAGTGGTGTAGAAAACTCATTAAGTCTCCCAGAAAAAAAGGTACACTCTCAAATTCACCCATTCGGTTGACTTGAGGTGACTTAATCACTCTTAATATACACAGGAAGATTTGTAGGGCAGTTTTAATGAGCTCTAACAGGGGAATTGGACTAACTCATATTGAAAATAAAGTGCCACGTTTTCTAATGGGATGGTAATTAGCTCCTGGGACATGGCACTCATGATGGATTTTCCATCACTTCCAAGACCTTAAATCTGATTGTACACTTCTTCATACAATTAGTTTTGACTGCAGCCTATTAAAGTGACTTGGGAATAGTTGGTGAGGGTGTCTGCTCTATCTAGGTAGGTGGTTTCTGTTTTAAACTTGTAGTTGATACACAGTCCTGGTCTGCAGAAAGTTCCAAGGTTCAATTTTACTGAAAGTATAAACCATCTTTAAAGTGAAGATCACTGGAACCTGTTTTAGCAGGAATGGGCACACTCTCTGTCGTTATGATTTTTGTCTCAGGCTGCACTAGTTTTTTCAGTGCATCCTGATCACCTGTGCCTTCACTGGATCTCTAGTGAGACCTTGCAGATCACTATGCTCTTGCTACTGTTTTTCAGCAGCACTTGACCATGTGAGAGCAATTCCCTGCACTGTTACACTGCTTGGCCCTAGTGGTGTAAATTCCACTGAATGCTGCAATGGTACTTTGGCTGTGACAGAATGGGAAATTGAATCCAAGTCTCTTAAATTTGCATGTGCAACTGTGGAAGGATTATATGCTGCTAATTCAGGAGATGTTGTTAAACTCCATCTTATGTAACTGTAGCTTTCAATCCACTTCTGTTCAGTGTAATAGTATATTTTTTTCAAAGCTGGCTATAACAAGCTGAAGGCAAGTGCTGCAGTTACTTCAGCACACATAATTTGCAGCAGTAAGAGGAAGTAATGAGATTACCTTTCATCTCAAAAAAGATGGGTGTCTGTGGGGCACATTCTGCCCTATGATACCTTTGTTACTTGCATGGGATTGTCCTGGTGCAATAGTACAATATGTCCTGTGGTGTCCTTCCCATAGATAAGCTTGTGTTTGACAGGAGTGACCTCTCTTAAATCTCAACAATGCAAGAGGGAGCTCCAGGAAAATAAAAATCCTGTTTAATTTCGCAAGAGGGAATGTATCTCATGATGCCTACAGTTTTCTACACACCCCACACTGCCCCCTTTATTTCACTTGTACTCTCTGCACATCTCCTTCAGTCCTGCTGCTCTGCTATCCACCAGAAAAAACGCTATTTATTCACTGGGCACAGAAGAAGTTCTGGTAGGATCCAGAAGCACTCTGAACCTGACCTTAGTTGAACTGGTCATCTAAAGATACCAAACATCCGTTATTGTAGCAGGTTTAGTTACAATTGTGCCATCTCACAGAAAAATATCTGTGAGGGGAATGATTTTATTAGCTGCAATTTTAGCTAACTGCTTTACTCCCTGTCGGAGTAATCTCTTCTGCTTTTATGAGTGACTATAGTAGCATAAATCTTTTAATATTGTGGTTTCTGGACTAACTTGCTGGTGGTTCATCACAGCAAGGTTTTTGTTTGTTTGTTTGGGTGTTATAAAACTAGTATTTTTTCAGTCTGTTTGGTTTGGAGGAAATTGTGGTAAAGTCCTCAACACAGGGAAATGCATTAGCTCTCAAAGCTTCCCCAGACTGCCCAGAATCACACAAGAGAGTGGTGCAGTTAAGAAGAAAAAAAAAAAAAAGTCACCCTTTCCCTTTGAACATTTTGAATGAGTGGGTTCAGAGAAAGGTTCTCAAAGAGACTCTTGCCTTTCTTTGCCTTTCTTTTTAATTCAGTCCTGTTCAGTGTTGTGCTCAGTTCACATCTTAATCATGTTTCAAGACTGAAGCAATCATGCAGGGGAGGAGGAAACTGTCCATTCACCTTCTTGGGTATAGTGATATGCATTGTAGTTTCTAAGTAAAGGGCATCTCTGGTTCCCAGTGGTCTCGCCTGCAGCTGAAGGAGGGTGTCTCCCTTGCTAGATAGTCCTGCTGTTCTCCTCCACTGTGCAATCTCCAGCTGAGTCTGTCTGCAGTTCTCAGAGGATGCATCTCTACAATTGCAATGGAGTATGGCATGGAGGTGCCAAAGCTATAAATGCCATTAGTTGGCATTATCTGCTCTGTCCTTGTCTATGTGCAGATTATAGCTCTGGAAGGGAGAAACAGTACCATCTCTATTTCTGCAACAAGGCTCTAAGCTGCAGAAATGTATCTCACGTTGCTGACATGCTTTGCACTGCATCTGGATACAAAGCCAGTGAGGTCTCTGCTCTCTCTCCAGCATCTCTGCCCTCTGCTCCAGCGTGCATTGTAGACATGTACCCTTACTACCTTAAGAGGTCTGATTTTCTTATGGATACCACAAGTTAAAGCAACAGTATTGCTCTTGACCTGTCAGGACTTATAAATCAGAACAAAAACATTTAGGAGTAACTCCCCATTCTTTTAAACTGTAGCTTAACAGTTAGTCCCATGCCTTTCAGCAGGGCTCTTCGAAGGCCAACAGCACAGAGCACTGCGAACAGCCAGCTCTGCTTGTTTGTGAATTCATTCCTGTTAATAGAGAGTGACTGTCCTCAAACCAGTAGGTGTTACTGACAGAGGCCTAGTCAAAATATTCCCCACTTTTTCTTGTAAGGTTGAGGTCATGAAACTTCAAAAGACTTGCCATCTTTCTTATTTGGGTACAGAGGATTTACATTAACTGGTTCTCATTGTCTTAAGTCTGTCAAGGAAGTGGATTTTTATCTTGCTTTTCTAGCTCTGTAGACAAAAAGTCCTTGGCTATAGATACAGCTGCCAAAAAGTTCATACTTTTTGAGTTTTCCACAATTCTGTGGCACCTGTTACAGAGTAAATACTGATTTACTGTATTGTACTATAGAGACCTTCTGCCAGTTCCTTCAGTACTGGCTATTTAGGGTTCAATTTTTATTATACAAGGAAGCTTTTGAAGAACTGCGTGAGGTAGGCTACAAAGAAATTTTTCCTGCTCCTTCAGCCAGTGAAGGAAGTGTTTAAGTAAAAGCAAAGATGGGTAGATGGGTACCTGTGGCTAGCAAGGAAAAGGTCAGACAAATGCAGAAATTTAAGGTCCTGTTCAGTTAATTGAGAAATAAGAACTCAATTCTTCTGTAAAAGTCTAGTGGTTTCAGGGGTGGGGGTGGTGGGGAGGGTGTTTTGTTCTTTGACTCTGTGAGCTGGTGTGCCAGTTCTGGCTCCTTGCCCTCTCAGCAGCCACAAAACACAACCACAAATCCCATCGACAGTGCAGCTGTAGAAAAAGCTACAGTAAGTATTACTCATCTGGGAACATCAATTCTGTGTCATGCTGTTTTCTCAGAATGAAGTTTGAAAATATTTCTGGTGCTGCATACCTTTATCATATACTTTTTCCTTTTCCTCTTCATTCAGGAGGAAGCTCAGTGAAAGGAAGTCTGTAGGATTTTTTTACATCTCTCTCAGTGCAGTGCAAAGGGGTAAAAGAACATCTTCTACCTCTCAATGAAGCTGCAAAAACGAACACTGCTCTCTTGTCTTCTTACAGCATTTTTTTAGGTCAAGAAGGTTTTGGGAATCATGCCTGCCTGCCCCATGAATAACTTTTGAGATGGACCAACAGGTTCAGGCAGATTGGCAGGAGGGCATTGATCTCAGAAGTGTTAATAATCATACAGGCTTCAGGAGGAATCCAAGGAGGAAGGGAGAGAGCGCCCTTATTGGTGTATCCACAAGAGTGGTTTGTGCCATTTTAGACACCAGATAGTACACAAGGGAGAAAACCAGAATAATGCCCTAATGGCAAAAGATTATATAAGCAGCTCTGCCATCCCATTAATTATCAGCAAATCCAACCACAAAACACATCTCATAGTAAAATAGGTTTGATTAGCTTTACTGTCCATGGAACTGCTTGTTTACATTGAGACAATTGCAGTAATTTCCTCTAATGGAGGTTCTGAGAATAGGGAAAAGCATTTCTGTTCATTTTGGGACTACAGGACTCATCCAAGTGTTTTGATTTTTCATCTCACATACTCAGAGGACATGGAGGCACTCCTCTGTTCCTCTGCTCTCATGGGATCATCCAATTTTCCATTCTGAATCCCCTCATTAACTGAAATTTGCCACCTTGACACACTGGTGAGCTCAATAGCACAGCACAGAACTGTGAAGCACCCAATACTACTTACTAAAATCTTTGCCTGAAAGGAGTCTGACTGACCAGCTATTTAATATTTAGTATTTAATATTAATATAAATATTTACTTTTTAAAATATTGTACAGCCATTTACATAAAACAGTAGTGCAACTGTGGAATGACACACCTGGGGAAAGAAGGAGCTTTGTACAGTTTAAAACTTGGGCAGCACAGACCCTTCCCAAAGACTTCCCGGGAATGGCACAAGGAGGAGGGAGAGGGAGAGCACAGAAGAGGGAAGGCTGGGATAAAGCGTACATAACCTTGCACCCTGCCTTTTTGCTGGTCCTACCGGCAGGTTGTCTCCAAGCTTCAAGCAGAGATCAGGAGACCCAGAGAGAGTGGTTATGTGGAAGCCTCTGTTTTGTGTCTTCAGAGGCACAGTGATGATCCAGTGGTCATAAACTGAGGTCTGGTTCCAAAAGGAGCCCCTTGGATTGGTTTCTTGTGGTTGAACTGCAATTGCAGTAGTTAAGACTTTCCCATGGTTGCAGCACTAGAAATGTCTCACTTTCCCAAGTACCTTCCTTAGTGTCCATTAACATATGAGATTGCCTGACCTCCTTTCCCTCAGTCATTGTACTCTTGGTGGTCTTCTTCCCTTACCCAGTAGTCTGTTTTGTTTTGTTTATCAGCATCTCTGTCAAATTTTGTTTAAATTGTCCAAGACATTGAAAAGACATACAGAAGACAGACAGATACAGACAGAAAGCCTGATTCAAAATGTCTTTTGAAACTGGTACTGGATAGTGCAAACTTCCCATGTGTCAAGAGCTAAAAAAGCATAAAACAAAGATAGGGAAAGAACCACAAAACATTTCTTCAGAAGAGTGTGGTTTGGTGGAAGGCAGCACCCTCAGCACACAGTGGTTGAGACCAGTGTATTTTTGTGCCCAGTTTTTCTTGTTGCGTTTTGAAGTATTAACTGTCTGGGCCAGCATCACTCTCCTATTTCAGCTTGTAGCATTGACATAATGAAGTTCCTCCCAGTGGTGCTGCTCTTGAGAGCAGGTTGAGTGGTGGTGTGTGGCATTCGCCTTCCTTGTTTTTAACAAACTTCATTATATCTCTACTCTGGACTGCTTCTGCAGCTGTTTCAAATTGCTGCAAGGATAAATCAAGGGTATTTGAATAATGGATATTTGGTGGGGTTTCTTGCAGGAAGTGATGTATCTGAAGTGGGCCAGAAAAAAAGCTCAAACCATTGCAACGATAATGGAATGGTTTAGATTCCAATTTATTATCCAAATAATGGTATTTAGTGATAGATGGAAAACAGTTTGGAAGTGTTAGCTCAAATGTCCAAATGATCAAAAGTTACTCCACAGCCTCTGACCCTCATAGACAATTTCTTCATTCAGTGTCTTTGCATAGAAATAGAGGCACTTGCCAGGGTTATGACCATTAACCAGTGGTGTGGAGGCTGTTCATATTGTACCTCTTGAGTAAGAACAGACTGTCAGCTTCCTTAAACTGTCAGGAAATTAACTTTTTTTTTTTAATGGAAAGAAAATAATACAGTGAAATTTTTAGTTTGATTACTGATCAAAACCAGTGGCATGATTGCTATTTGCAGACAATTTCTGGTGAAAATCCAGGAAATCAGAATCTTGTTAGAAGAACCTTATTAATAACTTATTAGCATAACTGAGGAAAAAAACGTGTGAATACTTTTTCTCTAAGAGTCAACTCAGGAAATAGTATTTTCTGATTGTGCATCTGAGGAAAACAAGCTTAGCTATTACTTAAACAATTATTTTTATGAATTATAGTTGTGCTGGAAATATGCTTACTTAGTGTCTACCAGCCTAATGTAGTGTAAACTGTTGCTCCAATGACTGTCAGCAGGTCTGTTGCAAATATAGTACTGGATTTGTAGGAGTTCTTACTGAAAGTTTATTTGCAGTTTGATGCCAAAGGATCAACTTGAAGCATTTAGTATTAAAAATCTCCTTTGTTTCTTAATGGCATACAGGAATAAAAGCCAGTATTTATTTTCCTCTGACTTAATTTTTATATAGGAATACCGTTTCAGAATGCCTCTTGTTCATGGTACTTTTTTCTGCTAGTTGTCTTTGAGGCTTCTGGAGGGGAGTGCTGTCCTTTGAGCTGAGTGTGCCGAACAGTCCCTTAAGGCCAGTAAGTTTCAATACTCTCACACACATTCCTAATCACCTTGAAATGACAATAAATATCAACTCATAAATTCATTATTTGCATCTGCCTACTAATATTAGAGTCAGTTTGGAAGAAGCCACCTGTGGGATATTTTTTATTCTTTTCTTGTACGTGACAAATATGGATAGATAATCCAAGATGCTTCAAAAACTGGTCAGGGAATTGCTTATTTTCCTCATTAAAAGATTTTGATAAATGAAAATGCTCGATTTTTATGAAAATCAAACAACCCTAAAAGGTCACAAGTCCCAAAACTATTTAGAAATTTTCTTTAAGGGGAAAACCCAATCTTTTAAAAGTTCTGTATTTTTTCCCTTTAGCAATGCAGTTTCTTTAATTTTTGTGTGTTTTCATGGTGAGTTCAAGCAACTTCAGTTTCTGATTTCCTCCATGTGAAAAAAATAAAAGTATCCTTCTATCTTGAAGTTTTTAATAAGATTATATCACTGAAGCATGATTTTTTTAAGCATTTTTTTAAAAATTGAGGCAATTTGACAGAATCTTGCAAGTAAAAGACCCTGTCCTTTGTCAGAGCCTAAATGTGGATACTTTTAGACTAGGAGGAAAATGTTTTGGAAATCTATATACTTCAGTATTTCTAAGACAGCTAAAACAGATACTGTTGGGTTTGCTGACTGCAAATTTCCAAAGGAGTACAACAAATTGGAAGATTTATTTATGGTATGTGACATGTCTGCGAGATTATTTTATTCCTACACTGTGATTCTCTCTCCTCCATTGCCCCCACCCCTCCATTTTTTTGAAAAGCAAGTATGTGATGTGTTTTATGGGAATTCCCCCCAAAAGTTGTATGCCAAAAAATATGCAAATATATCTAAAAAGCCTGAGGACATGTGATGGAAAATACAAATTGTTAAGATATTTCTCTACCTTTGACTATAGAAGTTGGATTGCTTGGTCAAAGGAATAGAGGAAGAGTTCAGCAAACCGTAAAATGGGATTAATATACTCAGAATGTTAACAAAGTATGGAGGCTTGGAAGGATGGCTGTCAAGCACCCAGGAATAAGTGAAAAATATTGAACTGAGTACATAAAAGGCATATGTTTTCTTCTTGCTAAAGGAGACACCTTTCTAATAGAGGTGGAACAGGTTGTGTGTGGTGAGGAATGCACTAGGCCAGGTACCCATTAAACTTGTATTTTCCAAACTTTGAGGCTCATGCAAAGGCAATCTTGAATAGTTGAATCTACTTTTTAAAAACAGTTTTCACTACTAGTAAGTGTTTCTGGAAAGCATTTGCTTTTGCTGCCAGTAGCTACTCATGTTCCAGAGCAGGGGAGTCAGTGTTTAGACCTGTAGCCAGTATTTGCAGATGCTTTTCACTCCCTTAGTCTGGTGGGGCTTAACTTCTCCCAGTGGAGAAGTGCTGATCAACATGGCAGCAGCATCAAAGAGGGGGATTTACTGCTGATAGCCATGAAGGCATGGTTTGCGTGTTCTTCTCAGACGAAGTGTGTTTGAAAGAAGGGAAGGATAATCACATGAATGTGAACGGGCCCAAAGAGAGAGGCACGCCTGCACAACAATTGAGATATGGTGGCTTTACTGTAACTAAATCTAGGAGAACTGGTTCCTGGAGTCCTGTCATAAGGCATGTTAATCTGCATCTTTGTCCTACTCCGTAGGCTACTCTGCAGGAAAAACTTAAAAAAACCCAGGGTGTAATACATACACTCAATAAATGCAGTTTGTTTAGCCTTTTCTTTTTTAGCCTTTAGAATGGGGCTCAGTCAAGGGTGTGATACACTGGCAGGAGTGGGACAGTGGTTTTTTGATGTCTTTTATCCTAGCCTAAGTGAGGTGGACACATCGGAACAGTTTGACCTCTGAAGTCTTTCATTCTTTCAAGTCTGTTGATACTAATGAGGCTTCCAGGCAGAATGATCTTCCCTTTTCTGTCATATCTCCACTTTCTGTATCCATTCCTGGCTCCCTACCTCTTTGTTCTCCACACCAAAAGCTCATTTACTTGTTTTCTTGCTGGCTGTAGCTGCTGGGGTTCACTTCCTTTCTGTGCATTTTCTTCAAAAGCCTTGAAATGTCACATAGCTGTATGTCCTGCTGAGATGCTCTTGTCTTATTAATGTAACAATGGGTGGTTTTTAATGAGAAAACATGAAAGTAGACCACGAGCCTTCCTCTGCGCCTCCCCAGACTGATCATGAGAAATTGATGAATTGTGTGAAGTCTGCGAAGACTTGAGAATTCATTTTAACTCTGTTTGGGCAAAGATGTTCTTTAGGAAATGGTTTGAAATTGGCTTTCCCAAATAACGTATTTTGACTAGGGCTCAGGGTTCTGAGGCTGAACAAAATCTGACACAGTATGCCCAGAATTATATGACTAATGAATAACACAATAAAGGCAACTTATATTGTGGACTTTGGAAGAGAGGCTTACATTAACTGTTCTCACCAACCTTCATTTCTGGAGTTAACAATCTGGGACTTGCATATATCCTCTGGTAAGAGCTGCCAGATGCTCATGAGGTGCATGCCTACTGTTGATCTCCTGAGGAAGTGATGCAGCATAATCCCAGCAATGGGGACCAGGTTCCTCATCTTGGGGCTGGGTCTGGTGTGTGTGGCTGTTCCTTGTTTATAGGCTGAGGCAGCAGTCATCCCAACAGCGCTTTTAAATATCCAGTAGGTGTTTGCTTGTGAATTTGGGAGCCTCACTTTCAAGTCTCCTGTGTCAAACTCTTGGTCTAAGCTGATGTTTGCTTTGGCTCCACTTTTTGTTCTACAGTGCTCATTGCATAAGAGAGGAGAAGGCAGGAGAGAAAAGAAGGCGCCAGCAGGGTAGGCAGCTGTCTAATTGAGAGGATGAAAATTTTCCCTGCAGTGTGTTTTAAACAGATCTGGAGAGATCTGTCTGTCTGTCTGTAGTTACACTTTGTGAGGCAGGCCCATTGCAGCTTGCTGAAGGAATAGTTTTCTGCTTTCCTTAGTGGTGACTTTTTCTTCTATGTTTCTTTCTACCCGCCATGCTTGGTCTGTGTGTGACGTTGACTGAAGGGATGTGGTTGGTATCAGTAGGAATCACAGCATTTCTAGAACCAGGAAAAATACCCATGATCACAGATTTCACTAGCCTAAGCTTTGGGTTAGCAATAGGGCGGTTGCTATGACAAGTGTTTTTTGTTTGTTTTCTGAGTGTCTTTGAAAGTATATCAGGCTGGAGAGATGATACCACTAATTATTTGTGTCTACATTACTTTCAGGAGAAACTGAGGCACAGATTCCGGACCTTAGAGGTCCCAGAGTGGTAACGCTGGATTATATGATAAGGTGGGCATGTGCTAGGCTGCAGCTGGAAGCAAGCATTTGACTGCTGTGTGCCTTTCCTGAGCAGCGTCCCCTGCCAAGATGCCTGCTGTCCTGCAATGCAGCATATTGGTGTCCCTGGTGCTCCAGGACCTCCCACACCAGATGGAGCCAGTCAGCACAGCCATTGCCCTTGAAGATGTCTGGTTGCACTGTGGGGCTCTCTGAGCAAGCTGTGGCTCTGTGCTACAAGCACGTGAGAGACTGCGCTCTCAGCAAAGAATAGGTTCTGTGCTTGGTACCTGAAATTTGCTGGGGTCTTCATTATATTGTCAGCTTTACAGCTGAGAGTCATCTGCCAGTGTGAAACTGGAAAGCATGGAGCAAAGTCCATCCTGTATCACCTACCGGCAATTCTATGTAAGAAAATGCAAAGAACTTCCCAGGGTCAGAAGAAATGTTCATCTAATCGCTATCCTGTAACCAGTGATAGACAAATGGGAAAGCCCGAAGAGGAGTGTAAGAACACAGCAAGCCTATAGCCATCCCTCCCCTGAATATTCTCCCACGATCCAGGGATTTTTGGCTCAGGGGCTCCCTAAGACAGTGGCAGGATCTTAGTATTCAAGAGTCCTTTACAGATTTTTTCATTGTGGATTTGCCCTTTTTTGAACATACATAAATTTTCACATGTATTCCTGTGCTCATGTTTTGCAGTCTTGCCACGTATTGTATCAAGAATTTCTCATTTGCTTTGAACTTCTTGCCATCTGCTTATTTCATTTAATACCCACAGGTATAAGTGGGAATTGTACTTTTAAGATGAGGATCCCTTGCTCAGCATGCAGTGTACTGAAGTATGTGCTGCATGGGCAAACAAGAATCACACAACAGAGATCCCCTTGGTCTGTGCTTTGTGAAGGTACATCACACTACCACTGAAACTCCTATAGCAGTGCAGGAACAGTTTCCAAAGGGTGACTCACTTTGTATTGTCATGTACAAAAATTTAAATCCTGAAATCTAATGTGAAGCCTGAGGGAATAGGTGTGGGATACGGATGATGAAGAAAGTTCAGATGAGACTTTGTCTTGATACGTGCATTAAATATGCTAACCTAAAATCTGTTTATAGTTAGGTCAAAAGTTTAGAAAAAAAAAAAGGGGGCTTCCCTTAAAAAATATATATACCAAAATGTTAAATTGTCCTTGAAAATAGGAACAGTAAGATGTAACAATGGAGGGCAAGCAAGACTGGATATGTTAGTTATTGATGGCAACAGATCTTTAAGTTACATACAGCAGCGGGGAACACCCAGTGTTAAAAGATAACACAGGCATATTGACACACGTTCTTTTTTAAAATCTGGCCTTCTGTGTCGGTGTTTTCATTGGCAACAGGAAAATAAATTTTGCCTAATCTCTGATTTTCATTCCAGATAACATCTTCCTTTTTTCCAGCTGCCAGTAGTTACAAGGATGTCATGCAAGAGTAGTTAGTAGTCTACTGGTATAAACTGGTGCCTCAGCCTTACAAATCTCGCAGTCCTGACTCTTGTTCTGATGAGCTGTCCTGTTTCTTTCCTGGCTTCTGTACCTTTGGTTTTACCGGCATGAACGAGGCTTATGAAACTGAGATCTTTGTGAGCAAAACCATGAATGCTGTGTGCTCAAATGAACTTTTTGTGCTATAAAAACATATTACTAATTCCTTCTCTAGGATACTTGTGTGTTTGGGTGTGTGTATCTAAACCTTATTGTGATCACAAAATCAAAGGGAAACCACTCATGAGCTTCAAGAATTAAGGTTTCATTATGCCTAACATCCATCCCCTCTTCCACTACAGATTTACAGATTTCGAAAGAAAAAAGCACTGTTTTGGTGGATTAACACATTAAAGTGTGGGGAGTTTCAGTGATGACAGTAGTATGCAAAGCAAATATAGAAACATCCATTATGAGATGTTTTAGCATCACTCTTCTCGAATGTCATCCCTGGCA
The DNA here is from genome assembly GCA_025769975.1 of Gallinago jamesoni. Classification (NCBI taxonomy): domain Eukaryota; kingdom Metazoa; phylum Chordata; class Aves; order Charadriiformes; family Scolopacidae; genus Gallinago; species Gallinago jamesoni. Next base: position 42,125,913 of record JAOQGH010000023.1, read on the forward strand.
GCAGAAGTCTGAAACAGAGAGTTGCAGCTAAACCAAACCAAAAAAATCTTTTCTAGGTTGCAAAAATGGGATTGGAAGAGACTCTGAGAATTTATTGAATCCACTCCCTCTAGCTGTTCTGACCAGATGACTGTCTAATCTGTTCTTAAAAACCTCCGCTGGTGGAGACTCCACAATCTCCCCAGGCAGTCTTTGAGTGCTAAACTAACCTTCCCACTAGAAAGCTTTCCTAATGCCAAATTTGCATCTCCCTTGTGCAATTGAAGTCATTAATTCTGTCCTATTGCAACAGGCTTTGGGAAGAGTCAGTTCCCTTCTTTACAGTAGCATTCTGTGTACATGAAGCTTACAGTTTCCCTGCTGCCTTCTCTTTTTCAGATTAAATCTCTTCCATCCCTTTGATCATACTCTGCTACACACTTTCTCTATATCTCTTCCTTGAAGTGGGCTACCAAAATTGGCTACAGTAATCCAGACCATGCCTTACCAGCACTTCACAGAGCAGAAGTTATATAATTTTCTTTTAATCTGTTTATATAGCTTAGTATGACATTTAGCTTCATCCATCCAAGGATGACCTTTGGCTTTTTTGTGACAAAGTAGTACTGTAACAGGAGTGGCAAACCTGTGGTTGCTGAGAGCCACATGCAGTTTGTAAGTGGATCACATACAGCGTCCCTGTATCAGGCTGGATCGGGTACCTGGAAACATTCGCTCTGACTAGAGCCATGCGATGGCTCAGACACTAGAGTTTGTCTCTTCAGATTGAAGCATGGAAGACATGTTCTCAGTTTGGTTCAAATCCTGGGATACTCCTTAAGAAACTGGGATGAATTGTGCCGATTGAAGGCTGCCAAGGAATCAGCCAAGCTACCATTGTAAGATGGGGCAGTGATTTCCTTGACCATCCCTGCTACAGAGGGTAAACTCTAGCCAAACATTCTTCATTTGCAGTACTTTGCAAGGTAGAAATTGCCTAAGCTGAAGGTATCTAAAGGGAGAATTTCTGCTGAGTTAAGCCCATTGGGTTACACTGGGATGGAGAAACAGGATTGCCATGCAAGAAATCTCTGCCTCCACTTCTGTGATGCGTAACACTGCAAACGTATAACTCTGTCTAGAGGTAAGCTTAGATAGAAATTTCTGAGCTGGTGTGTTAACAACCAGCACCAAAGTGTTGCACAGCTCTGTGAGAAGCCTGCAAGGGCTGCTTGTATTCCCAAGTACAGACATGCATGTGCAGCTGTACACAAGCTCTTCTCTATTAGTACAACCTTTGAATGAATAAACACTGATAAGAGGCGCTTAAATATTGTGCCTGAACTATGTTTTGACAGCTGTCACTTGGACTGTCTCCCCCCAGGTCTATCTTTTAATTACATCAGGTTAACACAATGTTTCATCTGTCACCCTTGGCTGATAGCAGAAGGGGACAAATTCAGCCATGGGATGAACAAATTTAGCTTTTCTTGCTGCCATGACACAATGTTTGCTACTTTCCACTTGAATCACTCACTACCCACAGTCAGTTATCGTGGTTAAGAAAATAAATACTGTCTAAGGATTGAGCAGTGGTTCAGGGAATTGATGTGTGCTTTGTATGACATTGTAGTCCAGCTGTTAAGGCATTTTTAGCTGAATCTATGGCATGTGGTATAATTCTAAATCCCAAGGAAGAATCATGTTTTCATCAGCTAAAGGGGTCTGAGAATTGGCTACAGAATAAGAAAAAAATAGTCCTAGCACTTGAGCGATTATTTAAGCTCTGTTCACATCTTTCCATAGTAACTTAAGTGTGGCTGCAAACTGGAATTGCTCAAATATTCCCAGAGAATAAAATGGAGGGCCTTCAAGATTAATGTTCTATGTGTAGCCTGCTAGATGGGGGATGGAAGTAGTTAGCTTTTAACGACACTTTTATGGAGGTTAGGTCAGTCTGCTGGGGAAGTGATTCGGTATCACACATCTTCAGTGGTGGGTTCTGCAGTGTTGCTGGGATCTCGCATGTGAATAATGAGTCTTGGAAATACTCTTTGCAAGTGGGCTGCCTGCTGGAGAACAAAGAGTGAAATCAGTTCAAAGAAAAAAAGTCCTCTAACAGCTTGGAATATAATATATATTTTAAATTACACTGGAAAATGAATTTCTTTTGGAAAATTTGTAACTGGGAAGATCTCTGAATACACTCTTTGCTGACTGTTGCAGAACTGTGTTAAGATGGAGCAAAATACAGTATGGTACAATAAATGTTATAGCTTGCATGTATAAGCTCACAGTATTGCAAGATTTTCTAAATACAAAACTTCAACATTTAAGGAAGACTAGTTAGATTATTCTCTACTTCCTAACATGCTCTAATGTGCACTAGCATAACGTAATGTAGTTTCTTTGAGATACATCATTAAGTAAAAATAATGACATTTATGATAGTGATAATTCACTGGACCTGAAAATTTGTTATCATTTTGAACCAGATTTTATTTTAGTTTTCTCTTCTCCCAGATTCAGGAAAGGAGAGGAAGGGAAAGACCTCCTGTTTCGGTTTTTAATGACATAAAAGGAAAAGCACTTGCACTTCCATGCATTTCCTTCCAGCTCCAGCCACCTCCCCAAAGGCCACTACAGTGGAGGTTTGTCTCTCTGGCTGTCAGCCCGATACCTTTCATAGCCAGCCAGGTAGTGGTGAACGTACACAGGACAGACCACACGTAGGGGCTGATGTCAAACAGGACAACTGCAACAGACTGTCACTTACTGTGTGTTGGCATGAAAGTCTCTTGACTTTTGAGTCTCTTGCACAAAGCTTCATCATTTTGTTCTTACTTCTTTCCTTGTGTGTGCACTAACACTCCTTTTCCTTTGAGATAGTTCAGACATTACTGAGATAGCGGACAGAATACAGGTAACTTTTCTCAGAGAAGTAATGACTCTTACATTCATGTCTGATCTGGCAGTCTCTTTTCTTTTTTTGTGTGTGTGTGTTTCTTTTTTTTACTTCATTTGAGACACCATTTGTTTCAGTATCCAGTAACTTACTGTCTTCACTACCCCTGCCATGACAGGCCTCCTGTTTCCATTCTGGACTGTAATCTCTCACAGACTGAGGGAGGAAACTGTAGATGACTGAGCATTCTCTATTCAGAGAAAAATGTCCCTTAAACGGATTTCTCCCCGGCTCCTGGAAAGGGTCGTGTGCAGGTTAGGTGGGTGAGTTGGAATGAATCACAGAGGAGAGAATGAACAGTCAGTTTGGGGTCATCTTTTTTCTCTCTCTCTCCCTTGTCTCTTTTTCTCAATTTCTCAGTCTCACTGAAGTTAGATCTTTAAAGATCTTTCCTGAGAGCAAAAGGAGGCAAAGAAAACACATCTCTCATTTTTTTCCCTAGTTGTCAGCCAAAAGCTGGTCAGATTTTAGCACCCGTGAAACTGTGAGGAGTAATTTCTCTGCTTCCGCGCTAGTTCCTGCTCATCTTGGTGAAATGCCTCCTACCTTTCTCCTTTGGTAGAAAGCAGAAACTCTCTGAAATGCTCTGCAAACTGACATAAACCCGAAGCACCCTCCTGAAGAGGAAGGAGGTTTGTGATAGCATGAGAGATACAGAGAGCCTTCCACAAATAGCCTGTGCATGCTGCAAATCCGAGACTTCCCTGGAGCAAGAGATGAAAGGCTGGCTGGGGCACGCAGCGTGCACTGCGGCTGCTCAGGAGACTTCACCTTCACCTCCCCACAGCCATGTAGCCTGGCACAGGCTGTTCCAGCTAGACTCAGTCGGGTAGTAATTCCATTGTGGCAGTTGCACTGGTTGGCTGTTGCTCACTATCCCAAAAAGTGGTAGCCCAGCCCTTAAAAATCCCTTCTGCCAGATGTGCTTTTCTGCTGCTCCAGGCTGCAATGGGCAATTGCTGCTGCACTGAGGTGCGGCTGACGTTGCTGGAAGCAGCATTAACTTTGACTGAAAAACGTGCTGGTCGTTAAGGGTTATGCCCTTTCCAGGGACTGCTCACTGGCTCCTCTGAACCTTGCAGATACCAAACTTTGCAATGTTAATATGGAAGATTCTGCAAACTCACCAGGAATATGGGTCAAAGCTCTCTCCCATCTCATCTGTGCTTTCATCTTGTCCTTTCTTCTAGTTTGCAGAGCCCTTTGCTCCTTTCCTCGCTTCACAGTAGATAGGAACATTTAGCTTTTTGCAATCAAAGCAGCTATGGGGGTCTCAGTGGGATTATTTTTACATGTAAGCATTGCACAAGTCCAGCTCCAGGAAAAGAGGCCAATATTTTCTTTAACACATGCTGGTATAAAATAGGAACAACTGTTCTAAAATCTGAGAGACTGAGATGGCCTTGAATGAAATCCAAGGACCTCAGATTAATTACAAAACTAAATCAGAATGAATGTTCTTTTATAGTTCTGCTGCACAAGGGTCCCTGGATTTAGTGAACCTGGATGTCAAATACATAGATAAGGACGATCTGTACTGAAGAATAAAGGGCACATTTACCTAGCTGTGAATTAAGAGTCTGTCCTTTGCTGAAATCTGCTGTTACTTTACTGTATTTGAACAAATCTAAGAGCAAAATCAGATCTCTGATACTGAGGAGACGGGTTGCAAGGCAAATTCAGCTTGTTTTAGCGAGTCTTGCTCCTTTGTCAGAAATGCTATGTTTCTTGTGCTACAGAACCCTACAGCGCATGCCACAAAGGTCATCTGTCCTTTTTTAAAGGCTGTCAGTGTACAGCCTCTATTAATGTCGTAAGTTTTAACTTGCAGAGTAGGAACCTGAATAAATTGTAAAGAACGCCCATTACCTTTCATAAAGAGATGAACAGTCCTTTCATGCTTTAAATAGCTGCAGCATGCTTTGGAAACAAGGTTTGAGTCATTGTGACCGAGGCAGCTCAGGCAGCACTAACTGTAGGCAGATTTCCAAGCAGAGGAAAGAGTTGGGGCCTGCAGCATTTTGGGAAAGACAGCATTTGGGAATGAGAGGAGCCCCAGGACCTACACTTGCCAGGAGCTACTCGTTCACACAGAGGCCTGGTACTACTTGTAGGCTGATTGGCACTGTCTCACCCGCCTAAGAGGAAGCATCTCCTGCTGGCTTCCTACCAGCACATCGAGTCTCTAATTTAGGAAAGCAAAGTACAGTCTTGCATGCCAGTCCTGAAAAGCTACCAACCCTGACACGGAAACAAGAACAGGCAAATCTGTATAGCTCTAGCCAAGAATAAAAGCACACTTGCTTCTATGAAGAACAGCCGAGGGAACTGGGGTTGTTCAGCCTGGAGAAAAGGAGGCCAAGGGGAGACGTTTTCTCTCTCTTCACAACTACCTGGAAGGAAGTTGTAGTGAGGTGAGGGTTGGTGTCCTGACCCAGGTAACAAGTGATAGGACAAGAGGAAACTGCCTCAAGTTGCACCAGGAGAGGTTTAGATTGGATATTAGGAAAAAATCTGAAAGGTTTATTAAGCATTGGAACTGGCCGCCTGGGGAAGTGGTAGAGTCACCATCCCTGGAGGTATTTAAAAGATGGGTAGACATAGTACTGAGGGACATGGTTTAGTGATGGTTTTGGTCAGTGTTGGGTTGATGGATGGGCTAGATGATCTGAAAGGTCCCTTCCAATCTGGGCAATTCTTTGCTTGTGAATGGAAACAATTTCAGTGCAATGGTGAGATGGACAAACTTGGTCTGTTCAGGCTGGAGGAAACTCAGGGAGATCTGATTGCTGCCTCCAGCTAGGAGGGCTGAGGGGATAGACCCAGGCTCTTCCTGGATGTTCTGAACTAAAGTGTCTGTGGAAAGTCACTTCACTCTGCCTCTGTTTCCTTCCCTTCATGTTGGAAATAGTATTTTACTTCCATGAAACTTAAGCCCTTCATTTTTATTGCCTTTTTCAGTTCCAAGGGTGTAGTTGGAGGTATGCAAGTCATAAAGAAAATGCCTGTCTTTAGGAAGGCAAAGACTGAAAAAATTGCAGGCCAGTTGTTCAAATATTCTGACACTGTTGCAACAGCTTAAGAAAAAAGGCTTCTTGATGAGAGGGATTGACATTATAAAGTATATTTGTCAATTTCCCACCTTCTAGCTCTCTAGAAACAACTTTTTTTTTTTCATTTAGGTAAGCACCATTAAGTCGAGCAAGAATAGTGCCATCTGGTTATTCTCAATCATGTCCTCATGAGAATTTCCTTGAAATTATGTAGAAATGGCCCACTGTTGATTTATACAGAGCTTGTGGGCATGTTATAATAGTCGTACAGGTGGAAGGCAGTATAGGACAGCACGTTCTGCTTACTGACATTGAGAGATAGTTCCATTTCCTAAAATGTCAGTGATGTCAAAAAAATTCTCCAATATAGCTACAACCACCTCCTTCCCCTTAGACCTTTTACCCTTAGAAAAGGCAAAGCTTTTTCCAGTAGCAACACTGAAAACGTTTTATTACTCTTTCTGCAGGCAAAGTTTTCTCTATGTACAGATACATGAGAATGGTCAGATAATGACTGAGCTGATTGGATGAACATCTGCAGGTGCTCTATAATGACAACAATTAAGCTATTCTGAAGCTATTACCATATTAAATTAACTTACTGCAATGCTATTAATTAGAATTCATGTTCTAGAAATGAAACAGCACAGCAATTACATTGGTATTTAATGACCTGTAAAAGTAAAATATAAAAATGGTAAATTTCTTCATGTAATTAATTTAAGGCTGGAAGATGGTGAGTCAACTGCTCCCCAGTGTAACTCCAGCTACTTCTGTACTTTTGTGACATGAATGATTATGATCCATTTTACCATTTATCTTGAAAGAATGATTTTTTGGCATCTGATAACTAAAGCTTTCCAATAGTTGTGCCAAAAACTAGAAATCAGGCAAAGTTCAGCTGGTCTCACTGTGAAGTCTGAAACTTGATCTGGTTTGGAGGAAAGGCTCAGGAAGTTTTGTGACTCAGGTTGTCAGTTGATCCCAGCAATGTGTATTTTACAACCAAGATCTAGCAGTGATCACTTTTTTGCATAACATTTTAAGGCTCTCCCTCCCCTTGGCAGAAGTTAGTATAAGTGTTTTTGACTTACTATTTGCTATTGAATTTCTCAAATTTAATGACAGGGTGACTTCTTCAAGGTATATCCTTGAAAACTGAAACAGATATGTCCTGCCTATCTCTCTGAGGAGTTATAACATCAGGACCTGTTTGTCCTTGGGCACAGAAGCTTTTGCAGTTGTATGAGCTTCATGAAGCGGTGGAGTTATTTCCCCTTGAGTGCTCAGCATAGACCATGCTTGGAGCTTTGTTGTTGCTCTTAAACAGAACAGTAAGGGTGGGCTCAATGTGCCTGGCAGCCAGTCACGTCAGGACCCCTGAAACAGCCCGTGCTTGTTAGCTCCCAGCTTACAAGTGGGAACTCTGGATGCTATCCAGTCATGAATCACAGCATTGTGAAATTAAGTAAAGAGAATAAGCTGGAGCCAATAAAACACTTGTGGGTTGCTATCTGCAACAGCAATAGAAACTGGGCTAGACAGCTCCTATCCATGAGCTATCATCCAGCATACACTAAATTTGTAGAGCAACCCACGGGTGTTGCTTTTGGCCTGAGGGAGCTCTGAGCCACAGCTTCTTCCAGCCCTCCTTGCTGATGAATAAGCTGTAGCGTTACAAAAGGGATAGTTGTGGTGCGCATTACGCTTCTGTAATACGTGACCCTAGATCCTGACTGCTTCTCCATGTATTTCCTATTGCATGCTTTTCATGGAAAAAGCAGAGCCATGGCCCAGGGCATATACAAAAAATTCTCTGGATGAGAAGCTGCTATACTTACGCTGGGATCTTCCATAACAATGCCTGTTTTCAGACTGATTTTCTTCCCCTGGTGAGAGAGGAGAAACTGTGGGATTTTAATGATTCATTTTATTGATGGATCTGAATGTTTATCGTTGTTTTAACTATCAAAATGTACAGAGGCTGGAACCTATCCAGAGAAAAGAAGGCAATTTCTTTTATTTCCTTACACTGTGTGGGGCAGTGGCAAGGGAATATTTCCATCTTTATTATAATAAGCACTTGCCTGAGGAAAAGTGGGGCACAGAAGTCTCCAAGTTTGAAGAAAAACAGGATGACAGTCAAAACTGGGAGTTGAACATTGTGGTGTCTGTTCTTATTTGATGCAGGTTATTTGCTTTGTAATCTTCTATCTATGCATTAATAGCCAAAACTGTTAAAAATAGTATCTTACCAACCCAGAACTTCTTGGTTGTAGTCTCCTTTACATCTGCTTTTTCAAGGATTGATGCAATGACTCGATGTATTTATTTTTAATTGCAGTAAGTTACTAATTGTGTGTCTATGTGCTTATGTGAAACTACAGATATAACTGACATGCCTCCTATGAAATCTCAGGAAGGTATTTCTGTTTAAATATCAAACACTGTTCAGCCTCAAGTGTTTTAAATCAGGCTTAATCCCTTTTGCCTCTTAACCAGAAGGTAGTAGCCCATAATTTTAAAAATAGCTTCATATATGTGAGCAGGGAAACACAGTCTTCACAGACCGCCTTGTCCTCATAAACTTTTGAGGCAAGCTTTCAAGCCTTCATAGCAGATGTAATATAAAAACGAAGTCAGAAGACCCATGATTTATGCCTCTCTTCTTGGATATTTATAAAACGGATGATGGTGTGTTGCAAAAATGGATTAATGGGTTGTACCTGCAGCTTTGTGATCCTTCAGACTAAGCCATTACAAATGTTCTGGTATGACCTTTTGCTTAGTCTTTCTGTTGGAGCTTTTCCTGTAGAGACTGTTGCAGTGGACCATGAGATAGAAATTCCTTGGTGAGGCTCTCATGTCGCTCAATTTCCAAAACAAATTATGTTCTGTATATTTTAATTGCTATTTCATGAAACTGACAATGTACTTGAACAACTTTCCTGCTTGGTATGAATGGTAGAGGCTCAAAATATAAAATTTCTTATCTCACTGTGGAGGAATCTGACCTGGATTTGTTCTTTGTAAGTTTGGCCCTAACTACTCTGTCACTAATTACAGGAAGCTTCTTGTGTCAGGCTGCTAAAGTTTACTGGAGAAAAGGTGTCACAGGTTCCACCATTTGTCGTGTGGATTTTCACAGGGTGCTGACAAAAATCCCAAAGATCTGCATAACATGTTGGTCTCACTGTAAATCCCATAGTGGCCTCTCTGTGGATGTACTTTGCCTTGGCAGGTTTGTAAATTCAGGAATCCAGAGGCTGATATATTCCCCAGAAGCTTAACGTTATGTCCCAGGGGTCTGTCCACCTTGACAGAGCCATACTTTTTCCTCTTACGTGGTGCTTTTGGTGATTAAACAGAGCCATCAATCCATGAGAGACAAGTATGGGAAACAAAAAGCTTGAAATAATTGTTCCCTACCGCACAAGTGAGGATTCGGTTTAGGGATCTGAGCCCACACAGCATTATGGGTATTAATTTTAGATAGTCACCTTTTTGAAGCTTATCCTAACCTAATTAAGTGTCTGTTTTCCCCTCAGGGCTGGCACTTTTACTAGATGAGATAACAGCTGCATCTCTGTGAGAAGCCTTGTGAAGGGCAAAATATTTGTTAGCGGTTGCTATTTTCAGCCTTGCCAGAATAAACAAAGAGCTGGGCACCTGCAGTCATTTCTTTTAAAAAGTCAGCACAATTTGTACACGCTCAGGTCAGCGGTGGAAGGCTCACGGAGAATGGGCAGGCTCACCCACGAGGCTTTGGGAAGATGTTTCCGGAGGAAGTGAGAGGCTCCTCAGTTTGGAGACATATGGGACTGTTAGGTGATTAATGACATTATTCTACCAAGGGTGAGGAATACACAGAAGATCAGAGTGCTTTGAAATTATTAATGCATCTTGGGACAGCCCAGTGTGAGACCCACATTGGCTATAAACAAAAGAGCTAGCAAAAAAAAACAACTGGGGGAGTTCAGACAGAGGCAAAGGCAGAAGAAAATAAAATAATTTTATTTTTACTCCTTTTTTTTGATAATTAACCCCAACTAGATTTCAGAACACATAATTTTAGATCCTGATTGTCTAAACAATATGTCTTCCTCTTGAAAACAATTAGGCTTTGGGCTTAACGTGCCTCAGAGGGTTATATAAACTAGGTCCAGGATAACTCCTTACACAAGAAAAACGTTCCTGACTGTGTGGGAGAGCAGATGGCATTTAGGTAAACTGTATTTGCAGGAAACCCCCCTGTGCTATTAGATGGCTAATGGCTGCTGCCGCTGCTGTTCCCTTGTTTGGGTTTGGGTGAAGCTATGGAAGAAGTAAGCGCTTAATATCGTATACCAAATGCTGTGGCAATGAAGCTGAGAGGGCTAATCTGCAGACAGGTATTACAAGGGTCACCACCATTTTATGTTTACATTGCAGACCTGTCTTTGAGAAGTGCCTGTGGTTGGTGTGCCACATCATACCCCAGCCTGGGCTACCAGGGAGGAGTGAAGTGAGATTTGTGTGCTGGCTCTGTTTTTCAGAGCAGGCAAAGAAAGGCCAGAAGTGAATGGAGGTGCAGGTGGGATGGATGGGGAATAAGGACCCGCAGCTGCTCCCTATCACGTGGCTGAGGGCATCTCTTGCTGGAGAGAGCTGTGTGGATGGGGATACAGCCCTGAGACCCCTTAGGCAATCTCATCTTGAAAGGTCTTTGGAAGACCTACGCCGAAGTCTGGCTCTGAATTTGACATCAGCTGTCTCTGCAGTGGTAAGATCCATGTTGTACTGGCTAAAGGTATTTGGAAGAGCATCATGGCCCTGGAGGCATCCACAGGCCTTAATAGCCCTGCTAAGCCTTACCTGGGACCACCCTGTCCATGGCCCCATTTCAGTTCTTAAGGCCCTCAGTCCCTGCTCTAGTGATGTGCAGCGGTGCTGGGCTCTTGCTCTCTATGGCTCTGTTGAGCTGGCCCATGTCCTGGCTTATCCCTGTGGTGACAGTCAGAGCCCAGGGAAGAAGTCACTGCTTTGTGTGAAGGCAGAGAGGTGGACCACGGGAGCAAAGGGTTAGTGGATGTTTCTGTAGGTCTTAGGCTATTTACTCCAAAGTACTGAGGGAACTGGAGAAAACTTACGGGAGTTAGGCTGGAATTGATCTCTCAACACTATTCGGCTGGGTCGGTTTTGAAAAGAAGTTATTAAAGTGTCTGGTTTCTGTCTGCTCTGCGTACTTGGTTGACTACATTCTCTATGGATTTTTGCATTTTTCCAGATATAGTTTATTAACAAGTATGGAACCCTATGACTCAGTAACTGTGTCGGACTTTGCCCAAGGGAAGTTTAACCCATCACCCTGATCTTGGTTCCTCGTGGTCTAATTCTTTTCCCACAATAACCCTTCTGCCTTGATTTGTTGCAAGTTACACATGGATTTGGATTATTTTGGGGGCTACTTTTGTATTATTACTAGTGTTACCTATAACATTTTTAAAGGAGGAAGGGTATTTGGGGGTGTAGAATATCCAGATGGAGATGCAGTATTTAATTTTGTTGCCATGAGTGAGAAAGCCTATAAAAAGTCAGATTTTCTAGGTGAACAAATGAATACTTATTATTTGAAAACCTATTGTGAAGAGGAAGAAGCTCAACACTAGACACTGATGAATAACCTGTATTGTTTCTGAACTTTTAGGTATCTAAGAGAAAAATAAATGTCTTCCTTTTTCTGCCTGTGGGACTCTCAGGAGGCTAAAACAGCCTGGTAAAAATATATATTATGCCTATTTGTAGAACCAGCTCTAAACAACAGAGAAAAGGGAAGACTTTTTAAAGGCCTAGTAATCTGTTTTCCACTTCAGTTAGGCTTGCAACGTTTCATAGCCTTTCATAACTTCAGTGTGTTGGGGCATTGTGGGAACCTAGGGATGGAGATGCCTGTTCACTGAGCCTTCTTGTTACCAGCAGCCATTCTAAAACTAGAGCTCTTCCAGTGTGCTGTCACGAACTTCAGATCATGAAATCATAGAACGGTTTGGGTTAGAAGGGACCTTAAAGATCCCTATTTCCAGCCCCCCTGCCATGGCTCCCACTAGACCAGGTTGCTCAAAGCCCCATCCAGCCTGGCCTTCAACACCTCCAAGGATGGGGCATCCACAGCTTCTCTGGGCAACCTGTTCCAGTGCCTTACCACCCTCACAGTAAAGAATTTCTTCCTAGTGTCTAACATAAATCTTCCCTCTTTCAGTTTACAACCATTACCCCTCATCCTATTGCTACACTCCCTGATAAGGAGTCCCTCCCCCCCCTTTT
>JAOQGH010000023.1:42138312-42164066 GCA_025769975.1 Gallinago jamesoni
AGTCCCTCCCCCCCTTTTCTTTAGCCCCCCCCCCCCCGAAGGATTGGCTCAACCACAGCAATGTTCTCCTCTTGCTTTCAAGAGAACATGTTCAGTGGAGCTTGTGGAGAAGCAACTGTTCTTTTTGCCTTGTACACCGTTGCTAATGCCAGTGTAGGGACCTAAGAAAATAATCAGTCTTTTAGGGTAATAACACTAACTCTGTGCCCAGTGCTTCTAGCACCCCTGAGACAGATAGGGTGCCATTCTTGATCAGCCGAGAGTGCAGAAAGATGTGCTATTTACAGGCTCCCAGTTTATCTTTGTGTTCATCCAACATTCATCCATATGGAGGTCTCAGGCTCCAAAGTTCACTACAGTGGCACTGGAAATAAAGACTGACTAATGGTATGGGTAGATTGCTGAGAACAATAGCTATCATTTAAACAAACCTAATTTAAATTTATAATCCTTTTTAGTTGATGTGGGATATCTTGACCACCAGGTCAGCCGAAAAGTATTTCCAGTGTTACAAATGTAATTAGCCTGATCTGATTTCTTTTCTAAAATTGTAACTAAGGTGTGTGTCTTGAATCATCCTTTGCTTTTTCTGTCTCTCCTCTGGAAGAAGGGATATGTTTCCACCACAGGCCCTTGGAAAACGATGGAAGTCAGAAGGCTCTGAGAGAGCCCCCTGTGCGCTTTCCCACAGGATAAAAGGACAGAGCAAGGGTGTCTGGGTTGCAGCTGGCTGAAACGATTACTTTAGCACTGCAGGGATCACCAGCATGTTTTCAAGGATGTGAAGCTGGGACAATGCATCCAGCAAAGGCTGGGAGTAAAGTGAGGAAGGGCTACTGTACATGTACCCTTTTCTTATACTTTTTTACTGGATCTTTAGTACAACCTTTAGTAAAGTCCTAGATAAAACAGCTTTTAAACTTGGCATATAATTATTTAACTAAGTGGTTACTTCCCAATAGAAAGGTCTTTTCAGCTTATCTTTGAAAGTCCGGGCTTTATGGTGCTCTGGCTCTGTGATAAACTCTCCTGTTTGCCCTCTGTTGAAGGGAGATCTCTTCCATAATTTACAGCTTCTTAGTCTTGAATTTTTATGCTCTAAGGGGTAGCACTGTTAACTATGGTGCATCCAAAAAAAAAATAGTTTAAGAACAGCCGACTCAAAAAAAATATGCTTATTCAATGTATTTAGTAAGATGACAGATTCTCCATGTTGTTGCCAATCTGTAATGCTGAGATCCCTCTCTTCTTGCTTGCACTAAGTAAGGATTTACTCCTGGAATTCAAAGTTTCCCCCTGTTGTTAAATCTGATAGGTTATAGCTACAAATTAACATCAAATGAATATATCTCCACGCTGTAAAAGCATGCAACTCATCTCTTGCCTAAGGGAGAGTAACACAGAAGGCAAAGCTCTTATTGTTGCCAAAAAGCCTCCAGTCCAAGCTCTTGGAAAATCTGACTTAGTAAATAATTTTTCTCTCTTTTGTTTACAAGTTACAAATTCACTTTTTCAGTAATAGATTCAAGCCTGAATAATGCAACAGGAACTGTATTAAAAGCCCCATATCCATGCTTAAAGCAATTGTTACTGAAATCCCAAACCACCCCAGTAAATCCACTTCAGATTTGGCTCTTTGTACTTTATCCCTTTGAGAACAGAAACCAAGCTTAGAGTCAAAAGTTAATTTCTTATCATGGGCCATGCAAAACCACCATAACACACAAACATATTCTGTGCTCCCCAGAAGCTGTGGAACAGCTTTTTATAGGGGGAGTGTTAAGAAGAAACATATTAAGCTCTTGCATCACATCCAATAGTTATCTATGAACAGTGAAATAAAACTGAATCAGAAAATGCAAAGTACATTAATGGGTGGTACTGTCTTTTTCCCTTGTGAAATAGGAATGGATTAATATGGTTGTGGGGAAAATTTAAAATTAAAAATAGCAGTTCCTACTCTGATAGCTACATATTTAAGTGTGTGTTTAAAGCACACATTTTGATTGGTTAAAGCAAAATTAATTCTAAATGCAGAAATTAAAGAACTATCTGTTTGATAGATCTTTTTAAAAATCCAGTATGAATACAAGATCCAGAATGATTTATTAAGCACACTAAAGCTTGAGTCATGCATAAACAATGAAGGAAGGCATGCTGTAGCTCTGTTGTGGCTTTGTAAATTCTGCTGCTCGTTTTAATGTTCATAACTTTTACTATTCTCCAGTTATGTTTCTCTCTTTCTTTATGGATCTATCTCATGCAAATGTTGGTCCATCTGTGATGTGCCATATGCTTTTCTTAACAGTATTATTGTTTAAATTTGGGATTATTTAAAAAAAACATCATTTATTGAAATACTCTCTCCTGGCGCTCCGAATAATCTGCTTTTAGATTTTATAGATTCCACCAGTGTTTGCTGAGATATGAAACTTACCTTTTGCCTTTGATCACGGTGTCTGTCACTCAGCTTTATTCATTCAGGTGCTCAGTGCGCAGTAGTTTGTCAGATAACAATAAACTGATTTTTTTTTTCTTTTAAAAAGATTTTTTAGACATGTAAGTGATGGCTGAATGGTCAAAATGAATGAATGGAAAATTCAAAAGTTTTGCAAAACTCTGTCTTTTGCATGAAGTGTGTGATTCAGTGCAGGCTTGAATCCAAACAGTATTGAAAATTTAGGGAGGAAAGGTTGCTGCAGCTTTTTATTTGAGGGAAATATAATCTGAGTCCAGCTGTGAAAATTCAAAAAAAGCTTGTACAAATTTTAAAAAAGAAGGCTTAAATGTTGGTCAGAAGTTGAAATGTAATCAAGGGATACACCAGTGGAAAGAAATAATGGAAGGAGGTTTAAAGCAATGATTATGTATATTGGTTCTACTGAGTTGAGTCAAGAGAAGTTCTGGAGGTCTCAGATCCAGGGAAGGAAATAAAGACTGGAGACAGTGGGACGTGGAGGCATGAAAGCACATCTTGGCCTGCACTTGTGGGACAGGGCTGCTGGGTGCAGCTGAAGCCCCGCTGGTGAGGTGCAGGCTGTTAAACAGCACAGTTGCTCATTTATCAGGGCATCCGTCTGTGCTCTGGCCCCGCCAAAGTTTTATTATTTTTGACATAGCCCAAGTACTATGTCGCCATAAACATTTTAATTTCTTTCTGATTTGGGTTCTTCTGTCACTAGCAGGAACCAGTGACTCATACTTCACAGATTATAATCCTCTTCCTCGTTACACCTGGAAGGAAACTTCTTCCTAAGCACTAATGGTGAGAAATCTGTACTGTAAGGCATTTCCAACCTACGTAGAAATGCAATTTCTACTTAGTGGAAATGCAACTTCTATTCTGACTCATGTGAATACTTACTTCTCTTTAGAGCATTTGAACTGCTTGTCTTGTTAGTGTGGTTTTGTAGCAGTTAAGTTTCCCTGTTAAGGCAAAGTTGTTCCGGGATTTGAATGAGTCTGATCATACTGCTATGGCTTAATGCTGTGATTATGTTTCTGTGTGTTCTGGTGGGTCTACCTTAACAGTGAGTAAAAATGAGGAAGGAACATAAAGGATTTGTTTAGTCTCACTTTAAAGATTCTTATTATTTTTTCTATTCAACTGCATTTTGATCTATCAGAGTTTTGGTTGCTTATAGACATAAGCCACTGAGGTATGCTGTGTTCCTTTACTCATCATTTGTTTTTCTGGACAGACTGTCCTTACTCCTGATTACCTGCACGTTGCCTGACTCTTTTCCTTTTGAAATCCAAGAGGAAAAATGCTTCAACAAATAATCACACAAACATCCTGTAAGTGCTTGGAAGTTAGCAAGGAAATGAGTAATAGCCAGTATGGATTTATAAAGAACAACTTAGGTTAAACTATTTTTTTCTATGACCATGTAACAGGCTGTTTGGATAGGGGAGGATCAATAGATGTCAAGGAGTCCTAACACTGGGGAGCTCTGACATTCCTGCGGATAAGCTGGGGAACATGCTCTGGGTGGGAAATTTCTCATGTGGCTGGTTTTGTGTTCTCGGTGCATAGTTCTCCATGGGTCACTGTCCAAATGGAAATAAGCAGTAGTGAGGCATTGTAAAGAGTCTGTTGTGACTCTGAGCACGCTCACTATTTTCACTAACAGCTACTTGATAGAAGAGGCAGGATGCTTATTACACTCACAGATAATAGTAAAGAGGGAGAGACTGAAAGGTGTGTGAGGCAGTTCTTCCTATTCCCTAGGTCCTAGGGAAACTTCCCCTGGAGTGACTTGTGTAGCTCAGGGTACTGTATTTCAAGGAAGATGTGTACGGCTGTAATTGGAAAGCAACAAAAAAGGCCTGTGAGGAAAGGCTAAAAGACCTGTGGTTTCTTAGTCCAGAGAAAAACCAAGAGGAAAAGCAAGTATGCAGAAAGCTCCCTTAAAGAGGAAGAGAGTAATATGTTCTTTGTCTGTAGCATAGAAGATGGGAAATAATGGCTTTAAATTGTATCAGGGGACATCAAGGTTTGACACTGGGAAAAACTTTTAACATTCAGGATAATTAAGCACTGGAACAAGTTGCCTGAGGAAGATGCATAATCTCTCTTACTGAGTTTTTTAAAAAATGACGTAGACAAAAATCTGTCAGGACTGATGTAGTTACAGGTTGATTTTTTGCCTAAGGGCAAGGGGATGGGCGAGATGAAGTCTTGAGTCCTTCAAGCACTATTCTCTCTACTTATGTATCTCACTGCTGAATTCAGCACTTCCATATTCATATCTAAAAGCTGGTTGAATACATAGGGAATCTGAGTTTCACTCAGACCTCTCCCCTGTGCTTTCCTCTAATCCGTAAAATGAAGCCCAGAAGGGGTAGATCTAATTATGTTCTAGTTTAGAGGCACAAGTATTAAGGAGGTAAGAGATAAAGAACATAAGCTCGGGTGAGAAATGTCTTGCCTTCCCAGTGATATCCTGCCAAATGTCCTGAGTTCAGTCTTGTTACGCTCCCAAATGGCCGATCTATGATTGCATTAGCACGAAGTTTCTCCATTTGCGAAGAGTTCATATGCAGAATTCATTGAATTAAAATTTAAGGCAATAAATGAGGGCTTATAATGTATTTGCAACATTATCAGTAGCAGTACTGCCAGCATATTAATGACTATGATGGATTGGCTACTGGGGAATTCATTAAATTTACAAGAGTCTCCCCAAATGATTCCACTGGCTAGAATACTAATTGCTGCCCTTGGGAGCACTTTGGCCATTTAGTTTCCAAGCAGAGCTTACTCTGAGAACAGGATTATGCTACTGATGTTTGCTTGAATTTAGGA
Organism: Gallinago jamesoni; assembly: GCA_025769975.1. Lineage (NCBI taxonomy): Eukaryota > Metazoa > Chordata > Aves > Charadriiformes > Scolopacidae > Gallinago > Gallinago jamesoni. The sequence goes on from JAOQGH010000023.1 coordinate 42,143,621, forward strand.
GTAGAGTCAATTTATATTAGGGTTTTTCAACGTTGAGAATAGTTTCTGTTTGTACAAAGCTTGCTCCCTTACTAAACAGAGGGCCTGTGAGAAATAATTTTGAGTGAAAAATACATTACTAAATACAAAGTGCCCCCAAAGCATAAATATTAGCAATAAGCAATATTATACTTGTGCAATGAAGCTTAATCTAAAGGCTGTGAAGGTCTGGTTGTGCGGATTATGGCAGTGATTTCTGTCTGTAGAGTCACCTTTGCTAAAAAAGGTAAACTTTAAAATTAATCTATAGAAATCCTCTACTTTCTTTCTTAAGCCAATGCATACTTTAAGGTTAATGGCTAATGTTGCAAAGTAAAGTGTATCCACATATTTGTGACTGTGCACTGGAGAAATTCTCTGGAGACTGAGAATGTAACTCTCTTCAGTAATGTGGGTTTGTGGAATTGTTTTTGAGCAGTGGGTCACAATCTGGATTTAATTTTCTTATTTGTAAATTCTGATTCTGATTTAGACAACTGCAGGTCGGTTGAAGCAGAACAAACTTTCTCCAGGTGCTGTGATTTTATCACAAATTGGTTTCTTGACTACAAAATTGAGATCTGTAATAACTTTCATGGGTCAGTAGCTACAGAGTCAATTTCTTTAATGGAACTAGAACTATAACTCAACTGTAATGCAGAAAAGATGAAGCATTTTTGGATGAAGTGACTGGAATTTTTTTTAAAGACCCTTAGTGTTATATAGTAAATATTAAAGAAAAAAAATCATAGCAATGATAGTTATCAATGGCCCAGAGAGGAAAGGAAACTTAAGGCTTGTTCATCTAGTGCTGATGGGCTGGTTTTCTTTGGGACCTTGAAGACCACCACCTGAATCGCTCTCTGAGCATTGAGGTAGGAGAGAAGTTTTGTCACACTTCTGAGTTTTGTTTCACAGCTCCAGTAACACCCAAACACAGTTTCAGTGTGAGCTGCCATAGCCTTGTTGTTCAAGAATAAAGTTTTTCAGTTGGGCTTTATCTTGCACAAGATTCAGTTCTGGCTTGTCAAACCTGGGAAATGATTGACTCATCTATTGTACTGCCCTGTTCCCAGTAATTTGCAATGGGATTCCCAGTTTACCTGCCATATGGTCAGTTCTTCTTAAAAATCCAACTGTATAAGCCATTTGTGCCCAAGAACATGGGAAGGGAGCACATTACTTACAAAGTATGTAATCAAGCAGTGCGATCCAACCCATTAACTGAGTGACATCCTTCTCTTTATCTGGACAGTTTACTGGCTCTGTGGTTTCAAGTGGAAGCTGTCACACTTTCTGATAGAAAAACTTAATTGAAATTTCATTCCTGTACCATTAAGTGCCAGGTCACCAGATGGTTCTTAATTGTTATGTCCACATATTCTGTGATGGATTGCAGCAGGCGTTGGTTTCTGCTAATGTTATTGGGACAATTGCTACATGTACTTTGCAAATTTTCATTATATATATATTATTGTTTAAATAATGTAAAAAGAATTTCTTTAGTATGTATTAAACAGTGTGAAGTAATAAACTTCCATAGGGAACTCTTAATGTTGGGATTTTTTGCAATTTTTTGTGTCCTAAATCATTAATAAGACCCTAACAGTTTTTCAACCACAATAATCTAATGGGTCCTTATTAAAAATATCAGGATTTCTGAGATTGTAATAGCTGCGATCCAATCAGGGGAGTAATTCAAGTCACACTGTCTCATGATATCAGTATCTGCAATGTAAGTAACAATTATCCTGAGGCAAATGCCTTCTGGGATGTGAGATGGGATACCCAAATTGGGAAATTAGAGTAGAGGATGTTAACAGGACAAACAAATGGAGAAAATCTCCCAACCATCACAGGTTTATGAAAGGTAAGAAAGGATACATACTGGGAGGATGTCCATCAATACACTTCATACTTCTCAAACTCTTGTTCAGGACCTTTTGGGCCAGGAAATACCCTCACTGTACGGGGCTTAGAAAAAGCTCGTTGTAGTGGAACAGGCCTATGCAGGGCAGAAAGGGAGGATGATCACTCAAGCCAATTAAAGTCATGGGTTAGATCCAGCTTCCCTGCCTGCCTGTGTCCTTGGAGGTCTTTTCCCTTTTGGTCATGTATGTGAAGAAGTGGCCTTGGCCTTTTCCTCATAGCTGGTTCACAGAATCATAGAATGGTTTGAGTTGGAAGGGACCCTAGAGACCATCGAGTTCCAATCCCCCTGCCATGGGCAGGGACACCTCCCACTAGACCAGGTTGCTCAAAGCCCCATCCAGCCTGGCCTTCAATACTTCCAAGGATGGGGCATCCACAGCTTCCCTGGGCAACCTGTTCCAGTGTCTCACCACCCTCACTGTAAAGAATTTCTTTCTAGTGTCTAACATAAATCTTCCCTCTTTCAGTTTACAACCATTACCCCTCAGACTATTGCTACACTCCCTGATAAGGAGTCCCTCCCCATCTCTCCTGCAGGACCCATTCAGGTACTGGAAGGATAATGTGGGATAATGAAGCAGTAGGAGGTAAAGTTGTTGCAAAGAATTATTGTAAGAGCTGGAATCTGGCCTGCTCTGAGTAAATGGTGAGAGGGAGCTTTCATGCAGAAATGGACAGAACTATTTAGGTCTCTTCAGGAGTAACAAGCGTGATACTGAATGACAGAACCAGCTGCCTGCTTAGACATAGGAACTGAGGACAATCACAAAGATGGCTTTTGGAAAATAGAGTGTAATAATAGATGAAATGGTGCCTGATGGATTTCCTGACCACTTGCAGGACTGGGGACAGGTTTCCTAGCTGATGCGTTTGAGCAATTCATTTGCATTAAGAGACATTTTTGCACTTAACCTCCAGATGTGCCTAAAAGTCTCATTGATGTTCCCCAACAGTTGTCAGGAAGATGACCAAAAAAGAGGGAACAAGTAACCCCTGTCACCACCGGCGGCTTTATAGCAATTTCTAAACTTCAAGTGGCAGGGCTTTCCTCTTTGCTTCTTCCATTGTTTCTGTTTTACTCTGTTGTCTTTAATTGGGGTGTCAAAGAGTGTTTGGTGGTGCGTGTGTTTCTGTGTGTACTGCTTGTTTTTAACTGTTTGCCCAGAACAACTCCCCAACTAAAAAGAAAAAAGATCAACAAGTTGTGGTGGTTTTGATATGTAAGTAAATTTTTATCCAGATTGTAAGAGGAAGAGTTTGTCTTTTAAGACAATCGGGAAGTAATTGAGAGACCAGTTGAGATGCCAGGGGAGAAACAAATGAACCTAGGGTCCCTCCAAGAGGGACTTGTCCCTAAAACTTACTCCCTCCTTCCTGTTTTTGTCTGTCTTCACTTTAATGTCCTGGAAGTCGAAATGCAAAGCCTGTGGGGCTGTTCCAGAAAGACATACTTTCTTTGACCGGGAGTGCAGGGAGCAAACTCCTGTTGTTAATATTGCATCAGTACAGCTTTAGTCTGCTTTATGCTGTACATCTGATCCATAACTTTGGTATTTACTCCGGTTGTGGAACTGTTGGCAGGCCTGTGTGAGATGGCTCCAGTAAAAGCAGGACTGCTGGGATCTACACTATTGCTAAACTCAAACCAAAACAAACGCATATCTTCACAGTTCGTCCTATTGAGATCAGAAGTAGAAGTAATAAATACAGTGAAGGAAGCCATTCTCAAATTATCTGGGATGCTAAGTGGAATGGGAAAGTGCTTAGAAATATTTCTCAAATTATTTCTGTAAACATTCCTTGAATAGCGTCCCTGTGCCTAGGTCTGGTGTGTGTTTAAGAAGATGGGGCCAGTTTCTAGAAAATTAGTTTTTATCTTCCCTTTGGTTTGTTAGAAATCTCATAGAGGCTGGGGAATCAAAATTTCCAGTTCCATTTTAAGACTTCAAAAGAAGCAAATAAAGTTTCAGAGGAACATCTGGAACTTAGCCCCCAACTTGACACCAACCTTCTCTAAGTTTTCCCATGACTCATTGTTCTGGACATAGAAATGTGATGGCAGCATCAGACAAGAGATGTTTCTTTGGCTGACTTCTGTACTGTTGTAAGGTTTCAGAAAAACAGAAAGCAAATTTCAGTTAGGACTCTACTGCGATTAGTGGTTTCCTAATACAGTCCTTGACTGTATCAACCTAAACTAAATTCACACAACAGGATTTAAATCAACAAAATCTGGAAAAAAGATGCAATTAAAAAGCGGTGTTGTGACAGTGATGAAAACCAAGGAAGCAGTGGGTTAGCGAATCTGCTGCTCTTATTGAAAATGAACCAAAGTTCCTGTTGATAGAACGTTTTGATAATGGTGAATCTGCTCCAATATTTTGTTATTAAAAATGGGTATATAGGAAATGTACTGAAGTACCTTGCTTTTGGGTTCTTGCCTTTCTTTGAAGGACCCTGAACAACTAGTTAGATGCTTGTTCTGAAGAAATCCTATGCATCTATTCCACTTCACAATTAAAACTGCACAATGTTTGGAGGGCTGTAAAGTAGCATTACAAGAGCAGTAGATGATGAGATACCTGCAACAATCAAAAGGCTGTTAACTGTATTTCAGAAGAGTACAGCAATGGCTATGAATTAGGGCTATGAATCAGAAACCAGATTTTCTTACATACAACAATTCTATTGCTGAGTCTTGTTAGAGTTATAGATAAGAAAATTAAAACTGCATCCCGTGGTATACCAGAGCTTCCTTTATATTGTGTTCTAGGTTAGAAGGTTTGACCATGTTTCCTGAAGAGTTTCCTTCACTACATATGCCATTAATTTTTGATCAGCATTATCATCAGTGTAGTTGTGTAGACACCAGCAGTCAGGAGTAGGCAAATGAAATGTTAAGGGCTCCAGTGTAGAGAAGATCCGACCATGATCTGGTGATTTCTCTCTGAAATTCTGTCTGGCATGTTCCTGTGGACAAGAACTCTAAGCAATGCAGCTACAGCTACCCACAGGCAGTAAAAGCAAGACTAAGGTGAAGGAAGGAAAAACAGATTTCTAGATTTTTATGGTTTTTTTGAGAATGGAAGAAGTTAGAGTTACATAGTCACAGGCACAGAGTAGGCAACTAAGGTGCATGAAAGCAGGGAGGGGATAAATCATGCAGAGCCCAGCAGATGATGGCCAGAGCTTCAGTTTGATACCAAAGTTGAGAACAAGCCAGTGAAGGTGTCTGAGAATTGTCTGGAGGCTTTTTTGAATTCTAAGTAGGGCAAGCTGAGGAGTAGAGATGGCATGAAATATGTGATGAGGAAAAGCAGGAACAGGCAAGCGTCAAGGTGAAAGGCACAACAGGGATTTGGGGGTGAAGGGGAGATGTCCCTGAAATAAACTTCTGGAGATGCTGTAAGGCGTAACAAGCACTACTGCGTGGTGACACTGAAATTCAGGGGACAGTCAAAGGTTATGTACTCTTAGTAGATAAGCATAAGGGACAGGAACAATACTAAATCTGCCAACAATTAAAGACAAGAGAAAAAAAGCTGGAATTTCCTTGACGCCAAGGGAGTTTCTTTCAATCATGATAGCACTAAAATTTCCAAATGGCTCTGAAAATATTTGTTGAAGCATGACTTATCTTCTTTCAAAAATATTTTTGCATTCCAAGAGATAATAATGTTAGAGCCCTCTGCACGGGTTTCCATTCTGAAACCTTTTTTTGAGGTGACTAACTCTCATGGAATTACAAGGGATTTGACCATGTAAATACCTTTACTTCCTTTTGAAAACTTGCTACCTTCCACTAATGGATATGTAGAGAACCAAATTCTTAGCTGATTTAGTTTAGATACTGCAATATATGAGGGAAATCTACTAGGCTATCACCCAAAATATTTGAAAAATGTCTATGAGTAGAATAAATATATAGAATAGACATCTGTAGCTTTTTTACGTAGCATTTTATGTGTGGTGTTTGTGTGGGTTTTTTTACTAACTGTACCTGAATCAATCTTTAAATGTTAATTTAGTTAGGAGTAATGTGTATCTCAGATGTTATTTAAACATTACCTCTACCAAGCCATGTTATTTTAAATAATTAGTAAGTGAATCACTTGCAGAGGTCTCTGCAGGACTGAAGATTAATACTGTTTTCTCCAACATAAGACATTGAAATCCATCCTCTAAAAACCAATAGAGAACACTTTCTACCCTTCAGGGAAAATGCAAGCAATTCCATAAAGTCAGGGGAGGTTTACATTACAATTGTCATATAAAATTCACACAAGTGAAATCATAAAAGCCAAAACAAAACAAAAGTGGTTTAGAATAGGTGAATGTCAATGCCAAACAAAAAAAAAAAGGCAGTGAAGCTGCAGCTCATCTGGGTGACTTTAACGTAACAGAACTGCATACATACAAGGAATTTAAAATAAGGGAAGAATCTGCATGTGAAAAAAAAATTAAATTAAAATTAAAAAAGTATCCTGACTAAAAGGGAGAATGGGAAATGAAAGCAGCTTGCTGGTAGCAAACGTTAGCTAGAGCAGATGTGATTGCCATTAACTCTAAATGCATGTTAAATTAAAGCCAGCATCTGTTCTCACAGAGATGGCCTCAGTCATCTTAAAAGAAAGTTTGGTCTGGAAATGAAAACTTTAGAAAAGGATTTGGGTTTTGGAGAAGTAGAGAAACCTGATGTCTGATAACCACAGGCAAATGTTCAGAGTCTGGCTGGTCATTCTGCAGCCCTGAAGGAGTGGTGTTACATTCCATAAGAGCTGGTGAAGATCCTGCATTGGCAAGTCAACAAAACTTTTTAAGGACTTTTTAAGCATTTAACTCTGAGCAGCAGTTACACGAAGAGAAACAAAGTTATTATAATAGCAGGCATCATAAAATACTGGGACGTAGAAAAATTATAGTAGTAAGAATAACTAACTCAGTCAAAAAATCGCACAGTTACCAGGGCTGGATGTAATTTCAGTAAACTGAGGAAAATGACTTCCAAAATGATGGAGGGATTACAAATTGTAAAATAGGTGGTAGGAATTATCATCAGAGAAATCATGAACAGAAAAGAAACTGTGTCATCCAATCTGTGCTGAAAGCACAAAATGAAGTGGAGGAAACATGCCTGGCTGGGACGTCTCAAAAATGTTCCTAGCCACTGACTGAGTAATAAGACTGATCAGAATTACTTAACAGCAGGCAATCATTACAGTAGAAGAAGTAAAGTGACCCAAACTGTCAGTATTTGGTATCCAATGAGCCAATAAGACCAAACCAAAAAACTATAGCAAATTCAGTCAAAATGCAATTATGTATGAAATTTCAATGGCTGTGGGAAATTAGGAAATAGGAAGCTTTCAGTAAATATTTTGGGTTTGTGACACTTTGCATTGTGACTAGCCATTGGCTCTGTCAAGCACATAACAAATCTGTAACAGAGACTGCATGTTTATGAGGATTGCTCAGCCTTCAGTAACAGTTGGAATCTCTTACAAGCAGATGGCTGGGGGGCTGCAAGAAACCATTTTGGTTTTGCATCAGTCTCCCAGTGGATAAGGGCCCACATTGTAATGAGTACTAATTAATAATCTTTCCAGGAACTCTGAAAAAGAGCCATGGACTAAATGCATGTGGAAAAATTAGCTATTCTGAGCTATATCTTTTAGCTGAGCTTTCAATCAGGGTTTTTTTGTGTAGTGGGACAAGACTCGATTCTTCATCTGCTATTTTTCTAGTCTGTGAAGCAGCCCTTAGGAACATCTCGACTAAAGCTGTTCCCTAGGAAAGTAGTTTTCCTGCACTGACTTTCTTAGGACTGAATCAGAAAAGCGGTGCAGAGCTACCAGAGAGAGCACCAACACTTCTCCTGCTACTTCACTTGGACATGCCAGCTCTACCGCTATGGTTCTACTTCTTGTAGATATATCTCTCTGGATGCCTATGGGGTATCTGAAAAAACAGGCATATATTCTTTGCTATCTATGCTGCTTTAGGGAAGGCTGTACAAGAACTGTGGGCATATGCTACTATTATTTGCTTCTCCCAGCGTATTGCCACATCTCTTGCACAAGCATAATCCATGCAATTTAGCCCTTACAATTTAGAAATGTCTTTATGAAAAACTGGTGTAATAATTCCATTAAGGTAGAGAAATCTCTTATTAGCCCTTTGGCATTAACAACTTGATCACAGGGGTACAGGATGCAAGTTTTAGTGACAAAATTGGCTAGCTAGTGTAATGTAGTTGAGTGCCGATTATTATAGGATTTGTACAAAAGGGAATTTATTGCTGCCATATATTTTTTTCATATTTTATACTGATAAGTATCTCTGTTTTGCTGTGTCAGGTTGACATAGAATCTTCTTGTTACTAGCAGGTATTTCTTGCCAATATATTGGTTTATGTGTTTTCAATGATAAATCATGGAATCATGGAATTGTCAGTTGGAAGGGACCTCTAGAGATCATCTAGTACAACTCCCCTGCTAAAGTAGGAAAAGAAAAGAAAAAAAAAATCAGTGACACAAAGTTCTTTTCCATTTTTGTTGATGGAGAGTTGCTGTTTAAATATTAAGTAAAATTTCATTTACTCTCACAACAAAATAGATAACATCTGAAAATATTACTATCCCAGATAGTAGAAACTGTTAACATCTCCATGCAATAATAACTACTACCTTGAGTCTATATTTGAAAAGACAAAACCAAATTAAAACATATAAGCATGATGCTGACATTTTCTTGTGTAGTATCTCCTACTGTCTCGCTACTATGCATTTTCTGTCATTTTCATCATTCTCCTGCAAAAAATGATAAAAGCTGTGACACACAAACATTAGAAATGTTATCCCAAATAGAATTAGCTGAAAAGAGATTAGTCACATTATTTAAACAAAAGAAATATTGTTCCTACTATATTTGCTTCTGGAAATTGAAATGTGAAGATGGGATAAGGGCTAGAAAAAGGACTACGAATTTGCCCTTGAGTTACAACCCATTTGAAAATAAACTTTATTTTTAAAATAAACTTTTCTTAAGTAATGATCTTCAAATCATGGAATTGGTGTTATTAACTCATTTAAATAGCTGCACACTAGCAACGGTTGGGCAGTATTGTATTTTAATGATAGTTTTGCCCATGAGAACTGCAAGATCTTATTCCATCAATAAAATCAGAATTACTGCCATGTATAAATGACCATCTGAATCCATGTGTATCAAAGAAGTCCATGGCATTAGAAGAAAAAATAAAAAATACAGTTTGGTCTGGAATTGGAGCTGATGAAACAGAGCCTCCCTAGGTAACATTTAAGAATTGCTCTGGCCAGAGATTCCTTTGATATATGGGTAATTTCAGCTGCTTACCTTTAGATTAAAAATTAGTAGTGGTGTTCTCAGAAGTCAACACCAGACACTTGAATAATCCTCACAGATGTTAGTACTTTAAATATAAGAGGTACTCTCAATCCTACAAAATAAACACATAGTAGGTTGGAAATAAAAAAATCCCTCCAAGATGTTGTGTAAACACAGGCTCTTGCAGTAAGTACATGGAGAACTACAGTGAGAAATAAAAAAGCTGGGGAAAGAAGTCAGATTGTAAATTATAAGGAAAGGAGTTGGCTAAGTTTGTCATCTAGCCCTGAGGATAAATGCGGATAAATGAGGATAATGATGAGATAGGAATGTAAAGCTGGCAAAGGAGACGACCTACTCAAAGAGAGTGGAAAGTTGGGGACAAGAGAGACGTAAAAACTAAGGCAGGAATTTTGAGCTCTCTTCAGATTCAAGTCAAAGAATGTCTCTGAAATTTCTAACAGGGATACGGGCTCTAAAAAAACCTCAGTAGTTTAGCAAAAGAAAAGACGTTAAGTCCAGTAATCAAACTGGAAGTCATAAAAACCAAACCAGAAATCATGTGAACATCAGATGGTAGTTCAACCATTGTAACAGAAAAGGGGATGTGGCCGGTAGAAGTTCAACCAATGGAACAGAGAAGAGGACGTGGCAAATTCTTCATTATCTCGAATCCTTAAATCATGATGTAATACACTTGTTTGTTGTGAGTTTCTGGACTATGGGTGCTGACCCCCCTTTTCCCCGTTGTCACAGAGTACAATCAGGGAGTTGTGAAGCATTGCAAATTTACTGCATTCTTCCTTACTCTTCACACACCCTTAGTCTTCAAGGTCAAGTGACTTCCATCAACCTCTCAAAGCTCTCCCAGATTATATAGATTTACTGTCACCAATAATTCTTAAACTATTTTATAATAAATTGTGGAAATCTAACTTAAATGAGAAACTTCAACCTAAGGAACTCTAAAAGGACTCATCTATTTCTGGTCACTGTATTTAGTGATGGAACAGTGAAACACATACATCATTACACAGATTAGCTGATAAAAGTCTGTGCCATTACTGGTTGTGACTATGTTTTAAGTAACCATTTGTAATGAAAATGAAGCATGGAACTATTTTCATGAAGAGTAAGAACTTAATGTTCAGTTAGGAACATATTTTGTACTTGGGTGTTTCTGTAGTATGTTATTACTTCTACCCTGGGCAAGTTTTGTGGGTGCTTCTGTCTTCATTTCTGCTGCTGACAATGTTATGCTTCTTGTGCTATTTGGATTACTTTCGTATTAAGATACTGACACTGAAGCCATGCTGTAGGTACCAATTAAAAGCCATTCTTCAGAGATTCCAATAGTCGTTTATTTTAAAAACCTCTTAAGATAATTTACCAATGTATTAAATGTGCATGATGAAGTTTTAAATTAACTTGTGTACATTGCAGTTAAATGTAATAGGCCTTATAAAGTTTAAATATCATATCTTAATCCAGGTAGTGAAAACTTGCAATTACATTGTGTATCCCGGAAGCTTGTTAATTACAAGTTCACTGATGTCTTTGTATTGATTATGAACACATAGTTTTTCCAAAAAATCATCCTCTTTGTCTGACATACTGTTTTCCAGGACACCAAGCTGTAGATCAGACATGTTAGATGGCAAGTAAGAGCTAACCTGTGTTACTGCCTGACTTTTTCCTGCAGAGTTCTGCCCCTTTCCTATACTTAGATCAGTATCAGCGCCAACTTGTTTGCTTCCCAGTGTAGGCACTTGTTTAATATGCTGATCAACCCTGTTCTCTTCCTTACTGATCTGTTGGGCTTCCTGTTCTTCATCTAATAACCTTGCTGGAATGGAGGCATCGTTAAGTGAATCAACAGATTCACCACTAGTTCTCTTGCTGTTTTTTAAGTCACTGTTTCTCCTCAAAATCTGGACTGGAGATGAAGCTGAAGTAACTGGCAGAAGGCCCGAAGTACTTTCAGGCCTTTGACTTGTCTTTGAAATTCTGGACCTGCTGGATTCCGGCTCTGTATCTGACCAACCTTGCTTTAGGCTTCCAAGCCACAAAGGTTCAGGACTGCTGTCAAGAGCTTCTGAGTCTCTGCCTGTACACTCAGCACTGGTGAAATCTTCTGAATAAATTGTGTTCCCAGGACTAGCAATGAAGTCATCTGAGTATATGAATTCAGAGTTGTTTTCAACACTCCTGCTGGGACTTGGTTTATGATCGCTTACAACAGATGCATCATCATGCTCTGTGGTTTTATGATGGATTAAGTGTATTGCTTCCTCATTACTTCCCTTTGCATTAGCATCTGATGGGAAAGCTGCTGGGAGCTGGACTTTCACATACTTTTCCTTGTGAGCAGATTTAAATACAGGTTCATCCACTACGGGGTCTGTAGTAACTTTGCAGGAACGTTCCTTGCTTGCAATTTCATCTTTCTTCAACAGACTTGTAGTAGCCTGTTCCTGTAGGTCAGGGGGCACATGTCCTGTCCGAGAAATTTTTTCTGTGAGAGCACTATTTTGTAATGAAGTCCCAACAGTTTTATGAAACTGATTATTCTGCTTTGAACTGTCTCCCTTGATACAATGCCTGCAAGAAGCCACATGCTGTTCTCCAGCATTTCTGAGCAACTTTTTTTGGGATAAATGGCTTCTCTCCTTCAGCATTTCCATTTGTTTTTTTCTGTACCGCTCTCTCCTTTCATGAATTACCAGTTTATCAGGGTTGGTCTGCTGCAACCGTAGCTTCAGTGTATTTGTCAGCCCATACAACAGTTTCTTTCTGGGAGGTCTGTTTTCCTTAGTTTTGCAGTTCCTCTCAGAGCCCGTCTCTCCCTGGGGTACAGCTTTTGTAGGTCCTCTCCGAGCCTGAGAAGACCTTGGTGAGGTGGACTCTTGCTGGTCTTGCTTCAGTTGAGGGCTGGCAGCTTCACTGCTTCCACCAGGCCTCACAGGTGCTTCTGCAGGCTTGAGGCTAGAGGAGCGGCCGGGGCTGGGGGGTTGTGAGGCCATGCCACCACTCCCCAGGGCCTGGTAGAACCAGGCCAGATCGGGGTGGACTCCAGCAGGTGTAGCGCTGTGGGTGAGCACCGACAGCTCTGCCAGCAAGGCACTGAGCAGCGGCAGCTGCCCCAGGACATTATGGAGCTGTGGAGGCCTGGTGGGGTGTAACAGTGAGGGTCCCGCACTGGGACGCGGAGGGCTCTGGACCTTGTCTCTCTCCTGCGGTCTCCAGGCCTCGACATGCTCCCATTTCCCCGGGGCCGCTGCCGGCGGCAGATGATGCTCGGCAGGCTGGTGGCTGTAGTAGAGCACGGGAGGGCAAAAGATGTTGCCCTCCAGCTCCTCTTCCCCCTCCTCCTCCTCGGCCCCCGGCTCCGGGGAGGTGGCAGGCGGCGTGGGAGCGCGGGGGCTAGCGGGGCTGGGGGGCGGCGGCTCCTCGCCGGCCTCCAGGCTGGTGAGGCGGTAGCCCAGGACCAGCTCCCCGACGGGGCGTCCCGCGGGGTCCCGCAGCGGGAAGCGGCCGCGGCAGCCGCAGGAGGCAGGAGACCCGGGCCGCTGCAGCAGCTCGGCGGCGGCGGGGGCCAGGGAGACGTCGCAGCTACCGAGGAGGCGGGGGTGCCCCGGGGCGAGGCCGGCGGGCAGCCCTAGGAGCAGGGCGCGGAGCGGCCGGCGGCGGAGAGCGGCGCAGAGCGAGTTCCGGCGCCAGCGGAAGATGCAGCGCTTGCCGCGGCCGAAGGGGAAGGGCCGCCCCGGCCGCAGGGGGGTCCCGTCGGCGGCGGGGCGCAGCAGGAGGGTGGGGAAGTCCAGCAGGCGCAGCGCCACGGCCGGGCGCAGCGCGGGGCCCGGCGCCGCCACCAGCACCGCCTCTACCAGCAGCTCCAGCGCGAACAGAACCTCCGGGGCCTCCGCCGCCATGACGGCCCCCGGGCCCAGATCTCGCGAGAGCTGTGTGTGCGAGGGGTGTTAGGGGAGGCCGTCGGCTCTCTCGCGAGAGGAGCGCCGCGGGGGAGGTGTTCAGCCGCCTCAGGGAGTCGCTCCCCATAACGCGGCTTCGCAAAGCAGCCTGGGAGTTGTAGTCCGTCCCGGGGCAGGCGGTACCCGCCATCCCCCTTCAGCGCAGGGACTCTGAGAGAGGCTACTTAGCCCCTGTTCCCATGGGTACGGAGATGAGCTGTTCTCCGTGGCCACCTGTGGGCCACCTGTGTGCCCCCAGCGTTGGGCTCGCTGCGGCCTGCCCTGGCCGGAGGCGTCCGTGCCCCTGCCCTCGGCTCTGAAGGCAGCGGCCCAGGTTTTCCCCACTGTGGACCACAACGAGTAACAGCCAGAGGAGCAGGGGATGGCACGCTGTGCTCCATCAGCCAGCAGAAGTGGCTGTGGAGGCAGGGAGGGACATTGAATTGTTTTCTGCTTTTTTGTGGCCTCTTCTCACCCAAAGACATCAAAGCCTATGCCAAGGGCTTTGTGCTGGAGTCTCTCCACAGATTCTTTTCTAAAATCTGAGATTTTAAAAACTGTGGTTCTACGTTAATTAGATTTTTCTCATTGGCTGTAAATGTCATCTCTTCATATTTAATGTCTCCACCTCTGTCATGTGTGGGTGCCTTGGACACGCAGTGATAAACCCTACTTTCTGTCCTGTTTCCATGTAATCTGGAGGTTGCTGTGGTCACCCTTGTGGAGAACTTTACTCCTTGCCTCCCTCCTTGTGAAGAGAGTGCCCTTCCCTCTCTGACCACCCCTCCCTTACGCCAGAGTCTCCACACCACACGCACAGCAAATACTTGCCAAGCTGGAAGGAAAATTTTGTTCAATTAGTAAGTTGACTCTAAAACACTGTGTCCTAAACTGATGGTGTTTGGTTAAAGTTACAGTACACCCTCACCATTACCACTAGGAAAGTAACTAAAAGAAAGACTAGTCCTTTCTCCTTTTGTTCTTTTTATTTCCTCCTTTTTTCCCCTTTCCTTCCTGTGCCAAATCACAATCACTTTTTAGGAAAAGCAGAAACCAGCAGGAAATGGTTAAAGAATCCAATCCTTCACTGCTGCTTAGGTCCCTAATCATTATGATCATTATTATTTAAAGGACACCTTTCATTACCTGTTAGGTCTGAGAAGAGAGCTAAGGAGTTTGATCTCTGAATTGTGACCAGGACTTAAGACATGACTAATTAAGTTCTTCTCAGTTCCTCCACTGCCTTATTCCACTGCACATGGACTAAGAGCTACATGTCGTCTGCCATCAATGCTGCTAGGGTTCCGGTGTTGCCATTGTATTGACATTGTGGCAGATGAAACAAATGGCCAGTCCATTTCACTGCCACATTCATGTCCTGTCATCAGTCATCTGTTTCCCTTGTGTTTCCTTCTCCTCTAGGCTGTTCCCATCCCAGGAGGGCCTGACAGTTTAGTTGTTGTTCTCCGTAAGGGAAGAATGACAAAAGACTCCCTGATACACTGAAATGACAGACATATTTAACAGTGGCCAAATAGTTGCTATTGAGATCCCCTGGGAAGATGATAGATAGGCATTTTGCTCATTTTACAGATGGCCATACTGTGATTATGATATTTAGTCCAAGATTTCTAATCTCTTAATTTTGAGAATTTAAATTTTCAGTTTCGTGTCCCTGAAAATCATCCCTGTTCCTGTATTTCGTTCTGCACAGACAATATAAATAAAGAATACTGAATACTTGGGAAAACTGTAGGTGCTAAAAAACTGTGTAAGATCAGCGAGTTAGTGACAAAACGATTATTCAAATAGGGTATCGATTTTTAGGTTTGCTCTTGTTGGTATGTTTTATTAAGACAATCCTCTAGTCACAAGAGGGTATTTCTCTTCAAAATGAATAGAAAACAGTGTTTTGTTGTTGAGTTGCAAGTTAGAAAATTTTCTTTCCACTAGTCCTAGTTTCTACTAACTGCCGTTTTAAGGAAACTTATGGTAACACTTCTTTAGATTGTATGTCACAAAAGAGTGCTTTAGAAAATAGGAGTTCCTCAGAAAGGCAGGGTTATGGAGCCGTTTCATTACCAGCTACTGCTCTAAAGACAGCAGGTACATATTAGAATCTGCATTTGTTACATTTAGTTTTTGTTTTTTTTAAATAGCTCTGATTCTTCTCAGTGCAATCTCTTCAGTCCTCCTTTTTTAGATTTAGACTTCAATTCTCCTGTTTTTTTTTTTCTAAAAGACTGGAAGACTGAGGAATTTTGCTGATTCAGGGAAGTCTTTCAGTGACCTTATTTGTATGTGTGAAGTACTAACATTTCATCTCAAAAAATTCCAACCCAGACAATTGGTATCATTAGCAGCAATTCAGCAACTTTAGTTCAAACCTATTTTTTTGGAATGCCCTCTTTTGCCCTTAATTTCTGTAAAATTTCAGATTTATTGATCTTTCTATACAAACAGAGCTCTCTATACAGTTGTGTTTGTTTAAGGATGTAGCCAGATGTTAACCTGTTTAAGGATGGAGAAATATGGCTATTTAGAAAAAAAAAAAAAAAAAAGATGGATTTTGAAGACATGGATTTTGCTAGATGTACAATCAAATCTACTTATCCTGGTGTCGTTCTAAAGATTGCATATTTTATAGATCAAATGCTGTAGTAAAGAGTCATGGTTGACCTGGATATAAAATTGCTGTTCTCTGTGCAGAATTTGCAAGGCAATCCTTGGAATTTGTGCAAATACTTAGCCTGGTGGCACCCCGATTCAGAAGGGGGTCAGACAGTCTGCTGGAATATTCAGCTGCAACATAATAGCAGTTCTTAAAATACTCCAGCTTAAAATGCCACCCAGAGAAGACTTATTTAGTCTTTTCACAGTTGTCTGTTGAGTCAGCCACTTGCAAAAGGGCAGTAAACAGGAGGAAATTCAGAAATAAGGATGCCAGCCTTTGATAGCTCTCTCGGTTTTCACGAACTCTCTTCTTCAGTTCAATAAAAAAAGAAAAAATATTAAATACATGAGGTTTTTGCAATATATTTAGGTTTCTCTCTTGAAGAATCTAGGAAAGGTTTTGAAAAGGAATAAAGTAAAATGAGAATGTTAAATCTATTCAATGAAGAAATTACTGTTTGCATATATTTTTATATATTGTGCAGAGTTTTGCAGGGAGCTTTGCTGTTTTCTGTTTCCAAATTCTACTTCATTATCCTTAATTTTGTGCTGACCCAGATCTAGTGATGTATAGAGCAGTCTAGGAACAGTTGCAATGGTATTATTTGCACCGATGTTTTGAGATCCATCAAAATGAAGGTTACCATGGTTTCACCCCACTTCCCAGGGTGTAGGCTCTGGTCCACAAAGTGCCCCAATCAGTTGGGTTGTTGGAACAGCTGGTACAGAACCTGTTCAGACATACAGGTCTTGTTAACTCCTGTTACTTCAGTTCGGTAGCTCTCACGTTTATTTTCATTCTGTACTATCTTTAGCAGACTTTGGGAGTGTTAAAATAAGCATTATTCACCTAATTGTGTGTCCCTTCTCCATTTGGCAAACACCAGTCTGTTTCCTGTCTTTTTAATGATTTCATTGCTGTCTTTACTATTTTACTTTCTCAGAGGGGTGAGAGTCAAGGCTTATGGCAGAGTTACTTCTGCAAAGGCAGCAGGGGTGGCACGCAGGATTGTTTTCTCATTACCTCAGGGGGGTAAAGGGGTTGGCCTTTAAGATATGTGTGAATCCAGGGCTTTCGCAGCCAGCTTGGAAATACAACCCATGCCAGCTTGCCTTCTGACTCTAAATTTCTTCAAGGATTAATGGGACTGCGGCAAAACACAGCTTCTCCTTCTGTACTAAGCAGTCCTCATCATCTTTCTTGGATCTGAGGAAACTCAGTCCAGGCAGACACTTAAAGGAAACATGGGAAAATCTGGCAAATACTTGAGGGAGAATGACACCGTGAGAGCCAACGGGAAGCAGGATGTCACAAATGCAGGAGGTTAGACAACTATACTGAACATGACAATGAGACGTACCCATAAGGGTCACATCTAAGGTGATTTCCTTTATTTTAAAAAAGCTTTTATTAAAGCCAATAGACTTTTTTGCTTAAAACAAAACAATAGTGAAAGGTCAACCTCAGGATTCAGCCCATTGAATATTCTTTGCATAATGCCCAGCAAAGCTGATTTTCTTAAATAACTGGGTGTTATTAGCACATGGAGGCTTTACCATCAGTCTTTCCTTTTATTTGATATAAACCATCATGAACTCATTTGGTATTAATGGAAACCCCATGGGTTTGCATGCTGTCATTTTCCATTAATTAATGTATTATTGTTTAGATTGCATTACTCCCCATCCAATAGCTGGGAAGCCCTCAGAAAGTTCTCCAAGGGATCGATTTATTTTCTTTCGCTTCATGGTTGTGGCCCATACTTGTCATGCACGTATGTCCTGAATGATGACAAGATTCCAGGTGCTTAGCCATCCGAAGAGGACAGCTCAATCAGGCAGCAGCACAGTTGTGGGCATATGTTTGGGAAGCAGAGAAAATCCACACCAAAAATTTTCTTCAAGGTGTGGGGATCATCACAATTCCTATTGTAACTGCAGAGCAGGATAGGTCCTCAGTCCTTCTCGGGGTTTAGCATTCTCTCTGTAGGCAGCGATTTTTCAGACTCATCACCTCCTAAAAAGCTACGTTTACAGCATTTCTCTAGCTCAAGCTGGGAACCACTGGGGGCAAATTGCAGTTCAAATATCTGACAGAGCTCCTGACAGCGAAAGCTCTTGTGAGCCTCAGAATGGTTCTTAAAGTCAATTCAACAGTTAGAAGAGATTTCATTAAAATAAAAAATTGGAGATGCCTGTAAATATTTGAGTAAGAAACAGTTTGTATTGTGTGCATTGTACCATCACACTGATGACACTCATTGTTTAATCTGTCATAATTACCATTTTAAAGTATGTTTTTTCAAAGGTTTACAGTACAGCTGTTTTGTTTACTGCACATTTTCAACCTCTAAGCTGTTTCTCTTTTTTCCTTTAAAAACAAATTAAAATCAATTTGACTGCTTTGAGAGCTCTCCTTTAGAGAGAGCAAAACAAAAAGAGCCAGGGGTGTTGTTAGACAGAGCTGCAGAGCTGGACCACATCCTCCTCATTGGTTGTGCAGGAGTGATACCCAGTGCCTGTGACTGGTAGGAAAGGGGCAGAAATGTTTCATCCCACTTAATGAACAAGAGGTATGATGATGCTTGTGGGGCTCGCAAAAAGAGGAACCAATTAGCTCTGTATTTTTCATGTTCCTTCTTGTTTTCCAAGGAGACGTGGTGGCAATCCTGTGGTTCTGTAAGGTGGACTGAGAGAGAAATTCTCTAATGAATATTTTGTCCCTGGCATGTCTAGCAGTGGGATTTCCACTCTAAAGATGAGGTCCTTTTCTTGGCTGACACCTTTGTTCCAGAGATCTCAACAGCAATGCCTCTCCTGCATGCTTCAACCGTTCAAACTTCTGTCCTTACTTTTATTCTGCCAGGTGGCAAGTATGGAGAACTTCCCATTGGTGCCCTGCTAATGTCTGTAACTTGCTGACTCTTACTTAACATGGTGGCTGTGGTGTGAAATTTCAGTGTATGGACAGGGAAAAATCATGGTCTGTTACATTGCATTATTGATTAGAAGCAAAGAATAAACTATGTTTTAGGATGATAAATGTGGGAATCTGGAGATCCAGCTTCAACTCTCTCTTTTGTCACACGTTTCCTTGGGAAGATCTAATTTCTCTGCACCTGAGTTCCTCTTGTAAGACATGAGCAGTGCTTCACAGAGAAGCTGGGTGGATAAGTACCCCCTGGAAGGGAACAAATCTCTGGGGTGCACAGATCACACAGCATCCCTGCCAGCCCCTCAGGCCCTTGCCCTGTGGAATGATAGCAAGTGGTTATCATTGGGATTGTTTTGATTGCTTCTGAAACGCAGCACCACAGCTTGGTGGTGAAGCCACCATTCCTTAGCAGGCAGTGAAGAGCAGCTGGAAGCGAGAAATTCCTTATTGCAAGACCTGACCAGCTCCTTCCTGCATTTCAGGAGTGAGCACTGCAGCACAAGGGGAGATGCTCTGAGAGGCCTGTGCATCTGCGTAATTCACCATGTTGCCATGCAGGGCTCTGAGGCACTAAAAATGTGGCAGCCTGCCTGAGCTAATTACCTCCCCAGCTCTTGAGAGGGCTAGTCCAGGCACGGCACTGTGCTGACACAGCTGTCCTGCTGCCGGTTCCTCGGCTGGCCCCGTGGGGGGGATCCCAGGGCTGCGCTGCTTTGCAGAGCATAGCTATGCCTGTAGGAACTTTTCACAGGTACTTGCAATGCTGGGTAAGTATTTAATTCACTGCTATGCAAATAGCCCTGGGGGCTACAGCTGGGGAGGAAAATAGGCTTATGCTACATCATGTAGTCTGCATGGGCAGAAAGACAGATCGCTGTCTGTTGTAAACCCCTGACACAAGGTCAAACAAGAGCTGTGCCAGTGCAGAGGTCTGGGCAACCATACTCACCCTTTGTCTAACTCCACTGACCTCTGAGCTAATTCCGGGGTGTCTTTGGCCCAGTAAGTTCAGCTGAAGCAGCTGTGGTTGCCCTAACACAAATCTTCCTGGTTTTGCTGGTATATATTTTAAGCTTATTGCTATTTCAGTGCAGTTTCATGCATTTCCTATTTGAACATTTCCTGTCGGAAGCATGTATTGTTTGGGAAGACGTGGCATTAATTACTGTGTGAATTATTTGTTGTGTGGGTACCGTGGAAGAAATAGATGGGAACTATTCCAAATGGTCTTTAATGAGTTCAGTCATCCAAGATCCTGATTTCCATCTCATAAATAATAAACTGTCCTCAATATGCTAATTCAAATTTGCCTTTAAATTGCTTATTTTAATTTTGCAGAGGAAATAATCAAGAAGAAAAAGTTCTGTAAAATGCAAGCCTGCCCTGTTACTGCAGCAGGGCACTCAGAGGTTGCAGTGTCTCATCCTCTTCCCCATGCTAAGTCCTGAGACAGTGAGCACGTGACTAGGCTGGTAATGGCAAACTTCCAGCTCTTCAAGGAGTTAGTAAATAGGACCCCATGGGAAACTGCCCTAAGGGACAAGGGAGCAGAACA
>JAOQGH010000023.1:42173267-42202490 GCA_025769975.1 Gallinago jamesoni
ATTTTGCTGTCCACTAGGACCCCCAGATCCTTTTCTTCGGAGCTTGTCTCCAGCAGGTCCATGCCTAACCTGTATTGATGGCTAACATTATTCCTCCCCAGGTGCAGGACCCTACACTTTTCCCTGTTGAACCTCATGAGGTTCTTCCTTGCCCTTCCTTGCCCTTCCTTGTTACGTGTGTGCTGTGGGACGCCGTGGAGCTGGCTGCTCTCCGGCTGTTCGCCTTTCAGGGCCATGCTCCTCCATCTTCTGACGTGTGGTACGGAAACTGTGTTCTTGGCTGCAGCTTAACTGAATTACTCTTGTGTCACCCGGGCCCCGTAATGCTATAAAGGCTGGTTAACATATATATGAAAGCCATGGCTCACCACTGCGCTTTCGGTGACACATGCTCTTGTCAAAGGCTTTCATCACACAAAACCATTAAAAAGTCGTGACCGCTACTGAAAAGATCCCGAAACAGGATGAACAAGTAAAGAAATCGAGAAGCGCTCCTCTTTGGGTTTGTGTTGGGGAGGGGAATCTCTTGATTTAGTTGAGGGGATCCCTTGATCCCCTGTGCCCCCTCAGTGCACGGTGCTAAAGCAGTTAATGCCTCACTGGGTTCGTGCTGAAGGGCTCTTGGCGTCAAACACCTGCAATCAGTAGCCAGTCATTTGGCTGGGAAGTCGAAGGCAAGGCACAAGCGATGCTGAAGCCACATCACCCCCTTCTCCGAATGCCACAAAGCTGCAGGAGGGGCATCCTATGGTGCCTCAGGGTGTCAGTGAGCTCTAGGGTGCGTGTCTGTTGTCCGTGCGGTCAGCAGTTATGCACAGAGGGCCTCTGTGGAAAGTATCCTGTCCCCCAGGATCGGAGATAGCCACTACCCGTTGTGAAAATGGGATGATGATGACAGCACAGTGCTAAACCACACCAAAGGCCAATTTGCAATATGTTGCCTGTATTGTTCGCTCAAGCAATTATTATAATCCGTTTGCCTGTAAATGTGCTTTCTGGTGTTATATCATTAACCTTAACAATGTCAACACGCTCCCCACATGCATTTCCATTATAGGACTTCCCAGGGCAGGAGCGCGGGACACGTCTCACACGGGGAAGAGTGTTCCCAGCCCAAGCTTTACTTGTGCCTGAGGAGAACAGCAAGTGCTATGGACGGAGCCAGGCTGCAGAGAGGCGCTTGCTTCGCTGCAACGGGAAATGGGGAGCCATTTAATCTGCTGCTGCCTGATTGCTGCGGGGGCAGGAGGATTTTCTGCCAGAGGTGTGAGTCCTAGTAAAAAGCCACATCCCCCGGGGAGCGGTGGTGTCCGCAGGGCGGTATGGGCAGAGCAGCTGCAGGAGCACACGGGGGGTGCTTCTTTCCTCTTGTGTTCAGGAACATTACTCCCGGTTAGTACCTGTGAAAGTGAGAGAGGAGACGAACCATGTTTTCCAGGTTTTGTGCTTTGTGAATGCAAAGAGGTTGTTTTGAGGCTACTAGCCACTTACACATGTAATAGAAATAAAAAATTGCAGACCAGCAACCTCAAAATGTTCTCTTCTGCACAGAGGTCTGCTTGCAGGACTTAGATTGTATATAGAGAGATTTTGCAATCAGCTAAAATGTAACACAAAGTAGGACTTGTAAACATACGGTTTTTTAGCTCTAATGGCTCACAATATAGCAATGAAGTAGGTATTTCATTTTTCACTTAAGTCAGAAAAAACTTAATACTGATTCTCTTACCTCCAGATAAAACAGGCTGGTCAGTTCCAGTGGGATTATCACCAAGAAGTTTTCTATGTAAAGATGGCTATTATTTAGTGTATTCTGCTCATGCTGCAGAAAACAGTGCCCTTTCACCAGCTGCACTCCAGCAGCCTCCTTTGAACTGTGCAGACTCACGTTGCACCTCTGCCTTGGGGCTTGTCTGCAAGTGCCTGCTGGGGAAAGACGGGGGTACGTGCAGCTGCACCTCACAGCATTTGCAGCAGGGGTAGCCACTGGATATTTTGGGGCTTGCTTTATGCCTCTCTGGCCTTTCTTTCTTACACCACCACTCTAGAGCTGGGAGAAGGGATCTCATCCAGTTTTCTGCTTCCTACGCTTTGGAGAGTGCCTGGTCTCGCAGTGGGTATCTGGACAATGCAGCTCAGTGGAGGATGCCCAGCTTCGTTCATGCAATATGCTATGTTGGCCCTAATGGTCAGTGATAACTGATGGTCATTTTGGACAGAAGCATTTGGATACTGTGAGTATGGGCAGACCTCTAGGCATGATGCTGCCCGGTTCCCTACTTTCAACTCTGCCTCTAAGAGGTTAATGATTTTTCTTGGAGCATCTACATAATATTTCTGATAGATGGGAGATATATTTGACTTTCTAGGAAGGGTTGCAATAGGTCACCCTTTCTACATGGACTTTGTTGAGAATCACTAGCCAAAAGCTGACTCTAGTCACAGATTTTGGGAGATTTATGCTGGCTTTAGAACAAATGTCAGAAGCCCGAAGAGCAACAAACTCAAGCTGTGTCGGGGATTTGTTCTAAGGCCACTCCATGTCTGACACATGCACTCTGGCATCTTTCTTGTGCTTGCTGTGTTCAAGCTGTTACTGTCCCCGTTGTCCCCCCCCCATTCCTTTGTCATAGTTTATCGCCAGCATTTAAGTTGTGGTGGAGTGAAAAAAGAGACCCATAACTGTGTCAGGTGTTGGTGTTTCTGTGCAAGCTGCCTGTCATTGCTGGTTTACTGTTGTGCAGTTGTGCAGGGGAGCAGGCTACATGCTCATCTGCCCACTGCCCCCGGCTGGAGTGAGGGGACATATGGCAGAGGACAGGGCTGAGGCAGTTTGCGCTGGTTTGGGGAAGACCCAGTCCTCTAGCCCAGACCTTGGCATTAGTCTCAGTACCTTTTCCATCTATCATCACACTCTCTTCTAGTCCAAATGCATGTGCAGAAATAAATTAAGAGGTTTTAATTGGCCTTTCAGCAGGTCAGTCACTTAGCATTATCATCAGGCAGTTGACTGTGGGCATGTTTGCCAGTGACCCAAAGCAGTCCTTTTTTTGTCTCTCTCATTTAGCCTCCTGCAGATGGATGCTGCTGCTTTTGTGCCCGGGTGCTGCTGGGGACTGGGTGACACAGCTGGGTGCTGTGATGCCTGCAAGCAGGAGGACCAACAGGCCTGGGCATCCTCCTCTGCTTAAACCCTGCCTGATGAGCACTACTCTTAACCCCATGCTATTTCTCTTATCAGCGGCAAAGGGATTATTGATGAGATTCTCAAGGCTGACTAGAAGACTGAGCTATACAGCTGCCATTGAAATTAATGACAGTTATACAGCTAACCCACCCGCTGGCTTTGGGAAAGACGGCTTCTCCCTGTCTGTGCTTGTTTACTGGAGAGCACTGCTGTAAGAAGTTATAAAGTAGTAGAGGATGCAGTAATTTTCAGTTGCAGAAGCTAAAGAGAATTAGATGCTCTTTTTTTTGCCAGATTCCCAGCTGCCATAAACTGGCTGCTGTCTGCCAAAGTCAACAGAGCTATACCAATTTGCTCCAGCTCAGGATTTGGATCTTTCAGGCTGTATCAGAGTATCTGCCGTTTCCCTTTGCAGGCAGGTGAAACACTAATGAATATGGAACAAGATCTTGCAGTCCTGGGACTTTAATAAATAAAAATATATTAACAAAAATCAATGCAGGGCCTTGCTCCTGTCATCATTTGTTCTGTCGTACCCCCCTGCCCCATTCCGTCTTTGTTCACTGTGATTGCATCTGCATTGCTATGGTAACTAATGAATGATTATTTAATTTACCAATCTCTGCATGCGGCAGTTTAGTGTTTAAAATATTCCAGCACTGTCTGTCATACACATATGCACGAACACATACTGTATCTCACATAGGAAATACTATAGGTGCCTGATATTCTTATTTTAAGCTAAATCTGCTTACCTGTCTCTTCAAATGGGACATGAGAGCTTTATCTACTGTGACGATGGCCACAAGCTAAACAGTATGTGCAGATAAACATAATTGTGTCATTGCATGTTTACTGTCAGTATGTGTCAGCTGTCAGCCAGCACACCTGGAGTGAAGGCAGCAACAATTACATCCCAGAGGATTTCTGCCCAATACCCACGTCTTAAGAGTTATTGTGTGTTCACGGGAAGTTTTCAGAAGAAAAATGGCATTTCACGTTTGTAAGAGGCAGTCTAAAACTGTTATTTTGGAGGAGTGAAAGGAGAAGAACAACTCTCACTGGCTTTTCAAAGGGACGGGGGGCCTTTAGCCATCTAACATCTTCAAGAAAAGGATAAGTAATTGTTGTGGGAATGCTAGAGCAGCTACATGCTCTTCCTTGGTGCTGGTGTAGGTGGGGACTGACTGGAAAAGGTAGATCATCTGCTTTCATCATGTTTTCTCCCAGCTCCCTACCTATTTCAGTGCTTTGATGAGCTGGAGATTTTCAGGAGATCCCTAGACACCCAGGTACATTTTTGCTTGGAGGGGACTCGGTTTTCTTCTATCCTGAAGAATTGTGCAGCTGACTTTTAATCTGCAAAGGGAATACTTTCTCAGTAGAATTTACTCCTGCGACAGGTGAAGCTGGTAGTTTTAATAACAACTGGTTTCTTTTTTTCTTTTTATTTCTTCTGTGGCTGATTGAGGAAATGGGGCTGAAAGAGTGAAGGGACAAGAGTGACAATATATTGATCCAGGCATGATATGCTCTTATGCTTGCTGGGTGGCTGCAAGTGAAGTGACGTGTTTGCCTCCTGGAGCTGGTGGGACCTGAGACCATTTCAGAGGCACCTTGCTCAGGGCCTGAGGAGAGGGTTTATCTGCACTTGAGGAGAAGGGGGCGATTTCAGGTACTCTGGGAAGAGGTATGAGAAGCTTAATGCTGCACAGTCCTCCAGCTCTGCTCACGTGGGAAAACACAGCAAACTGGATTCTGCCAATACCTTATTGCTCACGGGCTGCAGGAGGCAGCCTCCTGCTTCTGCCCATCCTTTGAGCCATCCTGGGATTCCAAGCTGCAGGCAGTTGTTCCTGCCTCACTTAGGTGGGATGTGCATATATGTATATAAGTAGTCTGTATTTGTAATGGCACAACTCAAAACCAGCTGTTTTGCATAGTTGAAGCCTCCTGGGTATGCTCCCAAACCCTGGCCCCAAGAACAGCTTTTGACATGGTGGCCACACTTCATTGTGGTTTTGATCTGAAACAGCAGAACCAAGGGCTGCTAAATCACGTCCTATTGTTGATATATAAGTAAGTGTGCAGTGATCCAGGTAGGTAGTTTTATTGCTGGTTACATGAAACAATAACTGGCTATATGATGGCCCCTGGTTAACCTGTGGTAAGGTGAAAGCGGGGGCACTAGACTAGAACAAACTGTTATGTCCCAAGGTTGATTTAAGGCTAAAATGGGACCTAGATCCACCTAAACTGTGAAACTGTGGGGTCCTTCTGTAACAAATATTTCGTTTCATTTCATTGCCCATATCCAAAGCTGGCTGCTTCAAAAAACTCCCTTGTTCCTGAACCTTGATTCCCCCTGAGCATGAAGCAGTAGAGCCCTGGTAAAGAGACAGGGACATAGAAACCCTCAAACTTCTCAACTCCTGCAGCTCTCTCCTTCTAAGTCCATGTTAAACCTGTATCTCTGCTCCCAAACTCCAAGGAGCCTCATTTAATTGCTTTAGAAGCCCCTACAGTTCAGGACGTGCCCATTATGTGCTGCACTGTTGCTCACCTGGAAGCTATTGAGTGTCCCAAAAGAAAATTACAGCCCTCTTACAGGGATGAGTCATCTCTAACAGCTGGGTGAGAGATGTTTTTCTAGTTGTACACAACTTTGAGGTTTAAAAAAAAAACAGACAAGAAACCCTTTTCTGTTTCATATAGTGCTGAAAACTAGTTCCTTCCATTTTTATGGGAAAAAAAATGCAGAAAGAAAGATCCTCCCTTAGCATAGCCAACAGTTCATTAATCAACTCACATCAGGTGAAAAAGACCTCCCACATTCCAGAAAAGTGCTCTGACCACAGAAGTATCAGGGATCTCCTTTACAGTCTTTAGTTTTTTTATGCATCATGGAGCAATGCCAACCTGTGAAAGCAAGAGGCTGACTTTGATAGGTAGTTAATAGCTTGGTGATTTATAGTACCTGCCTAGTACACAGGGGGTCCTAAGTTCAGGTCTGTGGGAGCCCAGGACTTTAGGCTCTTGTCAATTCTAAGCCTCTCTTGGGTTTTGACAGTAAATCACACCCTAGAGGCGAAAAATGTTTCCTGATAAAAGTTCTGGCAATGCTGCCATGTTTCACTGCAAAACACTTGTTTCACCTGCTTGCTACTTTTTGATAAAAAACCCAAACATTTAATCAAAGAACTTATTGAACTAACTCTAAATGTTTAGCAGTGTTGCATCTTTCAAAGAGCTTAGAAAAATTAAATTAATTTTACTGTATTTTGGATTGCAAAGTCTTTTGTTGGTTTCCAAAGACCTTTTTTTTGAGTGTGGTCCATTTTATAGGGCTTAGTAGGATCTGATATGCATCTTTGATATCTTAGCTCTTTGGAGGACTCTGGTCCACAAAACCCTGGAACACTGTGTAATAAAAAGAAAAATAATTTCCAAAGTGTGAAAAATATACACTTCCCTGTGAATGAAA
Source organism: Gallinago jamesoni (assembly GCA_025769975.1). Classification (NCBI taxonomy): domain Eukaryota; kingdom Metazoa; phylum Chordata; class Aves; order Charadriiformes; family Scolopacidae; genus Gallinago; species Gallinago jamesoni. The sequence goes on from JAOQGH010000023.1 coordinate 42,179,939, forward strand.
AATGAAAGGAAATAGCTATCTTCTCCCATTTTTAGCAGAGCAAATTAAGAGTAATTTAATAGAGAACTTGATGCCACAGAAGGGTGGTAAAAAAGCATAATTTTGGTGCCTTTACTGGAATCCACATGCACAGATTAAAAATTGCATGAAGCATAAAAGCAGAGAGACTGTTCTAGTGTCTGTGGTGACCCCTGGCATAGCACAGAACCGGGATTCCTCTGCTGACCTGGTTGGGAAAGGAGAAGGTGTCCTGCTTTGCTTCTTCCTAAAGGCTTCATCTGAAAAGTGTATCTCTTCTTGCGCCTAAGCAAGCTGCCCTGCTTGTTTTCTCACCCAAGGACTCTCCCCCGCCTTCAGAAGAGCTCTGCTCAGGGGGCTCCTGTGTGGGATTTCTCGGCTCTTAAACAAATGAGAAAGGTTGATGAATCTTTAACAAATCCTTCCCTTCAACTGTTTGTCAGACTGAGGAGATAAATAACACTGGCAGTCCCATCCCAAGCGCTTTTACCCAAGGCAAGTCCTATCTCGGCTGCTAACAGAAAAGTGGCATTTTTTATTTTCCCCAAGAGACTCACTTAACCCATTCATGGCTGCTGGCTGCAGCCTGTCGTCTTGGCTTTCTGTTCCTGATTGCAGCAGATGAATACAGGGCTGACAGAGGGCTGTAAGACAACACTTGAACCTTACTTTTATGAATAATTCTAGCAAGAAGAAGACAAAAGCGTAAAAAGAATTTAATCTGTCTGCTTGTGGGTACTGTACCAATGGGGAAAAAATGAGCCAGCAATGTGCCCTTGTTGCCAAGAGGGCCAATGGAATCCTGGGCTGCATAGGGAGAAGTGTGGCCAGAAGGTCAAGGGACATAATTCTCCCCCTCTACTCTGCACTGGTGAGGCCAGAACTGGAATACTGCATCCAGTTCTGGGCCCCCCAGTTCAAGAGAGACAGGAAACTACTGGAGAGAGTCCAACATAAGGCAACTAAGATGATTAAGAGATTGGAGCACCTCCCTTACGAGGAAAGGCTCAAAGAGCTGAGGCTCTTTAGCCTGGAGAAGAGAAGGCTGAGGGGAGACATCATCTATGTTTACAAGTACCTAAAGGGTGGGTTGAAGGAGGATGGAGCTGGACTCTTTTCAGTGGCTTCTAGCGACAGAACAAGGGGCAATGGGCACAAGCTGGAACATAGGAGGTTCCATTCAAATGCGAGGAAAAACTTTTTTACAGTGAGGGTGACAGAGCCCTGGAACAGGCTGCCCAGGGAGGTCGTGGAGTCCCCTTCTCTGGAGATCTTCAAGACCCACCTGGATGCAGTCCTGAGTGATGTGCTCTGGGCAATCCTGCTTTAGCAAGGGAGTTGGACTAGATGATCTCTAGAGATCTCTAGAACTCCAACAGTTCTGTGATTCCATGAAAATCAATTTGGATAGAATAATGAGGATGCTGTAGGCTTGCAGCGTTACTGCCAAGCCCACACTTTCATGCTCCTTCGCATGCAGTGGGTTCAGAGGGAGAGCATTTCTTCCTCCCCGCACTGAGACCATCTCTGTGCTGAGTAGCATCCCGTGGGGCAGAGATGGTGTGTGGGTCTTGGCCCTGTGTATAGAAAACCTGCACGTGGCATGTGCCAGCGCGGCATTTTAGAGCAGATGCGGTGTTGCCCTGTTCTGGCTGCGCTTTTGCTGGCTCTGGAGCAAGCTCAGGTGTCTCTGCTCCACACCTCCATGCACAATGGAGGCATTTCCATGGAGTCAAAGGAAAATCCTCATGGGACTGCAGCTTGCATTGCTCAGGGGGATTGCCTGCTATGTGTGTGGGTGTGTGACTGGTCTGTGTGTGACACATCTGTTTTGTGCCCTGAGATCAGGCCTGAAGTGTCATTTCTTTGCCATTGGTCTCTCCCTGGGTTTGAGAAAGAGTGAGCTCACTAGCTTACGTATTTTTATCTTTACTTAAATATCCTTAAACTAAATCTTTTACTTAACTATCTTTATTTAAAACTCTAGTGTTCATGACTAGAGTCAGCATTTTTAGTTAGTTTTCTATTTGGGAAGCACCGATAAAACATGAACAAAGGCATAAGGGTCCTTTTACTCTCTGAATACCAGCCAGCAGAGCTAGGCTTTGTTTGTAAGCTTCTGAAGTAGCCAGGGACACAAGAGAGATGAGTACACTTTAATGTTGCTCCTCTCAAGTGTCACCTTGGGGTGACTTCTTACTTATAAAACTGCTTGGGGTTCTCTCAAGCTAAGATTGCTCCCAGGCAACACTTTTGATCAGGCACGACAGTGAAGTACATCCACTGAGGCATAGTGTTATGTGTGTCCTGCACAATAAATAGCAGTCGGATACAGGGACGATCCACAGCAAATCACTGTGGGCTATCGCACAGCACTGCCGGCTGTCCCACGGGCATCCTATGGCAGCTGGGACATGCTGGTGGCCTCCTCCAGTGCCAGCTGCCCAACTGGGGTGCAAGTTTCAAAGGCAAACAGAGCAATTTTCTGAAATGCTGGTTACGTTTTGTCTGTCTGGTGGACTTTTCATTTATTTCTTAACACTTCAGCAAGAAACAGCTTTGCTTTGCTTTTCCCCGCCCAGCGCTGGCTGTCTATTACTGCCTGGTGTGAACATTTTCAGTACTCTCTCCTTCCTCTTGCCAAGGACAGTAACAGGGTAAGGGGGAACAGACTTATGCTGGTGGCAGTCTCTCAGTGCTTCTGCTTCTTTGCAGAATGGGGAAATGACACTTCTCTTTTTTTTTTCTTTTTTTTTTTTTTTTTTGCCATCTTTTACCACATCGTGTTGAATTGCCACAACGTGCTAAGAAAAAAATAGACTCATTGTAATTTTCCCTTTTGCCACCAGTGGGTTATACGCAAAAGCCTGAACCTGTTTCCAAGCTGATGGGAAAAGGAATGTCCTGACAATCTAGGATGGTGTGTACTGAGCACAAATAAGCCTCGATGTACAGTTTAAACAGTATATTTAAACAGGAGGTTCTGTCTGAACATCAGGACTTTTTTACTGTCAGGGTGACCAAATGCTGGCACAGGTCACCCAGGGAGGTTGTGGAGTCTCCATCCTTGGTTATAGTCAAAAGCCTTCTGAACATGGTCCTGGGCAACTGGCTCTGTGACTTGAGCAGGGGGGTTGGATGAGGTGACCTCCAGAGGCCCCTTCCAACCTGAAGCCTTCTGTGATCTGTGATTATGGACTTTAGGCAATTATAGCCATAATTCTGTCAGGTCATAAAGGAGATAAGGTTTGTGAGTAGAGTACTGTTATTTTTAATGGACTGATAAAGTTGTTAGAAAAAAAATAATAGACAGATTTTTGGAGACATACTTGCATCACCTTCTGTGTACCTAAAATCTTTCATATTATTATAAAAGGTCTTGAAGGAGTAGGGAAATTTTGAACAGAATTATTGAATTAGGCTTTTTGAATCAGGTAAGGAGATCCCCACAACATGCATGTGGCAGAAGGATACTCCAGTGAACAATATGAGTTAGTTATAAGCATGAAGGACTTGGAAGATCTAAGCAAACAAAATGCTCAATCATCAACTCAACTGCACATATATATATATAGGAAGGGGCTACATTGCAACTTCCAGATCAGTGTGGCTGGAAATTGTCTAACCTGCAGCCGGTCATTGGAGTCTCTGCTTCCTCAGCCTTGCCATACCTACCTAATGTATTTCTGACACATTTCCACAATGTTGAAATAGCACCTCTTCTCAAATATGACTGATTTCCCAGGTAAAGCTGTGACTTGGTGCCAAAAAAGATTGAGTTGAAGGAAACGTACCCAGAGATGGAGAGTTGTGTAAGATGGGGGGAAAAAAAACCCACAAAAAGGAGAGAGTCCATTTCATAGCTTGCGGATTGACTTCTTTAATGACATTTTCATTAACAGTTCTTGCTGCTAAATGCCATGGGTTTCTCCCCTTAGAGCTGTCTGCATTAATAATGAGTGACTCCACTGGGAAGTAATTTACATAAAACATGTTTCTGTCGTTACAGACTGGAGCTCTGTGTGGGGCCAGAGGGAGAAGGAGAAGGAAGGTAAGTGCATTCTGTAAATGAAGGGCAGTTTCCTATGTTGAGCCATGAGCACCCATGAAAAATCTCACTCCCCTCTATCACCACCCTGGCCCAAAACCTTTCCCAGCTCAGAGTCCATATGCATCGAAGCAAATGTTTTTATACAGGTCTGGCACAGGGTATTGTGGTGGAAAGGCCAGGATCAGCTGATGCAGATCAACACTGCAGAGAAGCTGTAGACAGGAGTAAACTCAGCTTTCCCTGAAGGGCCTTTTCTGCATGTTTTGTATCACTTCTGCAGTGCAAAGCGACCAGGGACTCTGATCACAGCCTTCTGCATTGCTCCAGCTTTAAGTGTCATAGAAATATTCAGATTTTGTGGTCTGTCAAGTTCCAGACAGACAGCAGTGTGAAAAAATGACAACTACAGAACAGAAAATGAAATGCCACTTTTTTCCAACTCCATTTAATTTTTTTTTTTTTTTTGGTCCTAAATATTACTGGGACTTTACATTATGGCTTTTTCTCTATGCTGGATACAAGGCAGTCTGGACCATTTGTTGCTAAGTCATCCCCTGCGTGCTTTTTTGTTATAGATGAAGTGATTTATGTTGACTTATAAACAAAGAGATATACAGCCTCTTAGCTTCTTTCCACAATGTTACAATAATTTAATAGGAAACATACTGCTGGTACTGTGCTTCTCAAAGTGGATTTCAGTTAAAGCAGATGATAACCAAGTGAGATCTTAGTTAAGTTGAGGTTCATAAGAGTTAGTGATCTGAGCTGTCCAATGGATGCTTTCCGAGGGAAACAGTGACATCCAAAATGGCTCAGCTCTCTCATCTAAGCCACCTATTATAAGAGATTAATTGTTTTCTAAGGGTTCTTCTTTCTCTCCATTGACTATGAAGAAAGATATGGGTGTCTTAGCTTAGATCTGAAGAATTTCAAAGGTAGATCGAGGGATTTTTTAAAGAGAAGACAGGATGATTTGGAAAAGGAAATAAAACTCTCATGAGTTTAGTTTAATTTTATATTTTCATTTATATTTCATTTATATATATAAATAAATTATATACACTTAGCATGTTTTAAAATGAAACAAAGATAAAGTTGTCTGTAAAGAGTCCTTGAAAAGACAAAAGTAATCATCTCTTGCCTGTGGTGGACATTTATGCCATTGAAATTATGTTGTAGGTAGAGCTGAGAACTTTGATTTTGGAAAAATAGTATCTCAAGCTACTAGGAAGTTACTTGTTAAGGCATCGTTTGTACATAATGAAATAAACCTTTTCTGTTTCTCACATCTCCATGGAAATAGATTTGTTGTTCAGCTCATTAGAAATAAACATTTTGCTGGTACTTCCAACAGGAGGACTAGTCTGACAATGCCATTAAGAATCAGTGAAGTAATCAAAGGCTTTGGAAGGTCAGGACTGTTGTTTCATGAACCCTTGTTAATTTGATAGTTGGAAATTATGGACTGTGGATGAAAACTTACAGTGGCACCTGGATTCATCTCACAGAAAGTGCCAGTAAAAATTCAGTTCATGCTTTTTAATTGATAGATTCAGAGTAGTAAGGGAGGGCAGTCTTGTTTTCTCAGTCATGATGTCTTCTGTGAAACTACATGCAGAACAAAGTGATTTGTCCACATTGGCTTATTTGCTGAGTTTGGGCTTGTACTTGTAGTGCTGCACCCAAACTATCCTTTCAGCAGAGTAAATTATGAAAGCTGCAGTTTATTGTTTCACATTTTGCCTTCCCTTTCTTTACCTAATTTCTATGTCTGCTAAAAACATTGAAATCTAAAAAGTAAAGTATCCCTGATTTTCCTGGGGGATTGTGCAGATCAATATTTCTGGGAAGTTGACTAAAATATAACTGTAAGCTTTTCATTCTTTAAATAGCCTTGACGAAATGTTATCAGTTCTATATCGTATCTGTAACAAAGTGGGAAGATTAGAAGTGAGGTTTGGCTTCAGCAAATCACATTGTTGTCTTTTAAATTAGTTCTGCTGTGGGAATGGTGCCTGCAGCTTGCTTAATCTGTTAAACCTTTTTTGTAAATTAATATTTTGGACAATGATGAATATAAATAATTTACATCTACAGTTTTCATGTTGTATGTTTGCTGAGCTGCATTTGCAAAGGCATCAAGCCAGGATGTAATTCCTGGCTTTATTAGGTTATGAAACAGAATCTAGCCAGAAGATATAATGTCCTTAAGCTGTAACATCAGCAGAACAGACAGACCTTAATGCTGCTGGACCTAATGGAATTAGATTTCATGTATGCTTAATGGATGCAAATGCCACTTAATTTTTACAGCTTGAGTTGTAATACATTGCATGTGACACATCTGCTACTGAAAAAAATATTCAAATGTGTGATTCTTACACCCAGTGTCCAATTTCAGCACTGTAAAATGTATCCTCTTAGGGAGGAGGGACTGGAGAAGCATGCCAGCAGTATTACTGCATAATTTAAAGCAGCCACCAAAGAGAAATGTTAAAATATGCACCAGGCAATTACAAGCATTGTATATGTTTTTATTCTCCTTTGCTGCTGTTCAACAAGGAGTAGTAAAGAGATTTAGAGCGAGTGGCAACCATAGCAACAAGGAATTTTCGGTTCAACCTGGTGCTGTATAACTTCTGGCAGAGAAGCACATTTCAGGATACTTTGTCAAGTGTTGATTCTTCCAGAAGATAGGTGCAGTGCTTTGGGTTCTGCCTCTCAGGCACTGGTCCCATAGAGATATGTGAGAGCCAACTTCAGTGCAAGCCCAAGCAGAAGCGATTACAATCAGATTACGCCAGAGCTGGTCATGGTACTTGTTCAGCGGTGGTCCCTTGGGTTTGTTAATTATCAGAGATAATAAGTCCCATTCTGCTCTCTCTGAGAGAGAAAGGAAATAGATGTGATGTGGAAGAAGGTTTCTGTCCTTTACCAGTGCCCCTGCTCCATCCAGCTGTGGCTGTGAGAAGTCCCATGCACAGCTTTGCTCCTCTGACCTGGTCACAACCAGGACTCTGCTCTGGGGGGTACAAAGGGGCCCCTCAAGCACAGATTTTCAGGTAATTACCAGAGTGTCTGTGTGATTAGACACTTGTTCGTGCTTCCTGGCACAGCCATTTTGCTTGCAGACAGCTAGGTGGGCCCTGAAAACAAGTCAATGAAAACTCAAGGGGAGTATGGGCATTATGCAGAACTCAATCATGTCTGCAAAGAGCCTGGAAGATGTATTCAGGTGATGAGGGTCCGGGTTTTTTCCAAAGACAGTCCAGTGCTTAGTCACTGTGCATTTTACAAAACAGAGTGGGTATGCATAATATTCAAGATGACACAGACAAGACTATGAAGAAGTCTGCCTACTGATCACAAACTAAGCTGGGCAGTCAGAAGGATCTGGGACCATCACCTAGGTGAAAAAGTTGACCTTCACAGCTGGACACCAAAACGAAACGTCCATGCTACTTGTGACAAAGAGTTAATTTGCATAGTTAATTCTGAAATGGAAACAGCAACAAGATGAGAGGACAACAAATGGCATGTAATCTAAAAGACGAGATTGATGTTATTCCAGACAATGTGTTAGAAACGACTGTCATTAAATGTCAGTTTTTTTCTAACTCTGTTGGAGGCAATCCTTCTACTTTTTTGTATAAGGAGCTGTTCCATGCACTGACTTAAAACAGGCTGAGAGCTTTTTATTTTTATTTGATGGGCCAAACACATCCTCCAGTAGAGGTACTGAGATATTTAAGCCTCTTACATTAATAGTCTTGTTTTCCTTAGCCTTTCTTTGTGATCACCCTAAGAAGATGCTTTGCATGCCCCAGGTCTGCAGATCCCAGGCTGAACGCCACTACATGATGAGGCGCCCCTTGAAAGTCCCTTAGCCAGGCATTAATTCTTGCTATTGAATAAACAGCTCTGTGCTCCCAGGAGTAGCTGGAGACCATAGTAACCAAGGAACTCACTCATTTCTACAAGTAATTTGCCAATTGCTTTTTTTCCAGGCATGCAGGGTTGGGGATGGGTCCCAGAAACGATGCATGTAAAGTACATATCTGACCACTTTATCTAACACTCCTTTGAAGGTTACTTATCACGAGATGCTGTGATAGCACATAGATCTCCTCCACCTCATTACACCTTAATTTGGGATCCTGAGACTATAAAATTGTTTCGTAAATTAACTGGAAATAGCTATGGCTGACTCTGCTTCCCGGAGGGGGAAACTTACTGCCTTTTGGCAAGACATATGAAGTTACCTATGATCAAGGCAGCACATTCTTAAATACTTTATCTCCATATGTGCAATCACTGTATCAAGTTACAACAGTAGGAAGTAGGAAAAAAAGTATTGCCATCACACTAAAAATGTAGATGTTTAGAAAGGAGTGAATTAAGTAAGGCAGAAATCTAGGATCTGCTACTTTCATTTTCTTCAGTAACACCATTTTTTGCACAGCTTGGAATAAAAAAAAGCAGAAGCTGGGTTATATTATTTCAACAAAGTTTGCATGTAGATAGCCTTTGTATTGTGCAGATTGTTTTCTTCCACACACATATTTTGTTTCTTGCATTGGAGCACTTAAAGCATATCCAGCAGAGTTATACATCTGCATAAATATTTTATAACTCTAATTGTGCAGCCTACACCATACTTTGACCCTTGGGCATATATTGCAAGTAAATGTGCATACCACCCATATATAAAATGTTAAGGTGATCAGGGAATGTGTGAGATTGCCTGAAGCATCAATTTAAAGCAACAGCTCTACTTGTGCTGTTTCAAAATCAGAAGGAAAATACGTTCTCATTTTATAATGTAAGAGAGATACTGTTCAATGATTTCACATTATTCGTTAAATTAAGATGAAAATCATCAACTTCTCCTTGTCACTTCCATTATAAACACCTGTCCTTCAGGGAATCTTTCACATGTGAAGGAATCTCATCTTTAGAAATGTAACAAGATAAGAAAGAGGTTTGGGGCATAGAATGGTGTAATACCATTTTTGGTTTTTAGCAAAAGCATTGTTAATCATGGATTTAATCTATCTATCTTGAAAAGAGATGAACTGTAATTATAGCTCCTAGAAATACATACTGCAAGATTTCTATCCTTCATTTTCTGCTAAATATAATTTTTCATCTAAAAAAAAAGCTGGCTATTTTTATTTTGAAAAAGCTGCCTCTGAGTGTGTATCAGTAGACTCTGTTCTTCCTGAATCATTGATAAACTGAAATACTAATGTTGAGAAAGAAAAGTATCATTTTTGCACTTCCTGTCAACATCCATTTTAAATTCAGAAAATCTGAGGTCATTCTTGTAGGTGGACAATAAGACCGGGAATTCCATCCTGTGGAAAATTCTGATCCTGCTATCTTTTCTTCCTTATGACTTGGAATGAGAAGTTGAGACAGTTTGTGGAAGTCCCAGACTTTCTAGTCTCACATTTACTCATAATGCTTGTTTAACTGAAATGAAGTGCTTCTATTAATTTTTGTTTACTTTTTACATTTAATGTGTCCATGTTGTGGTTTCAGCTGAAATCACTGCAACCGGACTGACAGATGGCCCTCCCTACCCCCAAAAAAGAGAGGAGAGGAAGAGATAAGGAGATTCAAAAGTTTACAATGAACTAAACTACTTTAATGAAGAATTAATATTAAAATAAAAAACCAAGAAAATAATGAAATAGATACAATATATGTAAAACTGTATCAAGCTCCCAGGATGACAGTCCTGTCACCGGCAGGCACTGGAGAAGTCCCAGACTGGACTTAGTAACAGATGGGAACCGGATTCCAGCTCTGGAGCCAGGAACACACGGGTCAGGATCAAAGGCAGATGAATAGACAGGGTCCTCTTCGGACATGGGCCATCGCAGGAAGAGCATTGACCCTTTGATCCCTCAGCTTTTATACTGAGCATGGGGCAGATGGGATAGAATACCTCAGTTGGTCAGGTTTGGGTCAGCTGTCCTGTCTGTTCCTCCCCACAGGTGTGACCCCTCTACGTTTTTCCATTTCTGACCCTCCAAGGGGCAAATAACGAAAATAGGCCGACCTTGGTTGTTACAGCAATAAGTATAAGCAAGGGCCTCTCTGCATACCATTCCTTGGCGTGTAGCACAAACATTGGCCTTATCATCCTGAGAACTAGCAGTTTTCTCCACAATATGCCGTTAATTTCAGAGAGTTAGAGGAGGCCTAACTGAAATGTAAAATTACAGAACACAAGATTGGTTCGGTTTTACTTCAAAGCAGGACAGTCCAGAAGACTGAGCATCCGAGTCTTGCAGGACTTTTACTTCCAAGTCCTCTGCTTTTGATTTTTCTCTCCAGATGGAGTGTCTTGAGTGGACTGAACCTGTTTGGCCACACGACACTCACGCGCTGCCTGTCTAAGTGTAATGCTTCAGCCGAAGGGGCAGCCTGAGAGACTCTCCTCTTGGGAAAGCTTGTGTTGTGCGGAAGCCTCATGTGTAGCACTGCAGCAATTCGAGTGGACGCAGCTTAGAGCTGAACTGACACACCACAAATCCGTCTGACACATTTCTATTCAGGCTGACATGATTCAAAGGCATTTCATTTCTGTGTTCTAATGAAAAAGTGAAAAATTACTTTTACCCACAGGAATTTTGACTTCACGAAGACCTGCATTTCCAGTTATAAAGACAAAGACATTTTTCCTGAACAGCATAAATCAAAGTTGTTTTCCTGTTTACAAACATCCCAGCCTTGCCTACTGGATTGAGAAAGCAGAGCATATCCTCCTGTATTTCAGCGTAACTGCTCAACCTCAGCTGCCCTTCTCAGCCTGGTTGAGGGCTATAGGAAAGGAACCACATTAAAAAATAGTAATACTCACTTTTTGCTTTTCAAAAAGAAGAAAGTGTGTGTGAAGAGTGGAATGTGCTTCTTTAACGTCTCAGATAATCTAGGCCAAGCCCTTGGCCTTCTATTTGTGTATCTTCCCCTGCAATCTATCGTAGTGCCTGGGGCCATTACCAATATGAAGATGGCAGGCACTCCTTGTGGGATTTTTCTTGCTGAACATGAAAGTCTCCAGTCTCTGTGAGCTGAGCTGATCACCCTACACACCCATTATCATTAAGGGAAGAAATAGGCCCTTTTATGGCTCACTTCATTTGCCCTTTCCAGGCACCCATATCAGGACACGAGCATCATGTCCCACAAGTGTCTGTTTGCTCCCCTGTCTGTGCAGAGACTCAAGGCAGCTATCTCAGGGGTAAAGGTCTGTGTTTTGTTAAATCAGTCAAAGAGCCTGTGAAGATATCTCCTAACTCCAGGCATAAGGAAGTATGTCAAGTATTTTAAAATTGGTAACGATCCGTCATTATAAATGCTTCACTGAAACTGGTTTGTTACTTGTTATGTATTGTTACATTGACATTGTTATACTCTTAATGACATACTCTTAGCCCGAAAAATGTTAATAACTGTGAATAAGTGAGTCTGAGATCCAGGAACCATCACCTTATGAAGGTAAAACATTTTCCTTCAGCTGCAACAGAGCTTTGCTTTTTATAGGAAGACTGCCTGGACATATGAGGCTGGGGCACCCATAAGTAGTTCTGGCAAATATCTGCTTTTTCAGTGGCCTGGCCTGTTTTACTTAGAAGCTTCCAAGACCCATCAGAGTTCTTGAATGTATATCCTTAAATCTGAGAGCATACAATTATAATGAGTTATCTGTCTGAGGTTGTTAGGATTTCTAATTTGCTTCTGAAGGTGAAACTCTCAATAGCAAGTATCGTGGTTTCGGCCAAAATCGAAGCTAGATGATATGGAATGAGGGGTTTCCAGGTTTTTGAACGCACAAATGAACATAGCAGCTAAGAAAATGTTCTTCTGTCTCTGGCAGAAAATTGACTTTAAAATGAAGCAGAGGGAGAGAGGGGTTGGATATGGAGTCTCCTGGGATAGCCGGCGGAGATTTTTTGAGCTAGAAAACTGCCTGCTTTTTTTCACTGGAAGAAACAAGATTTGGGAAATAATTCAGCAATTTGCAAGCCTCTAAGTATCATTTGAGATGCTCTGACAGTATTCTACTTAGCTTCCTACCTCCCTCTCCAGCAGGTAATACCCTCCCTGTATCAGATGTGGCTTAGCTATCCTAGGAGGTCCTAAATGTTGCTAGGTATGTCCAATATACTTTATATCTCACCCCAAAAGAAAAAATCCAAAGCTCACTGCTTGAGCCAAAGAAACAGCAGTATAGCACCCAAGGGATGCCCTTTTTCAGCATTTGCTGTCTTGCTTAATATCTGTAAATTTTTCCTGTATTAAAAAACACTAAATGTAAATGGGATTTCAGCGACTTTTTATACACATGAATTCTGAATCAAATATTATGAGTGCACCAAATGTACAATCTTTGCTTGAAAATGACAAATGCACAAAGAAATGTTATGTTGTCTGGGGCAGAGGAAGAGGGCAGAGAAACCTCTGAAGTAAAACAAAACCTTTCAAGACTTTTGTTCTGTAACATCTTGTATTTGGCCTGTATTTGTAAAAATTAGCTGTGAGGAGTGGAGACGGTAAGAGCGTCTCTAAAAACACTCACTGTGTATTGATGCAATAAGCTGCTGGGAGAGACTTCCAGTTCAGCTCCGTGCTGGACCCCGACGCACGCTTGGGTGGTGCTTGCAGGGCAGGCTGCTCTCTTCTTTTGCCGGATGGGGAAAATGAGGCAGAGGAGGGTGACAGTCACTCCTGGCTGCCTCCCAGCTCAGCTTGCGATTGAAGTCATCCAGGGCGCACCTAATGTCAGCTGCGTGGAAAACATGTGTAAGAAATAAGAATTTTGGGTAACCTAAGTGTTTTTAATGAGTTTAAGTCATTACGCCCTTGGTTGTTGGTATGCACACACACAGTTTGATGTTAGCAAAGCATTCATGGGAACTGTCACTGTAAAGGGAGGCAATGTATAGCGTGTATTGGAGCGTGGTGGTGCATTCCTGGAATAAAGTGGTCAGTCTGGTCACTGCGAGTTAAGGCCAGCGGTGTCAGGTGGTGGTACCTGATGTTACTCTCAGTAAGGTAATATTTGGGCTACTTTAGATATCTGACATTGAACTTATTTTGTGCAGTGGCAGCGACAGTCCAGCTGACCCGCCTTCCTAAGTGCTTATTAAAGGTGGCAAGTGCTGCAATGTTGGTGCTTTTGCTGCTTTTCATCTCCAGCGTATGGACATCTTCCTCCTACCAGCAGAAGTAAAGGATAACGTTAGGCCAACCTACCACAGCCCGGCACCGAGGGCAGTGCCGGATGCTCTGGTTAGAGACCTCCAAGGGATCTGCAGGCAGTGACAGACGCTCACCCAGGTAGAGGTGCCTCGTGCTGGCAATGGGCTGCACCTTCATCTCAGGATTGCTTCACCCGTGCAATAGATACCACTTGGAAGTGGCAAAAACTGACACCATGTGGTCAGAGTCATTCAGGCTGGACAGGTCCCGAGAAGGTAATTTTCCCCTTGGATATGGGGATCAGGAAGGAGGTCTTAGTTTTTTGCATGGAATATATGTGCGTGGCTTTAGTGCCTGTGTGATTTGGATGAGGTCTGGTAGCACACTTTTAAAAGGAGAGGGCCTGACTTGGGACCTTCCCTACCTAGAGTTGTCACTGTGTCTTCATCTGGATGAGCAACATTCTTGCTCTTCCAGTCCTAGGATTTCCCTCAGGTGCGTTCCAGGTTGATGAATTTATGGTGGCTTAAATGCTGATGAATGACTGCCAACATGAAACAGATGCTTCTTGTGATATTATGCTAGAATTCGACCCTGTTTTTGAGAATAGAATGAATGCATTAAGCCTTTTCATTACTTTGGCTCTCTTGAGAGATAAAATGTCTGCTTGTCTTCTGGAAGACTGGCCAGGATGTGTGATTGCTTGTGACATAGTGCTCTGATTTTGTTCGTCACTGCAATCTCACCTCACTTTGCAGGGTTTTTCAGGTGTGTGTTGTTCTATGCTGAAAATCTATTTGATTTGGGAAGAATGCAATAGAGGTTTATCACTGTTCTGTACTTTGTTAGATGATCATGCTGGCAGGTTGCCATAGCTGCAGGTGCCGAGCAGTCAGAGCTTTTTCTTTTCCATGAAGACTTCAACTTCTCTGTCAAAGGAAAAGAAATATTTTTTCTTTTGTCATTTACAGCAGTAATTGACGTCATCGTTACTGAAGAATATGTAGCAGGAACACAGGAAGTGATTCACCAGTGAGACACAAGTATAAAGACAATTTAGAAAACTGTCATTTACATAGACTAATGGAGAGGTATGATTTTATACTGTCTTACACCTCCATTATTTGCAGAAAAGAGTTGTAGAAAGGTGCAAGGCCTTTTATTCTGTTACTTTCTTCATACAATGTTGGTTTTTTCCAGTTCTACATTGCACTGGTTTAATGAATACTTCAGGTTTCTGAAGCTTATTTGGTTCTATGGACAATAAGTGACACAGCCATAATGATAACAGCCTTTTTGAAGTCATCACTCTGTCACAGTTGCCCTGAGGGAAACATTTCAGATCAGTGACTTGTGAGCTTTACTGTCACATTAACCAAAAAGTCACAGCCAGTTTGAGTTTGCACTAATGTAAATCAGAAGAGAATCAGCTTTACACCAGCATGACTTTAGTGCCAAGCACACTGTTAATCTGTGTTTCTCACATGGACTGCTCTAATACACTTACTTATTTTCTTCCTGTAGGAAAATAAATCCGCATTTCTGTAGGAAGTCTGTTTGTATAAACAGTTACCATGCATGTTATGGTAACTCATTGCATGGATAAAATCAACAGCTAGTCTCTTGTGGTTTGTTCTCCCTGACACAGGATGTATTTCTACCAGTATGTTCAAGATGTGTTGAAGTAAACATTCTTGAGCAGATAAAGTCAAGTCTGTACTCCAAACCAGTTCAAGAGATGGGTTTTAATCCTTGGTATGGTGTAGTTTATAAAAAAAGCAGACATAATGCTTAGGAGGGTGGTTAAGAACTTTTTGCTAAAGTAGAAATGATCAAGTAAATAGGTATTCAGTCTCTCCAGGGTTTACAAAACAAACAGTATTGGAAACACGGAGATTTTATTTATGCCCATTCTGTTTCACTAGTTGTAGACAGCTAACTTAGATGAAACCATCTTTTGATAATATTAATGAAGGAAAGATCAGAATCAAGCCAGATTTCCCTTATAAAGTAAACTTTACTCCTTGCAGACCAACAAAGCCAAAAGGAACTTAATGTGGAAGGTGAGACCAAAATCTAGCCCTGGAGAGATTATAAAGGTAAAAAAAAAACCCACCAAAATTCAAGTTCTTCTCGCACTGAAATAAGGAATCCAAAAAAACATGAGCTGAAGGAGAAAATAATTCGCAATTAAGAAAGCAATTTCAGTTTCAAAGAGTTTGTTTGTTTTGAATGAGTGGTCTCATTTATTTTTAATTATGGAGATTGTATTGGTGAGTTTTTCCTAAGCATTATGAGTCCTACAATGTATTTGAGATGGGAAGCTTATTAATATTATATTGCTTACATCTGAGGTGGGAAATTTCTACTTCTTTTTTTCTTTTTTTTTGAATCAGCAGATGTTAAGCACTGATTTACTAGGACTGGGGAAACCAGAAACATCAGTCCCAAGCTAATCAGGCATCGCTCCTGGTCATTTGTCTCTCATGGAGTCCCAGAGCCGCTTCCCTGAGAGTGGGTACAGCTGCTGAGCGGGGCACGGGCTGTTCACATCCCACGAGCAGCTGCTCAGAGACTCTCCTATGGAGGGGCTGAGACCATGCTTCAGTTCGAGACTCACCAGATTTCCTTACTTTTCTAAATCTGGGGTTTTCAGCTGTTGTTTCACTGTCTCTCTTCTGTGGGTCCTGAGGAGTCTTATATTTCAGCTCAGAGATACTGACTGACCCTTCTTCCAGCTGTACTGCCACTCCCCTGGGACATTTCTTATAGTTCCATTTCTTCTCTGGATGTCTGATCACTGAGGCACTCCTCTCCCGCTGCCTAAACTCTGGGCTTCTCGCTGACCTCGCTACAAGTGTCCTGGTCCCCTATTCAGATGCTGTCTCCCTTCAGTTTCTGCCTGCAACAAGTGTCTAACGTTCCCATTTTCAGATGACCGAAATGATACATTTTCTCCACATACCATCTCATTGGTGCCAAATGCCCCTGTCTGCGCACCCTAATTCTAAGTGCTACAGGCCTGTCAAGTCTTGCACATCTGAAGCTTTGCACCTTGGAAGCTCTGAAGTGGAAAGAAACAAGTCTGTTATTAATGGACTCTGCTTTCCCCTCCAGAGCTGATTCTTCTGGATGACCTACTGCGGCATTTCTCTAATCTTCTGGCTCGCCTTCATCACTGATTTTCAGACATATGAGTCCATCGCCTTGAGTGGTACGTGTTTGAGAATCTATGGATATTTCTCAGCAAGCCTGGAAAGGAGGACAAGCAGGCAATGGCTGCGAGATAACAGAAGGAGGAGTGGGGAAGATATCTTAATTACTTATGTTCATTAAAATGGGGGCAGGAGCTATTTTATCTACATAGCTGATCTTTTAAGCGATTGTGTTCACAGTCTTCGTTATGAGATACAGAATTTTGCATGACATCATGTCTGCCTGGGTGTCATCAGGTAACAGCCTTATCCTGGTGATCCCCTTCTTCTGTATGCATTTGCTGATAAGTCCTGCTGGCGAAGGTAAAAAGGTAAAGACCTTCTAAATGCAGAGGGGACTGACTACATAGCAACATGAACAGAGCATCATAAATCAATCTTTCCTCAGGAAAAAAAAAAAAAATCCCTCCAGACTCCAGCCTGCTATAGAGGGAACATAAATATCTTTTAAATACAGGAAGCAGATCACATTTCTGGAAGAAACTTTACTCTCCAGAGTTTATATGTTACAGATCTTCTTTCACATAAGTTAATGTAAAGCTGGGCTAAAATTGGTATAAGTGAGATCAGGCCCTTTGTTGTAGGCTGAGATATTTATAAACAGCTTTGTCTTCAAACAATGTGGGCCATCCATCATGTGTCTCAGCCTTAGAAAGTAGCACACGGTTCTGAGGAGCAAGGCTGGAGTTGAGTTTGCTTTGAAGGAGGCAGCATTCAAAGAAAAATGTCTTCTTCCCTCAGCAAAATCGTTCTGATTTCCATGGTACCACACCGAGCATGTTCTAAGGGGATTGTTTCTCCCCATTAACCTTAGCCAGTGCTGCTGCTTCATCAGCTGCATGAGAGTTCTTATTGCCTCAAATATATTAAGCTACATATTTCTCCCTGGCAAGCTCAGGTCAGCTAAGGAAACCAAAGGAATTCAATAAGTTAAATTTTGGAAGGAAATGTGTCATGGCCATAAAAAAAGAACTCCCTACAGAAATGTACTTCCAACAGTGAGCTCCAAATGAGCTGTAGGAAGAGATATTATTTATTAAATGGACAGAGAAACAGTGAAAATTAGGTCGAACCATAAGACACTTTGACCAGCAAAAACTGCTTAGAAAATGGAAATTCAAGTGTTTGAAAATTGGTATTCTGAATAGGAATCAAAATTTTTAAAGTGTTGAGGAGGAAATTCCTGCTTAAAATAAATTGAAAATATTTAATCGTTTCATTCTGGTCACATTGCCATAGTTTAATAGTAATTATTAAACATAATGCCTTCGTATTTTAAATAGAAAGTCAAAACGATCAGCTTAAATGTGAACAGTTTTGCCTCATGAAAACAATCTGGTGTTAACAGAATGGAACAGCTGATGTAAACGCAAAGCTGTGGAAATTATTTATTTAAGCTTTCACTTATTCATAACTTGGCCCAGACAGAGGTGTTCCCTTTAAAAGTTTCACTTCTGGATAAGCTTTAAAGAAACCTTTGGCCACCAAATATTTTTTAACCAACACTTGGGTAATGACTGTGTCCTGCCAGAGCATGGTAGGGTCCGGGTGTTCCTACCCGCAATCTGGCTGCTCCCAGTTACTCAGTGAAACAGCCTTTCTCACAAACGGGCAAGTGTTAGGTGTCCTCTCACCAGTTAGAGATTCAGCCTCACGGCTGCCCCTGCAGAGCAGTAAATCACAGACCAAATTGTTTTACTTTCTGCAAACATACATCACCTTCTCGGGCCTTCAAGTTTATGCACACTTGCAATAACTAAAAGTCTGGCTCAGCTTTGTTCTCTGTGTTAGAGCAAAACACAAGCAGACCAGCTTCCTTTCTGTTAGTTAAAGTTTACTGTTTCCTATAGCTGTGACAATTAACAGGACTCATAAAAATAAATTCTGCAGGTTGCTTGGACTTTAAATAGTAAATGTGATAATCCTCTCATATTTATACTTCTCTTTCTGAAAGGAAATCCTTGAATCTGTGGTAGTGCTCTCATTTTCCACACAGAAAAGACAAACAGTCAACTCCCCTTAGAAGCCAGGCTCACAAAACTGACCAAACCAGACTTTTGCTGAAAGAACGGAGAAAAAGAGAATTTGCAAACCCCTCTTTCTCAAACTTGCGAGTAGGGAAACAGAAGCCATAGGATAGTGCTCCTCTGTTCTTTTGCAGGGAACAAAGCATATGAGATATGCAATAAGCAGAGATAAAGCCAGTATATATTCTGTCAGATTTTAATATGGACCTTTTCATATGGATAATTTACTCCAAGAGTCTATCTGCCTTTTTCCTTTTTTTTTCCTTTTTAACATGCCATAAAAAGTAATTTTAAGAACTTATTGTTTTAATAGATTTTATAGGAGCTTCTGTAATGGAAATATTATTTTTTCTGTTGCGCTATACAGTAATGCTTTAGCATATTTTTAGTCTCTCTCGCACTTCAGCTTTATTACCTGCAAAATGGAAATAACGTGTTACCTCTTATGAAAAGCAGTATACAAAGAGCAGTATAAAAGACCAAGATATTAGTGCTCTTCCTGTTTTCATCCTTCTTGACGCAAGCGTTCAGCTAAATATAAAGTGCCATGATAGATTGTTTCCATAGCTGGAGAAAATGGTGATGGAATAGAGGTTTCTTTGAATTTCTTCTTCTTGGCTGAGCCAAACTCTTGTTTTTCTGACGGCACAGGGATTCCAGCTGGTGGGTGTCCTTGCCTGCGGCATTGAGCCCCTTTCTGCACGGCACGTAGGTGCAGAATTCCCTTTGTTTTAGTTTTTCTCAGGACTGTGTGCCTAGAGTTGTCCTGACTCTGATCTAGTGTTTCTTGGCAGCCTTCTCCCTCAGCTTCTCTGTTTCTTTTTGTGTTTGTAATTGATACTCAAGCCTTTGCAAACAGAGAAACCTTTCTGCACGCTTGTGCCTTTGTTTTGGGTGATCAGGGCTTGCTTGGGCAGGGCAGGGGATGCCTTGGACCCGCTCTCTCCTTCCGTAGGAGCTCTCCTGGAACTCTCTGTACTCCATGCTAAATGGAGGGCAGCAATTACACTCAACCTTTAGCACTGTATTAAGAGGATAATGATACCTATTGTGAAAAAAATTATCAGTGATACCGCTGTAGCATCTGATCACCTAATTGCATATTTCATCTTCTGCTCATATAAATAGCAGCCATGAAAGAAGTATAATTAATATTGCAGCTAAGAAAATGTTCTAGCGGCTGTAATTAGGGCTGGATAAATTGTTAACTGTGAATAAATAATCCAAAGTGTTCTTGATCCTTTTGGTTTGTGACTCAATTAAGGAGTTCTAATTTCTCTCTTTTCCTCTCTTTCTCTCTTTTTCCCCTAAATGTAACTGTTTACTGATTAACGTGTCAGAGAACATCAAACTTCTGTAGTGTTCAAATTTTCTGCTCCGTGGGATAGAATTGCTCTACCAAACTGCATGGTGCTGGTGCGTAAAACTTTCTGAAGAGCATAACAAATAAAAAACCATCAGTAATGGGAGGGGACGGGTGCAAATCATCAGGAGGTATGAAATCTCAAGGCAGCCAAAGACCAACCTTCAGCTGTCATTCAGCATGTCAACCTTCAGGTGTCTTTGCCAGTGTGGGAGAGTGAGCACTGGTCCACGTTCTCAGGGCTTTCCAAGCTTTATGGTGATATGAGATGGACTCTCGTGTCGGTAAATAGCAATTAATAGCAGAGATGTGTGTGGTTAAGGTGAGCTATGTTTGGAGTTTAGGTGAGTGTCCATCACTGCTACCAGCCTGTATTGCTGCTGGTTTTGGAATGCTACTGCGTTTTATGTTGGCATTTCTACCAGCACAGAAAGGGCCGTGTATGATGTTACAAAATGAGAGATTAATTTTTACAAGTTTTCATTGGCATGACTTTCTTGGTAAGTTCCGCAACAGTGAAGAATTTGGCTGCGCCACCGTAGCATTTGCTTTAGGTCTGATGCACCAGCTCACACACAGATGCTGCATCATGTTGGGATTTTAAACTCGGATTATTCTTTTTTCTCTACTTTTGCCTGCTGAAACTGTTTAGACCACCAGTTGCTCAAAGGAAAGGCACACAAAGGGGTATTCAAAATTTACTGAAACATAACTGCTGGATGAGAATCTCAACATGAGTCGGCAATGTGCACTGGCAGCACAGAGAGCCAACTGCATCCTGAGCTGCATCAAGAGAAGTGTGGCCAGCAGGTCACGGGAGGTGATTCTGCCCCTCTGCTCTGTGCTTGTGAGACCCCACCTGGAGTACTGTGTCCAGCTTTGGAGTCCTCAACACAGGAAGGACATGGATCTGTTGGAACGGGTTCAGCGGAGGGCCACGAAGATGATCAGAGGGATGGAGCACCTTCACTGTGAGAACAGGCTGAGAGAGCTGGGGTTGTTCAGCCTGGAGAAGAGAAGGCTCCGGGGAGACCTTGTAACGGCCTTTCAATATCCGAAGGGAGCCTATAGGAGAGCCGGAGAGGGACTCTTTGTCAGGAAGTGTAGGGACAGGACAAGGGGTAATAGTTCTAAATTGGAAGAGGGGAGATTTAGATTAGATACTAGAAAGAAATTGTTTACAGTGAGGGTGGTGAGGCACTGGAACAGATTGCCCAGGGAAGTCGTGGGTGCCCTATCCCTGGAAGTGTTCAGTGCCAGCCTGGATGGGGCTTTGAGCAACCTGCTCTAGTAGGAGGTGTCCCTGCCCATGGCAGGGGGGTTGGAACTAGATGATCTTTAAGGTCCCTTCCAACTCTAACCTTTCTATGATTCTATGATACTGAAAATGTTTCCTAAACTGTTATTGCTTTGCCACAGTGAACCCATCCCTCCAGTGATTGCTCTGAATGGATGATTTGAAACCACTTAAAAACAAACATTGCTTCAGACAAAATTTAGTCTGCAAATGCTCACTCAGTCATGAGTCCCTCATTTTCCCCAGTTTCCCACAAAGGTGAGATTTCAAGCAACCTGCACACAGCATTGGCAGAAAAATCATAGAAGGTAGTTCACAGGCTCCAGGTGTGACTTGGGAGGGCTGGCTTGTTGGCAGCATACCTTGAATTTCACTGTCATTAAGTGCCAATTGGTCCTGTGAGATGCGGAAGGCATACTGTAGCATTGTTTGTTGTTGCAATTGTTGATATAAATTGAATAACCCCCTAATTACCCAAATCTTGGGACTAATAATTTACATACTTTATTTTGCATACAGTAAAATGCATTCGAGGCCCAGAGGAGCACAAATTCTATCTACTTAAATGCCAATTTTGAAAGCCAGAGGCTAACCACAAGTACTTCAACATATGTGCGGGGGTGACAGAAGCATTCGGGCTCAGCCTTGAGCTGACTAAGCTGAGTTTGCAATTTAGCCTAGAGCTTATCTCCTGTTTTCGGCAGAAGCGGCAAAATTTATGATCTGTCCTGGTGACATTGGAAACACCCTCATGAACTTGTCTAAATTGTTTTGTTAGCTTTGCAAATTCATGGCTGAAAAGATCAGGTCTCACCTTGAAGAAAGACCAGAAGAGATCACATATCGAGGTTCCGTAAAAATACTGAGCTACTAATCGTATTTTTTACAAGAGACTCCAGGCAGGCTATTCTCCGGCAGTAGGTAGGGTATTCTCAGGTGGTGGGACAGGTGGTGAGAGATGCCGGTTGTATTGATCAAAGATATTGTGACAGAGAAAACCAATAGAGAGGTCTCTTTGCCTGACCCGTGTTCCTTCCTCCTTAATCTAAACCACCAGTGCTGCTACATTTGGTATTCAGATATAAATGTTTATTGACTCTGACATGATTACGAGCAAGAGAATGGTTTAAGGCGTGACCTTGACTACAAAGGCTGCTGGGTAGTTCAGCCTGAGAGATCCATCATGTGTACCTTTAAGCATCAGCCACCCTGCAACTCACTCCAAGGCCAACTCAATGAATCAAATGAAAACAAAATCAAAGTGAAGTGCAGAGAGGATCATTATTACCATCTTGGTTTCCTTTACATTGGCATAATTAACATTTATACATAAACGTGTATTTTTTGACATATTCTAAATAAATAGCA
>JAOQGH010000023.1:42202590-42269615 GCA_025769975.1 Gallinago jamesoni
GTAGCCTGTCCCTTTTTCCAAAGGGCATAAACTTTCCTTTTTTTCCCTGAGCTGCGTCCTTATTTCTTTGTTCAGCCTTGGTTTCCTTTACATTGGCATAATTAACATTTATACATAAACGTGTATTTTTTGACATATTCTAAATAAATAGCATGTGAAAAATATCTGCTGGGTGGGTGGTGAGCCGTACTGTGCCAACAAAGGGGTGGTAAAATACACTACCCACATATTGTTCATTTGCTTGCCTTGTCCTTCTAAGGTGCCCTGTCCTTGCCCTTGCCCTAAATTGTAGTAGGGGGATTGTTTCATGTGCCACTTAGCACAGCGTTCCTAACAGCAGAGAACAAAATAAAAAATACCAGTGTTTAGCCATTATGCAATACGAATATCTAATATGCTTTCTTAGGAGGTTTGAGAGTGTGATGCCCTATATACATAAATGTGACTGTATGTATATCTGAGCATTTAATTAAATTACACCAGTAATCTGAAAGGATTTTGATCTCAATTGTTCCTGGACTATAATAGTATCACAGTCTCGGCTCTTACCTATTCTTTCTGCCCAGCAACACAGATACTCCTTGAATCCACCTTGTATCTTCCCAGGTTGAAATTTCTTGCAACACTCTGAAAAAATCATGTATCAGACAGTAGATGTGGTTTGCTGCGGAGGGACTCTGCAATGTTTGCTGGTTTTTTTCTGAATCTGTGATACTGGTTTTCCTGCCTCCCTTCCAGCTTCCACACTGCTCCAAGAGAAAATTCAATAGGGTTGAATATTTATGACTTTTCTATGTAACAAGTTCTGGAGCTGACATGAAAAAAGGACTCTGCAGTTATGAACAGGAAGAGGCAGTCTGTAAAACTGAAGGTGGAGGAGAGGTCTTTTCCCTGCTGTTAAGTTCCAGCCTATGCAAACAGCAGCTTTATTGGAAATCAATAGCAAAACCCCCATAGACTTTGGTGGGAGAACAATTAGGTCACTGTTGGTTGTCTTTGAATTCCCACACTGGGTATGTCTATTGTTTGCTTGGCTGGCACTATCTTGAAAAACCTACTGGCTTTTTTTCCTTTGTTCTGGGTTGCTTACATACATTAAGTGCAGTAATTCTTGTACTAAAGCCTACTTGTAATGGATGGTAATAGGCCAACTTTCTTTTAAATTGTATATGGCTTGTTTCCTGGCCCCACTGTTGTTCAAAAGACTGCTACCATTGCGGAGTGTTCATGTAACACCTTGCACAGAGTTAGAAAGCACAGTTATTTGAACCTTACTGTGCTTTCCTCTAAGATTGTTATGAAAAGAAGAAAGATAATAGCAGTTTGCCGTGAAGATATGAAAGAACCCTCCTTTGAGGCACTCTGTCACTATCTAGTGGCAGCTTGCCCCCACTCATGACATCCTCCCAGGTGCCTCAGGTGTGAGTAAGAATTGGACCCGGGGTGGTGGATTGGCTCATCTGCTGCAAAGCGCAGGGTGTGGAGTAGGGCAGGTGCCAGAGGCTGTGCTGTGTCTGCACAGGTACTCCTGCACCCTGAGCTGGGTCAGGGAACTGAAAGAGTTGACAGCATTTTCAAAAAAAAAAATTATTTTATTTTATTTTACTTATGCTGAGCTGGATCTGCCCATTCCCTTGACTGCCCTTGCAGCCAGACGATCACTAGCAGTGATGTCCAGGAGGAAGTCAGGTGTTTTGGGGAGGTGGGAAAGAAGGTGGGGTCGTCCCTTTTCACAGCAGCACTAAAGCTGAGGTATGGTTCAGCAGGGGTGTAGGAGCCTGGGCACAGGAGGACTCTGATCCCTGGTGGAGCAGCCCCAGCTGAAGAGCACTGCTTGCCTTTCTGGGCAGGGCAGGGGCTGCGTGGTGGCTGCTTGGGGTGAGGAGGCTCTTGCCCACCTGGGCTCCACCCTTGGCAGTGGGTGAGAGCTGAGAGATGACATCCTCATCCGGAGGGCACATTTTCACACATGGGGTTGCCCCTTTGTTTGTTGATCCCATCTAACTGGGTCCTCTGATCAAGGGGGAGGTGTGATGCCTTCATGCCTTGCCAAAGCAAGGCTTTTGTGGTGGGCTCTGTGGGTGCAGAGAGTAGAGGGCCGATGGGAGTCAGACTGAATGTAACAGTGTGGGTAGGCTGCTGGGCTTCCACCTCTACAAACATGTATTTATTGTTTTCCTTTGTGCCTTGCAATTTTCTCTTGGCCTGGGTGTTTTTTAAAGCTCACACAAAGCTCTGCCCTGGCACTGCTCTGGTATTAGGAAAGCAGAAGATAAGACAGCCTCCTGTTTGAAGAGACGAATATTTGTAAATGTGTCTTGGGTGTTTTTCCCTGCACAGTATCCTCTTTCTGTGTGCTCATTTGGAGAAGCTGCTCTTCACTTCTCCTCTAAAATGCTTTTGTGCAGCATTGCTGATGCAGAATGGTTGCCACGTCCCCTGCAGAGGAGACTGATTGATCCCTACATATACACATATATAATCTGTTGAGTGATTCTTCACAATAAAAGGCACTTTGCAGAAGTAAATTATTATTACTATCATACCATTACTTCACTCCTTTGGAACAAGGCCATTTTCCCCCCACTAACTACCAGCATTCCCTGCTAGACAAATAGTAGTGCAGATACTGTCGGGATGAGTTACCCAGCTGCTGCAATACAATGGCAGTTCGTCCTCAAATGAGAAGCCCATTACTAGTGCAGTGTCTCCAGTCACCACTGACTCAGAAACAGGAATCTCAGGGTCGCTCTTGAGCCAGTGCTGGTATGACTCTCTCACTAGGCTGCTTTAGCTTACCTGACATTTTCACTTATGATGAAAATACCAGGCTGCTGATGTCAAAGCAGAGCTGTGTGACTCCAGTGGACTCTGAATAACTACTCTAGCACATTATCTTAGTGGAAATAATTCCAGGGCAGGGGCTTCCAAAGCTGTGTTCATGCAGAGCCATCTCATGGGTGAAATGGCAACCTGAGAGTCACGCTATGAAATTAATCTGGAAAGCCATACTTTTACGAATGGTGACATAAACAGGTGTTGGCCTGAAGGTGCCAGTCCAGACAATGGGATGTCCCTGGAAGCAGCTTGCTGTTGTCACTCCTAAATATTCCTCGCCACCTCCTGGGGCCTCTGCGGAGTCCTGATACAACCCCGAAGGAGTTACCCGCAAACCATCGTCAGTCATCTGACCCCCTCAATGATAGGCACAACTCAAAAATCTATTTTTGGGCCTTGTTCAAAAGCTTCACCAGCTTCTAGTAGCTTGGAAGCTGCTCTTTGGGAAGAATTCAGGGTGGGGTGAAGGACTTGTTCCTTAAGTAATCCTGTAGCAATAATGTCTGCTTTAATGTCTGCTGAAGGATATCTTTAGATCTTTACTTTCTCCTGAATTTCAATGACAAAGGCTTTGGCTGCCGTTAATTTTCAGGTACCTTTTGTACTTGGGAAAGCTGTGGATTGCGTTAAACTGAGAGAGCAAAGATGCTTGCTGGCCTTTCTGGTTGTATTGTGTGTAGTCACTGGAATATGGAGGGCACACTTTGTCCTCTAAACTCTGCTCTAAACTATGCAGGAATCAGCATAGTTTAATGTGCTGTGGTGTCTGAGCCATGGGTGACAGTAAGTCATCTGTGTCCAAAGACCTTGGCAAACAGTGTTTTGGAGACTGGGTGGTTGTGCATGTTTGCCTCTCTGGGATATGATAAAGGGCCACGTCCTGAACTTTGTAATGTTCCCTATGTAATGGAAATTATTGCAATGTCTACAGCAAGCTTGTTCTGAGGAGTATGACACACCTATTCTTGCCAACCAAACTACTAGGAGCTTTGAAAAAGCTATTGAAAACAATATCCAGAAACCAGTGACGAATATGGAACCTGCTTGCCCTTAGTAATTTATTTGGCTGATTTCACTACCTTGATTTAAGAATCAGCAATAGATTTCACTATATTGTTTTAAGAATAAGCACTAAAAGAGAGGAGGCTAGGCTTGCAAGGTGGCACAAGTCAGTGCGATTTCACTGAACAAAATGGAGCTGTGGCAACGTACACCAGTGAGCCAGCCAGTTCAAGGCCTTAAAGGCTTTAAGTTGATGAGTTTCCCCTGCTGATGGCTGATTATTATTGGTACGCTTTGGTACAAAGCCTCTAAAGTGCATTACTCTATCCATTCAGCACATTACATGAGCCTCGGGCTTGCTTCACTTTTGTTCAACTTTTTTTGGGCACCAGAATTCACTCTCATTTTACGGTGATGGAAGCCTGGAATAAAGCCACAAAACACTGGCAGCTCTCCTTCAGGTACGGATTTGTGCAAAGAAGGAGAAATGTGTTTGTCCCTGTCTGAAAGTCCTTGCTGACTTGATAAGTTGGATGTTTTTCAGGCTATTTTTATTATTATTTTCTTTTTCTTACTGCTCACTCACTACAGGAAAAGGGCTAGCCACACTTACAGTATATACAGAAGAACATGCCTTGCTTTCAGACTCCCTGTAGGCAAATGATGATAAATGTGGAGGCAAAGAAAGATGGCTTTTAAAGAATGACCTTAGGAAACAAGAACTGCAAAAATAGTTGCTGTGCCTGATGTTTCATCTGTGAATACCCAGAGAGATTAATTCAAATGCAAGTGGGAAATGCATCAATATCTTTGGGTAGAGGAAGCTGAGGGTTTTTTGCTCAGCAGCTGGCTATTCGGGGCTGGTCTTCTACTGATATATCCATGAGTTTATTCATTGAAGCGGGAAAGAGATCATTGCTGAAAGATTTTTTAAATGAAATATCAAATGTGCAGTAGTGCTTTTATTGCATAATAGTCCTTGTTTTTCTCATTACCTGCCAGATCTCCCATTGGCTTGAGAAGCAAGTATCTTCTGAGGTCAGCCTCCATCATAGAGAAGCTGGGCCATTTGTTTGGTTCTATTTTCAAGACTTACCTCTTCTTTTTCTTGTTCTTTCTGTGAAATACATTTACAGAGTATTTGGCCTGCTTGCCTTTGGCATGGGTTCTGAATGGTAGTTGACTTAATGGGACACTTGTATCATTGGATATTTAAATAAAGAATCAGCATTTGTTTCATTAGTTCCACAACCAACTAATGGGACCCTAGAGTAAACCTTTTGTTGCCTTTGGTTATTTCTTCCAGAATGTTCTTACGCATAAAATTTCTGAGATACTCTCTGTTAAAAAAAAAAAGAGAAATTAAAAATTGAAATTACTGCTGACAAAAGCCTAGAACACTCAGTATGGAAACTCACTTTTATTCAGGAGCATAGTTGTTAAATGCAGGTTGGTGATGCACATGGGGAGATAATTTTGCCTTGCTCTTAGCAATGGAGGCAGATACACCATCACTTTCCTGTGTTCCTTTTGATCTCCGGTGTTACCTGAACATTTCTATGCTCTTCAAGCTCAGAGCCATTTTCTGACTGACATTTCTTGCTGAGGCTGAGGATTATTTGGCAAATGCACATTTGAACCTTATGCAACCTTCAGCTTTCTCAGAAGGTAAAGATGCAGGGCCTGAAAGTCCTGTTGAGTAATCTTGAAAATAGAAGAGGTAGAAATAGTAGGCAGTAAAATGAAGGATTTTTCTGACCTCCTTTTTTAGCCTGTTTTTAGTTACCTTGGCTGGATATAGCCTTGCTTGCCATTGGTCATATAAATTGGATGCTTGTTGTCTTTCAATCTAAAAGTCACTCTGCAAGTGTCTATGGGAAAGTAAACTCCGTCTTCCAAGGAATAAATCTGAACTTGTGCTGCAACATGAGAAAGTGATAGAGGTAGTTCCTAAATAATGCAAGGAAAGAGCTACTTTGTAAAGGTATCTCTTAGTTAGTAACCTTAACTTCTCTTTAAATTCAAAGAAGTGTTTTCCTTTCATGTACCAAAACTGGTTAGATGACTCATTCCCTAAAACTATTGATTTCTCTCCAAAGCTTATGAAGAGGACCTAACTTAGTTTAGCTCAGTTGTAAATGTATGTTGACAGATGCCTTAAGGTCTGGTGAATCCCACTTTTGATAGTTCTAAGGATGCAAAGGGGAGATGAGGATACTTACAGTTTGCAGGAAGTGCCAACCCCAGATTTAGAACAAGGGAATAGCTGTTCAAATTAGACACAACTGACAAATCAGCCTGAATTCAGCGAATTGGTAGTAACATCACACTCAGCACAAAAAGAACATGATGTTTCCCAGTCTCTGTGAGCTTTTTTAGACAAGGCAAAAAAATCTGATATAGCATAAAATTGTCACAGAAGACTGCATATGGCTGATGCCTTATATAGGTTTAAAGGAAATTCCCATGACCGCATTTGACCTTCCTGTTTTTTAAAACACAATCAGCATCCATACAGTTATGCACCTGTGTATTATCATGTACTTTGCACATGATGAAGCTGCTGGGTTATGTTAAAATTGGCAGGATGCAAGTTGATATACCTGCCAAGGCAGGTGGAAAGTTGTCTGTAAAATATATGCCTTCAGTTTAACAAACTTGGTTTAGCACAAAACACTTATCGGAATACTGAATAAGATAATCATTTCAGTGAATACAGAAAGAATACCAGAGTGTATTTTTTGAAATACACACTCTTGATGCAATTCCCTTGCTGAACACATTCTTCTGGGAAATAAGCATAGTTGTACATGGTCAATTTTGCTAGCAACACATCTTATTTATTCACCTGAGTTTCATACAGTTCAGTTTTAATTCTGCAGAAGGAAAATCTTCCCATACAAAGGATGGGATCTAAGATGCTGTTTGACTACACAGAAAATCATACTGTACCTTGAATCACAGATTTTTTGGGACTTACTGGATCTTTATTACTTCAGTGAAAAGAGTAGATGACATGAATAGTTCTTTTGATTGATAGATTGGGGCCAGAATGCCCTAAACATTGCAGGATTGAGTATCTAAGACCCAACGTGACAGGATTCATACCCACAATTAACATCAGGCACTGTGCACAATCCTATTGACATCTCTGGAGACAGATGCCCAACATACAATTAAGAAACTGTAGAAGTCTTTGAACAGATGGAGTTTTAGATTCTAGGCTGAGAAATGTGTACTTTAAATATAGCGCTAAACCCCCCAAAGGCTGAGTTCAAGTTTCTATTCAGCTCTAGACTAAGTGTTACTTCACCTGGGAAATGAATCATATCTCAGAAGAAAGGTGTGCTGTTTGACTGAATTGAGCAATTTGGATTCCCAGGATAAAATGTACTCAAGATGCAATAGACAATTCTATATATAGTTTGAATTTAAGTAGGAATAGTCACACATAGGAATCAACTGGCTATTTATTCATTCATTTATTTATTGACAGAATTGTATTTTTGGTACTGAAGAGTATAGATCCATACAAGTGATGCTGCACTTTATTGGCTTTGACAATCATTTTGCTTCTACATATTTTACCGAGTTTTCTTGCAGCCGCAGAAGTCCTGTCTGAACACTGAGGACACATCTGTTCTCTGGCTGCTGCAATCAGTTGCACCGTCACAAAAATGGACAAGTACACATTGCCAGCATCAGCTTCACATTTGGGGATCTTTAATGGCATAGGATCAGGAGGATGGATCCTACATAGGATGGGTGACGAGAGGCAAAAGTAGGACCTGAAACTATTTCTAGGAAAATACAAATGGGATTCCAGACCTTTGCGTAAGAGTTTCCTCATGGGGAGAAGAAGAGGGTCTAATCTCACCTGATGTTAGACATCTGCAGTGTAGGTGCCTGCTTTTGGGATAACCCCCTTCATAGGAGTGGAAAGAAAGAGGAACCTGAAGGTCATGATTGATTTTTCCTGCCCTACCATCTGTGTTAGGATGAGATTGATCACAGCTACACTTACAAAAGCCTGTTTCTCCATTAACTACAGAGAGACCCTGAAGGATAGGTGAGGTACATGTCTACACTGCAATCATCTGCAGTTAAGAGAGGTGAATGTTACCTCTGCATCTCCCATTCCAGGACCCTTCTCTATCCCTGCAATGGAATCAGGTAGCAATGTTCATCTGCTATGAAATACTTTCCTACAGTTTTCCTAATCCTTCTGCTGATTTTTTTCTAGCCTGCAGATGACGTGGAAAAATGCTTTCCAGAGGCCCCAGTTTGAATCAGGTGTGTAACTTGAAGCTGGACATATACTTAAATTACCTGATGAACTGATATCTGACTGATTTAGACTTGAGTTACCCACCGTTAAGCAGGCTGTGGGACAAAGTGCTTAGACCCCAAACCTATCACACACTCACGTGTATAAAATATTACATCATAGGTAGCGTGATTTTAAATTGTTACAGGCAATAAGTAGATGGTAGTTTTATTTACTGTTATAGAGGAACTGTTAGAACCAATTGTCCAAAACCTTTGTTGTAACCACATTACAACATTATTCTTTTCTCTGAGGGTGATAATAAGGATGAATTAGGCAATAATGTAAATCCCTTTGAAAATGAAAAATAACACATAGGATCACTGTTTCTGTGCCCTTTGGGTGCAAAGGCTAACATAAAGATCTAAGTCTTCTTCCTCTTCTTTCCAATAGACTGTTCCCTTTGCACCCTTAGTTTTGCTATTTCCTCAAGATCATAAATCTCATGCAAGAGGTAAAGAATGTAAGGAGAGAAAAATCACTCCATCAAGTGAGTTTACATCATTCCTCCTCATTGCCCTTGTGTTCAAGTATTTTCATCCTTAATGGTCTTATTGTTTTCCCTGTATATAAATCAAGCTACACTGACATACAAAAATAAGTATAGGAAAATAAGCTGCTCTCTTTATTGCCTGATGAGGATGGGCTACAGAGGTATTTGATGCTACTAGCATCCAGAGGAAAGCACCTGAAAAAGAGTTGCCTTTTTGTGCAAAATTTGTGCAAAATTGTCTGCACCTTCTAGGCTACATCTTTAAAAAGAAGGAAGAGTAGGATCTTGCCATTATATTGGCCTACAGGACAGTGGGCACCTTGGCCATGCCAGGGGCACCTGACAGATCTTAGGCAAAGCTCCCTTCACCTCTCTGTCTCTTTTCCATCTAAATACTTGCCTTTTAAAAGGTCCTCATATTTTAAATCAGTAAGACTTCCTACTTGCAGCTACAATTACTTTGCTCTGGTGTTCTTCATAAGAAGCTGAATGGATAATTCTGGAGACAGGGAAGATTTTAGTTTATCTTTTTTACACTGGAGTTTTCTACTCAGTAAGTTGAATTGGATTGTGAAGTTCTGTTTTTTGGGTAACCACATATGATTGCTTAAAAGAGCTGGCGGATTTTCCTATTCCTTTCCATTTTACCAACTGTAATGATGTTTCAAATTTAACATGAAACTGTTGGTATGCTTCCTAGTTCCCTCATTAAAACAAGCCTGATGGTGTTGCCGGCTCATTTGATTATAAGCTTTTCCCAACCCATTTCCTTTTCCTTGTATATTTAAAAGCACTAAGGAGAACAGGATCCTGATTCTAGTAGAGGCCTTTGGGCATTGCGACTTTAAAGTCGGAATAAATGTTGAACTTCTGCAACCCTTCAAGCCACAACAGAGTAAGTCAAGTATTTGAACCGAGGTAGGAAATGTTAAATGTCATGTTGATTTGGAAATTGTATTTGATACTGTCTCAAAACATAGGTCTGGATTTCAACTGGTATAAGAGTCATAACTTTTTGAGGTCAATGGATCTGATACTGATTTAACTACTACTAACAATTCAGATAGTAATGGTTTGGAATGGATGAGATACAGATTATACCTCTTCTACATGATTTGAAAAAGATCAAAGCTTAAATGGAAGGAAGGGCAGAAACCATAAAATAACATGAGCATGAGAAATCAAAGCATGCATCTCAGAAGGAAAAGATATGGAAGCTGGAGGACTCAAGATTTGTGCCCAGGTTTGGGACAGTCTAATTAGAGGAAGACAAAATGCCAGCTTCACCTTTGTGCAAATCAATAGGATATTTTGTATACAGAGATCTTGGCAGCAGCACTCTATGGGTCAAAGGAAATTTGTGTTCTTTCAAATGATTTTCAAGAAATGAATTTTTTTTTGCAGTTAGTGCCTAACTGTCATTGCATTCAGTTCTTTTGGGAAGCTCACTGGCTTTGTCACTCACTTTGATTTGCCTTGTTTGGTTTGTTTATTTTAATTCTTCAATTTTCCTTTTTCTACTGGGGTCAATTTTGTGCTCATGCTTCCCTGTCCATGATACTGTAATCTTTTACTTATGCATCCATACACTAACTACATAGGTGCAGGCTTCCACACTCAGCCTGGCACGTTTTTTGTAATTACTGCTTTGTATTACCCACACAAGCCTGGCCCCTATAGCTACCATTCAAAAGTGCTAGTGAGCACCAGTTGTGATGGCAATTTCTGCATCTTGACCACTTATCTACTTTGTATTGGATTGATGCTACCAGTTTATTTAGGGAAGAGCTTCATATAGGCATGCAGCAATAAAAATACATTGAGTTTATTGTTCTGGAGGTGTGACGCCAGATAAAAGAACCTGTAGCCCATACATTCATCCATACTCTTCTCCTTTGACCGAGAGGTATGGGTACAGTCATTACCTGGGAGGATGACTTTCAGCGTTCCTCCCTCCATACTTTGCTGCCTTGCTGAGTATTTTGTTACCAGGGTAACAAAGTTCTGTGGTTAAAACACTGGACTGAGACCCAGGAGAGACTCTTGCCTAGGTCACAGATGGTCCTGTTGGTCCCAACAACCTACAGATGGTTGTTGTTCAGTGTCTCTGTGACTGCTGTGAGTTAAGAGCTCTGCTCTGTCTTACAGGAGCATTGACAGAGGGTTAACTTCTTTGCAACAAATAGATCCTGCTAAAATTGAGCCGTGGGTGAGGTGCAGAAGGCAACAAATGAGAGGGAAGGCAGAAGTTACTATAAGGGGTAGGCTGAATGCACAGGCCCAAAGCAACCAGGCTGCAACCTGGCTTTGTAAAAATAAATTGATTAAGCCTTATGAGGTGCTGAGATTATGTGAAAGCCATAGAAAATCCCAACAATAAATACACTGACTAACAGAGCATTGACTTGCACTTCTGTGAAAATCCTTGCCAATTATTTTTTTAAAAACTGAACCTAGTGCAGCTTTTATTTTTTATTTTTTTTAAATTTATTTTTTCAGAATTACACAGTGCAATATTCAGACCTGTGAAAAAAGTTAAAGTCAAGTAAACCTCAGGACTAAATTTTTGGCTATAAGATGGACTGAGCTGACACTTAATTACATCCTTGGAAGCTAATGTAACAGCAATTTACGTTCTCCTTATGCTAGGAAGTTTTTTTTTCCATTCACAGCTTTCTATTCTAATATATATTAAAATGTAAGAGCAACTTCTTATTTAGAAATACATCCAGAAGTAAATCCTCCTTCACCAGTACAGTAACAGAGCTGGATCTGGGGAGTGAGGAGTTACCTTTGCAGCTCTCCATTTGCTGCCTTTAAAGGTGGTGTATTTACACAAAACATAAATCCATTCCACACTGCAGAGGCCAGAATGGCCTTTGCTACCTGGAGAAACACACCAGGCTTCTGCTGCTCCCCCGTTTCTGAACTAATCAAAGTACATAACACTGATTTTTTTTAATCGCACAGATGAGATCTGAATGAAAATTGCCATCTCATGGGTTCCAATCTGACTGAATTACTGAATTAGCCCACAACAGCATTCCCTCATTTTTCGAAACAGCTCAATGTCCTTTAGATTCTTAAATGAAAGAGTCATTTTTTCACAAGCACTCTTCAAGTACAGTGCACAGTGACGGGTGTTACGCTGTCTGTGTTCTTCTGAGCAGGGACATATGTGGCAAAAAGTTGTCACCTAACTAACCAGGAGAGCGATCCCCCTCACACACGTAGTTTATTCTTTTGCTGGTGTTTCTGGGAGGTGGCGTACACAGAGTAGCCCACTAATGACTTGCATTAGTGACTTAACTCAGGGGCTCTGCAAGTGCACTGGAGCTTTTGTAGCATGAACAGATTCTGTGGGTGGGTGCCTGGCTGCAAAGAGCTTTTGAAAAGTTCCCTGAAGGCAAGAATGACTTCATACTAGCATACCTCAAGTCAGTGCTTTTACGCTAAGGATGGAGTTGGGTTTGTAACTGCTATCTGTCTTCAGCCTTCACGACTCAAGGAACCAAGAGCAAGATAAAAGGCAATGAAGAAAGGGTCTCTTCACCCGGCAGCCAGCACAGGGGAAGCAAAAAGCCAGGCCTGTGTGGATGTTGGAGGTGATGGCCAGGACTCCCTGATTTCATTATACTCCACTGTG
Organism: Gallinago jamesoni; assembly: GCA_025769975.1. Lineage (NCBI taxonomy): Eukaryota > Metazoa > Chordata > Aves > Charadriiformes > Scolopacidae > Gallinago > Gallinago jamesoni. Next base: position 42,214,897 of record JAOQGH010000023.1, read on the forward strand.
CTGAGTAGCAAATAGGTCCCCATTCAATCCTTCTCTCCCACCTTTCTCCCTTATTTCCCTCTTTTTACTTATTCTCACAAGTTGCTCACCTCCCCTTCTTCCTCCCTCTGCCTGTATTGTCAACTGCTAAAAAAGCCACTTGCCTCAGGATGGCGTCTACTGGCAACTCTGTGGGAATTATACAGTTACCAGAGCACAGACATGAAACTTGGCCTTTCAAATTGCTCCCTGGATTTGTACTCTGTGCCCATGACTGTTGTGATGCCACTGTAGCTTGTCACCCTAGTGAGCAGGATTAAGCATGGAACTACAAGATACTCTCTTCTCTGCTCTCAGCAGCTGTATTTGCAGAGAGTAAAAACATGTCCAGGTTTTTCCTAATTTTGTCTCTTGATTGTGTCTGATCGTCCCATCTGCCCCATAATTTATTTCCCTACATTGGAGGAAATTACCGCTGTTTATGCATTCCAATTTGCAGAGACCAGAGAGCTGAATGCAAAGGACTTCCATACAGAAATCAGTGCTTGCATCAAAGGTCAGGGGAAATGATCAGACAAATAATCTGTCTCGGTCCATCATAACCATCTTGCCTCGAGAAGACCAGAAAATCACACATGCTTAGTCAGGTTGCTGACAATAGTCCCTTGACTTCAGATGGGGCTAAAATACTAACTTCTACTAATTTATTCTAGGTTGAGAGTAATTAATTTCTTTGTTGTGACACAAAATAAACTATAAATTCTTATTGAAAGACTTACTGAAGGTGGATAGAAGCATATTTGTCCTAAATCTTTTGACTTTTGCTGCTTTATCAATATCAAAACATTTCAAAGAAATTTTAATTTTTGTTTTTCTTTTATTTGCATTCACTTATTTTCCGATGTTCAGATGAGTGTTCCCAAAGTCCAAAGCCTTCTGGTCTATTTTGGTCATAAGAAATATGAACTGCACAGATCAAAAAAGAAAAAAAGAAAACAGCCAAAGAGCCCCTCTTTAGAGTTAAAAATCCCATTTTTATAAGATTGCATTTTGCATAGGTTTGTAAATGTTTCTGCTTTTGTGACTGCTGATATTTTTATATTTTTTTTACAAAAAATGTTGGTCTCCAGGTAACTTCATCTGAAATATGGGAAATGTTTTTGTTCTGCAGTGAGAAAGAGCCTTACCTCCGTGGGAACAGGTGCTTGTCACCTGAGGCAGAGAAGGCCACTGAACTTACTCCCTTTACTTCTCTCCTGGTGATGCTGACATGACAATTCCATGCACTTTTTAGTGAAAAGAGGTCATTTTTAATTGTCATCTTAAATAGAGTAGCAAATTTCAGTTGCACATTTGAATACTTGTTCGAGGCCTGTTTTTGTAAGTGAAGAAAATCTCAAAGCCTTGATTTCTACTGTTTTGACACTTTCTTTTACGAAGGTGTCAGCCTCTGACTTGTAGTGCAATTATTGCAGTGACAGTGACACCTATATATTGGTGCTATTAACACTTCCATTTCATGTCCTCTAGATAAGAGCTGGCTCTTGGAAATCCTTTGGTTGAGTTATTTGCCTCAGGATGTGCCTGCAATGCAAAAATAAACCATAGGATTTCTGGCTTTTTTAAGCTGAAATGAAAATCTTAGTTGTCTTCATATGTGACACATTCAATGCGTGCTAATTTTCAGTTGAAGCTGCATTTGTTATAGGTGTAATTTAATGTGATGGTGTTGGTAGAGAGACACAAAGGACTAAAATAGTTCATATTAAATTCCTGGAGGAAATTCCTCTTTAAAGCACAAGAATCAGTTCAGATTGTTGTAGTAGGTATAGAATTTGGCAATGGCACTTTCTGGCTGACTAGCTCTTTGAATTTGGTCCATCAACCAGAACCAGAAGGGAGAAGTTGAAAGACTGTAATGACATTAACTGGCATTTTCACCACTAAAATGGCATAGCTGTTATTGCTGTTCAATACAAGTACCTGTCCTGGAGGCAAGCAGAAGAAATGCCCTTACTGTGAGACTTCCATACAGGGCAGAATTTGTCAGTGACTCTAGGACACTAGTAAAACTATAGCCACAGAATTTCTCTCAAAAGCAGGTGAAAGAAAAAAAAAGTTTGCATTTTACTAAGCATATTGCTTTAATCTGACATAAACTTGTGCTGCCATTTCTGCTGCCATGGGGTCATGTTCCCCCTCCTAACCCTTACTAACCACCTGTGCCTGCTGCTGCTTCTTTTGTGGTGATGTGAACATTGATATGATTCGTGATGAATCAGATGGGAGAACAGATGGAGCTGAAAAGTACCTCATTTGAGGTATGATCTGCTGGGTCACTTGCATGTTCTTGCTCAACACTGGTGTTGGTACAATGGAGGCAGTAAGAGCAAGGAGCCAGATGAAGGATCTCACTGGCCATGGCCTTGGCTCTTCATTGCAGGGAATAAAGAAAGTGTACTTCAATCACGAGTATTCTCAGAAAGAGCTTAACTGGTCCCTCTGCAGAGAGCAACTTGAGTACAGGCTTGGTTTGTCTAGTCAGAATAGTGTGTGAGGGAGATTCAAGGATTTTCAAGTGCTGACTGTCATGCCAGTTCGTGACTCAGGTACACAGAGGATCAACATCAAGCTCAGACCTTCTCATGATGCTCATCACGATGCTCACGAAATGCTTAGTTCAGTCTGAATCAGAAGCAACTCTTTCATAGTCAGCAGAGTTGTGCTATCATAAAACCAGCATTACTAGACAATCAAGTCTTATGTTGATAATTATCCCGTTTCTTCACTTTGAGCATTCCCAACCATTTTAGCAATGCTTTCCACATCTTCCCATGTGTTGTTATCTTGCCTGGCAGACTGTGGTTATTTGATTTTTCCCTGGTGCCAACTGCTGGTCTCAACATCACTTTTGTGGCTTTGTCTGAGGAGCAGAGGGCTGCCAGGGTGGCTCGCTGGGTTGGCAGCCTCCCCTGTGTGTAGTCAGGGAGAACAGATAGATGATGCCTTAACAGTGATTTGGGAGAGGAGGCCTCGTGCTCACTCCCTTGCTGTGACAGACACTCCAGCGAAAGTCCCTTAATGTCCTCGCATCTGAGTTGTCTTTTTGAACTCCAATTTCACTACTTTGAAAATGGTTTCTGTATTAATTAGTTGATCTCTCCTCCTGAAATTTTGAAATCAAACAGTTGACAACAAGCACATCTATTCTTATTCACCACCATTAATAAATTTTTAAAAAGGTTCCTGGGTAGTCTGCAGTTTATGAACCTACATAAGGTGGCATAAAAAGAGGATAAATTAGTAGTCCTAGTATAAATCTCTTTTACAGGAAAACACATTCCTTTGTGCTGAGAGCTGCTGAAATGACGTTTTGATAAGCTTGCATCCACAAATTTATTTTTTTAAAATATATCTTCCTCTTTCCACAGTGCCAGTTGTATGGTTTATTTAGGAAAATGTAACATATACACCTTCTCCACTCGTTGAGCCTCCTGGCAAACAAGTCTGTGTTTGTCTCAGAAAATTCAAAGGTGCATAATTGGATTTGCTCAAAGGCTCAATTCAAATTCTTTGAGAGTTCATAATACGATTTTTTTTTTACTTGGAGGAATCATTAGGTGTCCACATATCAGTGTCATCAGCTGCCTCACCTCGGAATATTTTAGAAATAAAATACAGTGCCTAGGTTTTTTTAAACATTTCTTTTTTTTTTCTTAGACTAAAGCTACATGAGATGATTGTACCCACCATAGCTTCCTATTGCTGCCAGATGTCTGAAAAAGAAAAGCTGAAGCTAAATTTGGGTGTGCTTTCTCTTTTGGAATACGTTTAGTGTGCAGTCCCTTTTCTTTCTCAATTCAAGCATAGCTGCTAAAGCTTATCTATGAATTGCTTTTAAAATCATCAGCCGTGGCCATTTGCAAGCATCATCTGCTTAACAAATTCAAAGTAGATTGACCTGTTTCCCCATGCTAAAACAGTTTCACTGACTTGTTAATTTTAGAGGATGTTAGTAGCTTTTTTTACATCTAAAGCCTGATGGATCTGATTTTGATGCCCTCAAGTCAGTAATAATTTCCCCCACATGTGCTAACATATCATTAAGTATGAATAAGAGTATCACTATCAAGCCTTACATAAACTTGTTTCAGGCTCACTCAATGCACTTTATTCTGTTCTTTCCCCATTCTTATTTCTCTCTTCCTCCTTTGATTTCCTTATAGTCTTGACAGTTGTTTTAGCAGCAGATTGTGTTCTCTAGAACTGCTTTCTGGTACTGCTCGTTGATTTTCCAAATCATTCCAGGTGGGATCTTACAGTAATGAAAACTGTTGTTAGTCAGGTGTAACATTTAGGCACTGCTAGAGAAGCAAAAAATGTTGGGTTTACGTCACCTTGATGTTTCTCAGTGCTGGCTGATCTTCCAGTGTCCAGAGCCTGCAGATGTGAGGCTGGCAGAGAGTTGCATGAGGTTGGCTTATGCAGCTGCACTAAAAATACCCAAGGAACTATATTAGATACTGAAAACAACATAACTCTTAAATATCTAAAAAAAAAAAAAAAGCAGCACAGAGCTGGTCAGCTTCTGAGACCCATAGGAGGCTTAGCTGGGTAGAACACCGTGTCTTACTGTGCTACTGCACTTTCTCTGCCCAACACTGCCCTGTGCACAGCCCCTGCTGGGTCCTGCAGCCTGAGAGAGAGGAGAAGCAGAGCAAGACTCTGGAGACCCCTATTCAGTTCTTGGCTGTGTCAAAGATTTTCTGTCACCTTGAATATGTATGTCCCTTATCTTCTGTTATCTTCTGTTGCTATTTCCGTCTGTAATATAGGGAGAACATGTTTCAACTCCTTATAGAATAATTGTGAAGGTAAACCCAAGAAAACATTCAAATACTATTATAATAAATAATAATGCTGGTAGTACAATTTATGAATGGGGTGGAATGGAAGTTCCTGTTTCTAGAGAGGGTGAAGCTAATTCCAGTTTCTTTTTATCGTATTCTTTACTTTTCTACAGGTGCTCCTGGTTTCCTAATTAAAATAGTATCATAAAGAGAACTCTCCTCCCCTGCCAATGCATTGGAACCCAAGAGCAGAGCACAGGAGGCTCATGGGTAATGTCTATTGATCACAGATCTCTTGGGGTTCAACTTCACGCGAAACATGTATGTACCCATTTAAAAGAAGGCCATGCAATGTAAAAAAAAATGCATTTTGGTGTCCTTGGAGATTCAAAAAATTATCTCTGTCCTGGGCTTGATCCTGTTCCAATTGGAAGTGATTGGAGCTTTGCTGCTAATTTCACAGGGAGCGGGGCTGGGTGAGTAAGCTAGCAGTGATTTTTAAAGAGAAGCAATGCCAGTGAGGTAATCACTTCCAGAACACTGGGGAAGGCAAGCATGTTTTGTACCTTTCTGTCTGAAAACACAAGACTCTGACTAGTCCACACAGCTGGGGCAGGCTGCAGAAACTCATCCGTCTCCCATGTTGGGGTTCACTAAGCCACTCCGCAAGAAGGTTTCATTCCCCTAAGGGAATGCTCTTGTCTTCCTCTACACTCCTTCCCCAAGGGTTGCTGCTAGTGTCCTGGAAACCTGCCTCAGGGCCACTGCCTGTGCTGGACTCCTTGATTTCGCTTTTCTTTAGCACCCATCCTGCTTGCAGCAGCATTGCTCCCGGTACGTAGCTCCTTGCAACCCTGCTGCGATGCTGCTGCTGTGTCCCTGCACTACGGGGCTGCCGAGAGGCGGTAGCAGAGCTGAGCAGCTTGCTGAGGAATAGAAGGAAAAGTGCTCCATGCCTTAAACATGAGAGTTGCTCATGAACCCAATCTTAGACTGTCTCCAAGAAGCTTCTCAGCACAGGTAGGACAGCACCCCTGTAGGCCAGTCTTGGGAAGACTCTCTCTGCTTACAAGGCCCTTGCAGTGCCCTGCACCAAGTGGGATGCCTTGTGCCAGGCTGTGGCAACTGTGTTTGACTTCTTCAGGAGTGGCCCATACAGAAAAGGGTGCTGGCTCCCACTTTTTCTTCCCCACTGTGCAAAGCAGGTCAGTGCCCGGATCACCTCACTGCGTGCAGTGACAGCAGCTGTGCTCCAGGAGCCAGAGATGGCAGAACTAAAGCTGCATTGCTATATTTAGTATTTAACCACTGAGCCACAGTTTGCATTAGGAAAGATGGATCTTCCTCGCTGCTCAGGACAGATTTAGGAGCATGCACAGCAGCATTATCTCATGTTAAGATGTCTTCATTGTTTCAACAGTGGCCTGTTTCAACCGGCTATAAGACTTCATGAGGCATTAGGCATAATTAAAATTAACTTTCAACTGCCAAAACAAATAACCAGACTAAACGCACTTTCTTTTCCTTTATTTTGAGTTGTCTTCTTTGTTCCTTTCCAGAGTAGAGTTACGTGGTCCTTCAGAACTGTTTGCCCAACCCTTCTCAGGTTTGAAGTAGCTTGAAATAAAGAGCTCATGCTCACTTCTGCAGTGAGCATCTGGGCTTGGCTCCCTCCACAATAAAAGCATATGCAAAATGAGTTGGGAGTTCCTGTTTGGGGAAAGGTGAAAGGCACAGTGCAAAAACAAAAGCCAATTTGCAGCTTTTCTGTAACTCACCATGGAGTAACATTGTTTTGACAGGTGAGAGGCAGTTTAGCTCACTGCAATGAGACAGATTATTTCTGAGTAACCAGAATCTCCCTTTGTAATGTGTGTGAAAAAGGAAAGTAGACCAGAGAAAGAAACAATTCTCTCTTAGTACAGTCATGCTTGCTCAACAAAACTTAGAAGATAGCGTCTACAGAAATACCAGCCTTTCAAAAGCACCAAGAATTAGGAGATTACCTGATTTACTCACTACCTCATTTACTGAATCTGTGGAAAACTCTCTGGAAACTTGATCCACATGCCTGCTTATTTTTGGCTATTATGCAAAGAGTAATTACATTATCAACCAACCAGTAAAACAGGCAAAAACCCGTGGTGAATGCTACTGTTCCACTGATCTATTTAATGGATGAATGCTCTTCTCGTTTCATCTGCATCTGACTTGTAAAGGAGAGAAGGCAAAAAAGAATAACAGCAATAAAACTGTGAAAAAAAAAGGGGATGGGGATGTTCGCATTGTTCTGTGAGGCACCATGCAAAGATACACTTCTGACTAAGTATGCAGTGTTAAATGCATGTGACTAAATTTAGCAGTGTGTGGACCTATGTGTCCTGAAAGCAGAGCGGTCCTGTCACCGTTACGCTACCAGGCTCCACAGACCTACCCCTCAGCAGGGACTGCTATTTTGGGTACTGCCTGGCTGGCCCACCTCCTGCTCTGGCTCTAGGGCAGCCTCTCCAAATTTAGGCCAACTCTATGGTGATTTGTAAATGTACCCAAGCTCTGAACCATGCGACATTCTTCATGCAGGGAGGAGAAGAAAGGGAAAAGACCAATGTTGTCTGGCATCTGAGAAATGTGTACCTCTTTCTCCTTTTCTGTGGTACCATATTATTGCCATAAGACTCCAGCAAAAAACCCAGTGAAGAAAACAAAAAGATTCCTATAACATCAATAAGCTTTCAGTCAGGCTAAAAGAGCAAGGTTGTGTGATTTCCTGGCTGCTCCAGTTCTCCTGTGTCCACAGTGGCACGCTGTCAAATCCAGTAGTTCGCATAAAATAACCTTCTAGAATAAAATGGAAAAGCAACAGCAACAAATGGAAAGGATAAAACTGAGAGGGAAAGGAAAAAAGAAAAAAGCAGCTGATGTGTTCTTAAGTTTCTCAAATACCCAAGTAGTTAAAGATCAAATAGCTGCAACTGAAAATAGCAGGGCTCAGCTAATGCCATGTGGCTGCTGTAACCTTCCCATGGTGTGATCAGTGTGATCAGCCAGCCCAGAGGACCTGAAATGTCCCCCTTTGCCAGGCATGGCAGGGCAAATGTGTCTCCTAGCGACTGGATCATTTTGCAAACCGCCACCGAAGTAGCTGCGGGTAGCAGAGCTGCTCAAATGGACACCAGCTGCCTGAGCAACAAGGCTTCTTCTGTAATGTTCCCTCTTGGGTTGACTACCCCAAACTTTTACTGCTCAAACCTGTTGTTGCCCCTGTGCAGACAGTCTGCCCAGAGCAGGCAGGCAACTGAGCAAAGCTGCTGTTGCCCCGTCTCTCCTGGGGTGCGCAGCCTCGCGGCCAAAGCCATGCAAACAACGCGTTGGTGCAGAGCAAAACCAGGTCAAAGAACTCCAGAATTTGGTCTGAATCACTTATAAAATAAGCACATAGAAGCCGGAGGGTATTTGCAATGTTTCTTCTGTGCCCTGCTCATTTCTGAAGCAGAGTTCTTCAGTGAATTCATGAGTTTGAGTGCAGCGTCAGAAGAAACATAAAGGTAATGTTGTTAACTGCTCCAAGTGCCGGGTGAAGAGTCATAGCAGAAAAACAAACCTCACCGAACTGTTAGATGTCTCATGGTGCATGACTCAGAAACCCTTTGTTTCCTGCTACACTGTTACCAATTTAGCAGGCTGCAAAACGAGAAAATGGAGCTGTGGATGACAAAGAAGAGATAATTTGTGAAAAATGCCCACAGCTTGTGGGGTAGATGAAAGACAAGATACAGCAATTACAAAATACCAGGAGACACACTATGTGGGGAAAGGGTGTGTCCAGGTTCTTAAAGCATTCGAGCAATTAAAATCCAAGTTATCATTCTTTCCAGTAGTCCTCCATGTGCAGAAGCAGGTGCCTTTTCCAAAGATTTCTCTAGATGTATCAGATACATGTCATGTCTGGCACCAAATGAGAGGCAAACATTTAGGCTCTAGTGATCCTCAGTTTGCATCCTTTGTGAATTCCAGGGGGTAAAAGCCTTTTCTGTTAGGAAAGCGTAGGAAACAGTGCTATCAGTGGGAACAAGTGCAGAAGTTCAGAGGCTCTTATGAGGCCCAGCTTCAAGATTATTCACCTTTGCTTCTCTCATGTGAGCCAGACTTACCAGTGAAATTCATTTTATGCGTATGTGATCCAAGTAAGACTTCATGATCTACCACATAACCCCAAAGATAAAGAGTTAAATACAGCTTTGGGCCACATGTGAACCATCAAAAGTAAATGAATTTGCATTTTGATTACATTAGATACAGTTTGGTGAACTAAAACAAATGACCACTGTAAGATTTGTGAATCCTCCTGTGAATTAAAATGTTCTGTGTTTCAACTCTAAATGCTGGTCAGCAGAGCAATGCTATATAATAGGCCTACAGAATAAGCCATGGTTGTTTCCTGTCATTCTGCTGTTTCAAACCGAATGCCTTAAAAATGAGAATTGGGAGATGTGAGGTAGAATGGGAGCTTAGATTCTACTGGCACAATTTGAAAAATAACTAAACAGTTCAATAGCAACTTAACAAAGAGCCATGCTTGAGGAAGACATCTCCCAGGGTTCTTGGAAGTATGGCATCTACATTCTTCTGTATTTCAGGAAGGAATTTAGATCAAGCTCAGAGGGAAAACAATTCAGAGAAAAGTCATGAGAATGATTATGAGAAATGAAAGAGAGATCATAACAAAAAATGCTGAGCGCGCTACCTATTTCCTTTATAATAGAACCGATTGAGGAGTAATGCAGTTATAGTCTTTATGTACCAGCACTGAGCACACAGCATGAATGAACGTTTCAATATAGTGGACAAAAGCATAACAAGATGCATTAACTGAAAGGCAGACAGTTCAAACTATGAATAAGGCACACATTTTTAACAGTGAAAGTAATTGAAACAATTTACCAAGGACGTCAGTGAATTTTCCATCAATGAAAATACATATAAAATGACTGGAAATTCTTCTAGAAGACACCTAGTTGAAACAAAAATTAATTCGTGGAAGTTCAATGGCATGTCATATACAGGAGGTCAGACTAGATTATCACAAATGGGACTTTAAAGTCTAAGAATTTACAGGAGATTGGAAAGATATTAACAAATTTTCTTCCAGTAGAATGTCCTTAACAAAGATCAATCTCTCTGTCTGTCAATGGATTTTCCATGCATTCCATCACTGTCTTAAGTCTTTCCCAAATAAATTAGATTAGTAGTGAGATCAATAGTGATTTCCTAGCATCTTCTCTTTATCAGCCTGCCTCGACTACTGAAAAAACTATGTAGTCTAAATATATACAATCTTTTATTCCATTTGAGAAACAACCCACCCAATCATATCTAATTAAAACATCTTATAATGAAAGTTTTAATGAACACATTAAAACTGCCAACTAAGAAATGCCAAAACTTTAAAACTTCTTTAAAAAATAGCTAACATCTAAACATTTTTCTATCAAGAGCTAAATATTTTTACAAAATAATTTTGTTTACAGTTTTTGGATTTTTCTGAGTTATCCAAGTGTAAAAGTTCTGGTTGGACCATGTGGAAAATAATCTTTACATGCTTTAATAGCTTCGCTGATTTTCTTTCATCTTTCAAATACCCCAAACTTGTCATGTGCTAAAACCAAGTCTGGAAAATATCAGTCCCAGAAAACATGCTTGACAAATTAACAGCAAGCCCAAAAAAAAAAGGAGTGGTCATATTAAAAACTGAACTCAGTGATAATTATAATGGAATTTTGGTGCATGTTATCGGTTTGCCTAACCTAAGATGCAGACATTAAGAGTTCTGCCAGCAGAAGTTGCCCAGGACATGTGCTGAAGCAGCCTGTCTCTTGGTGTCTGGGCTATCTTTTCTCCCTGGCTGACTTCATTCACATGCCTCATCATGCCAATTTACTCCAGTCCCCTCTCCTCCCTCCCCAGCAGAGTCAGATGTTGTAACTTATTTACAGTGAGGAGATTCCCTTGCTGGGTGAACTTTCTGTTACCTGGCAGAAGAAATTCCTTAGGAATGAATGCAGTCTTAATATCTGGAAAACAGCTAAGGGATTAGAGATGTCTTTTCCAGTCTCTGAAGGTTTCTGATAAAGACCACAGCAGCACCCTGCCACAAGTCCAGAAAAGTACTGATCCCATAAAAGACTATGGGAGTGTTTTTGCACGTAGAAACTGAACATCCATGTTAGATACTGGCTATTATTGCCCCAGTCCCAGTTTTGAAGGAATTTACTTGGGTTTGCAGATTTCACAGGTTTTATGCAAGTTAACCCACACTGCTGCAGGGTGGTTGTATGTTACCCAGTGTGACAATACATACGAATGAATTCAGACTGAGAGTATCCGCCGTACAGTTTGATGAGCACGCTGTGAGAGAAATTCACCTTTTTCCTGCTTCTGTCTGCCTGTCTTCTTTCACACCTGTACTCCTAAGCCACTGTCCATTGAAAGACCCTCAGGTGGAACCTGTGGTAGAAATTTATTGAGCCAGGCACACTCTTGTCTCACCATTCACTAGAAGAAACCACTTGGTGGCTTTCCAAGAGCTCCTCAGTAGAGGAGAGGCTACAGCTGCCTTGCTTTACCATAGTCTTACCCTTGGAGATATGTGCACTGCCAGGATACCCAGGTTCTGCTTCCTGTTACATTTGATTAGTGTGAACCTAGCTTATTGTCTGAAGTGCATTTCAGTGAAAAAAAAAAAATGCAGAAAAAATAAAATGGCCTGTCACAAGTGAATTAGTTGGGCAATTAGTGAAATAGTGTGGAATCAAAAGAATGGCTTTTTTCCACAGTGAATGAAAGCCAGGATGGCTGTGAATCTCATTTCAGCATGTAGCAGAAAAACCGTCAGCCTGGTTATAGTAAAGATGATAATATTATGTTGTTTAATCTTATCTGGCTATGTCCCCTCCAGTGGTTTCCTGCTGGTAAACCACAGAGAGGAGAGGCAGTAGTAAGTAAACTAGAGGAAGCGAGATGAAATATAGTATGCTCCTTTGGTTAATAGGGGATTCATGTGAAGGATATTGCTAATTAAAACCAATAGTATTTTCCTCCATCTGGGCTTTCAAAACCAGATTCAGAGGATACAGAGGATGTTTTGTTTCACTGAATTGTTCATAGTTTAGGGAAGCCACTGGGATGAAATATTAGTATTGCGGTAAACTGCGCTTATGCTTGAAGAGCAACATATGAAATAGGCACTTTACAGATTGTGAATAAATGGTTTCACCCACATAATGTCCAAATGAAAGGGCAGCTTGGGGTTAGAAGAGCAAAATCCATCCTCAGCCTACTCTGAGATACAAGAAACTGCCAAACAGTAGTGGTTACTGCAATAAGAGCTCTTGTGTCCCTAGGCTATGTGTGTGTGGCTCCAGGGCTGCTGGATCTACAGAAGCATGAAGTCTGGGGATTTGCCTGCAGTGCCGACCTTCGCAGCAGCCTGCGCATGGCAGGGTGATTCACAGGGAGCGTGTGAAGCCAGCGGCTGCTTCCCTGCTCACAGCTTTCTTCTGGTGTGACCAGGGGGAGTTGAGGTTGCTCCAGAGACCTTGCCAGAATTCCTTTGTAGAGCACCTCACCTCATTAACTGCATCAGGAAATACTGAGCAATGTCAGCAAAAAGATTTGTGAGTGAGATGATATCTTTATGCACTGGTGAGATCTTGTGCTCAGCGCTTACTTGCTTCACCTGGATTCTAGGCTTGTGCCCAAGGCTGAGGAAACAAACCTAAACTTTCTTCAGCTTGCCTATTCATGAGTCCCTTGTGTCAGCAAAACGTGCCTCATCATGTGGCTACCGGATGTTTTCTCTACCTTCTGCACCACTTCCAAGGATCCCACTTTAACCCACTTCCCCATCAACGAATGGAAAAGTCCACTTTTGTTGTTAGAGCTCTCTCTACGTCATTGGAAACAAACAGTCTGTAGGAGATGTTGGAACAACTCCCTAAGTATTAATAGTGTCTGAAGACTGGCTTCAAATGTGGCTGAGCTGGGTACTTTGAAATTAAATATAAAGAGGAGAAGTGGAAAAAAGATGCAGAAAAAAGTTGACACCGCTCTTAATCAGAGCTGTCCAAGCTGTGGCCTGTGGGGTGTCTTCTGTCTTGCGTCTGCTTGTATGTTCTCTGGTCCATAGCTGAACTGTTATGATACCTTCTGGGTCCACATTGTTGAAAGCTGGACCGTCCTGCTGTAAGTTACTGATCCCAAATCTGTGGCAAGTGAATGTCCTTCATTAGACAATTGATGTAAAATACACACATTGTGGAAGCTGAAGAGAAAATTAGTCTTCTCTTTTCCCCCACCCTTTTCAATAACATTTTACATTTCTCAGTTTTTAGTTTGGGCTGGGGATTCCTCTTACCCTGTTTGCCCTCTGATCTTGAGGCTTGAACAACCCTTTATTATTGCAAGCAGCTACTGTTTACCTCTTTTCACCTGTGTTCTGGTTTCTGGCCCTTGTTCTTCTCTTGTTGACTCCCTGAGGGTTCACAGATGGTAGCCTGGAAGCCGAAAGGAATGGTACTGGAGGAGTGAGAGGGGAAAATAAAGTAAGAGAGGAAAAAAATAAGAAAGAAAAAAAAAAAAAAAGCAGTGATCACAGCAAGCCTCCAGACTCTCCTAAAAGCAAAACCCTAATAACATATCAGTGTGCTGGATCTTGTCAAGATGCAGGTAATGTATAATTTTGGGAATGCAACCTAAACAGCATTTAGCTTGCTGGCTGTAAATGTTTGAACCTGTTAAGTAAGGTGTCACAGTTCTGTCATGAACTACATTCTGTCACCTGAGAAATGTTTTTTTTATTCACAGGTAGTGCCATCGTGAGTCTGTTCTTTAATGGTAGACGTCAGTCTCAGAGGCACCACACGGCAGAATGCCTAAGCATCTCTTATGTCCCAATTAAGCCCCCTTACACAGGCTGTGGGCACAGTATGCAGAGGGGTGAATTCACCCGAAGTGCAGGAAGGAGTTAATCTCGCCACTCCAGCCTGGTAGGGACTGAGTAGCACGTTTTCAGAGGATAGGGAAATACCATGACTTACAGATAACTTCATTCGTTTTTTTTTTTTAAGCATAGCGTTCTTTAGGATAGTAGGTGAAACACCGAAATATTCTTGGAGAAAGCTGATTTGCATCCAAAGTGCTTTATAAAACGAGTCTTCAAAAGAAAACCCAGTAAGTAAATGCAAATGTTGTTCTTAGCATACAAAATATTACACCTCTGTTACCTGTTAGTGTAGTAGGCTACCAGCTTCGTAAGTTCGCACATGATACCCGGCCAAGCTTTTAAAAGGCGAATTTCGCTTCGCTGGCGATGCGGGCAGCAGGGGTCCCGCCGCGGCAGAGGCGGGTTGCGGGTTTGGCACGGCGCAGCCCCCGCGCAATTGCCCGAGGACACCTAGCGGCGGGGGGCGGGCCAGCGCCTGGCCGGGGGGGCTCGCCCCGCGGCACCCACCCACCGGGGCTGCCCCTCGCCTTCCCTCCTCTGCCCCGGAGGGAAGGGGGGCCGGGGGGAGGCCGGCGGAGCCCCGGGGAGAGCTCGGCAGCGGGGGCTGGCGGGGCTGGCGGAACAGAGGCGGCGGGTCAAGTTCTGCTGGGGCGTCCAGCCCTTGAAGGGTCGCTGCTGTTACTAACGTGCGCTCCTCAGGGGAGGGATATTAATGACAGGGTGCAGAGAGGCGCTTTCAAACCGCGGAAGGACCAAAATACATAGGAGGGCGTGAGGGTTGGCTGGGAAGATCGAAAAAGAGAAGAGAAATCAGGAAGGACTGGGGCGGGCTCTTGCTGTCCTGAGTCTGGAGAATAACTGTTCTGGTCACCCGGTTTTCCTTTGGAGCAAGAGATGCAGCGTACAACATGAACGGCAGCAAGGAGAGAAAATCCAGCAGTTGCTGCAAAGAGCCTGAACTGCAGAAAGGCAGCTCATCCTCGGAGCGAAAGGGACTCATTGAAACAAGCAGCCAGAGCACTCCAGTGAGGAGAACTTGGCCAGCACAGGAATCAGAGACGGGTGCTGCCTGCCATACTCTGTGTACACTTACACCTCTCCTCATTCCCTCTCTTTCCATTGACATTTTCCGGGCTAGTTTTTGAAGGAATGAGCCTTCCAGCGAAGACACTGTCTGTAACACGATTAAAGTGGGAAAATAGACTCTTTCACTTGCAGTGGTTTTTTTCTGAGGCTCCTTGTCAAGACAATAATAATATTCCTGTGGTTGTGCTTCAGTACAGACACAGGCTGTTGCCTAACCAGACTAGTGATTTTGGGTAGAAATGGTAACATTCAAAAATACTATTTTAACCAAAACAATAACACTCAAGAAGGAATCCAAACACTAACTAATGAATGTAATGTTTGGCCGTGCTTTTGGAGTAAATGTTGACACCCTAAAGTTTGTTCTAATAAGCTTGCATGAACCTACGCTTAAATTTATAATTGTGGTTTAAATTTCTTGGTTTAAAATGTACACTAAAGGAACAGTTAAGCGCAGTAACCTGAAATTTGGCCTGCCCTGGGTGTTTTGGATCTTTGGCATACACATGGCAGATCCTTTCCACTAACGCCTTCTGCTCTGTTTCCAGCAAAGAGTAGGCAGCGAGGAGAAGTTTACAAGGCAGCGAAATACTTGTAAATGTCAACATGCAGCCTCTGCTCACCAGAGCTGAGTGAACTGGTACAACCAGAAAGTTACAAACCCGTGAGAGGTGGGCGCGGGTGGAGCGGAAAGCAAGCACAAGAAGACTGGGGGGGGGGGGGGGAAGTTGTTCCTATAGGTTTCTGTAGGAGTAGACTTTATTCCAATGATGTTGCAGGCCTCATAATTTGGGGTAGCAGATGGGAGCAGCCACATCAGTCCTGATAACATCTTCTATTTTGCAAGCTCTATGTAGAAGTGGGCTCTGCAATTGCAGATACGGCCCCTTGCAGAACTGGCCCACAGAGCAGAAACAGGGAAATTCAAATTCCCAAACCAGACTCCGGTTTGCTTACCAGAACGCGTGGAGGAGGTGGAGGAAGTGCAGGTACCTCGCCATGGCTTATTTGGCAGGCAAACTAAGTGCGTTCAGGGCTGTACGCCGGGGGAAAGCACCGCTGCTCCTGACCACCTATGATTTCAGAGCGGTATGCAGGAGGCAGAGCACGCAGGAGGGAGATGCCGAGGACTCCTCTGCCCCCTCTTTCTTCGCTGTAGGTGCCTCTGGTTTGAAGCGATAGGTGAGAACGGGCGCTGCGGGATGGGAACAAAGCCGAAGGGGTCGCTCCCCGCCGCAAGCCCCGCGGGCCTCTGCCGGGCTGTCGCTGAGGCGATGCAGAGCCCAGTAGGGTGACACAGAGGCCCGGTCCCCCCCGGCTGCTCGCTACCCCGAGGGAAGGAGCCCGAGAGCAGGCGGTGCCAGGCCCGCGGGTGGCAGCGGCGGGGCAGCCCGGCGCGGGGGGGCCGGGACTGGGTGACCGGGCCGGGCCGGGCCGGGCGGTGTTGTCCAGGGTCTTGAAAGCGGAGACGGGGTGGGGTGGGGGGGGTGCGGGACAAAGGCTGTGCCGCCGCACTGTACCCGCACCGCTCCGCCTCGGCGCTGCGCTGGGGCTTGGCTGGGCAGGGCAGGGCAGGGCAGCGGCGGGCCGGGGAGGGGGGGGCCCTGAACCAGCGGAGGTACCGGGGCGCCAGACCGCCCTCTCCGGCTCCTTGCCCCGCGCTCTGCCCAGCCCACCTGTTGCTGGGTTGCGTTCACAGACCCGCAGCCTGCCTCCGGGGCGCCCCGGCGATCCCCTCCCGCCACCCCAGCGCCGCGCTGAGGGACGGGGGGAAAAGGGGGGACAAGCGGGGACGGGAGGCGGCGGACACACCGCGGGGCGGGGCCTGGTGTTTAGGTTGCGCGACAACGAGAGCGGCCAATAGGGAGTTCGCGTTCCCCCGGGGCCGAGCCGGCGAAGCCAATGGAAGGCGGGGCCGGCGAGAAAGGGGTGGGGCTTGAGGGCGTGTGTCGGCGCTGTGCCCGCCCCTCCCTTCGCGCCTCCCCTCCCCGTCCGGCGCCTCAGCCGCACTCCGGACCCGGCGCCGGGCACAGAGCGAGGCGGCGGGGGAGAAGGCGGCGGCAGCGCGCGCCCG
Source organism: Gallinago jamesoni (assembly GCA_025769975.1). NCBI lineage: Eukaryota > Metazoa > Chordata > Aves > Charadriiformes > Scolopacidae > Gallinago > Gallinago jamesoni. Next base: position 42,231,887 of record JAOQGH010000023.1, read on the forward strand.
CCAGCCCGCGAGACCCCGGCGGACGCGGTTCCCCCCCCCCGCCCGATTCCGTTAACGGCTCCGGCGCCCCGCGGCGGGCGGCGTGTCCCGCGGGAGGGGGGGGAGCGGAGCGGAGGCTGTGTGCCTGAGGGGGAGCCATGGGGGTCCCGCGGCAGGAGCAGCCGGAGCACGGACACCAGCAGCGGCGGAGGCATCGGGTAAGGAGCGCCGCGTCCGTGCCCCGGAGGGGAACGGGGCAGGGGAGGACACGGCCACGGCGGGCGGGCGGGGTGCTTTCCTTCACGAGAAGGGCTCGGGAACGGTTTGGCGGGGGAGAGGAACCCTTCTCCTCTCCTCAGGTGCCGCGGGAGCCCGCACCCTTGCCCCTACGGGGGAGGACGGAGGGCTGCGGGCGGGGAGAAGCGGCAAGGAGCCGGTGATCCCCCTTCCTCACCGGCACCCCGTCTTCGCCCCGGCCGTCACGCCGTCCCCGCCGCGGCGGAGCGGGGCGGCTGCCTCCCGCGTGTCGCCTTTATAAACGGGATTGCGACCTGCGGCGGAGAATAGCACCGGCGGCGGCCGTGGGGGCGGCAGGGGGTTCAGCGGGGGTCGCCGGTCACCTGCGGGGCCGTTCTGCCGCCGGCTGTAAGAGCTCTGCTCCCAGCCGCCTTGCGTCCCTCCCTGAAGCCCACTTAGAAGAATAATGGCAATTACGGAGTAAGTTCGGCTGAGATGGGACATCTCTCGGGTATAGCTGGTTTCCAGAGCGGAGCCGGGGCCGTGGGTACCGCCGGGCGTTTGGGGTGGCAGAGGGAAAGATCCTTTAGCCCTTGCAGTTTCCTTGACTGAATTTAATGCTGTTTATTTGGTTATCGTAGACGAGGCGCAACTTGCATCCTTTTGCACCCTTTGTTATCTTGTAAAACTCCGATCCGTGTTCAGTGGTCCGTTCTCCAGACCGACTTCTTTGATTCGTTAAGTGATAGCCGGCTGACATCAACTTTGCTTTAGGTTGGGTTTTCCTGGCTCCCTACCTCTTCTGTGGCGCTTGGCAGCGTTTTGCCGAGGTGGGGTATGTCCGTGCGAGAGGGGCAGGAGCGTTATGAGGTCTTGACAAAGACAACTCTGAAGTTGACAAATTTCAGATATGCCTATTAACCTCCGTGAAGTAGGTCAGTAAATTGCCTTGTTACTCGACGCTGGATTTTTTTAACACGTTAGTAGTTTGAATTATTTTTTTCAGGCTGGCTTTTCTAGAGGAAACGAGTTTTGTTTTTTATGATGCAGAAGACATGCAAAGTTAAAGAGAATTGCCGACATAAATTTTCCCGAGCTCTTTTGTGCGCAATTTTCACTTCTACAAGTTAACACTAGATGGCTTTCTTATATAAGATATCCAACGGAGAAGGAAAGCATGTAATCCGTCTCTGCAGCCTGCTATTTCTGTATTTGTCTATTTTTTTCCTTCGCGTGAATAGTAAACTGCCTTCTTGATCCATTCTGCGTTGATTAGACCAGAGCAGAATTTGAAGTTTGCTTGCTAGCTGACATAATTCATTGTTTTGATCAGCTCATCTTGCTGCTTTCAGATGTTATTTTGTATACGTACTACCAAAATCAAAAGGAAGTTTGTTTAGTTGGAAAGTAGCTCTGCAAAATATTTAGGTTGCTTTAAAGAAAGGCAGCTGGATAAGGAGGGATGTTTGAAAATGGGGAAAACCCAACAATTCAGTCTCAGTTGTTACTTAGGTTGATGGACTGATTTTAAAAAGGACTATAGTGCATTAATATTGTTTGTTCAGCTTTCCGCACACCCCACACCCCCCCCCCCCCCCCGATTCTGTGCCTAACTATCTTAGACTAAAGCATTTTGGAGTTGGATTCAGAAACATAGTGCATAGCAGCATGCTGGGTATAGGAGTGCCTAAGCCTGATGCCTTATTAATCTCTTTCTTGTGTTTCTCCAAAACTGTCCTGTTGTCAGTGGAATGCATCATTTGCCCCTTGTTTGCTTCTTCAGTAGTAGCTCTGAAATACATCAATCTTAAATTTGATGTTTGAAATATCTTTTATTATTAATGCAAGCATGTTTAAATCATCAAGAGCTATAATGCATTATGGATATTTAAACATCATTTATGCTCCACAACAGTTGATTTATAATTTATGTATCATTCACATCCAGAGACCTCTCTGAAAACTAGCTTTATATATTGTCTTGGTTTTGCATGCCCAGTGGGTTACCTTACCAGGTCATGCAGCACGTAGACATAGCAAGAAGGATTACTTGTAAGTATGCCAGGGTGTTTCATGAATTGTGATCAATTAAAGATCATGTCATTTGTGTATGCCAAGGGTACAATGTGAAACCTGGAACTAAAGAAAACCTCATTTCTTTGTAGCTAGTATTTCCTTATTCTGCAAATCAGTGTATTTTTAAAGATTCCTGTTAAGTTTTCCTGAAAGAAAGGTAATTTGGTTGGGGTTTTTTTTTGTGTAGACACTTACTGACATACCATTACTCAAGTGCATTGTGAAATACTCTTGCAAATGAAGAGAGTAAAATGAGGAACTAAGCAAAGCAGTGGTCAAACAGGCAAAACCATCCCTTTCTTTTGCTGTTTGACCTTTACAAGTGAACCGAGGCAGTTCTTTTTTTCACTTTTAGCTTTACATTGGACATAGTAGTCAGGCATTGCACCTAAGCTTTTTATGTGCAGATCAGCTGTTCAAACTGCAGGAGAAAGTAAATATTTTCTCCTTGCTTTGGCTGGAACTAAGATTGTATTTAGATGGTTGGATGTTAAAATATTTTCGGTAGCTTTATACCTTTTACTGGTGAGTGATCTAGTTTGATAATATTGAGTGAGAAATGCTGTTACTGTGAAAATATATGGTAAGTTACAGATTGTGGAAAGAGGGTGGGGCGCTGGGTTATCTAGTTTCTCACGTTAGTCATCCAAGATTACCAAGAGTAGCTGCATTGACAGCTTGAAATGAAATCATGGTTTGATGAATGCTCTTTTCTCTTTCCGTGCAATTTTTGCTTTGCAATTTAAAATGCTTTGCAATTTTAAAATGTTTGAGCAAGCTGGGTTGTGAATCGGTGAAGTCAAGAGGAGATGGCTGTTTATGCATTGGAAGATTGTACTCATAGTAGAAATTTTTGATATGCTAGGTAGCATAATTTATATCTGATTGTTTAAAACATCACCTCCTGCAGAGATAAGATAAACTTCAGTTTATCCCTTTATTTATAAGGGAATTTTCATCCTCTTATAAATCTGAACAGTTCAGGAAGTTTAGGGTAGGGGTGCCCCTCACAGTTGTTTTGGTTTTCTTTCTACCCCATTTTTACTACCTGAATTATATTTGGGAAATACTATGAGGATGGTCTACAAGTCCAAAAACCCAATAAGAGGAATTAATGAGGACTGTTACGATGTATAGCTCTGAGTATAGAAATTGTATTTAGTAGATAGAAAAGTATGTTTCACATTTTTCTTTTTTATAAATTCTAAAAATACCAAATTCTTTCACGTAGATTGTATTAAGAATAATGTTAATTCTTTATGACATTCAGTGATGATGTCATATGACTGGTTAGATTTTTAAGAATTTCTAGGACTTCACATGAACAGTTGTCTTATTCTTTTTTAGTCTATTGTGCAAGAGTGAACTTAATGTTAAACATCTGATTTATCCTGACAGAAGTAAATGAGAGTGACCCTGCCTTCCTTTGTAGTAAAACATTGACCCCAGATTTAAAGCCATTTTCAGGCATAATTGAATGAACTGAAGATTGAGAAGGATACTGTTCTTGATTTTAGCTAGAGACAGGACAGGAGTAGGCAGAAATGTCATTGTGATTATTTTGTACCATAGTTCTTGCTAGAAGATATGTAGATATGGATCATGAAAGTGTAATTATATCAGCAGTTAGCTACTCATGATTTATAAATGGTTTCTTCCAGTTTTCTTGAATTTCTTAAATAGTGATCAGTTCATACATAATTAAAGGTTTTGTTTAAAAAAATGTCTTCAGTCCTCATGGAGATAATCTTCTGAACACATAATGAATGTAAGCAGCTGCTGTCCCATCTTTTTGGATGCATAAGCACACAGCTTTATTGGATCTGATGCTTGTAACATTTTAGTAATATTAGATGTTTGAAATGAAGTAGGTATTTGTTTTAGTTGCTGCTAACTGGGGATCTGTGTTCCTTAGGAGAATGACCTGTATTTACTACTACTTCTTTGTGGGTTTTTTGTTGGGCTTTTTTTTTATTATTTTTTTTTTTAATGGGGTGGGGTGAAGCTGAGAGATGTGCTGTAGAAAGATACCATAGCTGTTTGGAAGTAAAGGATCTAGGAAGAGGCTGGTGGAAAGGCAGGCAGTAAATTGTCCTGTAGTAGCTAGGAGGCTGGAAGGTGGCAGTAGCTGAAGTTGTCATGACTTCCTTTCTCCCTCAGCAGCTCAAATGAAATTCTGAGCACAGGACTTGGAATTTTGCCATTGATTTTGAATCTTTTCTTATATAATGTCTTTATTTGTTGTCCTGAATCCTGCAAAGTGACATATCCTGCTCTGCAGATGTTTTTATAATCTTCCTGTATTATTTGCCAGTCTTTCCTTCCTCCCCCTCTCCTTTTGCCCCCTGAATTCTCACTGATAAGTTGGCTGTGGATTGTGAGAATGCCTGCCTGCTACCTCATCTTTTAGGTAGGCTTTTGAATCATAGGTGTTTCACAATATGACTTTTCAGATTTAAGTTATACGAAAATGATTTGATGGGATTTATGTTAGAGAATGCGTAATAGAGGTATAAAGCTTCCATACAACTTAACAGTTTGTCCTTCCATTCCCTTTTGGTTCACTTTATTTTAAACCTGATACAATCTGAGATGAAATTATAGAACAATTTCACAGATTAAATAAACAACAGATTACAATATTTAGTGAAATGTATTTCTAAGGAACGGTACTCTGAGAGGGCTCAATTCAAATGGAATAAAATGCTTTTTTTAAGACCTACTATATGCTCTTGAACACTTTAATAAATTTTTTCTGGTGTTTTCTTGATTTTCTGTGTATATGTGTTGGGTTGTGGATTTTTTTTACACTTATTTGTTCCATATATATCTATCTATGAGAGGGAAAGGACATTCTGGGATATCTTGTATTTTCTGGTGGATTTTTACATTTACTTCAGTCAAATTGGATAAATTGTGAAATGATGTGGGAACAAAGTGGCAATTAAGGTGAGTAAGGACAGAATAAAGCTTTCTATAGGTGTTATAAATGCACATGCTGTTAAAATACTTTTGCTGTTTTCTTTCCTTTTATGTGGGGGAGTAAAAAGGAATCCTGCAATTAATGCATAGTTAGCAAAACTGTCACTGCAAAAGGAGTTCTGTCTCCTGTATTTTATGGAGAAGGCATTTGTGAAAGATGAAATTTCAGTCTCTGCTTTTGTTCTTTTCCCACTTACTTAGGGTTTTTTTTTCACTTGAGAGTTACACGTTATTTAATCAATTTTCTTCTTTGGTTGTTTTCATTTGTGGCTTTCTGTTCAAAACTATTTCCTGCTTTTAGATATCTTATGTGCATTCACGGAAAAGAGCACTCCCAAGTATTTTTCTAGCCTCTCAGCACTGAAAATGAATACCTGACATGTTTTAGCATGAAATCACATTGCAATATTAGTGTGACACAAAGTGAAAAAAAAGCATGGGTGTGGAAAAGTGTGGCTGTGTATATGCATACATTCTCATGCATAATGTGCATATCATCCATAGTGTGTAGGCAAGCATACATATTTTGCTGTGCTGGTCTCACTTATTGCATTGGCCAGCTGTTCTTGAAAAATTAGGAGCGGTTTACGGTGATCAGGTTATCCTTGCTGTTCTGCTGTAGTGTAAAGTAAGCCTTGGGCTTTGCTTTGTGAGGTTGTCAGGACAACAGTTTATTATTGTTCCTAGTGGTTTTTCTCTATAGCAATGAGGGAGCTGTTTCAAAGAGAGTGGTTGCCTTGCCACATTGGGCTGCAGGATTGCCAGCTGTGATTTGGGTTCAGCAGGATGCTCTGGGTTTGTCATGTAAAAATTCTAATTGATGATGAATGCAAACCCAGTGTGAGAATAATTTTGTTCATTGGACTAATGCAAAACAACTCATTGTATTTACAAACCCATGGCCTATTTTCACAGCAGTATTGTCATTACCCCTCTGTTCTCTTCCATCTGAGGCTCAGAAAAAATATTTTATGTTTGACAGTGTGGAACTATGATATGAGTTGAGACAAGGTAGGAATTAGTTTAAGGTTATTTTATGTCAGTGTGTTCCAGTCTGACACAAGCTAACAAGTGAAACCACAGGGGATTTCTGTTGGGTTTAGTTTGTCATGTGTTCGACAAAAACATTAAACAAAGTTGGTGTTCAGTGATAAGCAATGCAGTAATTGTTTTAGTGTTGTCATTTTGAAGAGCTACTCTTCTTGTTTCATGGTAAATGAGAAAAAAAATCCCTGTTATTACATGGCAACCTAAATGGCTACAAAGGTGCTTCTCTTAATGTAGTCATTATATGCAAGAGGTGCAATAATTTATACTGAATTCACTTTTATATTGTTGGCATTCAGAGGTGGGAAACTTGTTGGAGTCTTCATTGGGGAGAATTGTATGAAGAGACCTTTCAAATAACTTTATTCCATAAAAAATGCAAACTCGTGGGACTTGTTTTAGCACTTTCATAGTATCCTTTATATTGCTTACATAAAGATATCCCTTAGTTTAATCTTCAAATTCTTTGAACTGGGTTGAGCTAGAGTAGTCAATTAAGTGATGTCCAGGTACGTAAAATCCTTTATCAAAACAGTAACCTTCTATTTCGAATTCCCTTTTCAGACAACCGAAACAACAGTCCATTCACAATTTGGCAGAGATGTGTAGGCACCTGCATTCATTTGTGGAAGCTGGCTGACAGAACTAGATGCTATTGGAATAAGCCTGTCTGCTCAAAATGTTTTCTCCTTCATGTGGCTGCCATTTTTTTGAGATGAGGCAGGTACTTCAGAGATGGTTGTCTTCCTTCTCTCAGATTCCCTGCTACTTGCTGCCCAGTCCCCCAACAACTTTCTTAGTATATTGGTAGATCTCTTTGAATTGTATGGCCTTGCTTCTATAGGAAACCATTTCAAATTATTATTTTTAAAGGTGGTGGGGTAAATATAGTGATTGCTGTAACCCATAACAATGTGAAATCAGGCTTGCTTATTTCCACTTCACTTCAAATGTAGAACTTGACCAGTTTGCTGCAAGAAAGAAACAGAATAGATGAGATTACCTGAATTGGTTAAGAGCTGTACAGGTGGTTGCTCAGAGTACTACACTGAAAAGCCCCAGGCAATCAAATATAAATTGAGTCCCAGCAATGTTTTCTATACAAGATGAGGTTTCTGCTGTTAGAGCAGAGGGATTTTCCAGGATTCTGAGCTTTTGTTGCCTTCTTACCCTGGACCCCTGAAAATCATTATTTTAGTGGAGATTTCCGAGTGAAGGGCAAGCAGTACTTCATTAGTCTAAGATTCTCAGATTTGATAATTTTGCTAATGTCGGTGTTTCACATTTGGGATGCTTTGTGCATTTTCTCTGTGGTTGTGTAACTTTTAAAATTAAGTTTCTCTGAGCATAATTCACAGAATCAATTAAAGTTTCTATGAGGATAATTATCCTTGAAATTTCATTTTTTCTATCAAATTTTGCTGAGTGAAACAACAGGTTCAAAAAATCTTGAGGCAGAGGGAGGTGTTGCACAGTGTCGTTGCAAAAAGCTTGTTTCCTTAGAAAATAACTCTTAAAAATAGCTGACCATTCTTTCCATTGTACTGATCTGCAGCAAATGGATACTGTGTTTTCTAAAGTGTTTTGCTTTTACTTTGCATTTCAGTGCCCCATTTTTAAAAGTATTGTTAAATATATAAGATTATATTAATACTATCAAAGAATAAAGTGTACCTTTGTGCCTGGTAACATGTGTACAAGCAGTGTCTCTGTATTCACAGTTATTTGAATATCTGCCTTGCTTTGTGCCTATGACAATATTGTGGCTAAGTGTTACAATATTTACATGTATGTATATTAATAATCACTTCTCCTGGGAGAATAGATCCTTAATCGTAACGTTTTTCTCTTTCTTACATAGACTGACGGTGTTCCTGTTCACTCGTTTTACAACATCCAGCATGTGTGTAGGTCAGAGGTGTTTAAAGTTGCAAGTTAGAGTTTCTCACAAACCATGTTTTTTCCATACCAGCTGTCTCAACCACATCTCTCAGTACAATTGTATGAATTCTTAGTGGCAGCTACAGGAATCACTGTGGGGGGAAAGTAATAATGAGAGACATCAAGACATCTAGAATACATTAGGTAGTTGTGTTGGTGAGTTAACAACAGGTTGTAAGGTTCTTTAAGGCCTCTCAGCTAATGCTGTCCAGACTCCTAGTCACTTTTGGGTCACTGTATGAAAATTTATTCAACTAGAAGTCCTCTCAGTAGACATCAACGTATCTGTTGCAGCTGCATATGAAACACTAGTTAAGTAAATCGATAATTCTTCTTATTGCTTTGTTTGTTATAGCATGAAATCTTTCCCGATTCATGATTGTCCTCCTGGAGAAACTGGCTGCCCATGGCTTAGAAAGGTATACTGGGTTAAAAACTCGCTGGAGGGCCGCGTCCAGAGAGTGGTGGTGAATGGAGTTAAATCCAATTGGTGGCCGGTCACGAGTGGTGTCCCACAGGGCTCTGTACTGGGACGCATTCTCTTTAATATCCTTATCAATGATCTGGATGAGGGGATCACTAAGTTCACAGATGACACCAAACTGGGTAGCAGTGTCGACCTGCTAGAGGGTAGAGAGGCTTTCCAGAGGGATCTGGACAGGCTGGATATATGTGCTGAGACCAACAGGATGAATTTCAATAAGGCCAAGTGCCGGGTCCTGCACTTGGGCCACAGCAAACCCCTGCAGCACTACAGGCTTGGAGAAGAATGGCTAGAGAGCTGCCTGGCAGCAAAGGACCTGGGGGTGTTGGTCGACTGTCGGCTGAACATGAGCCAGCAGTGTGCCCAGGTGGCCAAGAAGGCCAACAGCATCCTGGCCTGTATCAGGAACAGTGTGGTGAGTAGGACCCAAGAGGTCATAATCCCCCTGTACTCGGCACTGGTGAGACCCCACCTCGAGTACTGCATCCGGTTTTGGGCCCCCTGCCACAAAAAAGACATTGAGGTGCTGGAGCGGGTCCAGAGAAGGGCGACAAAGCTGGTGAGGGGTCTGGACAGTATGTCTTATGAGGAGAGGCTGAGGGAGCTGGGGTTGTTCAGTCTGGGGAAGAGGAGACTGAGGGGAGACCTAATAGCAGCCTTCCAGTACCTGAGGGGGGCTTACAGAAAGGCTGGGGAGAGTCTGTTTACAAAGGCCTGCAGGGACAGGACGAGGGGCAATGAAGAAAAGCAGATTTAGATTGGATATTAGGAGTAAGTTCTTTCCAATGAGGGTGGTGGAGCACTGGAACAGGTTGCCCAGGGAGGTGGTTGAGGCTCCTTCCCTGGAGACATTCAAGGTGAGGCTCGACGAGGCCCTGGGCAACCTGGTCTAGTTGGGGGTGTCCCTGCTGACTGTGGGGGGGTCAGACTAGATGACCTTTGGAGGTCCCTTCTGGCCTGGGCCATTCTATGGTTCTATGTTTGAGGATGATGCTCTGCAATTTAGAGAGGTTGATGGGATGGTCTGTAATAAACCTGGTGACATTCAGTAAGGATAAATGCATGCTCTTACACCATCCAGGGTGGAGACTGACTGCCCGGGAAACAGCTCTGCTAAAAGGGACCTCTGCATTCTGACAGATGCGAGTCAGTGTGTCAGTCTTCACTCTGATAGTGAAAAATGTTAGCATCTAGACTTCATGAACAGGAGCATAGCCGCTGGGTTGCCAGTATTCAGCATTCCTTAGGCCACCAGGTTGGATACACTCCATACAGTTTTGATTCCCCAAATAGGCGAGAAACATTGATTAAACTGAAGCTAGTCCAGTAGAGAGCCAGTGGAGAGGGGTGTGGAGCCCATAACTAGAGGGTGAGAGAACTTGTTTTTCATAGCCCAGGCAATGGAAAGCTCAGGGAATACTTAATAGCTGCCTCATAAGATGATACCTAAGAGGTTATTAGAAGACAGGGCCAGCCCCTTTCCAGAGGTACATGTCAGGAAGAAACGAAACAGTGGTCATAATCTAAAACAGGTGAGGTTCTGATTTGGCACTGGGAAATGAAAATCACCCTGAGGATGCTGAGGAATTGAAACAGGTAGCAAAGGCAGGTTGTAAAATCTACATCCTTTCCAGTTTTTAATACCAGACTGGCCAAAGCCCTAACCAAGTTGTTCTGGGTTCACTGCTTTGAGCAGGAGGTCGGGTTAGACGGCATTTTGTGGTGCCTTCCAGTGTGAATTATTCTACAAAATATCACAGCTTTTTCATGAGACAATCTTATAATCGAGAATTTTATTTCTATGAAATATCACAGCTTCTTTATGATAGACAATCTGATAATTGAGAATTTTATTTGATATTACAGTGTACTGTGTTTCCACTTTATTACAGTACAGAATATTTTTCTACCATGTTGTTGGGAAGATTTTTTTTTACAAGACTAAGAAATAGAGTATTATGTACTCAGATATTCTTTGTTTAAACCAGTTGACAAGAATTCCCAAATAAATTGTTGGCAGTTAAATATTTTGCAACTATAGTACATAACAAAAGAACAAGCACTTAAAGCAAATAGCATCTTTTCAGATTTGGCTTCAGATATACTTTGCTCACCTTGTCACTAATTCTAAAACATGACTAGCAATACTAGAATTTGAATGTGTGAACTTCCATTGAGCGATTGTGTTGGATCTCTTCCAAAACATTGTTTTACTGTTAAAGAGCAGGACATGTGAGTTTGAAGTTGGCTCTCAGCCAGTCAAACATACATTTGTATTTAGTTCTTTTGCTCAGACTACTAATTTTAATACTGTGAAACTTTTGATAATCTACACTAGTTGTCCATGTGGCTGGAAAAAAAAAATAATTATGATTTGTCAAATTACTTAAAAATCCAAATTAAAGTGATTCAGATCTGAAAACAGCTGCTCTTTGCTCCTTTTTATATTGTCTTAACCTCTTAGCTTCATTTAACTATAAACAAGAGCCAGCAAAACCTCAGAAGACTGAGATGATTCCTGTTCTTGTTCATCCAGCTTCACAGTAATTGCGCTTTTAAGTATTTCTATGTTTACTGAAGCATGAAGTAGACCTTTAGATCCCTGTTTTGGTTTTTATAATCCATTTTATTAAGTGTTTGAAAACTCAGAGGTTTGTATAACATTCAGATTCAGTATGAAAGAGGTTATAAATGCATGCTGAGTTAAGCATAACAAACAGGAAAAGGAACGGAAATAATTTCCTTTAGGGTAAAATTCCTCAAAGTTGAATTAACCCTGATACGTAGTGCTTGTCAGTTGGCAGAGATGGTTATCACTTAAGTTCTGAAGACTTTTTACTAAAAGTGAGACAACGTGGAGAAGCTCGGTCTGACATTCTTTTGAGTCATATTTTCAATGAAAAGAGTTAAAACTTTGTTAAACTGATGGATCTCCAAAATTTTTGAATTAAGGCTGATGTTGGGATCAAACAGATCAGCAGCCCTTGCCTGAAACCTCCTTTGTCTTGATCTGAACTAGTCCTTTCCTTTCTAATCCGGTTGTTACAGAAAACTACATTATTGATCTTTTTCATAAATCAGTTGCACTCAGTGTTGATTTACCGATGGGTTGCTGTTGTATTTTGTTTTCTCCTATTCCATACTTTTAGTGGAAGGATGTTCCAGGGACTCAATTTCATTGAGGACTAGAATTTTCTACTAGCCTGTATGTGGAACACATGCTGAGATTGATTTTACCAATATCCTTGTTTAACCCAAACACTTTTTCTTCCTGATCCTTACAGACAACTCTCTCTGTCAGACCTCATCTTTCTGAGGGTAATCTAGCCAATTTGTAGCAAGTCTTTGAAAAAGACAATTGCTTAGCTTCCTCTTGTACAGTATGATGACTGGGGAATGGAAAGGCCTTCTCTACACTTGTTCTATTTGTGTGTTTCTGTTATGGCTAAGAAGAATTTAAGCAGCATTCTACACAGTTTTGTCTGTGGCAAATAAAATCACATTAAAGCTTTGTTTCTATTTGTCTTTACTGTTGTGTCTTCATGTTGAGTACAATGTCATTGTTATTCTCCTGGTGTTTTCTGCTGATGAATTACCAGATTGATCAAAATTTTATCCTGTAGTTCTTGAGGGAGTGACTCCAAACAGAAAAGTGGAATTAAATTGTTCCTCAAAACTTTCTTTTCCTAGTTATATTTTTACCTTCCTTTGCAGTGTCAGTGCTTTTCAACTTTGTGTTGTAATCAGATTTCATTAGTAACTTCCACTTTGTGACAAGGTCATTACTGAAAATATGAGGTAAGACTGGTTCCAAGATGGGTCTTAGGTTTCGTCTAATAAACTATTTTAATTTATTTTGAGGAGAGTCTATTGTCTGTTTACTTGTTCTGTTTTCAGTATGGTACTGTATCAGATACTTTCTTAATTCCAAGTTTTAACAACAGCATTTTTTTGTATAATGCTGATGAGCTGTTCTAGGGAATCTCTACTGTGTAGAGCTGCAGTCCCTCAGGCAGCCTCTGCTTGATTCTTGTGAGTACCTGGCTGAACCAGTAGCTCTTGCTGAGGTCTTAAACAGATAAGTATGGCTTACATACCAAACAGTGACAGTATCATAGTTTAAAATACAGTGGTAGCAGTATGGCTGCCTCATCTCAACAGGAGTTGTAGAAAGTTCGAAAAGCATGGCTTCCAAAATCAACATGGAATTGTTACGTCTTTGAAAAGATTTGATTTGACCAGTTACTGTTTATTTAAAACATTCCTCCATCTTTGACGCAAATATAGATGTATTCCAAATTAATGCCTTGCTATTATGATTTACATGTGGAATAATGCCCTACGTGGAAAATGGTATCATAATGTGTGGCCTTGGTTACTGCAAGAATGAAGTTTTCACATACAGAGTAGCATCCAGTATTGTATAGGTCTCAGTATATTTATGTCATCTGTCATTGAACCATCAGAAAATGCCAGTATTGAATCCTGATTTCTTGTCATGTGTTTCTAATAATTTTGCTTCATCTTTGCTGAATCTAATCCTAGCTGCTGATACCAGAATTAGTAACTGTCTGTTTCCATCTGATGTTTACTCTCAAATGTTAACCTGAAAAAAATAAAAGCCTGAAAGCTCTACAAGTACTTGCTCACTTTGCAATGATCTGGTTTCCCGTTGCCCACGTGTGAATATACATTGGAATATGGAACACAGTAAGTGGTACTTGGGAAAGGATATAAAGTGATGTTTTCAAACTGGAAAGTCAGAAGGTAAACTATGGGTTTCCACTTAATCTGCTTAGTTTTTGAAAGGAGCTAGGCTTAGTCATAATAAGTGTTTTTTCAGCTGAAAATTTAAACAGTCTGCCTAGAATTTTCATAGCTGTGAAATGTGAGCTTCCTTCCTCTAAACTGTATTCTTTCATACAGTCCAGCTAGTCTTTTGATTTTTATCAAGGGTGGCGCAAATGCTTGTGGAATATACAGGACAAAACAGAGCTTCTTGGTCTAATGTCAAACCAAGTTCTGCAGCTGGCCAGCTCACAAATGAGACAGAGTAGAGTTGCTGCTTTTTGTAAGTAAGTGTGTCTTACAAAACTTTCAGAACTAAGTAAGTGTGTCTTAGAAAACTTTCAGAACTAAGTAAGTTCAAACACGTCAATAAAACTCCTTGGGCATCTGGAAAACAGTAAATTATGCTCAGAATTGTATTACAGGGAGCAATGAGTTTTATTTTTCTTTTAAAGATTTTGACTCTGATTCTTAAATCAGTTATTCATGATTTTGATTCATTAGTGGGTTTAAAAAGTCTGTTCATTGGCATTTTATTTTCAGAGCAGGACTAAGCTTTTGAAATTAATCTCCTGATCTTCCCATTTACCAATAATCGGTTTGCACAATGGGGTACGTTACATTCCTTTGTAATGAAACTAACCCAAATAAAATGTTAACTTTAGCATAAACAGCGTTTCTAATTCTGAATGCTGTACAGTGACTGAATAATTGAGAAAACGAAGTTAAAAACAACATGGCTGAAGGTGACATGCTTTGCAAAAATTTAATATGAATATGTGAGAAAAAAGCAAATAGCAAAAGGAAACAAAATTTGCAGAGTAAGCACTTCTTTCTGAGTATTCAGGAAGCAATTTTTTTCTCTAACTTGTTATGACTTGAACAGAATTGTTAGAAGTATTGTGCCTTCATTTTGATCAGCTCACTAAATTTGAGTTGAGAAATCTGAGATATGGTTGCACAATGGGAAGGGTACTTAAACAAAACCCATAAAACCTCCCCACACTAAGGAAATGTGGTTAAGAACTGTTGAGATTTAAAGGCATTTCATCAGCAGCACCTACTTTGCTCTTCAGTTTTTGCATTGTTCTTTTTTTTTTAAGGTTCAGCTTGAGGTAGAAGAAATATGTATCTCTTGGGCTGTTGCCCATCTGTCTGTCATTTAAATTCTTAATGAAAAAATCACAGATTACGATCTTGTAATTGTTATTTTTTTCAGTGTTTAATTTTTATAGCTTTTGCTTGCTGTGGTAGTTTGACACTCAGATTTGATACTAGTGTTTTTGTTATGTACACGAAAATAAACACAAAACTTCCTATATTTGCTTTGTATTTTTCTCTCTATATACTGCTTTCTGGGCTTGTTTTTTTTCTGTTCATTTAAACTAGATTTCATGTTCAGCTCCACTGAAATTATACCAATGAAATTATACCAATTATTTCCAATGAAATTGACTTGTATGGTGTGGAGCAAAATTTTAATTAAATATTATTTATATCACAAATTAAGTCATGATTTGAAATGGCAAAAATAACTATTTTAAGTGTAGTTAAAAACATGTAAAGGCTCAAAAAAGAAGTATGTTTGGTGGTTTCTTTTTTTTTTTTTTTTTTTTAAATTGCATAGTTTTAAGGTTTTGCACTTTCGGCTAACTTTGCTGTTACTGTGAACATCTCTGTGAACTGGCCTGAGAGACAGTAAAAGGTACAATGTAAATAATCCTTTGTAACAGGTCCATAAACTAATAGTCTGGAGGTCTTTCTGTGTTTGCTGATGTGGTAAGGGACAGAGCCTTAAGGGAAATATTCTGTTAAGTATTATAAAAATGCTTTATGCAGGGACTTCACTGTTAATATAAAGCCAAACTCACATAGAGGCTGTTAGGAGGTATTTTTTCATAGAATCGTAGAATCATTTGGCTTGGAAGGGACCTTAAAGATCATCGAGTTCCAACACCCCTACCATGGGCAGGGACACCTCCCACTAGAACAGGTTGCTCAAAGCCCCATCCAGCCTGGCCTTCAACACTTCCAAGGATGGGGCATCCATGACTTCCCTGGGCAACCTGTTCCAGTGCCTCACCACCCTCACAGTATTGTTTGGGGCTATGTGATTTCCCGGCTTCTATACAGACTGCAATGACATAAAGATATTAATGAAATAAAATTAATGTTTCCTGTTAACATCTGAATAAGCTAAGTAGTGACAAATTATTCTGTTTTCTTATATTCGATGTCCTAGTCTTCACCCATAAATTTTTTTCTCTGCATATTCATGACTAAAACCTCCCTGTTGTCTGATATAATTCCATCTCTAGCCACAAGGGTCAGTTTTCTCTTCTGGTGGATGCTCTGCACAAGGTTCATCTGAATTTGTATTGTCTACTACCATATCAGGGGAGTGTAGTGTTGTGTTGCTTTCATTCATCTGTTACTTACATGAAGGAAAAAAAATAAATCAATCAGACAATCTTTGTTTATTTAAACACCGAAGGTAAATACTAAATTTTAGATTCAAACAGAAAAGCCAAAGAATTGAGCCCTTTGGAAATACAGGGTGTGCTAAGAGAGGATTTCATGCAAATTGTTCAATATCTCAAAGAAATGAATGTTCTGTTACTGGAACTTGAGTAGGATGGCACTGTGTTGCCCAAGGACTAATGACCAAAGTGGCAGCAGAAGCCTTTATATTGGTGCCAATCAGTCATCAAAGTTACTCCAGGAAGATCAAAGTGAAATACTCAAGATTTATTCAAAATGGTGCATTTTCATGCCCTCCAACATAGTTATGTAGTCATAGATAATAACATGATTCAGATTTTCCTTTTTTAGTTCGTGTTCTGAAACTTTTGCTGAGGTGAGAACTGATACAGAGACATTCCGTGCTGTGTTAAGGGTATGGTTTATGACACCCTGACTCCTTTGCTGTGACGCTCTCCTAGAAACAAAGTGATGAACTTTGCAGACTAATGGTCTGGTATAGGAAATCCTGTATTTGCAATGCAACAGGAAAAATGTGTGTGTAAAAGTAAAGGTATCATTTAAGTGTTAAAGAAAATTTTAACATAAATCCTGTTTTCTTAACATAAAAAGCCTGTGACAACTTTAAACCAAATAAACCAGAGAACCATACATATTCTTTTTTGAAAGGAACAACTGCTAAGATGTGTCATATATAGGAATATATGAAAAAAGAAAAGTGTGCTCAAAATCCCTGATGCAGCACCAGCAACTTTGTAAACTGTTACTATGTTTATAATCTAATTTTCTCACATAAAGCATATTTTGCTTTGGCTATTAACAGCTGTTACTTCCAACAGTGTCTTTTTGTATTGCCTGGCTTTTTTTTGCCTGTATATCTTAGTTGTTGCAGTTGTGAAGGAGATCAGGATACATCAAGCATTTTGGAGAAAAATATCAGTGAAAAAAGAAACACTGATTGATAGAGAAGGTAGGGTAGTTTAGTAGAAAGTTTTATGTTTAGGGCTGGTTTATGGGCTGGATTTTTTTTGATGTACGAACAATGACAAGACAGAATAATCATCAGTTTATACACTATGGTAAAATCCTATTTTCAAAGTACTGTTTCCACAATACTTTGGAACTCTCACAGTATGAAGTAAAATGTATAAATGTTGGTTTTGCTAAAGAGCAGGAAGAAACATTTCAGTTGAACTCGTATATTTCTTTACATCATAATTTTCTCCTGTACTTCATGCTACTGAGTAAGGGAAGAGCATAAATGGCAAGATGTCTGAACAGCCTTCCCTTTAGTCAATTTCTTCAGGTATTTTAAATTTACAGAGCAGAAGGGTGTAAGAGTGGAAGACTGTCCTCACTAACTGCTGCTGATACTGATTGTTATGGTAACCATTAACAAAATCTTCAAAAAAAAAGTGTTTTTTTTTTTCTCCTTAGCTCATAGACTGCTGGAAAAGGTAGAGAGAGGCTGAGACAGGCTCTGAGGCAGCAGGCAAAGAATGAGGAAAGGTGGAGAACCCTTCAGTACAAGTTGAAGTGTGTCCTTCTGTTCAGCCATTGATGACTTTTAAGGAAATTACTGTCAGAGCTTCGCTTTCGATTCATTCCCCAGGAAGTCCTTTTCTTCACCTCTTTTTTGAAGTGGGACTTTTGGCATGCACATGCTTTGTCTTGCTTTCAAATTGTTGTATTTAACCATAATGCTCTGGCTTTTGTTCTCCTCTCACTATGAAAAACTGCTAATTTAAAGTAACTTCAAATCTTAGTGAGGTTACTTGGGAATAAACTGATAGAAACTACTGTTCCGAGCCTTTTGGACAGAGTATTGTAGGGAGTCATGGATACACTACAACAAAATAGTAACTAATTGTCAGTAACCCAGGTGATTTATAGCAATAATATAAAAATTCTCATAGTTGAGCTGACCACAGTAAAACCTTGCAGTTATGAGATGTTATGAAGCCTAAAACCTAAGCTTCTAATAAAATGTTTATAGCCTTCAACTTTTTTTTGGCAGTAAATTAAAAAAAATCTGATTAGAATGCATTTTTTTCTTAAACTGTAATAACATAATTCCAACTCTAATACTTTCCTCCTCCCACATAGTCTTTCATTCTACAGCAAAATTTTTTTATGCCCTTCAGTTGTTCTCTATTCTGTCTCCTACACTGCTCTGACTTGCCTTTACCCACTTGTGGAACAAAAAAAATCACTTTCCTTCTTTGTTTAAAAAGCACAGGCCTGTGGTACAACAGCATAATTCACTTATGGCTTCACTGCTGCCAGAGGGGCATAGCGTGCTGTTTGCCTCTCCAGAGGCTGGAAGCAGCAGTACCTCCTGGTGCAACCCAGCTGACTGTCAGCTCCTGTGGCCCGTCTGGCTGGGAAGTGTGTACTCAGGGTTGCTTCCTGCCTCCTGTCTGTAAGATTTCATATTCACAGCTGACAAAAGGATGTGTTTACAGCCCCTGCTGTAGGCCAACAGCACAGGTTGTTCCTTAACTGTTGGCAAATTAGAGATATTCCTTTTTCCAGCTATGTGCTTTATGGGGGCGTGTACAGTATGTAACAAGAGATCTCAGGTTTTTCTGCTGTTTTTGTTTTAAAACTCTTTTTCCTGTGGTAGCATATCCTTTCAATAAAGGAATAAGTGGTAATATGTTTTTGATAAATTTCCAGATAAATTTGTTCTTTCAAGCTAGTTAGACTTTAAATGATTTTCTCTTATTTCCTCATCAGTTAGAGGAAACAAAAACATTGGGAGAGGTTCTAAACATCAGAAAGTCCATCTATGGTTCACAAAGATAATGAGGGTTTTATGTTTATTCAATGGATTTTAAATGTCTAAACACTTTTCAGGATACAAATCTTGGCCTTTTTTCTTTTCTTTTTTTTTTTTTTTCCTTTATTTGGTACCCATAGGATTACCACCCTTTATCACATGGATAAAATGTTAAAATAAATGCATAGTCTGGCATTCAGGTATGATGGTGAGGGAAACCTCTTGAGTTCTGTATGTCATCAATATTTTGAATAATTTGACTGAAGGTGGGGTTTTTTCTTCCTTTTTTTTCCTTAATTTAACATCTTGTCTGGTACATACTGTTAGTATGCCTGTATAGTCTGGAGATTATTCATAAATTTAATCTTAAACCAGGGATTCCTTGCTCCTTCAATTTTTTCTCTCTCCTGTGTGACTATTGTAGCCACTGGTATGTTTTAATAATATTTTTATAGTCAAAGATAAACAATTTGTAAAATTTACAAACTACTACCACATGGAGAAGGTAAGTTAATAAAGATGCCAGTATCTTATTAGAAGAGTTGATAATATGCATATTTAAGAGGTAACAAGCTGTAAGATAATGTTTTCTGGGAAGCTAATATGTTAGCAGCAGTTTCTCTCCACAAACTGATAGGCTGTAGAATAGGTTCTTGTTTTTTTAGCTCTCTGTATTTATATACATTGTATAAGAAGTGGATACTAGCTGCCTTCAAGATGCTGTGAATGGAAACACGTGAAATATGAAAATATTTATTAAGAATACCCTCCATATATACAATTGCTCTCAATTTTTCTGTTAATAAAAAGGATTGTTCATCTAAAAAAAAAACACAAAAAACAAAAAACAACAACAAACCAACCACTTCAAGTTTTATTTTTAGATATGAAGCACTACATATGATTAATTTGAATAGTGGGGTTTTTATTGTATCAAGAGAGTCCTCTTCAGCCCTGGCTGTTCTTTGACTTAGTATAGATAGGAGTGCAAATCTGTATTTTAAAAATTTGGACTCTATATTAAGCAAGCCTCAAGGTTGCTTTGTATGTCCTTCCATAATTTTTTTCTCAAGACTACTTTCTCATTATTATTTTGGGAGCAATTTATGACAAAATGGTGACCCATTTGTATTGGAGTTCACAAGTGAGTAACCAGTCTGAATTCCCTAACCTTATGGCCTTAACAGAACAAAACAGATCTGTCTGAAACGTAATGCTATCTTTTGTGATTGAGTGATACATAAGAAAAATGAAAAACTTGCGAATTGAGCCTCTTTTTGTACAGACTGTCACTGATCTGCGTAGCTGATACAGACTCTTTTCAGCTGTTGCTTTCAGAACAAAAGAGACAAAGCCTGTGACTGGATTTACTCCCGCTATCCTAGTGTGATTTTTGTCTAAAGCCAAGCCTGATGCCTGCAAGGTTTCAATCATCTGTCCCATTAGAGTGCCAAGGTCTAAAATTCTGACTTTTCTGTGTTTTGTAAGTTCATTGTCAGTTTTTAAAGTATCTTGATGTCCATAATCAACATACTATTTTTATCCTGTTGTGAGGGATAAAAAAAAAACCTGTGAAACACAAATATTCTGCTCTCTTTTCCAAAGAATATTGTATGGCTTATGGTCTTTTTTTTTTTCTTTCTGTCTATATGTCTTTAACTTGAAAATACTTCTGTTTTCAGCAAAAAGCAGCTGTGTACCTGTTTTGTTCTTAAAAGTATGAGCTGTTTAAAAATGCTATAGCTGATAATCATGATCGAAACAGGGAATACTAATTGTATTGTATGAAGGGGAAAAAAAGGGCTGGGTGGCATTCTCTGAATATAAGCCAGCAGTGTACTCAGGTGGCCAAGAAGGCCAATAGCATCCTGGCTTGTACCAGAAAGTGTGGCCAGCAGGACTAAGGAAGCAATCTTTCCCCTGTATTTGGTACTGGTGAGACCACACCTTGAATACTGTGTTCAGTTTTGGGCCCTCACTGCAAGAAACATTGAGGTGCTGGAGTCTGTCTCAGAAAGGACACTGAAGCTGGTGAGGGGTCTAGAGCACAAGTCTTATGAGGAGCAGCTGAGGGAACTGGTTTTTTTCAGCCTGGAGAAAAGGAAGCTGAGGGGAAACCTTATTGCTCTCCCCAACTACCTGAGAGGAGGTTGTAGTGAGGTGGGGGTTGGTCCCTTTTGTTATGTAACAAGTGACAGGACAAGAGGAAATGGCCTCAATTAGCACCAGGGGAGGTTTAGGACAGATATTAGGAAAAATTTCTTCACTGAAAGGGTTATTAAGCATTGGAACAGGCTGCCAGGAAAGTGGTTGGTCACCATCCCGGGAGGTGTTTAAGAGATGTGTAGATGTGGTACTGAGGGACATTGTTTAGTAGTAACTTGGCAGTGTTAGGTTAATGGTTGCACTTGATGATCTTACAAATATTATGATTCTATGATTTTGTGTTTAGTATATTTGTAATAGCTGTAAAGTGTGTATATAGCAGTTGTACAGTTGTCATTTTTTTTCAGTACTGCTCAATCTTGATGTGCTGCTTTCTTGTCAAGCCAGTCTCAACATTCTTGTGAAGTGGTAGGAGTTGCTTAGGTAGAGCTTTCTACTAAAAAGGAATAAAATAAAACAACAGTAATGCTATTGGGTTGGGGAGCCGGGAAATCTTTGCCAGATGGGAGCGGGGTGAGTGAATGGGGTGTGTATGTGTGTATGCCTATGCACACATCTGAAGTGTAGAAAGAAATAAAACATAATTGTGACTGTTTCATTGTCTGTTCCACACATGCAAAAGAAACAAACCACTCTCTAGATCTGAAAGAGACCACTGGTTCTTATTTGTTCTTTTGATGATCTGGGTTTTGTAAGTCAGCAGAAAGAGACAGTTTATCCTTCCTTGGTCTGTGAAGTTTGCAATTTATAATTATTTTTATTGATTGCTCGATAGCTATTTATGGTGGAAATGCTACATACTTGACTACTAGTTTTCATTATTTTCATCCTATTGCAATTTTTAGAATGGAATATACTGTAGGTAGCATTCTTAATGGGTATGAATTGTTATATAACTGCATTATTGAGATAACACTGTATGGTGGCACACACTTTTTCAAAATGCCTTGTAAATCAGTCAGTATTTTAGTCCAACCTACTTCTAGTAGCAACTGAAGCTTTATAATAGAAGGGTTTTTCTTGGTTTACTTTCTATAACAGAGTTTTTAGAACTTTGGCAACCTTGAAAGTTTGTTTAGGTCAGTTTAAATTAGTCTTAGTTACTGAATCCTTTTAACAAGACCAATAGCCTGTGTTCACAACACTGAAGATCAGGGTACTGAATAAGTGAGGGAGACTTAAGGCAGAAGATATTGCATGGCATATGGTGCCAAAGCTCTTGAGCTCTGCTCAACCTGCAGTAGCTAGCAGAATGCATAAAGGTGCAGAGCCTTGCTGTCTCTCTCAAAAATTAATATCTATAAAATATTTGGATGTAAAAGATGGCAAGAAACTTGATGTCCTTTTAAGTCCCAGTTAAGGTACACATTACTTTGCATTCCTTCCTGTGCATGGACTGGAGCGTAAATCTAAAATTAGAGCTATTTTAACTAATGTTTGGGGGAAAAATACAATTCATGACTTGGAAAACACACACTGAGAGAATGAGTTATCTTTTTAAAAATGTAGTCATTTGCATTTTGTTTCACAGAAAACATATTTGAATATATTGAGCTATATTGTCCTAATGTAGTCTTCTATTTTACATTTACATTTTTATATATTCTTAAATATGTCCAGAACCTACTTACTATTGTTTTACTTAGGAGAAGGTTAGCCATATCTGAATCATGTTGAAATCTGTTAAATCTTAACTGGTGGTGTTTTAAATTGAGATAGTAAACGCCTTTTTTAACACTGTTTTTATTTCTGTGATGCATGCTGATTTCCAAAGTGTGTGCAAAAATATGGGGAGTAGATTTGTCTCTTAGCCAACTTTTTTTTTCCCATCTTATAGGTGGCTATTACTCCTGTTTCACAAATACTGAATAGCTGTAACTGCTCAGTAGTTAAGGACACTTATTTAAGTTTTGCAGCAGATGGCCTCTTTAAATGCACAAACTCAGGGACTATCTTACTGAAGATGGAAAGAAAATTACAGTATACGGCACATGGCAAAGTGAAACTGTTATCCCTGCTAATTATTCAGTAATTTAGATGTGTTGTGTGTTTTTTCTTTTCCTCAGACAGTAAAGTCTACAAAAGTCCATGACAAATACTGCTTTCAAATAGTTCTGTCCTTAGTAATTTTTTGTTTTACAGGAGGCAGGCTATTATCTGTGTCTTTCCTCATCTCTTCTTCACTAGTGCCTTTGGGGTGCTTCTAGTTTGATTGGCAGGCTGGCATATTTAGCCATGTCTGCAATACAGACTGTGTGTTTTTCATTCAGAATGACACAAACTATGTCATGTTTGAAGTAAGGTATTGAAGCTTCATCTTCAATAATAATGGATTTAAAAATTTAAACTGGAAATTTTGTACAATCAAAATGCTGTGCTTTTTTAATATAGAAGAAAAAAAAATTATCTGTCAAACATAAATTAAAAAGGAATCAAAATGAGGCAATCCTGCCCAGAAACCAGGTTTTACGTTCAGGTTTCTTCTATAACTGTTCTTCTGTTTTGCCATTTAATAAAGAAGAAAGGGCTGCAAAACAGACGTAGAGGTGGTAATTGTAATTGCCTGTATTAAAATTGCTTGTGAAATAGACTTCTCTGCAGCTATATCAGGGAGGTGGAGAGCAACAAAAACCAAACCAAAGCAAAAAGCCAACAACTTCCTCTCCTCCCTAACAGGTAATATCAATTATTTATTTAGTGTCAGTTCACAGAAACACTGGATGAGTCAAAGAGTGGCGAGCAAATTTTTCCTTTGTTATTTTTGGTCAGGCAAACAGAATATATTCTAGATTGTAGTGTAAGTATATAAATATTACAGTAATTGGAGAGGGAATCCAAAATGTAGTAAAAGTGTTTCCTTAGTCAAACCAATTGAAGAAGAATTTGTTTATAGTTTTGTAAAATATGTAAAGGTCTTTTATCTCATTCCAACCTCCAAAAAATGTTTATTCAAATCAGAATTGTTATGTAAAACTTACACTTTCATGGGCTTCAAATTTCTTAGTATGACAGCTACCATATCCTAAAACATCCAGTTTTAAAACCTTCAGAAAAGGTGTTATTTCTCAAGTTCACTTAATGAGTGAAATCATAGGGGTTTTTATATATGTCAAATTTTCTTTGACTTCAGTGAAACTAGAATCAATGTGTTCGGTTTTGGGCCCCTCACTACAAGAAAGGACACTGAAGCTGGTGAGGGGTCTAGAGCACAAGTCTTATGAGGAGCAGCTGAGGGAACTGGTTTTTTTCAGCCTGGGGAAAAGGAGGCTGAGGGGAGACCTTATTGCTCTCCCCAACTACCTGAGAGGAGGTTGTAGTGAGGTGGGGGTTTGGTACCTCCTGTTAAGTAACAAGTGACAGGACAAGAGAAAATGGCCTCAATTAGCACCAGGGGAGGTTTAGGACAGATATTAGGAAAAATTTCTTTGCTGAAAGGGTTATCAAGTTTTGGAACAGATTCCTCAGGGAAGTAGTTGAGTCACTATCCCTAGAGGTATTTAAAAGATGGATAGATGTGGTGCTTAGGGACAAGGTTTGATGGTGGTTTTGTCAGTTAGGTTGATGGTTGAACTCGATGATCTTAAAGGTCCATTCCAACCTAGACAGTTCTGTATGATTCTCTGTATCCAAAATGTGTCACCAGATCCTGTCGATCTATGGATATGGATTAATGGTATTTGGGATGCTGACAGTTTTGGGCTGGTTCCAAGTTAGTCGCTCTGGATCTGAAAGAGATATACTGTTCTTGTTACAATATTTTATAGTGTACTTATCAGGTCAGAGGATCTCTGTACTCCTCAGAAGGATCGCCATTAATTCTTTATTTTCTATTGTGTATTTACTTTGTATACTCCTCTTTGTTTTGCATTTTGTGTGTATTTAATCTGTCGGATTCTACTCTACTATTACACCATGTAATTGAGTGTTGTCTATAAAAAGCAATAGTAGTAAATTATGAGGATCATATTCTTGGAATGAATTTGATGACCAATTATGCTATTTTTGTCTCTGATATTTGAATGGAAATGGGAGACATTCAAATGCAATTCTGGGCATTGTCAGTCTTTTCAGTGTTATATCAGTGTTAAGATTGAAAGAGGGCTGTAGAGACTTTTGAACAGGATTTTCAATCACGTGATCACTTTGTATGAAAAGCACTATGAGGTTATATATTTGTTGTGTTGAACGAAGAAATGATGGAATTAATTTCTAAATTGAGCAAACTAGTTTCTTTAAATTACTGGATATTTCAGTAGGAGAGCTGAATGGTACATTAAAGATCTTGATTTATGTTAAATATCCGATTTAACATATCCCAACAAGAGGGATGTTGAGGAACTGAGGAGCACCAATAGGATGGGTAGAAGGCCCACTGCTAGAGAATGACCTACCAAGAGAGGCTGACAGAGCTAGACTTGTTTACTCTGACAGAGAACCAGCTGTTGGGTCACTTAAGAATATCCCATAGCTGCCTGAAGGGCAGTTATGAAAATGACAGAGCTGAATTTTTCTCAGTGGCACCAGATTGGCCACAAAAACTGTGATATGGTATGTTCAGGTTATACATGAGGAAGAATGCTACTGGGAGGCCAATATAGCCCTGGAACAGGTTGCCTGGAGAGGCTGTTGAATTTTCCATCTTTGGAGGTCTTGAAGACTCTGCAAGACAAAAACCCATACCTGATCTTTTCTAGTGTTGATGATAGTCCTGCTCTGAGCAGAACGTTGGGCTGCATGGCTTCCAGAAGTCCCTTTCAGCCACTCCAAAACTTACACTGATTAGTTTCTTGTTTATCCTCTATCCCCTTTCTTTTATTACCCCATTCTAAAGTGACCGTGGCTCATATTTTTGTTTGAAAAAGGAAACAACACTGTCAAAAGGCATATCCTACACACACTAAGGCATTTGCAAACGATATTCACAAAAATCTACTCTTTTTTTGAGAGAGAAAATAACAATAAAAAAATTTCCCTCCACTGATAGCATTTAAGAAAACCATCTTACTTCTCATTCCTGAAAAAAAACCAGAGCTGATAAATAAATATTTTGGGTTTTTCCATAGTACTTAAAATCCTGCTTTCCACTTGAAAAAAGCGCAAAGTATTTTTTCCACCCCAGACAGAAGTTAATAACAAAATATTAAGCAGACCTATGGGAACAATATAAAAACCCCATCATATTATTTCTGTGAATAGTGTTCGCAATGCTATAATTTAATTTATTTTATTTCATACCTGTTTTGTGACCTGTATAATTTTTGTATCTTTGCTTCTTTTAAGCAGTTGCCCTAAGTCAGTCACCACATTCCTCTTATATTTAATTGGAAGTTGCCAGATACTACCTCATTCCCTAGCTGATGTATTTTTTTATTTCAATCTGATTTTCTGTGGATACGATCAATGATTTTTGTCTTGTTTAGTAACTTCAGTTCCAGGCTGGTAACTCATCTTTATCGTTAATATTTTCAACATTTACACTTCCATGAATTTTCCTTTTCTATGTTTTTAAGAGATATTAAAAGCACTGCAAAGGTTTTACTGCTGTACTCTGAAAATGAAGTGAAGTTAAGAGCCTTTATCTCTTTACAGTGAGGGTGGTGAGGCACTGGAACAGGTTGCCCAGGGAGGTCGTGAATGCCCCATCCCTGGAGGTGTTCAAGGCCAGGCTGGATGGGGCTTTGAGCAACCTGGTGTAGTGGGAGATGTCCCTGCCTATGGCAGGTGGGTTGGAACTTGATGATCTTTAAGGTCCCTTTCCAACTCAAATGATTCTATGATTCTATAATATAAGATCCTTAGGCCACCATAACTTTTTTAGAGTTACACTGCTATTTATAATATTAGAGAGTGAATCAATGATGTGTATTGCACTGTACACCTTACATGTTTCATAGCAAGTGCTGTTTATTATCGATCTCACAGAAAGGATCACCCAAAGTTACCAGTTGCTCAGCAGGTTCTGTAGACAATTCTCAGCAGACAATCTGAGACTTCAGCAGACAAAAGCTGAATGGCTATTGCTTTTCAAATTAGTACTGCAGTGCAATTAATTGCCCTTAATTAGCAAATATTTCTTTAGGTATTAGATTGCAGTGATGAAATTTGTTTTCCTAGGTAACTGATCACCTAACGTGACAGCTCAGCTTGGTATGGAAAGCTGCTTTTAACAAACTCCAAGTAATTGCATGTTTCATTGAGTGCTTTGATTGAAAACACAAATGGTGATTTGTCTTGGCCCCATCTGGACCTTCCATCTGGCTTGCTGTCGCTTTAAGGTGCGAGGTGTGTGCTTGGGCAGTGTGCTCTCAGGTCATTGAATGCTGTTGCTTGTGCTACACTCAGTTGGATGGATGCTCAGAGTTTGGGAATGCATCCACTGGGGAGGCCTCCCTTCTTTGCCGCATGCACAGGGACTGGTTTGTAGAACTAGGAATGATGTTCACTGTGATGGTGAAATATCTACAAATTGACCTGTAGCGTATTAGTCCAGCCTGCATCAAACAGGGTTATCCCTTCCACAGAGGGGCAAATTTAACTTTGTGATAGTATTTCTGTGTTTCATATAATTTTGTGATAGATGTGCTGTGATAGTATTGCTAGTGATAAAATTCTCAATTTCCTTTTAAACTGAGTGGCATGTGTAGCCTACTAGGTGATTAGAGCCCTCATGTGCTTGACTTTTAGAGTTTGAATTTTCCATGTATCACTGGCCAATAGAGAATTATAGATCAGAGAGCGATGAATTAAAATCTTACTATGATGGATTTTGGTATTTTTGAAACTCGCAAATGAGTGTACAAGCTGAGGTGCCAGGCATGCTGAACCAACACAATTTATTTTTCATTGTCCTTGTGGCTTTGTTACAGCAGTTCAGAATATGGAGTCCAAGAAAATAACAGGAATTACACGGAGAAAGGAAAGACAGAGGGTGGAGGTTTTTTTCCTTGAGTCCATGCTTTTATCACGTTTCACTGTCTGAATCTTTGTGCCTTTTGTTTTTCTATGTCTCATTATACAGAGCTTAAGGAAAAAAAACTACATTGTTGGTCTTGTTAATTGTATATCTTTTTTTTTTTGTTTCACAGTGAAGCATGCTGCTACTTCCTTAACCTTATTGTTTTCTATTTCTCAGTCTGAATTTTAAAAAGAAGCAGCATGTTTTCTCTCTAAAATGAGGAGTTACAATAGATTTCACATATGAAACACCTGCACAGTAGGAAGTGAAACAGAACTTTTTTGCTCTCACTGTTTTATAGCAAGATTTCTGTTGCCTTTCCTTCCTGTAAACAAAAGGAGTCACTTAGAGAGTGGGAAATAGGCTGTTTACAGGATATTTTCTGTATGAAAGGAAGGAAAAGTGCCTTTACAGAGATCAGCCTATTGTGTTGGTAATATTGGAAGTTATATAGAGATAAATTGAGTTTAGTATTTGGAGGAGAAATAAACAGCAAAATACATGTAATCACTTCAGTCTTGACCCTGAGAAGTGCAAGGTGCCCCCATTAGCTGCTGAAATCAAAGCAGGAGTTAGGAGATGAAGTATTTTGGTTTGGTCTCCAGTCCTATGTGTAACTTGTAACTTCTTCTCATTGTAAGAACTTGATCAGATACAGGCTACGCTTCAAAAGAAAAGCTGAGAGTTTATGGAATGTGGCTTTTACTTAAAAACAAGCACTTTTGATACTTGTACTTTTAATTGCTGGTTCAAGTTACTTTTGTGCATCTGTCTTCCAGCCGGCTGTCTTTGAAATACAGTTGTCTTTGCTACAGAAATGTTATAATTGGATTTTTCTTGAAAGTGATGGCTTCAAATGTACATGTAGAGTGTACATATTCTCAAAGTTCTAGTTAATATATTTCACAGCTGAAGCAGAATTCTGATGTGAAGCAGGATATCTTATTCTGTCCTGTGTTATAAAATTAATTTCTGTGAATAGCTATTTGATTTTCATTTAGTTTCTGTAGCACCAGCAAGAACCTTTATGAACAGTAAGAATTGTGGATTAGGCATTTAACTCTAAATTCTGTTTAAGCATTATAGAATAATCTGGCTTTCTTGAAACCTTAAGTGTACATATATAAGCTGATGGGACAGACAATAGCTTTGCCAATAAAACTGAGCAAGGTAGAGAAAAATATGCATACAATTTTATCTGTCATTAGCTCTATCTATTTTATCTGCAGTTCTTTTATTGTAGTCACACTTGAGAATGGAGATTTACTATAGCAGGTTTTGTCATTTCTCTGCTCCATATATTAGAAGTAGTTAATACATGAATACTGAGAAAAGGCAATTGTAAGCATGGAAATTAGGAAAGTAAAAAAAAAAACTTGCTTGCTTAATATTTACTGGACTCCATTTCTAGTTTCAAAATGGGTATTTAAATAGAAAAAGCCTTAACAGCAGTGTTCCATGTTACAGATTTTTTTTAAACTTA
Source organism: Gallinago jamesoni (assembly GCA_025769975.1). Lineage (NCBI taxonomy): Eukaryota > Metazoa > Chordata > Aves > Charadriiformes > Scolopacidae > Gallinago > Gallinago jamesoni. Next base: position 42,261,288 of record JAOQGH010000023.1, read on the forward strand.
TTTTATTTTTTTTCTTTCATGATAGATCCAGTTTCTCAGACAGAATTCGTAATGTCTGGGTATTTCAGTCTAATTTGACAAATAAGATCGGAGTGTGTGCACAGAATGATCTGTCTTCTGGCATGTCTTGGTGAATGGAGTGTGTATCCTGTCTTTGTCCTTACAGAAGAAATAGAATGATTCCTTTGCTGCCTGTATTTGATTTTGTGTGTTCTTCTAGGCCAGAAGTGTCTGTCTGCTTGTTTGCTTTACCTTTGGTGTTGTTTTTTTTTTAATTCTTTCTTCATTCCAGATAGAGATTTAGGAAAAAAAAAGCTATTGCAGTCACGAATGAGAACTTGTGTAGGTGTAGAGGAAAGCATAAAGTTTCTTCTTAAAAGTTTGGAGTCTTGAATGCCAAGAGTATCCTACAACCTAGACCAAATAACTCAAGGCATTAGCTAGTCTTTGGTGCTACATGGAATTTATTTTGCTGGACTACATATAACTTTAAACATCATATTTTTTCAAAGTGAATGGGATCTCAGATGTAATTACTTTTTTGTCCTGAATATTCTCTTATGAAGAAACTACTAGATTTACATTTCATATGTAAGAAATGGTTTCCTTATACATCTTGCAAATGCAATAAACCTGCTTTTTTTTGTATGTATGGAAGTTTGGTTCAAACTTTCCTAGTAGATTTGCTAGGCTTATCTTTCTGAGATTCACTGATGCTTCTTCCTTCTCATGAAAGTTCTCGTATTTTCTCTCAGATATCCCAGCAAAAATCTAGCTCCTATATTACTAGTTGAGTATGTCCAGGGTACATCGGATTTACTGTGTGGATTGACTGTAGCAAGTTGATATTCTGGATGTACCGCACTTGCTGTGGAACTTTTCTCTGCAGTGACCATCTGTGCAGTGTTTCAGAGAACTAGGAAGCCTGCTTGGAACTAGGCTCTCCTGACTAAGATGCTGCTGTCTACCCTGGTTTTTTTTTGGAATCAGTTACTTTTGTATAGCCAAAACTTTTTGGGTAGAGAAAGAAAACTTGCCCAGAGAAAATCAAATATCTGGTACTAATCTATCTCTCTGCTTTTCCTGTGATAAAAAAATAGGAATAGAAAATATTAAAAGATTGGACATACATAAGACCAAAGATTCATGCAGAAAAATCACATTTTCATAGCTAAAAAAAGGTGCAGTTTATGGCAGGGAACGATTATGGATGTCTGGCCTTTTGCCGGACAGGAATACTAATAAGGATTGGCTTTCCTAATCTACTTAAGAATTACTTCTAGCTGCATTTCAGATATCTTCTTATGTGAAATCTCCTTTGCCTTGTCATTGGCCAAGTTGGCTTCCTCAGTGACGTACCCTGTGGAAGCAAGGCTCTAGTCTTCAATACCAGAGGACATTTAGTAAAAGAAAAGACTAACAAACCAGCAAACGAAATGCATGTATTGCTTCCTGGAGAATAAAGCAACCCAGATGGGACTGTGGGAATAGTAAAAGATGAGATGTCCAGGAAAAACAGGTGCATGATAATCACCTTACACACAGGAGTCTTACGACATCTAATACTACAAATAAGTTTTAAAGTACCTTTAAGAAATCAGTCACTGTTTCTCCTAATTTCTGATTTAGAATTTGTTACTTTATGTGAATTTAAAGGAACATACATTACTTTTTTAGAGTTTTTATTTTTTTTATTTGTAGATCTTCATGAATGTGGGGGCGAGAAGGTATAAAGAAAACTCTTAGAATGCTGGTGAAATAATGAATTCTTCTTTAAAATATTTTTTTGCAATTATTAAATATTTTTTCACTGATGCGGTATTCTGTATAAGAATTTGGGATTAAAAAAAAATACATGGACAAAGCCTAGTGTTTTCCTACTTGGCTGTCTCACAAAAGAACTACATAATCCTCTAAATCCTGCTTTACTCTATAGGTCAATTGATTCCACTTTCTAGTCCCTTAAATAGGCAATCTGGAAATTGTCTTTGAGATAGAAGAGCAAACTTCAAAATATCTAGTGATTTGCAATGTGTGAATACATCTTAATTATTTTTTTGTGAAAGACATCATTAATAATGATAATATTTTCATAAATTTATTTATAGATAATTGAAACCAGCTTCTTTTGGAAAATTGATCAGATTCTGTAGCCATTCTAAAAAATATATTTTCCATTTTTGCACTTACTTTCTTCTCATGTGTTTACTTTTCTGGTTCTCCATCTGAGCTGACTAATGGCTGATATTTCCTCTTATCCAGATAATATAACTTCTGAGTTCAGAGGCTCCTTTTGGAAAATAAGAATGGATTTTGGTTATTCTTATCTGTCTGGAGGGGCTTATTGGATATTTTTGTGTTGATATATATTTGATTTAGTTTATGATTCAATTTCAATTTTACATTGGAACAGATGTCTGTCTAACAGTGACACTATGAGACTACAGTAGGGACTTGTACCTATAAAGGAGTATGTGTATCACTTATAAATTGCGATAATTCTTGTTTTAAATAGTTATCTACAGTTTGTCAGATTAGACTAAAATATATACCAGTCTACAATTTGTAGACGGATATATACTTTTACTCCCAGCAATAAACTAGGTGAGAAAACAAATCTGTCCTGCTGGACTTCCTTTCTTTTTTCAGCTGATGGTTTTACCATATGCAAGTCTTGTTTAGAATTTGGATACTCTTATTTCCTGTGGGTTTTAGGTGTTGGTTACTGTATTCTTAAGTTCTTTTTTCAAAGATTCATGAATAAAAATGTTAAAATGTTTGGCTTTAGTTTCAGCTTTTACTTCAGTGAGGTTTATGTTTGAAATTTGTCTTCATCAGATGTATTTTTAGGTTGGGAATTAATTTTTTCTTTTTAATATCCTTGGTTTTTTAATTGCGTCTTCTGTTGGAAAACAGATTAGTCATGGAATGGTGTTGGTTAGCACTGCTACTGGTAGTTTAGCTTTGGTTTAGCTCTCCAACAAAAATTTCACTGGTGTAAGGGCTGGCTCAAGCTCTAGGTTAGAACTACACCAGGAGGTTTTTGGTACTGTAAGCATACTGGTAATGGTAGATTTAAGTGCCTGCCCCGTTTTGGCTAGGCCTAAAATGAAGATTATAGTAAACTGTCCCGCATTTGATCTGTTTGGGCTTTTTGTTTATGTTACTGATGTCTATAATACCTAGATTTGCGGTTGACGGGATTTTGAGGCTTTGTGGTTTTTTTCCATTGTATGCGCTGTTCTGTAAAATACTTACTAGAATTATTTTTGTCCCTATGGTGGTGATTTAGTACAGGAAATAACATCTGTTCCTGCTGTGTGTGTTTTCTTTTTCCTTTCAATATGAATGCAACATTGTGTATTTTCAAGCTAGATTTTTCTATCTCAGGTCATGCTAAAATGAACTCCCGTTGAAACTGTGTTAACTCGGATATAAAATAAAGCCAAATCACCTTATTGGTACATGATAGTTTTATGTTCTGTATCTCTGTATGTTGATCAGAGCTATCTAAAACATGTGTACATTACATATACTTTTATTTTACTTCATTCAGAAGTAATAATGTTTTCCTGTTTGCGAGCTTGAGTTTTCTGCACTTTAGGCACCTTTGTTAATGTTTCAACAACTTTCTGTTTTGTTTGGATTTTTCTGGGTTTTTTGTCTGTGAAATGCAAAGTTTTCAGAGTCAGATACTTCATTGGCTCTAAGTCATCCCACAGATTTTCGTAGAATGCTCCTAAACTTTTTGGATGAAGTAACAACTATCTTCCCTCAAAACATTTAATGGAACTTCATGAATTTTTCTCAGACTTGTAATTGACAATATTCTTAAAATCCATACTTGGATTCTAGGAATAGCTGTGGACCTTTTATCATGACCTTTGAAGCAGAGCCATAATGAAACAGTCTGATTGTTCAGCAGCTACTGGTTCATGACCTCTTGCCCTGACAAAGATTTTTTTTTTTTCCCAGTTATTGCCTGGAACTTAGGCAGATAATGGCTTTAAATTCTGTTACAACACATACATATGTTATTTGTTGCACTAGGCTAAATTTTAAAGCCAGTGAGTTGTTCTTGATATTTTATTGTCATGTATAAATTAGTAGATTCTCATTTTACACAAGTGTTCATTTAATATTATTGTTTTTACTTATGCCTTAGGGCCTTATCATAAGTGGACATGTTCATCTAAAAATAAAAAAAATCCAAACCTTTCTTATTCAACTTGCAGGTATCTCCATTTTACTGATATCAGAAAAAAAGTTACTCAAGTTGGCATCCTTTGGGAATTCTTCTAGCCAAAGGTAAGCATAATTTCTAATCAGTGACAAATATATTTTTAGTATTTAGTACTAGAGTATATTTAGGATTACCCTGCCTTCTAAATAAAATGGCAGCTGTGCTACTGTTAGTCTTCATGTTTGACATCTCACAAACCGAATTTCTTTGGGATATCTAGAGCATACAAGAAACCCATAAGAGAATCATTTATATGGCTCAGTGTACAAGTGAAGTTAAGTCTTTTTTTGACATCTGTAACTTGTCAGATTTCCTCTCATTAATATTGAAGTGTATGGTAGAATCACTTTGAGGCAACACTTATTATACAGCTGCTACTATACAGAAGGATGATTGCATTCCTTAATACATTGGATAAGCCAAAAATAAAATCATAATTTTGGTGATTTAGAAATTCTTAGCTTGATCTTCCTGTGGAAAAGAGCTAATATGACTAGAAATAGACAATACCATACTACACTGAAAGTGTGTCCTCTATAAGGGCTAGTTAGGCTGCTTGTAGAAAATCCTGAGCCTACGGTTGCCAAAAATAATGATATCTTGGTATTTTCTGCAACAGGAGTTAAGAGCTGCAGTCATCTTCCTGTAGCTCCTAATTCTGAAGACCCCTTCATCTAGTCCAACTGGATTGCTTTATAGTTCTAGTGTATGGCTCAGATTTAGAAATACTTCATGTTGGCTGAACACAATCTGTCATCTAATGAAGACATGCTCCCTGCAGCACAGTAAAGAAATGAATAATCTATTGGGGGTTGAGCACGTTCCCGCACATATGTGCGTGCATGTTTACTTCTGAATAAGACCTGCTTTGGGAGGATTTATACATAAATTGTTTACATTCAACAGCATGCAAACATTTGGGAAGCATTTAAATACAAACTTGAAAGACTTGATCAAATTTGTTCAATCTATTTTCCCTCCATGGGTTCACCAAAAGTAATAGAATCTAGAGAGAAATATGCCACATAAAAATTTCTTCAGCTAATAGAGTAATCTGGTCGCTGTCAGACATGGTAAATATGAATGGTAACTACTTTTTTTTGAAGAGTGGAATATCATATTGATTATGATAAATGATGGAAAATAAATTGTGTATAATTTATGAGATGAGTAAGTTTCAGAATTATGCTTAGTTGCTTGTGGCGCAGATGACAAACATTTAGTCTTCTACAAACTGTTTGCTTTTCTTTTAAGTTAGTTATTTTTTCAATGATATGCATGCAAAATTAGCAATATGGATTTCTCATATTACAAGGTGAGAGAGACTGAAGTGAGAGGGAGAAGTAGTTGTGGGAGATTTAGTCTGTAGAGGAAAAATAGAATCGTACAGGGCCACAGTACATCTTGCCACTCATTCATTATTCCTGGGGCAGCCTAATGCCAAATGTGTAATGTTTGTAAATTTAATATACTCATTATAACTCAGGATTTCACAATTTTACAGCTGCTGTAGGAGAAGGTAGGAAAGTAAAATGCTGAAAACTTTTATTTAATTTTTCTACTTTCATGTTTGCACTGAAGCTACCCAGAAGTGCTGTACTCATGTTCCTTCTTTTGATGTCATGGTAGGTTTTTTGGGGGGTGAAGTTGAATCCCCGTTACCTCCCTTTCTAGATTAATAACATTATGAGGATATGATCAATGTCAAATCAAATCAGGTTAAAAGCAGACACAGAAGTTTTAGGTACTCTTCTAGGCTAGGCTGCTAATTTTTGTAGTAGTCACTTTTTCTCTTTTGTCCTTTTGTCTTTTGCAAAAACACAAAAAAGGTATTATTTTCCTATGTATAAAGGTATGTAAGTAAATGTCTAGAGAAACTAGTCTAAATTAGCTATTTTCCTGATTATTGCTATAACTGAAATAGTGGGTTTTGTAAGAGTAGATAAATTTTATATATGTGAACTATAGATTATGTAAGTTATGCTTCATATCATTATTCTATTCATTCTAGTCTCTTCATTTCCAGTCTTTTCAAGCACCATACTTCTGCAGTAAATACAGTGTTCCACTCCCCTATGTTCTTTTACACAGGAAGAATGTGAAAGACTATTACTGAAGGTGGTTAGAAACTTCTGTTTACTGATAAGAACCTATTGTTCATGATCCTTTTTTCCTAAAATATTCCTCTTTTTGGTGGCAGTAATAGATTTATTGTTTTTAGCTGAGGTTTGGGGTTTTGGGTGGGTTTTTTTTTTTTTGCTTGGTTGTTTTTTTTAAATGGAACCGTCACAAGAGTTTTTATTATTTGTAAGCACACTACTACGCTGTGCTTGCCTAGGAGGCAAACTAAGCTTGTAAAAACAGGTGTTCAAGCATCTAATGTCCGTGCTGGTGGCCAGCTTTTCTGAATAGGCTGCATCTGGTGTGAGGCAATAGTTTTCTTTCTGACTGAGCCAGGTGTAGTCACACGGTTCCTGTGACAGACATCAGCAGAGGAGATACCTGACTAGGGAGGGCAGCCAAACATGGGAGGCAGAGCAGAGAAAAGACAGTTTTTAACTGCAGCTGGTTGTGAAGTACCCATGCCTGTTGAAGATACAGGACAGGGCTGTCCTTCCAGCATGTTCCAGCTGTTCCAAAGGCAGGCTAGAAGATAATTTCTGCTTTATACTTTATAATACTCTACGTGCAATTGCAATTTGTACTTTTTTTCCCCAGGGTAGTAGTTTTCTGTCTGTATCGTATTGATGGCACTAGTAAAACTTTTATTTCCAACTACATATTGTTTACAGGGGGAAAAAAATTCTGGAAGGAGAATTGATTTATTTTTTTAATTTTATTTTAAATTTATTATGAATTCGGAGATTTGTATGAAGTAACTGTTTTTGGATTCCGTACAGGTTTGTCAACCTATTCAAAGAATCGTAGATTTAGGAGAGTCTGAATAATTGACCTTCCTTGCCAGGGGTTTGGCATGCTTGGCTTATGGTTTGATGCAAGAAACAAAATTGAAGTTTCTGTCCAGCCACCTGAGCCCCTCTGTCCTCTGAGCACTACATAGGTTAAACTAGGTGGATGCTCAATAGTTACATGTTATTGTTTATCAGGTTTTAAATGGCTTCCTTTGCTCACATCAACTTAATAGTTTCTTTCCCCTTTTCATCTAAGACTCCATTTTTCAATAAATGGTCTGTTCTGTAATGTGAAATAAGATCACCAGACTCCTGTGTTACTGAGCCTGATGAAGCTCTGCTACATTAATGGCAGCGTAGAACATACCTCTGAAATTCTTACCTAGTACTTTCCATATAAATAGTGTGTTTTGCTTCAGAAATAGTCAGACTGAGAGGACAATATTGTAATGTATTTTATGTTATGTATTGTGAAGAGTATCTGCACTTGAATAATGCTAATTATGTAGTAAACAAGAACTGAACACTGGTAAATTTTGTCTACAATTGTATGATAACCACTTTGAATATTGCAATTGCTTTATCTTTGAGCTGTATGGTTAGCCAAGGCATAGAGTTTAAAGAAGTCTGGAAAAAGCTGAAGAATGTAATTTGCAATTCTCTTCTCCTCTCTTATGGTTCAAAGTAATAGTAAGTTGTAATGTCTAATCTTGCATGTCCTGATATGTTAATGAGGTGCATTGTTCTTCTTTCATAATTTGCAAGGTATGTAACAAAAGGAATATTGCTGTTTACAGCTGGGGGAAGATACTTGTGGTTTGCTCATCCACGAACTAAATACACTTTGTTTTTTTATTTTTTGTTTGCTTTTGTTTCATATATTCTGCTAAAATACATCAAAATAATCCTCTGGGTGTAGTTTACAGTTATAGTAGCACTGATGCTGATTAACAGTTTTGATAATCCTGATTTTGAAATACGTATTTTGTAGACTTATTCTATTTCTATTGTAAGTGCAGGCATAAGAAGATAGAAATTAAATTATTCTCATTGTAGAAACTAATAGTGGGTTTGTATCTGAAGAAAGTTAAGTAAGGGGGGTTCTAATTGACAAGTGGCTGAATATGAGCCGGCAGTGTGCCCAGGTGGCCAAGAAAGCCAATGGCATCCTGG
>JAOQGH010000023.1:42270255-42300511 GCA_025769975.1 Gallinago jamesoni
TAGTTTGAGGAAGAGGAGGCTGAGGGGAGACCTCATCACTCCCTACAACTACTTGAAAGGACACTGTAGAGAGGTTGATGCTGGTCTCTTCTTGCAGGTAATTAGTGACAGAACGAGAGGGAATGGCTTCAAGCTCCAAGAGGGTAGGTTTAGGCTGAACATTAGGAAAGAATTTTTCACAGAAAGAGTGGTTGGGCATTGGAATAAGCTGCTCAGGGAGGTGGTTGATTCACCATCCCTGGACGTGTTTAAGAGTTGTGTAGATGTGGTGTTGGGGGATATGTAGGGGAGAACTTTATAGAGCAAGGTTGATGGTTGGACTTGATGATCCCAAGGGTCTTTTCCAACCTAAATGATTCTATGATTCTATGAAGTAGTTAACCATTTACTAAACTAACACTAAAAGGGATGTTTGAGACATCAGATATTATACAGAATTACTGAATACACTACATTGCTATTGACAAAAATGGTATGTACCTATCTAGCTAGTTATTTTTCATTTACTGGTTAGAGCTAAAATTCCAATATGATTCCCTCATTGCATCTGAAGTACTGTGTTCTGGCTTCCCCAGTACAAGGAAGACAAGGAATTACTGGAGAAAACCCGACAAAGTGCCACTGAAATGATAAAGGGATTGGAATATCTTTCCCATGAGGAAAGGCTGAGAGAGCTGGAACTGTTCAGCCTGGAGAAGAAGAGGGTCACTAAAGAGTAATACTAATAAGTACAATCTCCAATTTGTTATCCTTTATTTCCTCTGTGAGAAGAGTTAAAATATACTTATTCAGGTATAAATAAAATAACAACGTGCTTTATTTTCCAAGGCATGGTGTACTATATACTTCAGTTATGGAGGAGTGCTTAGTCATAATAGTTTTCATCTGTCACTTGAGTGAAAGGTCATGGGTAAGTGATCCAATATTTTGTTAAAAAGTTATTAGATCACATACTACAAAATATTATTAATGATATGGGTTGTTTGTTTGTTTTTGCAAAGTCATATCAATCTGCAGAGTTGGTCTTCCCAGTCTGGTTCCCTCCTGACCGTCATAAATCTGGAAGGACTTGAGGGCTATTTGGTTCCTAAAGGCAGTGAGCCAAAAAAAAAATACCTGTGCTACTTTAGGTTTCTCTGCACTGTGCTTCAAAAAGGCTGTGGTTCTGGGAAGGTTTATTAGGATGGCTGGATATGTCTATTCAGCTTACTGAAGCTTGGAAAGTAGTGGGACTCTCACCTATTCAAATGCTGTATCACTCTAAATAATAAAGAGATAATAGTAAGAAGCACTAGTTGACACCACTTGGGAAGGCATGTGTTATTAGTGAGGTTCACCAGAAATAGAAGTCAAGGTGGATATTAATAAAGTTAATAAAACGGAAGAGCTTACTCATATGTGGGTTGTGCTAGCCGTTTTGGAGAGGGCATGAGGGAAAAAGAGGACATGTTGCCAGGTTGGATATAAGAAAAGGAGAGGTAGGATCAAGAGCTAGAGAATGATGAGTCTTGAAAGGCAAAGAGACAGGTATTTTCAAAAAATTTTGAGAATCTAGTGTAAAAACCTTCTTTCCCTAGACCTCAGCAAATGCAGTATGTATTTTTCTCTTTGAGGAAGAGGCTGATGCACCACTGGTGCATACTGAAAAGATGCAAGAAAAACAACAAACACCCAAATATACAAATAAAAAGAATTGAGAGAAAGTTATTAGGAGGAAGGAGGGGAAAGGATGCAGACTATCTTGATTTCCTAATTGATATAATCTAATTTATTTCAGTAAAATGAATTGTGTATTGTTCTTTTATGCAAATAAATTGCATAAACTACAATTGCAAAACTACAATAAATTATCCTAATTGAAGTCCTGTGTCTCTGGCTCATAAAAAAAACCAAACAACCTATCTATCTCTAATAATTAAGAATTAATGCAAGTGCTTTTGAAGATAAACTGAGGAATGGGTCAAAACCATATCCTATGAGCTTGGTTTTACTTGGCTTAGGGGGAATCTCATCAATGTATAAATGCTTGAAAGGAGGTTGTAAAGAGGATCTTTTCAGGGATGACCAGTGACAGGACAAGAGGCACTGGGCATAAATTGAAATACCAAAAATTCGATCTGAACGTAAGAAAAGACCTGCTCTGAGGGTGGTTGGGCACTGGAACAGGCTTCCAGGAGAGGTTGTGGATTCTCTATCATTGAAGATATTTAAAACCTGACAGACATGGCCATGACCCATGGCCATAACTATCTCGCCCAGCTTGAGCAGGGGGATTGTTCATTTCCAACCTCAACTATTCAGTGATATGGTGTGATTCTGAGAAAATCTATAGGAAAAGGGGAGAAATTTATATGTATTTTCCAAGCAGAAAAAAGGTAGAACATTGATAAATTCCATGAATTAAAAAGATTAAGCCAAGGTCACTTGCAGCTCTTTCTTAATCAATTTGTAGGGAAAATGCTGAGGTTTTTTTATTCCTTTGTTAGTGATCTTAGGTAACAGAGTAAAAGACACCAGAACTTTTTTCAGGCTCAGTTCAATAGTGGGGAAAAACTTAATGGGGTTTTGGAAACATTTTTCAGGGTCAAAATGCATTGTCCAAAAGAACTGACAGTGCTTTGAATATTGTAAAACTGGCTATGCTGTAATATTTTTACCCTGTCTACAGAATGTCCAAGTTGTTGTTTTCAGTAAATTTCAGACTTAAAATATCGATAATATGATACAGATGACCTCTTGTTATATTTGGTCTTCTCTTGGGTAGCCTGTCACGTCCACTCCTATCTAAAAAATGCAGACAGCTTAAAATAATCTCTCGCAGGCTGACCTGGTCTGGTTATTAACCCAGCACACTCTGAGCCCTGTCTGTTTGCAAAGATGGGGGGGGAGAGGAGGAGGCAGGAGGCAAGGAGGCATTTAGTTTCAAAAATAGAAATCTCACAAGTACTCTATCTTTGTTAACAGATACCTAAGAAGTTATTCATTTCCTATGAAGAATACTTGATAGTTCTTACCTGCTTGACATTTTGCAGTTTTTTATTTGTCTTGCCATCTTATTCTTGACATTTAGCCTGTTAACCCGATTTGCTGCCTCGTCAAATTCCTCCTTACGAATGAACTGTGTTCACTCTGTCATGCATGGGGGTAAGGGGAATAAAGGAGGAATATAAACTTTTTCCAAATCCTCCACTTCATCTAGTGTCTACTTGTATACAATTGGGTTTTTTTGTTTCATCTTACTGGAAATGGAAGAAAGTGATATGGATAGAAAGAAATCATACTTTAAAAAAAAAAAAGGAAAATTTTCTTCTTGAAATTTCTTGAGATTTCTGTCAGCTTTAAGGTTGGTGAAATTAACTGCTCTGGACAGCTTCAAGCAGGGCAGGGCTACATGCCAGCAAGTGCTGAGGATCAAAGTCCACTGCAGCAACAGTTTTCTCAAAAATATAAACTAAATTTGTAAACATTTTTTGAAGTGCTTATTTCCAAGAGGGGCAAGAACACATGCTTCCATTTCATGTACTTTTTGTTAAGCATATATACTGACTGTCTCTTCAGAAGAAATAAGGAGTTCAGACGTTTCTGTATGTGACATCCTTCCTTTTGTCATGTGTCTCTTGGAGACTGTAGAAAAGCGATCTTCATTATTGTTAATAATTATAACAGCTAATTATGTTTGGGTGACTGACAGATTTGATAGACCGACTATTTCTACTTTGCCTTTCTTTATTTTTCAGTTTCTAAAGCACCATTCACAGATATTTACTTAATTTCTGTTAGTTAGCAATGAATGTTCCTCTTGTATCATGTTTAGAAGCCACATACAAAGAATGTGACTTTGATGTTTGACTCTGATTGTTTTCATCTTTTGCTAAAGTAGGGTTATTGGTTTTTTTTAAGAAGAGAACATTTAGAAATATCTTCCTGCAAATTTCAAAATTTAGAATGCACCTGTAAACAAATTTCTTTGTTTTTTCCTGTTTTGTTCTCTTTGGCAAGCTTTTTTTTAGAATTTTGAAAGTCAGAGTGGCTGCAGATTTAATTCAAAACTATTTTCTAAGGAGCAGATAAAAAAACTGATGTCATAGTCTAGCCTTTTTGCTTTACATATGCTAATTACTAGATTACATTTAGCAGTTGGTAGCTTTGTCTGAGGAGGAGGAAGAGTGTGGATTATATGATAGCTGTATGCATTTCAGCTAACTTGATCTCCAGAACAGCCAGCATTTATGGTACTTCTAGATTTAGCAAGGTAATATTGGGTCTCTCTCACTTTGCATCTGATGTAGTTTGACTTTGAAACAGTGTTCTTAAGCTACACAACATAAATAAGTGTTTGAAATACTTTGCTTTCCTCCAGCAGATTAGTGTTTGAAACCATCATAAATTTCAAATTACTGAATGTTACTGGATGAGGCAGGAAGGAAACTTGCTAATGTAGGATTACCACCACTATAATGAGTTTTTGGGAATGACAGTTTGTATCAAGGTAATGAAGTGATGTAGCTAAAAAGTGAAAGTGAAGCTTAATTTTTAATTTGATCTTTCTTTTTTCTTTTCTTTTTTGGGGGTTAGCAGAGTCTCTCTTTAAAGAAGTAACCATCAAAATATAAGAATTGACAAACTGCATACATTTGTTGTTGTAGTTGACAAGTGAGTTTTATGAAATAAGATTATTTTTGTCTTGACCCTCCATGTTTATATTCTCGTTGCCCTTATATTTTATTATATTTTTTTGCTATTAAGCTGACAAAGGAAACTAAAATAGAATTCTCCATTGTGTTAGGTGTGTGTGGCTTACTATGAGGTGGTGTGTGCATGGCTTCTACAACTATATACTGAAGTAATTATTTCATTGTTGGAAGTTTTGGTTTTCCTGGTTTGACAAAGGGGAAGTAAAACACAATTTGAAACCAGATACGTTCTTCATGACAGAGGAACAACATGACAGTGGAACAATGTGACAGTTGCCAGCGGAACAGCTGCAAGCCTAGAGAAGGTATTTGGCTTAGAGAAGTTACACCTGTGACTATTTCTGAAGCAAAAACTGAAAACTTAAAGAGCATTTTGGTGCTGCTGTGGTATGGAGTATATTTAATAACTTTCTGCAGAGATACAGTTTGTTAGTTTCTAAACTTTTAAAGTCATCATCCAGAAAATTTAAAATCTTCCTTTTAGTTCAAGGAGATTAAAGCTTCAAAAGTTAGTTTTAAAATGAAAATGATTAAAATTAACTATTTCAGAAGGATCTTGTAGAAACATAATTGAACAAATATTCTGGACAGACATAAGATGTTTTGTTTAGGGTCACATGAGGTATAGACCTTTGTGAGGAGCACTATCAGAAATAATAGTATCTTGGCATATTGGGATAAAATGGGAGTTTCATTGTGGTAAAACCTCCATAATCTCTTGTGTCTCTGTAAATATCCAACTGAAATGGATGATGTATTATTAATGCTTCACTCATTTGGTTGATTTAAAATTTGGGTTTTTTTTTAAATCTATTACTTTGGTGCCAAGTGAAATGTGAATAAATCTTAACCAAACTCAATTTCTTTTTTTTTCTTTTTTTTTTTTTTTTTTTGCCAGAAAAATGAGTATCTCCATCCATAAGCTCAATGGATGGATGATGAGGGGCTGGTGATGGAGTGCATTCTACTGCATGCCCTTCATTGCCCACATGCTCAATTTTCTGGACATTTCTCATACTTTTCCCTTCTCTTTGTTTCACCGGTAGTGCAATACTCTCCCCTGTCTTTTATCCCTTCCCTAAAATAATAAAATAATTGGACAACAGTTTCTTTCCCTTCGCTTCAGTTAAGCCACAAGGTTATATGCACATGATCAGCATTATTGCTAAAGAGAAGAGAACTGAGCTCAGTTGACACATGCAAACCTCCTTCCCCTACTGGTGCACACATTTGTATCTGGTTTGTATTTTAGGGATATGTGTTCATATGCTTCCTAACCTGAGGGATGGTGCAATCCAATCTTGCTCAGGCCATGGGTACAAGACAATCTGCAAAACTGATTTCTATTGGATGTTGTCTAGACACTTTGATTCAACTGTCACCACTTTGATGCTCTATCCTTTCCACATGGTGCATTTCCCTTAATTATTCAGCCTGGCAACTGCTCAACTATGTTGGGCACACTGCTCAGAGAAGACTTTACTAAAACAGGTTTTCACTTGTGTTTCACTCTTAGAGCTAGCAGAAGTAGAGCTAAGTGCAGTGTAAACAGATGTTTCTCTATGTTTAAATTACAGAAGGTTGTAAAATGATCTGGTTTCATAGTGTGGAAGGAGGTCTTATTGGTATCCCATACCTCCTATGAAGGCTATTTGTGTGATGAATTGGTGTGGGTGGTTGTTTTCATTTGAGCACTTTTAGTTCTTGTGCTCCCTTACAAAAAATGCCCTTACAGAGGCAGGATAGAAGTGTCTGTACATATTCTATGGACAAATCTTTGCAGTGCATCATTCACACTTAATTTATTCTGTAACATACACACTACCTTCTTATTCATAGTTATTAAGTCTACTTATTAATTGAATCAGAAGACATCTGGTTTTGATACTGATTCATGTTTAAAAAAATCTTTCAGTTGACCACATACATGGTCTGTCAAGTGGTATTCATTCCTTCTCTGGAAGCAAACATTTCCAGAAAACTACTGCCTACATGTCCTTTACCCAGACTCAGGGTCTACTTCTGTTGTCTTGTCTACAAGTATTAGATGTTGATAGCTAGAAATGGGAAGAAATAATTTTTTTTTTTCTTTTACATGAGTATTTCGGTTTCTTTCTTTATTTGGTGAGCATGAGGTGGAGATCTGCAAACTTTCCTCTAAATGTCTCCCAACTTTGGAGTAGCCAGTTGCTCAGTAGCTTTGGTATTTTACTAGGGCGCTGGTTACTGAGGCTCTGTTTTCTAGTCACGTTGCATTAAAATTTAATTTACTTCCCCGTATTAAACAGAGAAGTGAGAACTTATTTGTTACTGGAATCTGAATGGTATTACAAGACAGCAGGAACACATAGTTATAAATGTTGCCTAGAAAGCAGGATGCATATTGGACAGATTGTGCTCATTTGTTTTAATTAATAAAATAACTTTTTTCTAAAAACAAAAACCTAACACCCCTCCCCCCAAAACTCCGCCCTCAAAACAAAATCAAAACAACCTCGAATAATCAAACCCATCACAAACACCACCAGCAAAAAACAAACTCAAATTCAATTTCTTCTCAGAGTATTTCAGGTTAGGAAGATGTTTACTGTGTTGTACTGGGTAGCTGCTCTGGATAGTTCTTTCTGTATTTGTACTTCAGTTCTACAGTTTTCCACAAAGCTTCTTTTCTCCAGTAGACTCAGAATTTTTATGTTAATGTGTACTCTTTCCCCGGTCACTTCACACTGTTGCTGGGGTTCTGTAGAGTTCAATGGAAATAATGCCTGTCTTGTTTAGCTTAAGCACAATATGCTACTGTAGTAGTTTCATCCAACTTTTTTAATGTGCAAAGCAGTTTGCATGGGTATTGAATTCTATCTTGTTCTAATGGAGAGTCGTTGTGGGTGTAGGAAAAATGAATTGTATATCAGTAAATTACATTCAATTTTTGTGTATTTGTTTAAGAATATGCATTTTTCTAACTTAGCTACAAATGTTGTTCCTGATGCCTGCTTTAAAAATCAGGTTTATTAAAATTTATTGAATATGAAAAGAGATTCAACAAATACTCATTCAAGTTATTTGGTGCTCAGACAAGGTATATGAAAAGAACTGGTGGGGTTTTTCAGCTTTTAATTGCTTTTTTCTAATTAGAAAGTCAATTCTTTTAGACAATATTAAGCTACTCTTGCATTTCTTAAAAGGTAAATAACTTATTTTAGTTGCTCAGGTAGTTGGGAGTTATATGGACTCATTGCTTTACCTCCAGATGAGTTGATGAGTATGCCTTAATGCAGCCATAATGTTAGCTGCCTCTTCAGACTTGTGAGGAAATTTTGTTCCTGGAGAAAACACAGCAGCAAAGAACTATTTGCTTCTAAAATTCTCCCTTGGGTGGTTTCTGCATACAACAGAATACAACAACTTCTTACGTGCAATTGATACTAGACTGAGTCCATTCAAATAGGAGGGACACTTTAACTTGAAATCAGGGAGGGAGGGAAGGGAGTTAAATGAGGAAAATGGGGAAGTGTTGGTGTTTTACCTGAGAAATGTGACTACAGATTTGCTTTTTGTTTTCTACAAAGACTAACAAATCAATCTGCTACCTCTTCCTATGACTAATTCAGTTACTTATATCTAACTGGCATTTGTAGGCAAGGAATAAAATTTGGCTTAGCTTTAAATATTTTATGGCTTCCACATTGATTATTAGAATGGGAAGAACTGATTGACTTATGAGTTGATAAGCCTTTACTTGTTTCATGAAGAGTTTTTTGAGTAAGCATAGAGAGAGCCCCACTTCCATTTAATCAACAGAAGAATTGTTTTCACTAGAATACTGTCTAGTCTTGATTATTAAAAGGTATTTTTGAAGTGTCTTAGCAAGCAAAAACTAATTCCAGTTAACACATTACTACTCTTATGAATCACAGTTTTCCAGGAAGATGTGGCAAAATAATATAGCATTGCCATTTCGTCTTCAGGATGCATTCTTGCATTCATGAGGTACTGTGATCAACACTTATTTCAGTTATTCTCTTGATACAGGTGTTACAATTTTTCTTCATATGTTTTCTATTAGTTCAAATTATTTTGTGCCCTCGATATGTATCTTTGAGATTTTTACATAGTTATCTCAGTGTTTAAACTCAAAGATTAACTGAACACTTTCAAGTAGCTTTAATCCATTTCTGAAGTATTTAATTATTACTATTTTTTTAAAAGCAAAAGCTAAATATTTCTATTAGATTTCCTCTAAAAAAAGCTGAAAAGTGAAATGAATTAAAAAAACAATTCTAGTTTAAAGAAAAGTATGATATAGTACCACAGAGCTACAATCCATTGTTCTCCATCTTAATGTCTGATTTCAGTTAAAGAATTACACATTTTTAGTATAGATTAAGATCTTGTTTGTGTTTACTTATTCTCCCACTAGGCTTGTCAGCTGCTTTTGTAATTGAAGGCAGGTTGCTGCCCGTGTTGTCTGAGGGGCTTTGTTCCTTGGAATTCTCTCTAGGCTATTGTTTGAAGTAGATAATTTGCTGACTTTAAGGACACATTGAAGTACATACTTGTTTTGCCTTGGTTTTGACAGAATATGGATGGATTAGCACCTAAGTGTAATATGTGGTATTAACTGTTGAGTGTAGGTACAGATCCTTCTTATTCAAAGGAAAAGAAACAACATTTAAATAATTATACAGCATAGTGGACATTTTAAAAAGTCCCATAGCTTTCCCATATCCTGGAAAGAAGGATAAAGGAGGACGAGGTAACTGATGCTAGTAATATACAGTGTCTCATCTGATTGTCTTGGATGCCACAAAGATGTGTCTTGGTAGAACAGAAATAAATGACGAGTGATACTTTAGGAAGATATTAATAAGAAGGAAAAAATACTTAATAATTAATAAGAAGGAAAAAATAAAGGAAGCTGCAGTAGAGGAACAGTAGTGACATCAAAGAGGACAGAGCATTCAGTGAGGAAATTAATAGTGAAACTTTGGAATGAAATAGAACCTGAAGTGAGAATTTCTAGATAAGAAGGCTAAACCAAAGTGACATGTGTTTAAAGTTGGGTGAACTTAAATGCTATGCTGGAAAGCTGGACTTTTGTCAGGGTAGCAGACCTTGGCAAGGAAAAGGATATTTATAAATGAGGAAGAAATGAGTTTTGGGGAAGACAATGGTATAGGATTTTTTTTTTTATTTCAAGATATTATAGGAGGTTAGACTTTCCAGAACCAGGTAGACCACTTCTTCATAATGGATGATTTTAACAAGGATGGTTTTCCAGGATGGTTTCAGGCATTAGTGAGTAGAAATCATTTGAGTTGGGTGGAAAACAGAAAGAAGATAGAGGGGATGCATGGAAGCTTTTGGCTGGTGATTAGCAAAGCTGCTAGCTGTTTACATCTACATAATTGCCTGCAAATCAAGCAAATGGTCAATGACAACCATTGCCATCCTTATTTTGCCTGGCAACTCAATTTACCTTATTGGCCTTGTTACATTCTGAATAGTTATGCCTGAATAACTGTTATCACCGAACACTCTCGTTCCAGACCAAAGGGCGTCATGGTCCTAACACACATAAAGTGTCTGGCTAGTGCTCTTTGAAAGGAGGGTAAGTATAGATTGAGATGGAAAATGTTGCATGAATTGGATATGATTTGGTGAATACATGGTTCCTAGTACATGGAAATAGAGAAAAGAGGAAGTGAATAAGCACACAGCATCCTCACAATGTGAGATAAAGATGGGAGACTGAAAACCTCCAGCATTAGAAGGAAAACACAATAGAATCGATTCTATGATTCTATTAGAAGGAAAACACTGGAAGGAATACAGATGGGAGCTACATCATGAGAGGCAAAGTATTCATGGTGTATTCAGGAAAGATGGCATGCAAATGCACACCATCACTTTTAGGGAAAGTGAACAAATCCTTAGGATGGAAGGAAACCAATATATATATGCTGGCTGTTTTGTAAATATAAATCTGCATAATGAAATATTCCTAGTGAAATGTGGACAACCTAGTTAATGATGTGATGAAAGGTTTCTATATGCTGAAACAACAATTCATGAGACTTTGGCACTGTTCTTTTCCTCTTGAGACTTGGCATTTTGGATAGAAAATATGAGCCAATTCCTGAGTAAGACTGACTCCGTGGAACCTTTTTTTTTTTCAAGCATGTTTTTAATGACATGGTTCCTTAAAGCATAGTTTTAGCAGGTGGCCCCCAGACCCCTATTATCAGAGCAGTCTGCTACAATTTACTAATTTTAAATTTGTGTCACTGCCAGTGCAGGCCTCATATAATCAAGCTTTCTGAAGTGCAACTAGACTTTTCATTTTTCTAGATACGGCTTCAGATGATTACTTATCAAGTTTGCACCCTCTGTTTTAGCCCAGATTGCTGCCTAGGCCTTTTATCATAGTTCTCTAGCTATGTGGGGAAAAAAAAGTCTTGCTTCATGTAAAATCAAAACTGTTGATGAGAAATTTAGTCTGCCTTTTCAGAAAGCTATTTATCCTCAAGGAAAAAAAGGTGGTTTTCCTCCTAGATACCATAGTCTTAAAAATATTCTAGAGTCTATAAAATCTCTGCTTATTTCAAATTAAGCCTAAACCCCATTGTTTAGAGTAGTTAAAGAATGAGATGAGATGTTCAAACAACTGAACTACACACTTGCATAGAAACTGAGGTATTAAAATTCTGGATATCTTTGGGGTTGGGTTTTTTGTTAAATTATTTTTCACTTAAAAAAACCTCAACATGGTTGATGGTTAGTAAATCCGTGACTATTTTGATTTTATTGCCTTTTGCATTACAAAATATTAATACCGATCATACTTTATTCAAGCCAGTAGAAATTCACATTAACTTATTGTACAGATATTTTAGTACATCCTTAATTACATTAGTCGCTTGGGGTTTTTTTTAGTCTTATATACATTTATCTGTTTAAAAATGCAGAAAAACTAGCTGAGCATATTCTGTAGAAAAGCCTTTAAAAAATCGCATTATGAATTGTCCTAGATAAGGATACTTTTCTTAAAGGGTCATACATAATGTTGATACAAATAGCTGAGACCTTTTGTAAGCAATTTATAATTACTTGACAAATATACAGTCAGAGTTCAGTTTACCATAAGACATTTCTCTATGTTATAAAGAAAATAGGGTTTTATTTGATAATGTCCTGAATTTTGGGGAATAATAATATGATGCAGATTTTACTGATAAAGAAGGTGAGTATGCATTGGGAAGGAGAAGGAATGCCAGTTACTTAAGTTGTATGACAAACACATAGTTTCTCTTTTGATCTAATACACGTTTTCTAGGAGTCAGAAGCTTAGCAAATGTGATTGTTCCTTTCTAAATCTGAATTTTGAAATAAATCTGTAGTTTCTATAATGCAAATGTGCTGCAAAAAAAAAAGAGGAAGATATGCTGTGACACCAAGTAAAAACACAGTTCCAGAAATGTGCATTCTCTATGAATGATATACAGTTAGTTGGCTGACCAGAAACTTTGTGCTAAATCAAGGCCAATAATGAAATTCAGTGGCAGATTTTTCACAATGTCTACTCTGTGTTACTATGCCTGTGTGTGAACACTTTGGATCAGTGTTTGAACATTTTCATTTACATAAGGAGCAGAACTTGATAAATCAGATACAAAATTCAGTGTCTGAATTATTGGATGGGGTGTTATGTAATCAGAATTTTAAAAACAAAAGTTAAACAAATTTGGCCCTATAAAAGCAAACCATTCCAGATGAATGTGAATTTATAATTAAGATTGCCCATGCTTAACCAACATCAGACCACAGTTACATTTTTCATACTTCCTCATAGTGTTATTTCTTATGTGTTCAGAAGGCTATTTAAAGCAAATACCTGATTACTAAATTACTGAGTATTTCAGTAAGTCATCTTAATTTGACTCCTTTTTCCAAAATTTTTGCCTTTAGGCCCTGTATTGTAAAGTTAAGATGATGATAGCATGGTTATGATAACTTGTTAGCTGTCATCTCCTGTCACACCATGTAAGACTTCTCAGATTCCAAAGAAAGACATAAGAATGATGGGGGGAGGAGGGGAGAGTGCAAAGAAGTAAGAGTCCTGAATTATTAAAACCTTATTTTTATTTTTTGTAGCTTTTTAAAGGCTCGTTTACTCCATTGTCACCATGCTAAGAATCAAGACATTTGTTTCAATGTCTCTCTAACAGGAAGGGATACAACACTGAATCTGTGTTCCTTAACCCCAGTCATGATGATGACTTTGTATGGAAAATGCACATATATGATAACTCATCTTTTCAATTTAGGAAAATTAAGTCTTGCTGATCTAGCTCAGAATTTTTGAAAGATGTATTTCCACACTGTACTTTTGAAGACAGTTATTTTCTGAAGGAGTATATAGCATATTTTCTCAGCAGAACAATTGTAGAAAGTTCTCTGACATGCTTTAACTTAACAGACTAAAGCCATAACTGTAGAGCAATGATTAGTCCATCTTATTGGGGGGGTTGTTTTGTTTTAGTTGGGGTTTTTTTGAGGGGGAAGCAGAAGGAACTGTTCCATAAAGTTTCCATAAAACTTTCACCAAAATTATTTTCCATTATAACCCTTTTAAGTCTCATTGATAATAAGTGGTGGTTTTTTTTTTAGCTTGACAGCATTTTGATTCTAGACAAGATATCAAATGATCACTGAACAGATGGCAAAAATTACTTTTTATTGCTATTAAGTTATGCTGAATTGGAGTGGACTGCTGAAAAATGAAAAACAATATTCTCCTAGCAATCCTTTCACTCCAGCTACTGTTCTTCTGTTTATGTCTAGAATTATGGAAAAGATTATTATCATCAAAAAACCTGTGACTCTACAAAGTGCAGAACAACTGGCCTAAAAGTTGGCTGTTTCAGAAAGGCATTTCTTAGCAGAAGCTCTATTGCTTAGTGCCAGGTGATCCATGCTCAATTACATGTGCTTGGAAACGTGGACTAAAGTCAGCAAGTTACTTGGTAACTACCAAGATATTTAACGTACTCTGTTAATATTATGAAATCTGCTTTCCAATTTACAATGTAAAATTAAGAACAAAATTATTCTTATGTAGTAAGACTCTCTGAATTCAGTGTGTTAGGGTCACCATGGACCTCAATGTATTTTCTTTCTATACAAAATCTTTTTTGATTCAGAGAGAAAGGATAGAAAAAAGTGAAATTTCTATTCTTAAAAAATAACTTCTTTAAAACTTCTTGATGTGCAGTGACATGAAGTAATACTATATAGCTCTAAAGCGATGCAGAAGTACATGAGAAGTTACTTGCTGACATCTGAAACTGCAGAACCCCAGTCAGTTTGAAAGGTTCAGAAAACCAACTGGTAATATTATCAGTTTATGCTACTTCACAGTTCATGCCAGTTAATAAATAACCAAGGTCAAACAAAAACAGCTTCCATAAAAAACAATCAAGATAGAGGCTAGTGTTTCCTTTAAAACTTATTTTCTTTAAAAGTTATTTACTTTAATCAACCACTTACTTCATTGTTACTAAGCAGAACCAAAGTTCAACCTTTTCTCAGTTACCTCTTGCAGTCATAACACTTTATATTTTTGAATCCACTTTGGAATGTCTGTTTCCATTGGGTGCTAACAACCACATTGATGGTAATTTGTCAAAACAGAAGATTTTGGGAATGGGATATGGAGTTCGTGTTTCCCCCTCCCCCTTCTAAGGCCCTCATGGGATATGAAGTGGTCAGTGCTTGCAGATATTTCAGCCCTTCCCTGGGAAAATTCCTTGGTCTAAGAGTTCAGTGTTAAGATGTTTCCTTTTTACCTCATTAGTTGCATTATGTTATAGGCTTTACTGTATTTTGTTATGTTCCACAATTTCAGTTAAAAATAAATGAACTCTATTGGGAGAATACAAATGAAGGATTCTCAATATTTGTATCAGTGGTAGTTTTGCTATTGATTTCAACATAATTCTGATTTCACTCTGCTGCTTTACGTGGTTCAACCTGAACAAGACATACATTTAATTCCAGTTTTGCAGTTAAACTCTGCATAGGTTGTATGATTGAGCTGTTTATAATAGAGCTGTAAAAGTAAGAGGATACTCAGTTTGTTCTGGAAATTGAATTAACCTTAATGCATCTCAGTGTCAAAACTAGTGCTAATGAAACATAGAATATTGGTATTAATATTCTAAAAAAATACAGTGCTAAAACACTCATCACAAATTTATCTAAACGTATTTTTCAGTAACAGAAGGTGATTTCTAACAGAAAGTTTAAAATCAGTGACAGTAATCCTATAGACAGTAATAGCTCTATATAAAATATTGATATTCATTGATGATCTAGGCTGCTAAATGAAAAACTTAAACAGTAGTTTCTAATGAAACAAAGCATGTATTGAGATAGCATGTATAGGAGTGAATATTCAGGGAAAGTAATAAAAGATACACTAAAGAGAAGCTGATGGACCTCTGTGATAAGTATTTTTTGGTATAATGAGTAACACCAAAAGAAGTATATATTTTATAACTGCTTTTTTAGTTCTCATTAATAAATGACTGTAGTATATTAAAAAAAAAAAGGCAAAACAAACCAAAAAGCCCAAACACACACACACACACACCCCCAACTAATACTTGTGAGTTTAGTATTTAGTAATTGGAAGGTGTGATTACTTAAATTATTTTATCTGGAAAAGCCAAGATGACAGGTGGGGGATCTTGACCGTAAGACTAGTACAAGTCTAATAGTTTTGAGGGTTCTGCTTTTTACTGTTAGATCTTATAAAATTATTCCTGTAGATGATGTGAGCTTTTTCTCAGCATTTGAATGAAAGAGAGCAGTTATGATTGGAGGTCTCTCTTTCTTAAAAATAATGAACTTCATTGAACAGTATCCAACAGCTGTGGAATTCAAAGTTCTATTCTAAAGATCCATTACTCCAAAATTGCACGTTGCATCTCTATCTCAGTATTTATGTTATCTGCCATTTAATTTGTTGAAGGGAACTGTGTTAGAAGAACAGAGCATGGGGTTTTAATTATTTATTTTTTTTACCCTAAATCTTGTACCAGTCCCAAACTAATGTAATTTTACTGCTTTGGTAAGAAATGTGATGGTCTTACACCAGCACCGAGAATTGTGTAGGTTGTTGTCACTCTTACACCTCCTTCCCCCCAACCTGCAAATCAGCTAAGCTGTGGTAGGGTTATTGGTGGATTATTGCGTAGATACATTTCTGTAACACTGATTTCAATAAAGGGTTCTCTTCAGTTTCTATCACAAGCAAAGCCTGTAAATGTGAACAAATACAGCACAAGAAGTGTGCAACAAATATTGACCACACAGAAGCTTATATGTATTTCCATTAGTCAAATGAGAAGCTTCCCGTCCTTCTTTTGCCTCTTGCCTATGTCTGCATATTTTTCAAGTATCTGAAATATGCATATGAGAAGTAACCATTTATACTGTAGTAGTTATAGCTTTAATTGTAAATTTGATGTATAATAATTTGAACCATTTTTTTCATAAGCTGTGCTCATAATTTGTTCATTGTATTATTTCCAATCCATTTCCACAGCTGCAATCTGAATAAGTGGCTCAATTATAGTTACTGTTATCCTTTAATATTCACTGTGCCTCATGGAAAACTTTGAAAGAAATATTCTATTTAAAGACAATTATGCTTAAATACCATGGTTTTCTAAAGACATTTGCATGAAAACAAATGCATGAAGAACTCGTTTTCATCTTTCATACTCCTGTCTGCAGTAATAATTCTCCAGCATCACATCATAATCAACTGTCATATGATCTGATATCATAGTTCCCTGTGAAGAGAATTTTCTGGCTTGTACACACAAATAAGTAGCATGGCTTGAAAGCCAGGCATAACCCCTATTTTGCTTCTGAAAATCGGATACTTCTGATTTAGGAATCAATAAGAAATAACTGCTGTTATTAGATACACTGAAAATACATAAACGTACAATCATCTGCCAACGTAGTCTGTTTAAAAAAAAAGCAAACAAACAAGTTTGAACTCACATTAAAAAACATTTTTTGTATGATTTTCTTTGTTTTCAAAAAGTTGCTTATTTTTTTCCTAGTGGTGATTTTTAATTTTAGGAAATCATACCTTATGACAGGCTTGTTCAGTGAGTTGTCTGGCTCAGAACTTGTGAAAATACAGGCAGCTTATGAACCACATTCATGTCTCCTTTGCACTGTTCTTTTTCATTGCACTTAAAAGCATGGACAGAATTTTCTTGCAAACTTTGGATTCCTGTAAGGTAGCCATTGTGTAACTGCTACTCTGCTATACTAGCAAAATAAATAACACTACTACTCTAAGTGTTTCTTTGAAGAGTGAAAAGTAACCAGACTGAGCACACCAAAAATGCTGTGTAGAATCAATTGAATGCAAATGAGATGACTGATCTTCAGCTTTTGGCATATCATTCCTGCATATACTTGTATTTTATCAAATTGCACTTCCCATTTTTTAAGATTAGTAGAGCTTGAGAGTCATGATTTATAGAATTGTCATCTTGATAAATAGTAGAGATTAATGCTTTCATCCAAATTACGCATTCTCTTTAGGATGATAACATTACATAATAATAGGGGCAGATTTCCAAAGTCTTGATCAACAAAATGATCACAGAAAGACTTCTTAAATAATTCATTTCCATCTATCAAGGCTGACATGAGGCAGCGTTACTGAACAGCCTCCTTTTGACAGGATAGTCCAATAGTACAGTTCTTGTTCATTGCTCTGCTACTGGCACAGGAACATTTGTGGGCACGTATCCAGGTCCCCAGGAAACTTGGAATCATTCCATGTTAAAGAACTGTAACTGTGGCTAACAAACCAGCTGCTGTATTGAGCTCAGAAGGAAGTCTTTGTAGCTGTGTGGAAGGAACTTAAGTTATTTGCATAACATCCAGCAGCCTTAGTGGGAAGGGTTGGCAGGAGCACAACAACAGGGTAGGCATCCAGCTTTTCTTTTCTGACCATATCTGTCAGGGAGTCCATTCCCAACTGCTAGGATGAGACCAAAAGAGAGAAAAGTGAAGAACTTGACCAAAAGGACTGTACAGGTCTGAAGAGAAGGGTACTCGTAGCCTCCTTTGTGGAAATACTAGTTAAATTAAATCAGCAAGCAAAATTGGTTTATAATAAACAGTATCAACATCCATTGTGGAAAATTTGTGAGTTGTTAAATTCTTACTATGGCGAGAGAGAAAAACCTTAAAGAACAGTGAAGTAGAGGAGAATATAGAGCCATCCATCAGCATAGGTCAGCCTTCAACCTGTTGTACTGAGCTACAGAAACTTACAGGAGTTGTCAGTACCAAAATAAACATTTGTATTAAAAACAGACAACTTTTTTCAATTAGGCCAACTTCAGATTTAAAAATAAAATAAAAAAACCTACTAGTATACTTTTAAATGTATTGCATCACATCTTTAAATATTCATATTTCCTATAAAATGTAAATCTACAGTTCCAAGCCAAGTATTTCTTTCGTCTTCTGTCTTCTGTCACACCAGCCTTCCAACGTTAAAGTAAAACAATTCTCTCGTTAAATACTACCTTTTGCAATGTGCCTTTGTTTTAAACTACTCAGGCCATACTTCATCAAGTATTTAAGCTGACAATGCCATACAAACAAACAAAAAGTTTTGCTTTCCTGGGGCCTTCTGGCTGTCTCCTGCCTTTCACAAATACAGCTGTTTGTGAGGCCAAACAGTAAATCCCATTGTGGATTTGGATTGGAAAGAAATGGGGTGGTAGTGTGCTACTTTTGAAATATTGTTTTTCTGGACACGTCAGTTGTTTGAACAATATTTTGCACTCCTGTAAAGAACCAAAACCTTTGTTTTAATTGAAATCATTGCCCATCAAACAGGAGTTCTGATTAATTTGTATGTAGTGAAGGTAAGCCGCAATGTTATACTGTCATCGTTACCCATTCCTTCTAAAAATCACAGAGAAACCTGTAACTCTACTGTAACTCTGTAACTTGTGTTTGTTAACCCATTTCGGTAGAATAATCCTCAAGTTTGCTGTGTCAAATACAACTTTGTGTTGATTTCTGACAAGCAGAAAAAACGATCTTTCAAGTTTTAATATATATCATTCTTTTGCCACTCTGCCTCACGCTTGTCTCTTTTTTTTTTTTTTTTTTGATCGAGAATTTTTGTGTTACATGTAAGGGAAAAATGCTTATCATCTGAGCTCCTCTTACATATGACCTTTGTTTTAAGCTCTGAAAAATTTTGTCTTATGCTTATTTGTATCACGTTTAAACATCATGATATTGGTGTTTTTATTCAAGGAACAAAAGCTGAAAAAGAAATATATAACATGCTGTCTTGTCTCTTATTTTAGTCCTGTTGTATGCAGTGTGTTAAAGGATGGGTTCTGCCTGCAAGCATGAGTCATGGTCATTTTAAATACCATTAAAGCCACTGAAGAGTATTTTTATATTGTAACAATTCCTATTTTGTAAGCGAAGTAGCACTTACCAATAGGGCTACTGTCTTTTCTTATTTGCAGAAGGCAGAAGACTTGATCTTTAGCATGAGTTAACAGTATAGGTTCCCAACCAGAGGAATATAACGTAACAGAAAAAACTATAACTGTTTTACACAGCTAAATATTAGTTGACACTCCAAATGAAGACTGTAAGTAAATCTCCCTTTAGGGAGAAAGAGAGGGGGGAAAAGTGAAATACATTTGTTCACTGAATTAATCATAGTGGAGAGATTACTTACCCATAAAATGTTTTAAATGTGACAAACACTTTTCTTTGCTAAGGTCCTATGTGTTTCATATATCTTGCTTACATTTTCTACCAGTCTTGCCCCAGTAACTCCTGCGTGTATTAGTCTGTTTCAAACAAAGTTGAAAAAGGTGTTTTAAAGATGGCAATGTTCTTTCATGTTATGCAAAAAAACCCCAGTGATTAGACAGAGAATAGGCATCTAAGTTGCTGTTAGCACTGAAGGAAATGCAGAGAGAATTGTATGAGGCTGTTCTGCTTGGCAGAACATGGTCTGGTGCATGTACTGATTAGCCCATGAGAGAGATGCACGTTCAAACTGCTTGCATCCTGTGGGCATCATATGGGAAACTGAGATTATTGCATTTGTTGGGTTTTAGGAGGCAGAGGATAGAAAAGCCATACAAAGCAAGTCTCATTAGTTGCAGTTGCATGTGGTGTTGTGTATATACAAGCAACTTTGGAAGCTTACTGTTATTGACTATAAACATTTTAATACACTTCTTTCTTTTTTTATGAACAGATAAAAGAAATTTGACTGGATTAATACTGAACTGAGTGCGTCTGAACTGAAGGAAATGTTTTAAGATTGCTCTCCTGACAGAAGTTGTACAAAGTTGTACACTGAGGTTTCTGCTTGCACTTCTGGGAAGACTGTAGCTGTATTTTTATATTGCAGTTTATTGACCATAAAAAGACAATGTAATAAAAAAAGTAACAGTAAATTTACGCAATAGTAGTGATTCCCCTCCCACAGACTGGACATGAGTGATCAAAGGTCTTTGCAAGAAGATAAGCACAAAGTTAGTAGAACTTCCTCAAAGTTCAGGGAATCTTCAAGAAGCATGCAATCTGATGATTATTTTGCTAGAAAACTTAAAACTTTGAATGGTGGCATGGGTCCCCCTGTTTCTTCAAATGCATCTAGCAAAACTGAAAATAATCAGACAAATGGTACACCAGCTGTGCCTAAAATGGGTGTTCGAGCAAGGGTATCTGAATGGCCTCCTAAAAAGGATTGCTCTAAAGAGCTGAGTAAAGCTGCTTGGGAAAACAGACCTCCAGTCAGTTATGAAGGTGTTGGCTCAGTACTTCCAAATGGACAAAATGACCAAAGTGATGGACAGCAAGAAGAGCTGGAATTGGAATTTACGGAGGGAAAATATTCGATTGGAGATCTTTTTGTTCATTCCCCTCAAAGGGGGCTTCATCCCATAAGGCAAAGAAGCAACAGTGATGTGACAATAAGTGATATTGATGCTGAAGATGTGTTGGACCAGAATGCTGTTAACCCAAATACTGGAGCAGCTCTTCATAGAGAATATGGCAGTACCTCTTCAATTGATAGGCAAGGCTTGTCTGGAGAAAATTTTTTTGCAATGCTGAGAGGATACCGAGTGGAAAATTTTGAACATAAACCCCTTGCTCCGTTTGGATTTTCTGAGTTTTTCCACTGTGACCCTACAGTTTCTCCAAGTCTACATGCTGCTGCACAGATTTCCAGGGGAGAATTTGTCAGGATTTCTGGCTTGGATTATATGGATAGTGCCCTACTTATTGGTCGAGAAAGGGAGAAGTCTTTTAAGAGGAGACTAAAATCAGAAGCAGTAGAAACGTCTCTATTTAGAAAATTGCGAACAGTTAAAAGTGAGCATGAAACTTTCAAATTTTCATCTGATCTGGATGATAGACTTGACAGAAGTGTTCGTTCTTGGAACTGTCAGAAATGTTTTGCACATTATGATGTTCAGAGCGTTTTGTTTAACATAAATGAAGCAATGGCTACCAGAGTAAATGTAGGAAAAAGAAAAAATATAACCACTGGGGCTTCAGCTGCATCACAAACTCAGATGCCAGCAGGCCAAACGGGAAACTGTGAATCTCCTTTGGGAAGCAAAGAGGACCTCAATTCAAAAGAGAATTTAGATGCTGATGAGGGTGATGGGAAAAGCAATGATTTAGTATTGAGTTGCCCTTACTTCAGGAACGAAACTGGTGGGGAAGGAGATAGACGAATTGCACTTTCTAGGGCAAATTCAGCATCTTTTTCTTCAGGTGAAAGTTGTTCTTTTGAGTCCTCTCTGAGTTCCCATTGCACAAATGCTGGTGTTTCAGTACTGGAAGTACCAAGAGAAAACCAGTCCATTCACAGGGAGAAAGTGAAGCGTTACATCATAGAACACATTGATCTTGGAGCATATTATTACCGCAAGTTCTTCTATGGAAAAGGTAAATTTGTCTAATGCAACTGTTCTGAGAAGTTCATGCCTTAGATTTAAGTTGCTTAGTATGGATTTTTTTTTCTTCCTTCGTCTCTATAGAAAGTCCTAAGAATTACAGAGGATCCTGAAACTTTTTCTTAAAATTAAGTGTGTTATACTTGTTATCCTAGAGGGATGTTCAACCACCAGTGGGTTATTTATAAAGTTATGCAATATTTGTGTAACTTCTCTGAAACAAAATTTCTGTGTAGGCAGAAGGAAAAGATGACATTTATATCCAGTAAACGCACTGGAAATACTGATACTCAGAGTGGAAATCATTATTTCCTAAAAGGTGTCTCCAAAAGAGAAGGTTTTATTAATGAGGTTTCTGACTCCGTTCTAAATTCTGCAGTCTTCAGGGGTCTCTTGGGCCTTTTTTACTGTATGCACGTATACATACTCCTTCTGATGACATTCAGTTTTTCAGTTTAAAGAAGGTTGTTTTATGCCTTTCTCCTTGCCTTTTACCCGACTCTTTTAGGGTATGTTCACACTGCAAAGTGCCAGGGTACTCTTCTCGGCAGAGGAGTTATCTTGGCTTGAATCGTTATTCAGATAAACTGTTTTCACTTTGTGATCTACTTTGGCTGTCTGTATTCCATACTGCATTGTGCAATGTATGTGAAATCCTGGTTTTGTGGGGAAACCCCCAAAATACCTGTCTCTATCTTTTCTTTATTAGGCATTACAGCTCAGTCTTTTTGCTGTTATAAAAAGAAAAGAAAAAAAATATCTTCTGTCCTTAAAGGACTGTTGGTTACTGCCTGAGTCTTCCTGAAATCATACTTCCTCTGCTTTTTAACTATGTTTGAACAGTAGGAAATAAGCACGGTGCTGTACTCCTTCCTCCTGCGTTCCTTTCCAAGGGACTCAAAAGAGGATGCAGTACAATGCTTGTTTTCACAATACATTAGATACCTAGAACATATTGGCTGTAAAACCACTGTATTTAAAAGGCAAGAAAGAAAAGAATCTGGATCTGTCACAAAAGTGGAAGAATGACCCAGAGCTAAGGCAGTAAATTCAGTGGTTCATAATGGCTTTTAAGCTAGGTGGATTGTAAAGGATAAAAAAGTGTTGAGGGAATCAGAGTGGAAGAAAATGAAGGGAAACTTTTAACAAAATAGTGGCATATTTTTGGAGGAGCAGAAAGAATAAAAAATTGCCTAGATGGAAATGAAATTAAGATTGTTAATGGACAAAGGGGGGGGGGGGGAAGACAAGGATTAGGCCAAATGAAAGAAGACTTGTTTATGTAATACTTTTATCACAGGTGTTACAAGTTCTGAAGGGCTGAACATTTTTTGGAAGAAAAATCTTGTCAGATTATAAAAATAAAAATACAAGGAGTACTCAAAACTATTTTAAATAATATACTATAAACAAACCTGATGACATTTCTGGAAAGTTGATATGAATGTAGTTTTTAACTAACTTCTGTTTAACTAACTTCTGTTCTAGTATGATGTATATATGATCTCTTGACTAAGTATAAAGTATGTTTATATTAATATAGTACTAAAAAGTTAAATAGTATTGGAGAGTTTTATCCCACATAGTATATAATACTAGGAAACTTGAATTGTTATTGTCCTTGTTACTAACTGTTCTGTAGGTAAAGTTCTTCGAAAGTAAATATGTGATGCATTTAATATCAAGTATTAAATTGTTACTCTCTCACCTTTACAATGATAAGCCATGCCCTGTTCCATGTTATCTTTCTGTAGAGCTGTAACAAGCTACATGAGAGAAATCTGTATTGGATGGCTCTTATGAGTCAGAGCAAACATACTAATGGAACTAAAAACTTAATTTTCAATACCTATTATCTCAAGGCATGGAGCGTGTAAGGAATCTTCAGAGTACATCCAGCTGAACACAGTTCTGACATAAGCAAAGTTTATTGTGGATAGAAGAAATAAAAAAGGCATTTTGCCTTGGGCACCAAAATGTTTTGCTGCTGTGCTGATCTCCCATCTATGAAAAAGTGACATTTATATGTGTACTGAGTCTTACTTGATGCTCTTTCATGACAGTGAGCTCTCCTAGCTGATTGTTCATTGAATTGTAGATTTAATAGCACAGTTGAATTTAGCAAAATAATTGTAGAAAGATGAAATAAAAATTTAGGAAACAATAGTCACTTGTAGATAGAGACATATGTAATGCTACTGATTTTCTTTGCCCTTAACAAGATATCTCTGAAAAAGAAACAACTTTCTGAATATTTGATTTAATTCACAGTTTTATAATTGGCACTTGTCAGCGTACAAGTTTTATTTCTGTTTTAAGATGCATGGAAGAAACACCCTGGCATGTGTAGCACTAATTATTCCATTCCCTTTCAAGAAATGAGAGATTTGGAATTCAGTGTTGCCTTAAATGAGCTGTATTTTTTTACTGCATATTTATAAGCTTTGTAACTATTGTTAAAATCAAGTTCAACACGACTGATGTAAAATATGTTAATGTTTATGGAAAATATCTTCTCAGTTTTCAGTTAAGGTTTGAAAAAGCTAGAATATTTTATTTTATCTCGTGGTTTTGTTTTATTAATGGTGTTCTTTAGTGAACTATATTTTTGTCAGATAAAAAAGGATGAGAATGGAAGAAAGCGATGTTGATTTTTAAAAAGGGTAATTGAAATATGCTTTTATTATCACTGTTTTGTTCTTTTCCCCTTGTGCAATTATCCTAATAATACCTTGAGACTTGACTGTTATTACCATGCTTTTTGTTTGAGGGATGCTTGCAACCATTCCTTAATATCTTATTGTATTTACCTACTGATATGAAACTGAAGAAATGTCCTAGAAGAAGTGTACAGGCTTAGCAAGCTTTTGGTATTAACTTAGTTTTATATAAATAAGACTTTACTTTAGAAGAAAACTTGACAATTATTCCTCAAAATGAAAAAGTGAAAAATGAACAATATTTTGCCATCTTTCTTTAAAGAGCTAGAAAATAGCACTCATTTTCTTCTCTTCTCTCCAGTCAATACTTTTAAGTCAACAGAAATACATTTAAATGAGCACAATGAGTTTGTACTTTATGAGATTATTTTTTTTTCAAAAAGTGCCTTGAATTAAAAATATTTTCCCCAAATCCCAGAATATCAGTAGCCATGCTATTCTTTCATTTACTTAAGCTTCTTTAATTCCCATTCTTGAAGCTGTTTTATCTATTTTGTTTTTAATGTACATAAGCAATGTCTTTGGGTTTGTGTCTTTAATATTCTTCAAGAAATAAGCAGATACCTGCCAAGCTTGCATTTTTTTGCTCAGCAATACTGCAGCCAAGAAATTTAGTAAATATGTAATATCCTTTTCTAGATTTATATCAAAATTGAAGGCTATAGAAATCCTAAGAAATTTACCTTTTGTCAAAGCCTGAATATGCAGCTGTGGGGAGTTTTTATGTTGTTGAAAGTGTTTGGCATCTGAATCTCTCTCTCTCTGGTCTGTAAAATCCTGTTCCATTTGATAATTTTGGCCATTAAGGCTCAAAGTTTTAATACAGGGAAATCCATGAAGTATAATTTATCCATGCAGGTGGAATGCTCAGGATGGGGAAAGGAATGTAGTTGGTGAGCATGAGTGAAAAATTTAATGTCTATGCCCCTTTGATCCAAGTTCCTTCCAAAAGGAAAGATCCCGTGTTCCTTCCAAAATAAGGGTGCTAGTTGTAATGTGCTGCTACTTATTTTCTCTACAGTGGAAGATGGACTGTAACCAGCAACATACTTTATAGATAGATTTTTGAAGGGCTGCTGGAAACTTAATTTAAACTTTTTTTGACAAATAAGACTGTCATTTATGCAGAGATAACTTTTATCTTTTTGTATCCATTCTGAGAGTATGGATGACTTCTCAGTAAGACATTTTGCCAAAACTTCCTTATACAGTTCTATAAATACCTTGTAAAAAAAAAAAAGGTATCAAACTAGCTCAAACGTGCTAGAAAATGCTAGCAAAGTGGTTTTAATCCAGACAATCTTAAAAGGAGAAATTAGGCGATTACTTCATTGCTATGTAAAATATAGATTTATAGCATAAATTGGATTGGAAGACATTTCTGGAAGTCATTCAGTCTAATTACCTGTTTAAAGCTGCCTTTAAAGGCAGGTTCTGAATAGGCTGCTCAGAATCTATTCCCCTTTAGCTATCCCTGTAGCTTTTGACCAACTCTAAGGATGGAGATATCACAGATTCTCCTAGCAACCTGTTCCTGTGTTTGATTCCCCTCAATGAAGGGCTGCATCTTGTGATGGTTCCACCTTGTCGTTTCTCTGTACTTTGAAGAAGTACAGCTTCTAGTGCGATCCTGCAATCCCACTAGATTGCAGCTAGTGGGATCCTGCAATTATTTCCCCCCTTAACCTGCTGTTCTCCAGGCTGCACAAGCCCGTCTCCTTCAGCCTCTTCTCATCTGCTCCAGGCCTCTAATTGTCTTGGATGTTGTTTGCTGGCCTCGTCCCACTCTGTCCAAAACTGGACACTACTCCTTATATGGCCTCATAAGTGCCAGAGAGATGGAATGGCTTCTCCTGCCCTGCTGGTATGCTCTTGCTAGAGCAGCCCAGAGTGTGTTTTAGCTTTCACCTTTGCAGGGCGTTCTGCTGGCTGCTGTGCAGCCTGTTGCTTGCCAGGGTCCCCACTCCTTTTACACAGAGCTGCTCCTGAGGCAGTTGGTCCCCAGACTGTGCAGTTGGATGAGCTTGCTCTGTTGCAGAGTATGGGTTTATGTTGGTCTTCATGAGATTTTTGTCAGTCCATCTTTTCAGATTGTCAAGGGGGAGGGTTTATTTTACTGTCAGGTTGAAAACTTCAGTAGGTTAGGAGTTGCTTCACATGCAGCTCAGCTGTCCCATCTCAGCAGCAGCCCCCAGGAGAAAGGGAGAATGGGCAGTGAAGCACAGAGAGCCTACAGCTGTAGGACTCTGCCTGTGTGGATGAGTTAACCTCCTTTGCCCACTTTTGTGAAATACTGTAAGGTTTATGCGTTTCAGTATGTGCCCTGTGCACACATTACTCATTTGTTAAAAGCCTGCCCGTTGTTCCCCTTTGTCTGTTGCACCCAGCTACAGCCCTAATCTCCAATACAGGAATTGTTCTACTTGAACTTGGTCGCGTCATGAATTTGCTGAGGATGCATTCCATTCATTCATTTAGATAATTGTAAAAAATATTGAACAGTAACAGCTCCACTATCAACTTTCGATAAACCTTTCAGTAACTGGCCACTAACTGGAATTTGTGTTACTGATCATAGTCCTTTGAGGCCAGCTGTCCGGCCAGTTTATGTCCACCTTGTAATTTGCATGTCCAAACCATGTCTTTTCAGTTTAGCTACATGCATGGAGACTGAAAGCATTACTAAAATACAAGTAGGTGACATTCATTGCTCCTTCCTCATCCCTAAAGCCAGTCATTTCATTGTAGAAAGCAAATGGGTTGGTCATGCATAATTCGCATTTGATAAATCTATGCATGCTGTTTCTAAGCATCTTTTTGTCCTTCATGTGCCTGCAAATGTCTTCCATGAGACTTTGTTCCTTAATCTTCCTGGGAACTAAGGTTTATAGTGACTAGTCTATAGCTTCCCAGACCCTCTTTCTTGCCCTTTTTAAAGATGGGTGTAACCACTCACTATGACCTTTCAAAGGTGATAAAGACTGGCCTTACAGTAGTTCCCTCAGCACGTATCCATGTTTGGTCCCATGAATTTGAGTGTGCCTAGCCTGCTTAAATGGGCTCTAACTTCTGTCAGTAGCACTTTGCTCTGCCAGACTGAGCTAGGTGGCTTAAGGATGAATTTAACTATTCATCAAAGATGGAAGAGTTACTAGCCTCAGTTTTCACTTAGTTCTAAGTTGCTGCTTTGAATGTAAAGCTTTAAATAAGAATAAATTGAATGAAATGAAGGAAGCTACATAGCACCTTATTCGTTTGAAGGGTGCTAGAAGAAGACTTTATGTGGATACAGTTTCTCCAAAGTGGTTTCTTACATCATCAAGCAAAACTGTTGATTTTGTAGTAACATAAAAAGCAAAAAATGTTTATTTTGTAGTAGCGGCAATTGCAGTAATTTGAGTTATATGGTATCAATGACCATTCTGCTCATCAAAATTTGGATGTTGTGATTTATGTACTTACTGTGTAGTTTGGAAGATCATTGTATTTACACATCTTATAGCTCAATTAAAAATAATACTTTTTTCTTGCTGCAGAAACTTTTAATGAGATTTGATGAGTATTTTCTAGGAGACTCATAATTCATTATTCTCTCCTCTCCTCTCCTCTCTTCATTCACTCTTGTGCAAAAGAGCATCAGAACTACTTTGGAATAGATGAAAATCTTGGACCCGTAGCAGTCAGCATCCGGAGAGAGAAAGTCGAAGATGCTAAGGAGAAAGAGGGATCTCAGTTCAACTATCGTATAGTTTTCAGGACAAGTGAGGTAAGGTTCTTTCAGTAATTCTGCAAAGGAATGGAAAAGTTAAAATAGAGTTTATGATATGAGTTGTTTGTGTGTGGATATGTTGCTAACTTTGAAAGTAAATCTGTTACTGGGAAAGGGATGTTTCTTGTACCATTAGTCCTCTTCTGTACTGCATAAAATTTTTCTCTTTTTGAGCGGGCACCCAAAGGGAGGTAACTTAGCTGATGGGAACTGCAAGGGGCAAGCAAGGGAACAGATGGTAAGAACAAAGCAGAAGATAAGTTTGGATCAAGGTGCTTGATATTAAATTTCTAATGATAGAAATAAAAGATTAAGGAACGTAGGGAGGAAAGAGAGGGGAAAAATATGAAAGCTTTTTGTGTTTTGTTTCAAAATATTTTCTTATTTTTTTCTGAGAGATGTTTTTATATGCTTCTACATTAATGTTTTGTGAAAGGAATATTAATATATTGATTAAAATAATTGGCTTATTTGAAAAAATAGCTCACTTGTGATCATTGTGGAAGGACACAGCTTCTATTTCCAGCTGATTAGTATCTCTTGCAAACTAATTTCTTCTTTATCACAACAACTAGCTTTCATTTTTATGAAAATACACAATGTTATTGTAGCAAGCAACTATAAATTTTCATAAACCATAGGACTATTGCTTTTTTGTTGTGATTAGGACATAGAGAGAAGTGTTAGTTAGACTTCCTGATATCTCTGGGCTCATGCACGTGTACAAACAGATAAACAAACAGATATATATAAATTATATTTTTAGGCTAGGTTTTTCTTTTATTCCCCAAAAGAAGTGTTTCTTTATGTATCTGTGGAGAGGTGATTCCGCTGAGTCACTTCTAAGAATTTACTCTCTTTTTGCCAAATCTGATGGAAGTAAAGCAGCATGGTTTCAAAAATAGGTGGATGGGTTAAATGAAGGTGGCGTTAGCTGTGGTTTACCTCACCTTTCCAGACTCTCATTCAACTATCATGTCTGCTAGGGTAGTATGGCATCAAAAATAACAGTTTTTAGTTTTCTTGTTAATAAAATCATCAGTGCATTTATGTAAACAAAAGATAGATTTGTCACTGAGACAATAAAAGCCTGCATCCTCTTTAAAACGTTATTTAGTACTCTTTTCACTGATTAAAAAAATTAAAAGTAGGGATTTTACTCTTCCCATTGTTTCTTCTATGCTTTTGCCAAAACCTGACGTTTATATCTTTAAAAGTCATCATAGTATGAGAACTAAAAAATGTTTTGTTTGTTTTACCTTTACTGCAGCTTACTACACTTAGAGGAGCAATTTTAGAAGATGCTATACCATCTACTGCTCGGCATGGCACAGCAAGAGGTCTACCTCTCAAAGAGGTACTAGAGTACGTGATACCAGAGCTGAGCATTCAGTGCCTGAGGCAGGCTTCCAACTCACCCAAAGTACCTGAACAGCTGCTTAAACTGGATGAACAAGGGGTATGCAGCACATGACTTTTCTTTAAAGACTATTCATTTAAATAAAAAAAAAAACTTAAAATATTTTGCAGGCGACGTTAATAAACATGGATCTGTAATGCACACCACTCACTCTCTTGGTTTTAGAGATACTTGTGTATTTTCATTGATAAAATGAGGTTTACTTTTCTAAGCAAATTATTTTTAAAATGCATTGCAGCTTAGGAAATCTCTTTAGATGACTGAGAGAAAGATTATATCTAAACTTCTAACAATGGTAAGAAGTGATTTTTACAATCTGTATTTATACTTTAATGTGTACAAGTGCTGAATGCAAGTGAAAATATATCTAACATTTTATTTACATTGTGTGTAGAAAAGGATGCAAAAGAATATAAAGTATTAAGCTAATCTGAAATTTTGGGTTGGTTTTTAAAATAAAATTTTGTGATTAACTTGCAATAGTCTTGTTAGAATAGAATAGAATGGGTTCAAACAACTGAATCATAGAATCATAGAATCATAGAATCATCTGGGCCGGAAGGGACCTCCAAAGGCCATCTAGTCCGACCCCC
>JAOQGH010000023.1:42300611-42354183 GCA_025769975.1 Gallinago jamesoni
ATGAGGTCTCACTAGAGCAGAGTAAAGCGGGAGAATCACTTCTCTGGACCTGCTGGCAACACTTCTTTTGATGCAGCTGTGATTAAGAGTAATGAATTAACTGCATGGCAATGAAATATTCATATGGCTTAAATTTGGAGAGAAAATGGTAAGGCTTATTGGGTTCAATAAAGTGAATCTTTATTCAAAGCTAGTGATTAAATTTATAGCTTCTGAATATTCTGTGAAGGACAGGCTTGTGATGGCTTTTAAATCAATTTTTAAAACCATGTTTTAAAAAAAATGTTCATTTAAAGTGAAGATTGCACTTTCTAGGCCAAAGTCAGTATCTGTCTGACTCAGTTGAATCAGCTGATGGATGCAGTTGATTATGATGATGGTATGATTAATTTTTTAATGCTAATTCAGTTTTGAGTAACATCTGACGGTGGTGGTGTCTATCAGAATTTTTCTGTCGTCTTGTGGCTGTAACAATTGCTCAAAACCAAGTAAAGGCAGACAGAGGAAGACAATTGTGGGTTTGGGTGGATTGTTAAGCTAGTTTTTAATGTATATTTTACTGCTTTTCTTCACTGTAGTCTTTGAGGAGGACTTTTAATTGAAAACTCATTTTATGTAAAGTCCTTATTTTTTCCTGTGTTTATCAGTTCTTCTGGTAAAACAATAAAGGGAAATCAGAAGCACTCCGTTCTGAATCTAGGAGTTCCTGATGTACTGTTGGTTTCTGTCTTTCCTGCTTCAGCTCCAGAGTGAGTTTAGGTTAATCTAATAAATAATATTCACTGCTCAGAGGGGCAGTATGTTCTAGGCAGTATAGAGTGCTATTTTATTTGACCTGACCTGAATATTTCCCAATCTCACTGTAAGTATTTTCCACAAATTGTAAATGCAGATTGTCCATTGAACTGGCCAAAGT
This sequence comes from Gallinago jamesoni, assembly GCA_025769975.1. Lineage (NCBI taxonomy): Eukaryota > Metazoa > Chordata > Aves > Charadriiformes > Scolopacidae > Gallinago > Gallinago jamesoni. Next base: position 42,301,528 of record JAOQGH010000023.1, read on the forward strand.
ACTTTAATCAATTTCTTTATCAATTCTGAAAATTCAGTCATGTTGTGAAATGGACTGTCACTAGGCAGAATGTAATATTAATGTATCTTATGTGCTGCTTATTATGAGATAATTACTTGAACATAGACGGAAAGCTGTACGTAGAACTGGCATGAGATCCATTAATCCTCTTATATACTCGATGTTTTCAGTTTATTAATCAAGCAAATATAAAAAGGGTTATGCTTGACAACGGAAGGGGATGAGTGGTTGAAGTGTCATGAATTTAAAAATATGAATCATGATCTAGAGGATTAATACTATCACGAGAATAATATCCATTTTCTGTAATGGTGCATTAAATGTTTGCATAGTTCCTTAGCAGATTGAAGACTGTTACGTTGTTTTGATTTCATTTTCTACCGGTTTCTTAGTTTTCAGTGAAATCTGGTATTGGATTATGGAGGAAATTTGTGGCTAAAACCGTAGTAGAAAGTAGATGCAAATTGGGTGTATTGAAGTAGCTAAACAGGTTTAGAAATTATTTTCTGATGTCACATTATTAAATTGTTCTCAGTGTTACATTAAATGTAAAATTTCTAATTTAGACATAGTGGAATCAGAACCATGTCTGCAATTATTTACTTTAAAAGACTTGAATAAGCGTGTGCTACAATTTCAAGACTGGCAAACTGTATCAGTTTTAAATATTCTGATAGTTACTCATGCCAGTTAAATATGCCACATACTAAAGCTTTGGCAGGCTCTTCCTTGCTTCTTTCTTAGGCATTGATGTTCTACAAGTACCTCAGTTTCTGTTTTTGCACAGTCGCCATGATCTTGACATGAGAGTTCTTTGGCTTAAATCTTCCAATTTCATAGTCGTTAATGCTCCTAGCACACAGGTAGGAGGTCCAGATTACTGCAAATGAGCGTGCAGGTGCTGCCTTGTTTAGGAGTAGTGGTGTTGGTAGAATCAAATTTGTACTTCATTGCCTAGTGTTTACAGTGTTTGTCCATGACATGAAACCCTAGGATTAATTCCTTCCTGGGAAGTTTCAGATCCTCATCTTCAATGTCTCCTAGGACAGCATTTAAACCATGAGATGGTAGGTTATTTTGGAAGATAGAGGTACACTTCACTCCTGTTTGAAATTATCTTGATATTAATGAACAAATTCAGGAATGACTGGCTTCCTCAGAAAGACTGAAGTAGTATGACTGCATGTTTCTGGCCTGAATATTTTCCCCAGGTGTTTCTTTACTATTAGTTGCTGCCCCAATTGTTGGTGGCTCAGTTAGCCTTTAACTTCTCCACTCCTCAGTTCTAATGTGAACTCAAGGAAATTAAATTAAATTCCCTGTGGCTTAAGCTAAACTATTTGACGCAGAGCTGGGATAGAAGTGGCAGTGTGCTCACAATCATTTTAAGTCTCTGCTGGGAAGTGTCAAATCATCTTCCTGTAATCTAATGTTTATATGACCAGTTCTCTTCCGGTTTCTTTCATTAAATGTTCAAGCAGTTTTCCACTCTGCCACCAGTGTGCAATCTGGAACATTTTGTTAAATACCTAACTCTCTTCCAAGCAACGTTTCAAAATGGGGCTCAAACAAGGAAGCACTGTTGACGGATAACATCTAATGACAGTCGAAAGGAAATGACAAGACCAAGCTGGTATCTTAACCCTGCCCTGCTCCAGAGTCCACCGATCTGACTCGGGAGGCTCCTACAGTGCATCCATATCCAAAATCTCCTTTTCTGTCAGATGGTCATCCCTCCCATTCCACATCAAACTTTGGCACAGCTTCTAGTTCTTCTGTGTTCTGTGCCGCCCAGGTGAAACCTTACTGCAGTGCCATTCCTCTTTTCTCTCCTTACTAAGCCTGTTCTTTGTTCCTAAGTGCTCCTTGGTCAGTGGCTTCCTGCCAGAGTGTGTTCCACAAGGGCTCACCAGTACACACAGCAGTTATCAAAGGAAGAGGATGGGCAGGGGCTCACCAGAGAGGCGGGCAGGCTGCCATCATATATTATTCGTTCCTGCTGTGCTGCAGGATTTCTACACCAGTAGTCCAAATTCTTTAATGTACATTGCCATGAATGTAGATCTGCTGAAATCATGGAGTTAAGGCCTGTTTGTACTATGTAAAATGAGAAGACATTGTCCCACTCATAGGCTTAACTTCATAGCAAAGAATGCCAAGCCTAGCTGATGTTATGAAGTGTTTTGCTATTGACTTCAATAGTCTGGCATTTCCCTGTTGCTTCATTTTAATACATTTACCTTTGGGGCATGAGATTCTTCATGTCAATGATTCAATCTATGTCCTTTAAAAATCTTCACTAACTTGTCCATCATGGGGATTTTTTGTGTGTTGGTTGTGCATGATGGTAAATAGTTAAACCAAGAATGCTGTCAAGTTAAATCTTGAATTGCATGGGAGACAAAGAATGAATACTAGCTTAAAAAAAAAAACAGTAGTATCATGAAAACACAGAAAATTAGGTTAGTAAAAGCATAGTGAAAGCTTTTATTTCTTCAGGGGTGATACAGTCTTTGCGTAACACACATTAGACACTTATCCTGAAGTTTGATTAAGAGAAGTCTGCAGCTGGAGAGTTGATTTGAGTCGTGAATATAGATGAATTTCTTAAGGGATTCTGGTGTGACTGATGGTCTCTGTCAGTTTGAAGCTCTAAAATTTGTCAGCTAAGAATAATAGGACTAATCCATTCACATGCAGGTTTCCTGTTTGTCATCTTAAGTGTGCATAAAAGCTAAGAAAACAAGACAATACGGTGCTCAAGAAGTAATCATCTCTTTTTATACTTAACTTTTTATAGCTTTTATATTGATTTTCTTATAAAAGTAATTTATCTCTTTCTAATGTTCTGGAATTGAGACTCTAGTTTGTTTAACAAAACTATTTAACTGCAGTCTGTTTTCTAGCTTGAAGTATACTTCTGAAAATTTTCATACTATAACATGCAGTAGAGTGTGTTTTTATAGATAACTATGTCAAAAGTCTTTGTGTACTGCTTTTATATGTGTTTATATAGTGACAATCCTGCATTCCTGTGTTCTTTCAAGGTAGTTATTGGATTTTTGGTGGTTTTGTTTGTTTTGCTCTGTTTACTTTCTATGGTGACCTAATTTCCCAAATCATAACACTTATTTTTTCACTTTCATATAACTTCTTCCAGGGTTTATAATGCTGTTAATATTTTAATTAATAATATTTCTTGTAGTATTGGCTTTCCTTTGCTTTTGTAATTTTTGTAATTTTTCCTTTTTTTATTTTTTTTTTATTTCAGCTGAGTTTTCAACACAAGATTGGTATCCTTTACTGCAAAGCAGGCCAAAGCACAGAGGAAGAAATGTATAACAATGAGATGGCAGGACCAGCTTTTGAAGAGTTCCTTGATCTGCTGGGCCAGAGAGTGCGGCTCAAAGGATTTAGTAAATACAGGGCTCAGCTAGATAATAAAAGTAAGTCACATTTCCAACCTGTGGTAGAAACTATAATTATCCAGTTGATCTTCCGCAAATCCTGTTTTGTCTTTTTATGATTTTAACTTTGGGTTTTGATTAGTAAGACTATATGGTAAATGAGGAAGATGAAGCGTATAATAAGAGCAAGTGTCACACCTTGTCTGAAAGGTTATTTACTTTGTTGTGGCATTAACAGAACTGAAAATCAAAGCAACTGAGTTCATTTGTTTGCACTTACTTAAAATCATACTATGCGAATGATATTTTGTTATATATTTCAGGATTTCCCAGCTACACTTTATCATCTTATCCTTAAAAAGGCATGAGGAGGGACCATTTTCTTTATTTCAACTAAACTTTTTTGCTTCTTTTTAAACAACATACATGTTGATGTTTATATTTGGGGAACAATCAAGTTTTCTCAGTTTTCTAGTTTCTCACATATGCACAGTTAGCATATTATCAATTGGCAGTGGATAAACATTCATCTACCTAACCACTGCATTATTACTGCCATTTCCTCAGGTCTTTCAGTTTCTCTAAGTACAATAGTATAATTTAATTGTACAAATTTGCTGGGTTTTGTAGTAAAAACAGGAACTGAAATATTGGTGTTAAAGAAGTCAATGATTTGTCAACACACTTATTAGCACTGCTTTTTACTGTCCTTAAATTTAAATGAACTCAGTTTAGTATAATTTTAACAGGATTTTGACAACTGATCACTATGAGCTTTGATCTAAGGATATCTAGGTGTTTATCTACTTGATTATAACATACTATTTCTATATCTATAAAGACTAGATATAAGGAAGAATTTTTTTACTGTGAGGGTGGTGATACACTGGAACAGGTTGCCCAGAGAAGTTTTAGATGGAAACATTCAAGTTCAGGTTGGACAGGGCTCTGAGCAACTTGATCTAGTGGAAGATGTCTCTAGTCATTGCAGGATTGTTGGACGAGATGACCTTTAAAGGTCCCTTCCAATCCAAACCATTCTATGTTTTTATGATTTGATTTGCATCCTTATTTTGTTGTAGCTTGTCCACAACATGCTGAAAATAGATTTTTTTTTTCTTTTTATGCTGTATATGGCAGAAAAGGCATATTTTTGTTTGCAAAGTACATCTTTCTAAACTATTAAATTCTGCTACTTGCGTGTGTATTCTACTTACTCTCCTAATCAAATGGGAATTTCCTTGAGCTGTTAAGAGACAAACTACCAAGAAAGATGTATTTAAAGGAAATTAAGGGAAGATCATCTTTTCTTGCAAGGGGTATTTTGCCTTTCAGGTAGTCACAGAGATCCAGAATTTGATAAGTCCTCTTATTTCCTTCTGTGTTTCTCCTTCTATTTATCAGATCTGTCCTGGTTCTTAGGAATCTCTTGCATGTTTTTGCTACTTCAACATCAGTCTTCATTTAACTGTCATGCTTCTGGAATTATTTATTTTTTTAAATGGTACATTTGAACACTGATCAGTGTCAGATTCATAAAAGGATTTATCTTAGATGAACTGATAGTGCCCTGATGGACTGTCATCTCCTGTACAGCGTAAGGAGACGGGCTTAATGATTTGTTTCATAAATTTTTGGAAATGTCTACAGTGTGTATGCTGTGGTTGGTACCCACTGCAGATAAACTGTCCATAGGTCAGTCTCCAGTGGGAAATGAGATATATGAAGTTGGTGATAAAACTTCATGCTTTTGCAATGAAGGGAGACTACCTTTGCAACTCAAGAGATCTTTCACAATCTCCATCTCTAGTAGGGGTGGGGAATGGTGAAAAGTGACCTGAATCCTATGACAGATTTTGATTTATGACTTACAAGGTGGGAAAGCTGCAGTTCGATAGCCCTGTCAACCTGCGTAAGCACCACATTTTTTTTTAATTAGCATTATTGCCTCTTTGTTTAAATCTATGCTTGTTTCACTTTAATTATTCAGACTTGATAGAGACTATCACATCCTATTTCAGTACAGAATAATCATAGAATCATAGAATGGTTAGAGTTGGAAGGGGCCTTAATTTTTCAAATTAATGTGTAGAAGTATTTATTAACATGCTGTGGATGTCAGACTTCTGGGATGAATTGATAAACAGGGATGAAAAAATCAAAAGACTAGGGCATGTTTTGGTTTTGCATTTTTTTTTTTCCCTGATAAGAGCATGACCGAATATCACCTAGTAATTTTTACATATGAAAATATGTGCTGGTGTGTCAAGCAAATTCAGTTTCTCTGTTTGCCGTGCTTCAGTATGAATGCACATTACTGATTGGCAATGTATATGTATCATTCAGTAGCATAATTTTAATGTTTTACTAATACTGTGTACCAGTAATAATGTTGGCCTGTCATAATATGTTCTCATGGTTTACAACAAACAGCGTGGAAGTAAGAGAGTTCACAAAGATGTACTCTTCAATTTTATATTAAATGTAACGTACTGACGCAATTAGCATCTTTTTTGTGCTATACTTGTTTTTTAATGTAATGGCACAAGTATTAATGCATGTTGTATTTACAATTGGATAATACATTGATGTGACTGCCTGCAGGTTCAGAATAGTGTAATAATTTCAACTCTAGTACCTACATTTTTTGTAGTATAATGTTTCAGTAATATTTCTTGCTCAGTTTTTGTAGGGTTCGCTTTTATCTAGTTTTTCTATTCTCAAATGTTTGACTAACAGTGGGGTTTCTTCTTTTAAAAAGATCATTATTTTTTAATTTAGTCTCTTTAATATTTTAATAAGTAATGAATTGGTCTATTTCTTATGGAATATAGAATGTTGTGGTGGGTTGAGCTGTCTGGCAGGTAAGCCCACACCCACTTGCTTGCTCACTCACCCCCCACAGCAAGATGTGGGAGGAAATCAGGAGAGCAAAAGCAAGAAAAACTTTTGAGTCAAGATTAGGACAGTTCAATAAGTGAGGGAAAGAGTGGAAAAAACCCAAACACCCTCCTTTCCCTCCCTGCCAAAAAAATACACCATCAAAATACCAACCCAAGACCACAACAACCAACCCCAAAAAAGCGCCACAAAACAAGCAATGCAAAGACAGTCACTTGCCACCTCCAATCAGCTTCCATGGAAAAACTGCCCCAAATTCAGTTTTACTGTAGAGCGTGACATTATATGTTGGAATATCCCTTTGGTTAATTCGAGCCAGCTGGTGCATCCCCTCTGAAACTCTTGCCCACCCCTCGCATACTCCCTGCGGTGGGGTGGGGGAGAGTGTGAGAAACGGAGCCAGTCCTGATGCTGTGCAAGCACTGTTCAGCAATAGCTAAAACATTGGTGTGTTATCAACACTGTTTTGATCACTTATAGGAAATGCAGCACAATATGGGCTGCTATGAAGAAAATTAACTCCGTCCAAGCCAGGTCCAGGGCAAACGTAGAGAACATGTGGAATATATTAACTACAAACTCTTTTCTGCCCTTCTTTAGTGCATTTTTAATGGCATGCAATTCTAAATCCCAAGATCAAGAAATAAGAAAATTGGAGGAAACTTTAGCAATCCATCACTGTATAATCTGTTCAGTATGTGTTTTAAAACATACCAATCTACTAGAAATGAAGAATTAAGATATTATTATTGGAACATTAATATTCTCATTTGTAATATTCAGACTTTAATTATGGATTATACTATGGATAAATTGGATTATGTTTGTATTTAATTTCCTTACTATCCGTAAAGAGAAAAATGAATGTAAAAAAATTGAGGAAATGTTGCAATTTTATATCTGTAGAGGAATAGTACCGTTTGACTTTCCTTTGGTAAACGATGCTTTTCTGCAAAAAAGCTGAAATCTTTCATAACTAAAACAAAGGTTTTGCCAATTTTTCCCCAGCTTTGTGAAATAATGTTCAGAGAGGAATGATGTGCAAAAATCTCAACCCAGATACAATTTTTTTTCTCTAAAATTGTCAGCAGAGTAATGTTTGTAGTAGCAACCGTTATGTAAATTTCCATGGGCCTTAGTAGGTGTTCAGTAAAGCATCTGTTGAGGTAGAAGATTTCAGCTTGCTTAGTGTAAGGAACTACATTTCAGAAGAAAAACTTGCTAGCTCATTTCAAGTCAAGGTGTTTAACCTGTTTAGCAAAAGTATTTAGTTAAATAGGATGTTGTATTGCAAAAGTATTGATTTAAGGGTAAGGAATCTGCCTTTCTGTGGTAAGTATTTAAAGGGACTATTTTGTGCAATATCTGCTTAAGATAATTTGACTGTATTTAATATGTAATTGCAAAAGTACTCTGGGAATATGGTTACTGAGGTCAGTGTAGTTTAGGCAGATATATGGGTTTCATAATGTAATTTAATTCCTCCTTCTATTTCTTAAAACCTCTGTCTTTCTAAAAGGCCATGGAAATGTTATAATGGAATTGTATTTTCAACAAAGATTTTAAAAGAGAGGAGTGCAATAATATTTGCTTTTTTTAGCAAGAAACTTCAGAGGAAATTATGCTCCCTGTTTTATATGTAACTGTAATGTACATTACATCAATATTAATAAATGAAGTTAATTTTATTATTGTACAAACATAACTGAAACAGCCCGTTGTAATATGAATGTGTTCAAAATTATACATACATATAAATATTTAAAGATTTAGGGTATCAGTATAGTTACTGTTGAATTTTACACTTACGTGTTTATAGAGTGTGTTTATAGTTTAACCAGAGAATGAACATGGGCAATCAATTTTTTTTGGAATACAGTTACTATTTAAAATAAAACCAAGCCCCAAAACCTGAAACAATGTATGGAAGAAAGTGCTGGAGAGTGTTTATTGGTGTAGATAACATAAAATTATATTTAAAAAATGAGTAAACATGGAAAAAGAGATGATAAATTAATAGTACTCTTGACTCAATAGAGTGCTTTAATTGTACTTACTTAAATAATCCATACATAGTAAAGAATAAAAAGGATTACTTTATGACTAATGAGTAAAACATTCTATCTGCAGACATTCTGAAAAACTAACTCTAACCAATAAAATTATTTGACATTATACTACAATCTATTATGTACATATTTTATGGTTTTTAAATGTCTGAACTGCATTGTGTATGTTATTGTCATATTTGAAGTATCATTGTCAGTTAATTTTTGGTAAAGTATAAGATTAGTCAATTGTCCTTATTAATAGTTTAAATAATGAAAATATATATTACATAAAAGTGTACTCAAGTATCTTAAGTGTTTGGGTTTTTTCATGAAATGCCAATATATTCAAAATTAGATCATTTAAACCTCTTAGCAAACCCTGGGCAATTTCTTGCAGGACCTTTCTATGCATAATATGAAAATGAAGAGCAGATCTTTAGCTGATGCGAACTGGTTTTGTTCTACTGAAAAAAAAAAACCTTTTAAATTGCATTAATAGAGTCAAAACATAACATGCAAAGAGTGGTGTCTTAAAGAGTAGTATGAATGTTCTGTTTTACTGACCTTCTTGCAACTAAATTCTTTTTCAGCTGATTCAACAGGAACTCATTCTCTCTATACTACCTATAAAGATTATGAGTTAATGTTTCATGTGTCAACAATGCTTCCATACATGCCCAGTAACAGGCAACAGGTATGTTTTTAACATTTTGTTGTAATTTTATGTTATAAATGTTTGACACTGAGGATGTTTTTTTAAAGTAATGCCAATTTAAAACTTAGTTGTTTTATATGAAGTATGACTCAATTGTATTTTTTTAAATGTCATAAGGCATTAGAAATCTCATAGGATAAGTTCCTGAATTATATAGTATAAAAATCCTATCTCACTCATTTCTTGATTTTATTAAAAGATAAAGTTGCCTGTGGTGAATAAATTATTTTAAGTTTGAACTGGATTTACATCTTATGTATGTTTTAAACATTGAATAAAATGAATCTTGAAAATAGAATTATGGTTAAAGTATGCATGTAATAAGATTTTAAAAATTATTCTACTTAATCCTTACATTACAGATATTGAAATGTTTATTAATGTGTCAGTTTAGTAATAAATGCTCAACTGTGTCCTTCAAGGTGTCTCCTTATGAAGATAGAAAACTGCAATGCACTTATTCTATTTCTGGAAAATTCCCTTTGCTTATGTAATAATTCAGAATATCTTTAAAGCATTAAGGATGGCTAAAAACAGCACAGCATCCAAAGTGTGTGATGCACCCGTAAGGTTACTCTGTCACGCCTGTCTTGGTTATTTCTTGCGACTGAATTAAAAAGTACAAGCGCATTTGGTATAATATATCAACATTAACACTAAAAAAAACTAATTGTAGAATTGGTCATAGGTCAGACTGATAATAGTTCATAACTTTTTTCACTACTACTATGCATTTTCCTAGGTCTGCAGAAAGAAGTGTTGGATTCATTTAGTTAGTTTTAAAATATGCTCTCATTGCCATGCAAGATATGAAGACTTCAGTCATTTTGGAGGGTTGTCATGAAATAAAGATGCTATCTCACTTTCTTTTTGAACAGCATACAAAAGATGGTTACTGATTCTTAAACTGTATGTGAGTTGTATCTTTCATGTCTACACTATCAATAGGTCTTGTGGGAAGAAAAAGAGATGTGTCAAGGCAGCAAGAAAAAGATAAAAGAAAACGATTAAAATTCTTGAGAAAGGATAAATGAAAATTGAAATGGGAGAAAGTATATAATGTATTTATGTATTTTAAATAATGTTCTGAATTGCTTGAAGAACTGTTTCAAGTGAACAGTTAAGACAACTGCAAATTTTGCTCCATTACACTTGGGATTTAGACGTGGTTTAAAGAAACTAAATTAGGAATCAAAAGACAGAAAATCTTCACCATATGAATAATGTGAGCGTTGAGATGACTCACATTTTAAAATGTGTGGCTTTCAGAAGACAGAATGTTCAGCTCTACCACATAATCCGCTGTGCCAATAGCTAGTAATCAAGGTATTGGATCACCATCACTGATTTGAGATTGCTTCATTTTTCTAAATGTTCACTCACACCTTATTACAGTACAGGATTAATTTAGTAAACACACTAGGAGTTGTTCTGTCTGTAATTGGTCATAACAATCTTTGACTGGAAAGCACATATAAAGAGGGAAAACTGTACATTCTAAAGAAAATGTAATACACTGAATGAGCTTGCCTTAAAAGGAAAGAAAAATATTTTCATAGCTAAGCACAGGCATTAACAGCAAATATGGCCTTATTTGGAATTCATTACTTTTGTTGTCTTTCATAACTTTCCCTTGTTTGTGAGAACAAGATATCCTCCTGCCACAATTCACTGATTTACATAATTGTTTGCTGTTTGTTATCTTCACTGCTGTGTTGCTCAGCTATCCCTTATTGCTGTCCTTTCACTTCTCTGCCTTCCTTTTATTCTCATGATTTCCTTATGTGTTATTCTTTATAATCAGGTGCCGATTCTTGTGTATAGCGAAATTTTTCCCCAGCAACAAGTATTCCTTTCCAGTGTTTTAGTATGCTCTCATCATTGTCTCTGTAACAGGTTCAGTATTTAGTAGAAGCACCATGTTGTTAATCATGGCTTTCTTGGGATCAAAATGATGTGACAGGTTTCCAAGTTCACGTAATGTGCCTGTCTGAAGACCCACCACATTTTCTTTTAGGTTCTGGGATAAAGCAGTATTTGCACAGCATGGACACTGTCTTAATGAAATGTGACAAGCGCACCCAAATGTCTAGAATTTAGCCAGCCTTAATGTGCAAAAGGAATCTATAATCACTGTTTAATGTTCTTCCACTACTGTTTAGTTCCAAAATAGATACTGAAGTGTGAAATGTATCAATAGGGTTATTTATCACAAGCTAGGATACATTCAATTAGGTGTTTTTCCTTGAGATATTTTAGGTGCTAAAGACCACAGATGATACAATTGCATCAGTTGCGCTCAGGACAGAGAGAGGCTTACGGGTTCTTCGGGATGAATGTTGTTTGTCTCTTCGGGGTTTGGCTCTCTAACTGTACATACCCGTAAAGGGAAGTTAGGGACCATAGTAATTTTCCTTTTAGGTTAGGTTAGCAATGAAGACTCCCATTCAGTAGTTATTTTTTGCTACCATATTGTGTATGTACGGGCAATGAAGTTGATGTCCCTTGTTTGGTAATGGTTGGGCAAGATATCAAGACAGTCTTCATCATCCAGGACTACAACCTTGACTGAGCAAGCACTCAGCATTGCTTAGATACCAAATACCTGTGAGCCAAAAATAGGCCACACCAGAATTGTTTGTTGCTTCTTCCAGGACATAACTACGCCCTGCTTGGTCCCTGATCAGGACATCCCTCTAGTTTTAGAGCCAGCAGGAGATCCAAAGAGCAAGGTAATTTTCACTTTGGCTGCAACATAGGCTGGGAACTTTCAAGTCAGCTGCTCCTCCATAGGACAGAAGAGACTACCAGCCCTGGTGTGGCCAGTTTCTTTTCATTTACTGGCCTTTTCTTCAAATCATAGTTCAAGGCTTTCCCCTTGGAACTTTACCTTTGCAACGTCCCTTTCCAAATCATTCCCTTGCAAGTTTCCCATTCACACATTTGCAGTCGGCTTGTGTGCACATGGTCAGACCTGATTAATCCAAATCAGTTCAAATAATTAGTTTTCACCTCATTTAAGGAAAACTTAAAAATGAAACAGATATGCAATAATTAAACCTGCTGAATTTAAGCTACAGTTAAAATGGTTGGGATAACAAGTTCAGCCAGATCCGATGAAATATCTTTTGCTGTTTGTTTTGGTACTGGTTAAGAACAGGAATTGAAAATAAAACTTTTGAAACCACTTATTTTGGAAACGTACTAAAATAAGTTTGATGATTTTCTTATTTGACTCTTAACATAGAATCATTTAATTGGATGAAGAATATATTTCACTGCCATTTCAACAAGAATTCCTTGTTGTTTTGCAGTTCAACTAGGCAATTAAAATTCCACAGAAGTGAGAAGATTTTTATGGCTGGGCATAACCTTTTAATATGTTATGTTTAAAGACAGTTCTTTTATTCAGAGATGCATATCTGAAAATTAAGAATTGAGTAGTTAAAAGATTTCAAAATTAATATAGTAACTATTATCTGGTATAAATAATTTTAATGGATTCTGCTTTTCTAACATATTTTCCTCACTGAACTCCCCTTTGCATGTCTTGTATTCTTATATAAAACTTCACTGATTTCCTTTTGGCTGCCTGTTGGACTTGATTGGGTTAATTTTCAAATTCTTCCATGCCAATTTAGACTGATACTAGAATGATGTCAAAGTGCATTTGATGTCTCCTTACTCTAAGTAATCCTTTGTAATCTGTGCACCCACTTGAGAGTTCTTATTGTGCTCTGCGTTGACATGAGACTCTTTAGAGTATGTTAGAAAGGCAGATTTAAAAAAATGAAATAAAATACAACAACCCCCTCAAAACCCTGAACCTGAGCAAGCCTCAAAATGGGAGAGGAAAGGGAAACTGGGAACCTCGAAAAAAAAAAAAAAGACAAAACCAAAACCCAAGATGTAAAAATTGGGAGGACAATCTAGGATATAGAATGGAAACTAGAAAAAGGCTGTTTCTAAATCTTTTTGCTTAGTTCCGGTTTCCTTCAATTCCTTTTTCATTTTCAGTATGCTGTCCTTATCTCACATTTCCCAGGGAAGTTTGTGTTCCCTCCTTCTTCTCCATTCAATACGTTATTCTTTTCCTATTCCTTTATCCTATCCAGAGCACTTTTTCCATCTTCCAGATCACTCCAGTTAACTTCTCACCCCTTTCCAAGTCCTTTGCATTATGATACTCTGTGCACAGCCATGACTGTGCTTTGCCTTTGCATTGTGTTGTTCACTGACCACTTGTGCATGACAGTTATTTGTAACAGTGTTACACTGATTTTATTTTAAAATGTTGAAGATGTCACTGAGATCTCTGCAAGCTTGGTAAGGTTCTTAAAAATGATGACCTGACTTCCTGTTTCCTATTTTTGTGCTTCTTAGAGGTTTAAGCTCTTGAAAAATAGTTTAGGGGTAGGATATGGGAACTGCCGTAATTTTGAAAAGACTATTTTTGCTAGTAAAATCTCAAACATTTCTAAAATTTACCTCTTAAGTGACTGCTATTCTTGCTTAAAAAACCTGTGATGGCAAGCAGAACCTGCTAAAGGGGTCTACAAAAGCAGAAAATATTCTTGAAAATAGTGATTGTCTTGAGAAATAAATATAACTTTAAATAGGATGTTGCTTTCTAATGTTATTAATTTTGCTCTGTGGAAATGTGTAGGCATGAACCCACATAGCAAGAAAGAGTAATTGGGCAGTTGATTATATAACAAAGGGAGAAATTAATCACTTTGTACGTCATAATTGGAAGGTTTCTTACAAACTTAACTGCGGTGTAAATTCCAGCCTGTGAGATAATAATAACCTCTAAACGTGAACTTGGGCTTCACTACTATGATCTATCTGTATGGTTCACTAGCTCAACAAATTAAAGTGTACCTGACACATTTGTGATCAGTTCCACATAGCGCACGCCTGTAATTTATACACAACAGGATGCGTATCTTAAATTGCTCAAATAACCAGTTAACTTGATTTTTAGTCTTAAAAAACTGGGAGCTTGACTGAGCCACATGACGTATATCAAATATTTTATGTTCTTATATCTGTTTTAAATTTTCATCAGAAGTCTTATTTCCTTAATCTGCATTTGGGATTTTGATTATATTTAAAATAATATACTAAGTATACCGAGTGCTTTAAATTTTTGGCTTTGGCCCTTCTTTCTGCCTTTAGAATGCCATCATTTGTATTATTTTAAGTGGTGTAATGAAACATCCTTATGGGTCTTAGGCTTTAGCATATGCAACTTAGCTTTTTTGTGGTAGCTGAAATATTAACTTTCAGTGGAACTGAGAAAATGCAAGCAAATACTCTTGTTAGAAAGGTTATGTTTTATGAAATCAGCTCAATAGAGAAATTTTTGCTTGTTTTGTCATTAATTTTCAAATAAATTTATTCTTGTATCCTTTTTAGTTATACATAAGCTAAGGTAAAGCTTTAAGTGTCTGTATGCTATTAGTTGCCAATGCGAGGTCTTTGGGGGGATATTTAAAATGTAGCAGCACATGCTGGACTAGTTTTTTTCAACCTGTTAATATATATGGATGTTATTAAACAAAGCTATTAAGAAAAAAGTGTAAAAAAATTTGAGAGGTACAATATACTTCCATGAGGAAAAGTGAACATCATTTTACTATGTTGTTTTGTTGGTTGTTTTTTTTCTTTGTTGTTTTGGTTTGGTTTTGTGGGGTTTTTTTAAGAGAGAGAGAGAAGTGGTCCCTTATTGCTTGACATGTTTTGTAGTTTTTATTTTTTGCCTGTAATGATTTAGTACATGAAAGTATTCTTTGAATATATTTTGATGATAAAGCTACCAGTTACAAGAATAAGTTTTTAATTAATGAGTTTCTAATAGCTGTAGTTTTTCCATGAGTATTCAGTGTCTCAGCTCTGGTCCTCAAGTATACAGTTAAAATTTGTGATGAGTATTCATTTTAATCTTTACTTAAAAAATTAAGATCATAATATAAGGTCATTGTTTAATACAAATGCGTCATGGAAAAGCAAGATATATTGAGAAAGAAAAACAATATTACATTTTTCTTAAAAAAGCAAATACTACACTGCAAAGACAAAGCTGATGTACAGCTCTGTGAACAGTGAGAAATGTCAAGTGACATAACATTTTTATTACTAAAATGATGCACTAAAATAAGAGATATATGTTCATTCTCATAGAATGAAAGAGAAACGAGCAGAAACTATGCAGAACTAGTGTGGGGGTGTGAGAGAATTTACTAGTATTTTTGTGAACTTGGCTCAATTTCCTTTCCCTATTTTTTTGCAGTTCAGTCCGATATCCTTAATCTGTAGCTAACCAGGATATGATGAATTAAAAGTTATTTCTGAAAAATTAAGCTTGCTTTATTTAATTATTTATTATAAATTAAAGAAATAGTGATTTTATTTTTTTTTATAACTAATTCTTCCATACGTGTTTCTTGTCTAGCTGCTAAGGAAAAGACATATAGGAAATGATATAGTTACCATTGTCTTCCAAGAGCCAGGAGCACTTCCTTTTACTCCAAAAAATATTCGTTCCCACTTTCAACACGTGTTTGTCATAGTCAAAGTACATAATCCTTGCACTGAAAATGTATGCTATAGGTGAGTAGAGCCTTATAACTATCTGAGTTTATTATTAAAACTGCAATGGAACTGCCTCTTTTAATAGTATTTTGTTTCCTAGAGATATTGTGTATACAGTTTTAAAATATCTGCTGCATTTTCTGTGACCTTGAAACCCCAAAGTCTCCCTTACACACATCTAGAGTTGTGGGACGCAGTTTGTAAGCTTAAGTGGGTATAGGCAGAGTTCTGTGTTGCTGATTTATGTGCAGAAAGTGGAGATATAACAAGGTAGTGAAGATAAGATTTGCAGACATATCAATAGAAATGAATTTAGAATTTGTATTGCACCTTTCCTTTTCAAAATAAAGTTATTTAATATAAAGTAATGTAGAAATCTATTAGCCTATGTAAATATCGCTAATAGCGAAATGAGGAGAGGTAATAGTTTTAAACAGAATGGTAAATTTAGGCTTAGATTAGGTGTCATCAAGAAATCTTTCACTATGAGGGTAGTGAGGCACTGGAACGGGTTGCACAGGGAAGTTGTTGATGCCCCATCCCTGGAGGTGTTCAAGGCCAGGCTGGATGGGGCTTTGAGCAACCTGCTCTAGTGGGAGGTGTCCCTGCCCAGGGCAAGGGGGTTTGAACTAGATGATCTTAAGGTCCCTTCCAACCTAAACCATTCTATGATTCTGTGACATTCCTGTGTATGTCAGTAGGACCCTGGGATGAGTCATGGCCTTTAAGCACACAAATGAGGAGTTTTGGGGAGTATGAAATTTCAGATTACTTTAACTCTCACACTTAAGTTACTGCATCATGAATTCTAACAACATAACCAATTTGGAAGCATAGTTCTGAACTGATTGGGAATTGTGCAAATGATTATAAGGACTTGAGGCATAATGGTGCAGATTTAGGAAGTATAAATGTTATTATTCATTGTTTAGGGTGGAATTAAAATACATAATGAAGTCAGGTCATATTACTGTCTTTTAGCTGTCTTTTAGAACTTGATTTTGTTTCACTATCTCTTTTGTGTTTAATAATACATGACATTTCATAAGTTATATTTTTCTTATTATTAAATGATGTCTGCCTGTCATCCCAAATGTGCATTTCAGTCGAACTGGTAGTAGTTATATGTAGTTTGCACAGTATTTTGAAATCCTTTTTCAGTAAAAATATTATGTAGATATCAATTGTAGGTGTATTGTATCAATGAGAAAATATTCCTGTTTCTTTTACATAATGCTATGATATGTCCATGTCAAGAATTGCAGGTATTATTTTGAAATTCTACGCACATAGAGTAGGCAGCTTTAACAGGTACAGAATGCTCCCATTATAGACGCATTTGACACCCATACTTTTTCTTTGTCTTCACCCTTCATTGTAGCAACATGTCTGAGGATTAAAAGAAATTATCTTTCTATTTATATATTTCTTAGTTTTAAAATCATGCAACTGAGTGACAGCTGAAAATTAAAGGCTTACATTAAAAAAAAAAATTTAAAATGCTTCTCTCATTTATGTCTCTCAACGCTTTTTTCTATTTATTTCATTAAAAAAAAGACAGTGACACCCTAAGAAGTCATCCTTGATATTTTTTGTGTTAGTAAGATACATCCGTAATGTCTTTTATATATTTAAAAGAAAAAAGCCATTTTAAAGCAGACAACCCAATCAGTTTTCTTTGATGTGTCTAAAACGTCTGAAAATTGACATGTCAAAGCTAAACCCAGCTGTGTAAATGGGTTGCACAGATCACAGTTCTGTTTAACATCTAATATTGGGGTTTTTTTTAGGAATTAACCATTGTACTTTTTTCTTCTGTTTCCAGTGTTGGTGTTTCACGGTCAAAAGATGTACCTTCGTTTGGTCCACCCATTCCCAAAGGAGTAACTTTCCCCAAATCAGCAGTCTTTAGGGACTTCCTTTTAGCCAAAGTCATTAATGCTGAAAATGCAGCACATAAATCAGAGAAATTTAGAGCCATGGCCACCAGGACACGTCAAGAATACTTGAAAGATCTAGCAGAAAATTTTGTTACCACAGCTACAGTGGATACTTCAGCAAAGTTTAGCTTTATTACTTTAGGGGCAAAAAAAAAGGAAAAAGTGAAACCAAGGAAAGATGCACATCTATTCAGTGTTGGAGCAATTATGTGGAATGTGATTGCACGAGATTTTGGCCAGTCTGCTGACATTGAATGTCTTCTTGGAATCTCCAATGAGTTTATCATGTTGATTGAAAAGGAATCAAAAAATGTTGTATTTAACTGCTCCTGCAGAGATGTCATTGGATGGACGTCTGGATTAATGAGCATCAAAATATTTTATGAAAGGGGAGAATGTATTCTTCTGTCTGCAGCAGATAATTGTACTGAAGACATCAGAGAAATTGTTCAAAGACTTGAAGTAAGTACAGTTTCTAAAATGGAATTCCAAATTTTTTTATGAAGAGCTACTTGTCTACATCTCCTTTGAGATGCAATTAAAAATGTCCTATGTTTATACCTTGGGAGTGTTTTCAGTTTTCAGAGAGCATTACAAACAAGAATCCTCACAACAACCTATTAGATAAGTGTTATCAACCCTTTTTCAAGGATGAGGAATCAGATACTATTAATCTGATAGACTTGCCCCAGGCCATGGATGGTTTCAGTGTCAAAATCAGGATTGAAAGTCTAAGCTTTTGTCTTTTCTTGCTGTAGTCTATTCTCAAATCACACCTTTGTAGGTAGAAATACACCTTAATTTAAAAATATACAAAATCTTAATGTGTAAAATATATCACTTGGACTGTTATAATAATCCATGTGAATATTAGCAGAAAAATTTGTATAGGTGATTCTGCTGATTTGCTCCTCTATAGTGAGGAACTGCAGGAAGTAAACTAAACCAATTAATGCCAGTTTTTACAGCTGACTGGATAGCTTTTCTGATGCTTTATGACCCTGTTAGCACAATTGTCCTGTAACTATTTCAGTCAGTACAAATGAAGTGAAAGGAACTCTAAGGTAAAAGTGCTGATGCATCTACTTCATGTGGCTACACCTCGCCCTTTGTTCATAATTTAAGTGATCCAGATGGTCTCAATTTGGTTTATATTAGAAGTCCTGGTACTAAAAAGAAATCATTTTGCCTACCATTTTCACACTGGAACAGTTGGATTGCAGCTGATGTTTTAGGGCCTCTGTAGTTCTGCAGTGGTGTTTAGCATTGCTCAATATCATGCTCTAAATAATAACCTTTGTTTTCCAAAATACAATTAAACTTTTGATAGATGAATTTCTTTAAAATTTTCTTGCTACTTGTAAACAGTCCTTTTCCTTGAGGTCTTCAGTTTCACTTTCCTTAGACAGATATTTCCCTTTTGAAAAATAGCGTACACATAGTTCACTCCTAGTAAGTATTGCTAAATGAACAATATAAATTACTTAAACAGATGGAAAATGAAATTCAAAGTTCTAGTGAAAACCTCTATTGTAATGAGTAATGACAATTTATTTTGCTGTTTTTCACTTCTTCGCTTTTATAAAACATAGAAATATCCCAGTTACTGAGGATAGATCTTTAAAATTCAGTAATTAAAATCACAAAATGAAATATTCATCTATATTTACTTGAGTACATCAAGTGGCCAAAGTTCTGGTTAAATAATGACATTGGTTTTAAATCTCAAAAAATTAGCATCAGTCACTGCCAAGTTAACCCAAGTACTAGCTTCAATTATCTATTCCAATGAACTCTGGCCGCCTTCTCCCTTTCACTGCCACCCATCCAAATTCCACATTGCTTAAAAGAATTAGCTGTCATTACTTGTTTTAAAGCTTTTTTCATCCTGACTTCTTACCTCATATTTTTTCTCCTTTTCCCTGCTTCATCCTCTCTTTTGAAAGCTGCATGTTAATGTTATTCCCTAGTTGGTTTATGATGTTGAACGCTGTCTAAACAGTCCTTGTATACATTTTGATATAAAAGCTCAGAGGTGACCATTGCAACCACTAAAAAGTATTTCAAACTCTGATTCCACACTTCATGTGCATCCTTTAAAAACCCTTTTAAGTTACTCGGAACACGGCTAAGGTCAACAACCACATGTGCCAGCAGATGCTGAAGATGAAAGCTCAAACTGTGACGTAATACCAATCTTCAGTGACCAGATGACTAACCCTTTTCAGTCACTAGTAAAGCATTTTTTTTTTTTAAATGAGCAAGTAGAATGTTGCAGTTACTAAATGAGATTGTCAAAGAACTATCTACATTTTAGTGCCTGGGTTTAAATCATGCAGATGAATAGGAAATTTATCTGAATATTCAGATAAAGCAAAGATGTGAAATTACAGCTGAGACTGTAATTTTGGTTTGAAACGAATCAGTTCAGGACTAAAAAAAGAGCTGGGATTTGTCAATCAAGAGTCAGATCTGTGTTTGTGGAGGAGAATAACTAGTGATATAATGTAGAAAGAGCAACAAAATAAAATTATAGGTTAACTTTGTGGGCTGTGTTTGAAGGCAGAAAAAGCAGTGGTTCTGAGCCTCGGGATAACAGGGAAAGGTGGAGTGATCCAAGATTAAACGAAAACCCTGAATGGATCTTTAGACAAGAGTCTGAGTAGGCGATTTCCTTAGAAGCCTGTGTACTTAAAATAACTCTTCACCTTCATCAATATCTCTGTCCTTTAGTTTCATCTGTGTTAAGTGCATTCATAGAAGCCAGCTCTTAGTTCATGTGCAGCCACATGCTCAGTGCTCACCTTATCACTCTCCACAACTACCTGAATGGAGGTTGCAGTGAGGTGGCAGTCAGTGTCTTGTCCCAGGTAACAAACAATAAGACAAGAAGAGAAGGCCTCAAGTTTCACCAGGGAGATTTAGATTGGATATTAGGAAAAAATTCTTCATTGAAAGGGTTATCAAGCATCAGAACAGACTGCCCAGGGAAGTCATTGAGTGACTATCCGTGGAGGTATTTAAAAGACGTGTAGATGTGGTGGTGCGGGACATGGTTTAGGGGTAACTTGGCAGTGCTATGTTAAAGGTTGGACTTGATGACGTTAAAGGTCTCTTCCAGCCAAAGTGATTCTATGAGTAACGTGTGTATCTTTGTAATGTGCACTCAAAGCAATCATAAACAGCAAGAACACCTTTGTGCTCTTAATGCAGTGTGACCTTGGGAAGATCATAACACATGCTTCTTTAAAGGGCAGAGTATCATAAAGGGGAGTATTATAAAGCACCGTGAGATCTTTGAATTATATGCATTATGAACAAAGATTTTTGATAATGTTGTTTCACCATGGTTAAGTTTTTGTTCTAATTGCACTAATGGAACGGTACTAAAAAATACTGGGTTTGTGACACTGACAGAAAGGAATGTTAGGGTAACTCAAAACTTTACTTTGTAATGTGGACTAGAATTTGGTCTTCTGAGCCTGCAGTATCCTAGCGTATATGCTATTGTATTGATTATTTTTTATGGGGCAAAACTTTTACAGACTTGTTACGTAATATATAGAAACGAGTCTGATTAGCAAAGGCTGAATTTGAAGGATTTTGACTACTCTATATAATGACAGAATTACTTTTCATTGAATATGAAGAAAGTAATTTGTTTGTTTCTAAAGTTATGAGTGACATGAAAACTCTTTTCCCCTTTTTGTGATGTCCACATCTGGAGATGGTAGTTAGGAATCTGACCACAAGGCAAAATAAATGAAAATTATCTTCATTGCAAAGTTCTTGAGAAAGAAAAGCTGCCAGAACTGAAGCATTTTACTCAATTTGGGTCATGTTATATCTCAAGTTTAATACTATTGAATACTGAAGAAAAAAGCCTGCGCACCTGCTGTTAGACAGCCAACAAGAATGAAGTAATTGACAGGACAGCATTTTGCTTACTTCGTGTTTTGAAATTAAAGCAGCTGTTAAGTTTTCAATAAGATATAAATGGCATTGTGTTAGTGTTGGGCAAGGGGGAAGGAACTTGATACAGGTCAGCTGTTTGCTCTGGGGATGTAAGATTTTTAGCACTGTGAAATATTTTGTTAATTTATTTTTTTTTAATGCAGAAACTTTCATTCAACCACAAATATTAAAATAATTGTTAGTATATTAAAGATATTGAATGTCAAGCAATATATGGCTTTATAGTGTTTGAAAAAGATCTGTTTGTGTGTCCAAAGAAGTGAGTGTCCTGACAATAGTGTAACAATCTGATACTTCTTTAGATAGTGACCAGAGGATGTGAAACCACGGAAATGACCCTTCGGAGGAATGGATTGGGCCAACTTGGATTCCATGTGAACTTTGAAGGAATAGTGGCAGATGTGGAGCCCTTTGGTTTTGCATGGAAGGCAGGCCTACGTCAAGGCAGCCGCCTGGTTGAGATCTGTAAAGTGGCTGTGGCAACTTTGACTCATGAACAAATGATAGACCTTTTACGTACTTCGGTGACAGTAAAAGTTGTAATTATTCAGCCGCATGAGGATGGAGCACCTAGAAGGTAATAAGCAACAGTTCTCAGTGTGTTATTTGTATCTGTTTGTTTGGGGTGGTTTTTTTCTGCTACTGCTTAAATGATGGCTCTTTTATTGGAGGCCCTTGGGGAATGGATATTGTCTCTCATGTTTGGTGATAATGTTATTGAGGTTCTTAAAGCAATCGTTTGCCCAAAGCCACTGTTGGCTTGTAATAGAAGATAAAATGGGATCTTGTAAGAAATTTAATGGGACATTTACTTTTATATGGCTTTGAAAGAGTAAGAAGTAAACTTTAGTGCATCATGACTGATCTATTTTGGAAGCTGATGTGACAACTTTTCTTCCACAGGAGAATTTTATGTTTTAACACTAAATTTGAAAATTGGGAATCCTTCTCTGAAAATTATCTATCTGTCTTTGACATTTCTCTGACTCCTGACCATTGAAAAAGATTTGTTTTATTTTTTTCTTATGTTGAAATTTTAACAAAAATAGTGAAATATTGGGTTTTGGAAATATATGGTACCAAGTTTTAGAGTCCTCTTCACTTTCTACAGATAGCTAATTTAATTATATTAAATAGTAAATTACATCAATGAAATCATCAGTTAAGGCAAAGAAATCTTGCTGCAACATGAAATAAATGCTCACACACCCAGGAAAAGACTGTAGTAAAGATTATTATAGTGACTATGCAGTTGTTTTCAGGGATGAAATGCAATTTTCTTCTGTCAATGTTCCTTTTTTGGTGACAAAAGATTTTTCCTCTTCTCTCCTATTTTGTTTATTGTGAGGTAGAGAAGTTTAGGGAAAAATTAAAACTTGAAAACAATCTGACTTTATTTATCCCATACCTTGTCTAAGCACTGTTAATTTGGCTCATTCTAAATTAGAACTGTACCAGAGTAAATTGAATTACTTGTCTTCTTGTAGAAGGTCGACTTTAAATCTCTTGTTGATTTTTAATTTAACAGAAAAAACATAAGAAGTGTTGCTTTTGGCAAGACAACAAGCTATAAAATTTTACGTAGCATGCAGCACTATGAAGTTGGTGCCAACTGTACACGAATACTGTTTAATTGGTGGCAATTCTCCAAGTAGTCATTGGCCTGATGAATGACACAAAAGTGCCCTCCCTTGCCTTAACCTGCGTGTCTATGTGTTGAGTTAGACAAAAATGCCTGTGAATGTAGAATGCCACCGTTTTGCTTAGTTGGATACAATTTGCAATTAAGCCTCTCTTTGCTTAGCTTTGCTATTCTCACCATCTGCTTCTGGGTATGAATTTTTACTGACTTGTTTGGTATACATTTCCAAGCTGTTTACAGAATATGAGCCTAATGAGCTGATCCTATTATATTGAAGGTAAAAACGTGCATTTTATGGGCCCTGGTGAAAAAATACATATTGGATTGTTTATATCTTCTTTGATACATTTTTAGAAATAAAATGTTAAAGTCTCAGATTAGTGTGATACATGGCACTCAGACTATGTGTAGGAGGAGTTTTAATTCAGTGCCACCAAAGTGGGAAAAATTTGGAAAAACTGTTCTTTAAATTTTTGGGGGGTTTTAAAACTATGTGACTAATTATCAAGGAAAATGATTATTCTTCAAAAAAAGCTATATTTCTAAAATACAAAAAACACCAAAGCATTTATGTTTAAGTTCTTTTCAGCCTTATCTCTCTTGTACAAAAAAGAAATCTTCATTAATGCCTCTTTTTCTCAAATATAAACTTCTCCCTGAAACAGAAAGCTCCTCATTTTCCCCCTTATATCTTCAAAACATGATTAGTGATTTTGATTGTCCAACTTGAAAAGGATGTGATATCCATGGTTTTGAGCTTGCCTTTTCTCAGTGTTTATAGTCTAAACAGAGTAGACAGAAAGCAATATAGATACCAGGTGACAAGACTGAGAGTTTCAGTTGACGAACACGACCTATGGCATTGTAAAATATATTAATGAGTGCGTGAATGAGAAGACAGGCAGACATAAATTACCAGAGTTTTGGAGAAAGAAGATGGTCTGTCACAACTACTTACTAGTTAAAACTTCTGCAAATCCATCTCCCTGTTTCCTACTCAATGGCTTGTTTTAGCCATGTGCAATGTCTTACAGTGCAAAATCATAGGAACAGAGAATAGCTGAGGGTGGAAGGGACCTCTGAAGATTGTTGAGTCCAACACCACTGCTCAAAACAAGGTCAAGTAGACCAGATTGCTCAGGGACGTGTTCACTGAGTTTTGAATATCTCCAAGGATGGAGACTCCACAACTTTGGTTCCAGTGTTCAATCATCCTTACAGTAACAAATCTTTTAGTTATACTTAAATGGAATTTCCTGTATTTCAATTTGTGTACCTTGCCTCCTGTGCTTTCACTGGATACAACTCTGAAGAGCCTTACTCTCTCACCTTTTCTCCCCATCACTCCATTGGGTGTTTATACGCCTACCCTGAGCCTTCTTTTCCCCAGGCTGAACAATCCCAGTGCTCTCAGCTTGTCCTTGTGTTTCAGATGTTCTGCTCCCTTAATCATCTTTGCAGCTCATTGCTGAACTTGCTCCAGTATGTTTGTGTCTCTCTGATGCTCCAGTATCAGATTTACCCAGAAATTTACAGTAGTTTTGGAAGTAGAACAGGTTTATATGGAGAACTGGAATCCATTTCACAGTCATGAGACAAGAAATGTCACTGTCCTTGGAGAAACGATGTATGGCTAAGTAAGATAGAATCAGTCTCTCTGTGTGATTTCCAGCACATATCTGTGAACAATGGTTAAGGCAGGTGTGCCAGCTCATCAGGAGAGAACTTCTTTGTTTTCAAGTAGCTCTAATAATCATCAAATAATACTCAAAACAGACATACAGATATTTCCATCAAAGTTGGGGGTCCATCACTCCTTGATCTACACACTGCACATGTTTAGAAGAATGGTTGTTCAAAAGCAGGAGAAAGCTTCACATCCATGCTCCAAAAATTATTTCTTTCATTCATAGCTCGTTTTAGAAATTTTCTTCTAAGAAATGATACTGCAGTCTGACACATGTAAAACAGTAGGTTTGGAGGCTGAAATAAGTACCTTGAAAGTTTGACTCATTCTACAAAGCTAGTCTGTGGGGTGGTTTTATTCTTTATCTCAGCCTTATTTCTCAGTGTAGACATTGATAGTTTACTAAAAAAAAATTACTTTAAATGTCATAATCTGGGGTCTCAAGTTCAGCCACTAAGTTTTGTCTACAGTGTATAGATATAAAAATACATTCATCTTTGTTTCTACAAGAATTGGTTCCATTAAAAACCGACATACATTTACTAGAATATAAATATAATTTTAGTGCCCCCACAAATTCGTACTTTCATGAAAAATTCCCATGTATCATTTTCTTAATGCCTGTCTTTCATTTACTGAGATAATCAGCTGATTTCCCCAGCTTGAAAGAGTAGTTTCTGCTTAGCTCTGTCTGCTGGGTTTTAGGAATACGAAGCAATGAGGACTTTCTCTTTAGGTAGCTTAATAGTGCTGGTTCCTTGCTGGGATCAAATTCTTAAGTGAGTTTACACAGATTGGACATGAGTGCCATGGAGTGTCTTGGGAATTATGCCGTTCAAGTGAAAATGAGTTTCAAGTGTGTAAGGGTGTTTCCAAAGCAGTCCCAGTGCCTTGGAAAAATACCAGCTGAAGTGGAGATCTTGAATCAAGTTCTTAACTTGATCTTTTTTTCTGTTGCCTTACCCACAAATCACCCTCAGTCCATCAGCCCTTTATATTTTCAAACAATACCAACAAAGTCCACATACACTGAGAATATTAGCAATGAATTAATGAATTAATATTAACAATGAATTCGTGTTTTGCTGCAAACTTCACCATAAAAATAAATTATTTAGAGTGTTGAAGGTGCTTACAAAGGAATATTACAGTGTGATTAGGAAATTACAGAGGAAAATTCTGTTAAATAAATGTGTTCTATTACTTAATATAGATCCTTCTGCCTATAGTCTTGATAGCAGTATATGCAAAGGCAATAGCAATCATGGAATAAGGCCTTTCATTTACTATCGTGTAAAATTCATGAACTTGAGACAAAGCTTCTGCTGTTTTCAGTTTGATCCAGGAATTAAATAATCATGCACAAATTGAGAAATCATAATTATTTGCAAGGCACTAGGCTCATATTTAGATAGAAAGAAGAAATTGCTATTTAAGACAAACATGCTGGTCAGTGTATTCAGATCTGAATGAGTATCCTTGTGTCATATTTTTTCTATGCTATGTCTTTCCCTTCAGAATTGCTGATTTGTTCTTCTGTTGTTGTCAATATTATGTAGATCTGCAGTGCAGTCGCTAGAATTATACACATTTTAGTGGGAGAATAACGATGTTCGTTCTAATTCTCTTTCCCTGGCGGTGTCTCAGTAATGCTCAAGGACACTATATCCTTAATCAATCAAATCCAATCAAGGAATTCAGTTACTTCTAAATCCATTTTGAACTGTAGATTCTGCTTGAATCTTAATTGATACGTTGGAACTTATTTGTCTGGTTTAGTTCAACTACCATTATATATAAAAAGAAACTGCTTAAGAAACAATTTATAGAAAAGTTTAGAAAATGAACAAAACTTCAAGCAAAATTTCCAGGGATGGGTAAGAAACAGAACCTCAGCTACAGTCACTGTAGGAGATGTAGCAACAGTAGTTTCCACCCATTGGTCTGAACAAGTCACAGACATTTTACTTGCTGTTGTAGGTAATTTTGAAAATGGAAATATTTTGGGAACTATGATGGAAACTGCCTGTGGGCTGCTATTAAGTTCTACTGCATTTCTTTTGAGGTTGTTTTATTCTCCTGAACATTGCGAACTCTTTTTTACAAATAAAATACGTGTAATGACTTTCTGTGTTTTCCACTCCTGATGCTTTTTCTTCTTAAATAATTGTGATCTTATTAGACAATTGTGTTTCTAGAGCTTTTTTTTAAGTAACAGATAACCCGCAGAGTATAGAATGTTTGGAAAAATGTTTTTAGGAAGTGGAAGGGTTTACTTTGTGGAGGAGTTAAAATCTTACAAGAGAAGTATTATGTCCCAGACCTTTTATCTCTCCCCTTGATTATGAAGTCTCTGTCACCACTCTTGCCTTTGGAAGGGTGACAGCACCAGCAAACAATAGAGCTTAGGCATAAGGTATGGGCTTCCCTCTTCCCCGTCTTTAACACATCATGCACCATGTGCTCTGTCTCTTCTTTAAATAACCAAAACATTACGTTTTTTTCTGCATCAAAGAAAAAAACATTGTTTAAACATTTTTTATTGTTTAAAAAAATAAAAAATTGTTTTCTGTCACTTCTTATAAATTCTTTTGAGCTTTATTCTTCCCAACTTAGTTTTCAAAGAAAAGGATGTGTAAACTTGGCTTTTGTCAGTATATATAATTTGTATTTTAACAACTTCCCTTAAATTCATTGTGCTTAAGAGGGCATAGCTAAGTGTTACTATAAGAGAACTGGGAAGCTGAAACTTTATTGTATAAATGTTTTTTTTATATTTTGATTTGCATCAAAACAAAGGAAAACCTAGGCAATGTATGTAACATATGGTCTCCACCCAGAAACAGTCTAACAAAGGAACTATAAACTCTATAAACTAAAAAGGTATAAAGTTGAAAACAATTCTCTGATGCTTATCATATTTGTTATCCAAGTAAAAAGTCTTTGAGTTTTTCTTACGTTTAATTATGAATGAACTCACAGCAGGACTCAGTTATAATTGCTGGAGTTTATTCTGGGTACCGTTGTTACGGTAAAGCAGAAAAACAAAGAAGTGCCAGGCAAAGTTGATTGTCTGTATGGAGAGTTCCAGAAAACCACGTGTTTTTGGCATTTTGAAGCTTAATACATTGCCTACTCAATTCTGGGTCAGCAAAATTTTTCATTGTAAATAAAGGGTTATATATAACTACTAAAATAGAAAACATTTTTTAGGCTCCATTTTTATTATGTCTGGGTTGGAATGTGCGACATCTCCGTGGAAATAGCAAGTGATTTGATCTTTATCTCATTGAAAACTTTTTGGGTTCAGGAATCATAGGATAATTCAGGATGGAAAGGACTGCAGGAGATTATCTGCTTCAACCTCCTACTCAAAACAGAGTCAGATGTGAGGTCAAGACAGATTATTCAGAGCTTTATCTCCAGGTGGAGAGTGCATAACCTCTCTCTGGGAAACATATTCTACTTGGTTTTCTCTGAGGATACTTTGTGTTTTCTTAAAAAAAAATACTTTGTATACTTCTAAATTTCTTCTTTTAACAGAAAGGAACAGAAAAGCAATGTCACTGTATGTGTGTATATTATTCTATATAATATCAGGAGACCATTCTATACAATAAGCTAGTCTGTATTGCACAGCTTTACTGGGTATTTGGTAAGATAAACCAAGCATTTTCCCCTCAATTCTTCCTCATATTCTTATTATTTGGAAATAATATCACAATGTGTAGTTGCATCAAGCAGGTAATTTTATCTCTATTGGCAGATAAATTGGAGCAACTTCTAATTCTTTTTCTTTTTTACTGATGTGTGGACTCTACAGTCTTGCTCTAGTCCATACAGTGTTATGATTTTCAACAATCTTATAACTTATTCTTTTTTTCTTTTTAATTCTTTCATCTGTAGCTGACATAAAGGTATAGGGTAGATCAATGAAACACATTCTGTACACAAAAAAGCTTATGCAGCATTCTTTGAATTTTTTTCCTCATTCCATTTAAGGATGTGCCTCATCCTCACAGCGTTACTAAAATTTTCCCACTGATTCCTGTGAGCAAACATTCTGGCAGTTGTCAAGATTTCTGGGCATCATTGAATAGATTTTTACTATGCAGTGTGTGCATGTCCCGCTTAAGTGGAGAAAGGAGTTTAAAATCTCTTTAACTTGGCACCTGCAATAGTGCTCTGCAGAGAAAAGGCTTAAGGGCAACTTTTGTGCCACTCACATCATTTACTTGTATTCACGATTCAGCCTAGCAGATAGCGTTGCTGACAGGCACTGCAGTGCAAACCTTGGAGCGTGTTTGGAGTGTTTATAGCGATGGACTCTGGTATTTAGAATATGGTTTACAAGGCCTGTACAGAGACTATCAGTTGGGTTTAAGCTATTATTACAATTTGGATGCTAAATTTCAGGTCTTAGAAGCTCTTGGACTTCAAATAGTTCATTTCGTCCATCAATTGAAGTAAAATATAGATGTAACTACTGAGAGTATGCTTGAGGAATTTTTCTCTTTCTTTATCAGAAGTATGGTCTTTTTTATTTTTTTTTTGTAAAAGAGAATTGGATGAAAGTTCCACATAGCAAAATTTAAAATGCATCTCTTGAAATGCATTTCACTGAATTGGTTTTAAGATCGGTATATTATCAGTCCAGGTGATTGCTATGCTGACAGTTCTGAATGTCTTCATGGTCATCTGTAGCTTGATAATTTTATGCGTTTCAAATAAAGAAGGCAGGAGTTACTCATTGAATGTCTTTCTGCTGCTATGGGGAGTTGCTTTGAAGAATATCATAGTTCCTCCTACTTAAGTAAAGAACAAAATGTCTCAAAAAGCTCTTCATAACATGGAAATCTGAAGCTTGAAAGAATCAGTTGCCTCATGAATCTGACTGGTGGAGGGATAAATAATCAATCTGTGGATGTGCATTGCAGTATTTAGTTAAATCTCCTATTCTTTTCTTTTTAAAGCCTTTTGGGGTTCCAAAGATGCTATTGCTGAACTAGAAAGATATTTTACTGCTGCAATTGTTATATTTAGATTTTTTGTTGAATCAAATTAGAGACATTTTTTTCAATTCATTAAAAAAGATATATTTGTGAGTCTTTAAATAGCATATGTATGGAGCCAAACTTTATATTTGCCATTTTCTTTCGGATTCAACTGATTGTATCATGTAAAATATCTTTATTTACTACTTCTTCACGACTGATTCCTATATCTCCTCATGTGTGGTCTTATTCCTAATCTTGTCTCTCCAGTATCTTAAAGGCTACTTCAAAATCAGGCTTCATTCTGAACTCAGTCCTTTCATAGCTCCAAGACCTAGGTCTCTACTTTGTATTGTTCTCCTACTTCATTTGCCTCTCTGTTACTCGCTATTTCCATTTAAGTGGGAGCGTAATATAACTTTTACGTTCCAACTATTAGTTTTCCAGCTCTTCTTCATCTACAATCTTACGGTGAATTTTGAAGGCCTTTCCCTTTAATGTCACAAAAATCTTTCCTATTTGTCTATTTTTTCCAGTGTCTTCCTTCTTGCCAATAGCTTTTGTTCCCTGTAATTGTTGTCTTTTGATGTAGCTGTTTTCCTGTTCTCTGGGATTTGGAAGTGGGACTTGCTCTGCTTGCGTCCTCGTTTCCATCAGCAGAGACTGCAGGGGTTGTTACATACAAGTATGCATACAAGTAAGCCAGACTCCTTGATTGTTTTGAGCTGTTCTCTCCTCTTTTATTTCCTGACTAGCTCCTTTCATCCAACCTCCTGTCTGTATTTCTGTCTTTTTCTTACAACAGTGCAGGCGTAGAGGCTCTTAGGAGGCCTCTAAATTGTTTGTCAGCTCACCACCACAAAGATTCTGTCTAAAACTGAGTTTAAAACTGAATAGTAACAAAGATCAGAAGGACAATGAGTCCTTCATGATGAGGAATTGTCAGCTTCAACTCGTCAGCTCTGTGAAGGGACTGTCAGAGAGTTACCACTTGCCTTAAACCAGGAGTGCTGAAGTGGGCAGCAGCCTTATCTGAGGTTGCCATAAGCAATTGCATACATATGCGTACATATGATGTGCTATGAAATTATTTTAAAGTAAAACTGATTTACTATTTGTCAAATGACATCTTTTTCTTTTTTGATTCAGTGTGACTCCTAGTAATATGTTTTTGAGATATCAGATCACGGAATTTTTGTCTTGAATTTTTGACCAGAGTTCTCTTAGACTATTTGAATCTCATCCAATGTCTTGCACTTGCGCTGCAGTAGATGCAGGGTGTCAATGGAATCGAGGGGTTACCTCCAGGAGGCACTTCAGAGGGTTAGAGAAGGGGAAATGTATATATGTCTTATTTAACTACATGGTGAGTCTAAGGAAAAACTAAGTTACTGAATTCTGCTTTTCAGTTAAGTCCCTACAATTATGTGAAATTAATCTATATATTTTATTATGCGAATTTAATAGATTGCTTGATGACTCCTCAGTCTCATTGTGACACCTTGTGGAACTGCTGTAGTGTAAGAACAAACATGAACTGTAATAGAAGTGATTATTTTCAAATGCAAAGTTTGAGCTAGAAGAATGCAATTATTTACTGTAATGCTTGATACAGATGAGGACTCCTTATTGAGCAAGGATTGAAATGGTGATAGTAAGGAATAATTTACCGGTGTAATACAAGTGGTGAACACCAATGATTACTTCTGTATCCCAACATCCCCCTTAATGGATCAGATCAGTGATACATTAAACTAAAGTTAAATTGTAACCAGTCATTCTAGTTTTGTTATTACCCTGACAAATAATTCGTGGTACATGATATATATAGATAATCGGGGTCTAAATACTGAACACCAGTAGTTCAGTATCAACAGTGGTTCACTATCAACACTAGTTGAAAGAAGGCTTTTGTGTGGTTATCAAGGTGGCAAACTGCTAATTGTAGTATGTGAAAGCTTCCAACTTTTCAGTGGAGATGAACACTTACCTTTTTTTAACTAGTATCCTTGCCTAATGTAGGCCCTTCACAGAGCTTTTTACAGATCCTTTATATATAATCTTAAATTAATATTGAAAGGTTTGATTGAAAAATAGCTTGAAAAATTGCAGTAATATTTAAATATTGCAGGGTTTTTTAGTGGACTTTTAAATTTTAATATGAAGTCATGACCTGCTAGCTATATTCGAGAATCATGCTCTGTGTAATTGCAGAGTAGGTTTTATTAATCAATTTTTTTATAGGATATTATAGCTCTTTAACCAAAGATATTAGTAGGAGTCTGCTTTCTGTTGAAGGATTTATTTAATTAATACTGAACTATGGTGAAGGATGGGAAGAGCTGTCATTTCTGATGTGTGGTTAAGACTTGGTCACACTTGCTTGATAAATAACCAGTCTGTTTTTCAAAATGTTGTATTGACTATAATTGGGGAAGATATTGATATCCCATTCTTGTTTAACATAAATTGAAATATATTTTTATAACCATAAAATATTGATTAGTCTTTACATATTTTTTAAAGTTAATTAAAAAAAAATTTAAATCAAAAAGTTAATTAAAAGCTATCATTCAATACCAGTGCCAATATATATTCTTCATCCATTGGAATAAGTAACATTATTATAAATAGAAGTTAGATAATGGTCAAATTAAATATTTAATAGGAAATTGCATTTAGTTTTGTGGAGTTTTTCATGCAAGATAACTTGCGGTTTGATCCACAGTGAGGGTGGGGATTCTTACTGGATTGCAGGCATGAAGTAATTAATTCTCTTTGTTGCTGATATAGAAGGTAGCTACAGTTATGACTATTACATGTCACAATATCCTGCATTATCTGTTCTTTAGGCAGTGCTTGTGAAGCAGTGAAGCGTAATTTTTCATATAAATATTGAACTGATTGATTTGGCACTTTTAAATTGAAATTTAAAAGTCTATGTGACAAAGGAAGCCATATAAAATAGTTCCATTTTAACCACAAAAACCAGGGGGGGGCAGCTACATCAGTCATGTTGGGGCTCCATTTTGAATGTAAAAGTAGCACTATTAGATTTGAATAACAATTTGAAATGGGGTTGTTTTGTAAGCCTTTTTTTGCAGGAACAATGTCCTGAATATTTATTTTTTTTCTCATTTATCAGAGGAATACATTTGCATGATGTAAACAAACCAAAAAATTAACAAAATTTTAAACTCTTAATCTTTGCAGAAAGTTTGTTGTTTGCTATTTTCATATTACACTTTAATCATTCAGTTAGCAATCTGAGTCAAACTAAACAGTAGTAACAATCCCTTTTGCCTTCAAAACCCATGGCTATTTTTACACCACTTAAAGTACTTTATGGGGGTATCTAATAAGGGATACAGTGGCAGTTACATGCTATAACTTTCTCAATTACCAAGGCAAACTGTGAAATTCATATCCTAATATTTAAAATTGGGGAGGGGGTGGTTTGTTTCTAACATTTAAGATCTATAGGAATGAAGGGGCTGAAATGCTTCGAAGAAATCAGCAGAAGGATGATTGAAATTATAGCCTAGATGATTGTTCAACTTCCTAGTCAAATAATGACAAATTGCATATATCACCACATGAAAAATTATACAATGCACAAAACTAATATTAACCTTGCTATGTCATGTGGACTTTCTTTGTTCTGTTCGTTATGGAAGTCTTTAATTGAATAATCAATCAGGTTATTTTTGCCTTTAAGAACTTTCTGTGTTCCTATAACGTGGACCTGCTCCAGAAATGAATCAAGGTTACGTTGCTAGAGGCTATAGTCTCTTACACTGTGGTGTCATTTCTTGCAGACAGTGAATGAGGCAGTGTACTTCATGAAGAGAAAAAGGGTCTTGGGATATAAGCAGTTAAATATTGCACTGGAGGAGAAATACATTCTGTGTATGCTTCTGCAGTAGAAATGTTTGTGTGATTCTGTGCAATTTGCTTAATTTGGCCATTCCACGGTGTTCATCATTCTAAGAGCTCGACATGTGCTTTGTGGTTTTCAGAAGTGTGAAACAATTCTAAAAAATAAACGAACTGAAGTAGTTTGAAGTGGTGGTCTGAATAAACGTGACATTGTCAGAGCAGGGGCATGCGAAAGATACATCAAATTGACCTTCTGACTAATTGATAATTTTATAACATTGGTTTCCTGTAGTTCCATTCCTTGTCTGTGGGAGGAGACCATCGGGGTCTTCTTACCACCATGGGGAAGCTACAACCAGAAAATCGTTCTTGTGAAATTCTCAGATGCTGCGAGTTAAGAGAAGCTGGAAAGAAATGAGTTTTATACCCAGTGAAAGTATGCAGCCATCAAATAATTTCTTATCACAAAACAGTGCAGAAGAATGCAGCTAAATATCTGACACATATTAAAATATAATGATCGTTATATATGGAATAGTACCTCTTCAATCAATGCTGTCTGTTATATGCATGGGATGTGGTAAAGAATTCTTTGCTGAAAGCAAAAGAGAACGTATATGATTTTACTCCACTAACAGAAAAAGGACAGATTAAAGTTATGTGTGCACCAAAAAAAAAAAATTTCTTATCTTCTGAGTTCTTAAGCTTGCAACATTAGTGTTCTTCTGGTGCACAATTTTAGCATGATCCTTTTATACTTTAATAAATAAATGAATAAGCAAAGATAAGAAATTCCAGCATGTTCAACTGTGCTTTTTCAGCAGAATTTACTCGTGTCAAATTTTACTGGTGAGCTTAATACTGGTATTTCTGGTCACAAAATAACCTTGAAAAAACAGGAATTCCTGAGTTCTGTTTGGCAGCATTCTAGTGAGTCCTCTTCAGCTTGTCCTCATCATGGTGTCTTCTACCCTACATTACCCACTAATCTCCACTCTCAATGCTTTATCCTCTATATTTTTTAGTTCTTTATTTACCTGCTTCATGTGTGTTTGAGTGCAAGCACAGACTGACAATGTTACAGGATAAACAGTTTGCCTGTTTAGTACCACAAAATTCATCAGCCTGAAGGGTTTGGCACAATCGGGGTGGACACATACAGAGTATCTACTGTGTAACTGCTACAGTTGCACACTCCTCTTCAA
The DNA here is from genome assembly GCA_025769975.1 of Gallinago jamesoni. Lineage (NCBI taxonomy): Eukaryota > Metazoa > Chordata > Aves > Charadriiformes > Scolopacidae > Gallinago > Gallinago jamesoni. Next base: position 42,336,542 of record JAOQGH010000023.1, read on the forward strand.
TAACTTTAACTTACATAGTTAGGATTTTTATAGTGAGTGGGGGTTATTTAAACTGCTCACTAGAACACTGACAAAATGTTATTTTGGTGTTCGGTTCAGAAACTTTAGGGCACAGTAATTTAATAATATATGAGAATCTGTACAATTTATTTGAACTGCACATTTGTGCTGAGTCATTTGTGCCAAAACATTTTCTGTATTAAGACTGGAAAACTTTACACACACTCTATTATATACTTTCTGTAGGTGGTTTTAATTTAGTTGGAAATGGTGAATGTTGAGTTTTCAACAGAAGCAAAGCTCAATCAAGCCTCAGCTCAAGGGATGGAGCAGAATTGTAGTTGAGACAGAGAAGCAAATTTTCACTATTTCTTACTTAAACTTCATGTGCTGCATTAAAATGATTTAGAATTTTTCCTTTAGAGACATTAATTTCGTATGCACTGCTTATCAAATATATGATGGAGACAGTATGTGAGAATATAAAATATCTGCAATGATAATCAATGCTGGCTTAAAGTGAATTTCTGTTCACTCATTTCTGAAACAGTACCCCTGAATTCACCTCCAGCCTGAGTCTACAGCAAATATCCCACTGGCAGACTGATCCTTTGGGGAACACTGCCACTACTTTTACCTGAGTTTACACTTTCTGGGAATGCTTTTAGTATTTAACCACACTGTAAGCTCCAAGCAGAAGTTGTAAGCCGGGCTGTTCCTGATTTCTCTTCCTTCCGCTTCCCCATTTCTCTTTCAGGCAACCCACATTAATTTATAAAAGCTTAATATTTTTTACTTTTTGAAGGACAAGGGGAGAGTTCAAAAACTTTTGAGCTCATGAGAGAAAATCCTTTCTTTTGAAGTGTTTCCTATCTGTTTGACATGATAGTTTTCAAGCATTTGAAGAGCTGTACAATGCTATATGGACACCGGCAAGTAAAATATGCATATACTTCTGATATAGAATGCAAGACTTCTTTTTCTGTTCCCTCCAGTAAGACTCATCAGCATTTTTATTTGTCCCTCAGGGGTTGTTCAGAACTTTGTCGTATACCCATGGTGGAATACAAACTTGACAGTGAAGGCACCCCATGTGAGTATAAAACCCCTTTCAGAAGGAATACCACTTGGCATCGGGTGCCGACTCCCGCTGGGCAGCCCCTCTCTCGTGCCTCTCCAATCCTAGGAACATCTGACAGACTGCAGTGCCAGCAGCTTCTCCAGCAGGCTCAGACAGCCATTCCTCGCAGCACTTCCTTTGATAGAAAACTGCCAGATGGTGCAAGGTAATATACTCTCCCTTTAATGCCTGTCATTTTCCTGATGCGCCTTACTTCAGGTGTCTCTGCCTTCTAGAACTTTGGTATAATTATTTTTTTTAAACTTCATTTTGTTGAGTTTTGATGATAATTTTAATTCTGAGGTTGTACTGAAGAGCATTCACTGAGCCCAGTTCCCTCTACTTGAAACAAGTGACTTTTGTTGTTTGTGATCAAAGTGGATTGTACTGGGGATCGTACCACTGAGGACAATTAACCTTTCCCTCTAGACCCAAATCTATGAAGTAGGAAACTGCCTTGTTACTTTTTGATCTAAATAATGTCCTGTCCCTCACCTTTTGGGATCCTATTTAAACAAATAATGAGTGTAAATAAAATTAACTCATCCCTTTAAAAATGAATTATTTAATCTAATTACCAAGCTATTGGCATAGTTTCAAAGGGTTCTGTAACTCATTACCAGTCCTTATGCTTTGCTTTATTTTTAATTAAACAAAGCAGAGCTTGTGATTTGAATATGTAACACTTCTTAGATGATGGGATGGTATCCTTAAATGTTAGCTCTGTTCTATTTAATCATAATTCTTCATAAGATAAAAAAAAACCCTTTAAATAATATAAAAACTTGTAAATACATTTGACCTTTGAATTATTTAGGAAAACCACATGCCTTGAGCAGAACTCTTTGCCCTTTGTTGTTTGCAATGTAGTTCTAATTTCCAAGGAAAAAATACTGTATGTCAAAAATATCTAGTTGATATGAAAATCTAAAATACTAGTTTTAAATAGCTTTAGAAAATTCTGGATGAAATAATGAAGTACCACTATTGCTATACTATCTTATTTAGTAGAAAAGAATTAGTGACTTTTTACATTGTTTGAAATACATGCAGGGAATAGTAGTACATATTTGAAAATATGTCTATATTGTGGTCTGGGGAAGGCAGACTCCCAGATACAGCCACTTGCATTCTGTTTCTTCCCTACCTGCATCCTCACCCCCTGAAAAAAGGAGAGATGCGTTTCTGTAAGCATGTATATACCATTACAAACTATATACCGTTAAACTTTCCCTAATGTCTTGTACTGAAATTCCCGGTAAAATCTAGCATAAGGAGACACTGTGTCAAATGTCTGGAAATTCTTCAGGATGTATGCAGCTTTATTAAACATACTGTATGCTTATACAGAGGAAAAAGTGAAAGCTTTCTGACATACTACTCATTTCCAGAAAAATTCACAAACATAAATTGTGCTTCTCCTAATGCTCAGTGAAGCATGTGGAAAAAATTCTGAGAGAGAAGCTATCTCTTGTCATGAAGAAATTCCTGTATCGCTTAAGCAAGTACAATGCAGAAGTGCTATTCTGGGGAAGACATAGTACAGAGTATAAATAATGAAAAGAAAGGAAAATGATGAACTGTGACATGTGGGTCTTGAAACGTGAAAAGAATGGTACCTAATTGGCAAGGTCTTTCCACATGGGAAGAGGCACAGTTGATGGCTTAGCAGAGAAAAGGGCTTAAAAGAAAAGAGTTTGAAATAACATTGATTAGTACTTATAAGTAGTCTTGCAAGGGTGAAAATGTATATGCAGGCTAGGAAAATGATGATGAGATTTTAGAGGGTCAGAGACTCAATATCAATTTAGACAAGTTGAAGAGTGCAGGCAGGAAGCAGCAGGTTGATAAAACAGGGAAGTTATAGCTAACACTGAAGACAGTGATAAAATGGTTATTTTTAGATATAAAAAGGGGAAGAAGCAACAGAAATGTGGGCTAGATATAGTAAAAGACTTAAGCAGCAACAATTCAACTACTGTGACATGTACCAGCTAGGGGCCCAATCCCTGGAGTGAAATTAAAAACTGGGAACTGAATACCTATGCTCCTAGTACAGTTCCTGAGGAGAGTTAAATGCTTTGAGAAGGCAATTCAAATGTTTTTGCGTTGATCATAGAATCATATTAGTCACCAAGGAATACAAGGTCTACTCCTGTTCCTACAAAATGCCTAATTCTGTGACAGCTGCTTATAGTAAGCGGCTGAGAGTGAAGCTTCAGTGAGACTCACTTTGGTTTATCACACTAAGAAGTCTACACATACTTGAGTCCTTGAGTTACACTTGTAGCAAATGTGTCCTTTCACTTGGAGTCTGGAATCCATTCCTGAGAGCAGGCACCTGCAACTCTTCTGTAAAGGAACTGTGAGGGATTCACTGACAGGCTTTCTGTGGTTCTTCTTTTGCAGCCACCATTTGTTTAGTAGGCTAATGAGTAGACACTTGTCTAGCAAATTGGAAGCTTGGCATCTAGACGTTCTTCAGCCCAGGGCAGTACAAACCAGTGTCCCAGTTATAAGGACAATGTCCTAAACATCATTCTGGGGGCTGGAAACACATGGAATCATAAGTTACCCATTCCTTAATGCTCGATCACTTAAGCTGTGCAAGAAATGCAAAGTTCTTGGTGGTAAGAAGCAAGAACATGTAAATAAATTCAACTGCAGCCTATAGAATGTTTCACTTGATTGAGAGAGGTGCAGGCTTGTCAATATTTATGAGAGAGAGAGACATGCTGAAAAATTAGGCACTATAGAATCTACTTATTGTATATGTGTTTGGCTGTTAGACAAAATATAATAGCCAATGTCTTTAAAATTTTCAAGCTGAACAGTAAAGTTGCTCATGGAATACCCTTGGAAAAGTGTTGTACATACATCCAAAACTACCTCTTTTCACCTCTTCCCTGAGTACATACATTCATTTCTACATATAGCCTTTAAAAACAAACAAAAACCATAATATTAAAAAAAAAAAGAAATACAGGAGCTTTAAGCTAATGTCACTGAGGGAAATAATTTTTTTTTAGTTACAGACTGATATGCACAGAAGGGAAGATAGGAGAGTGATTAAAACAATATTTGAACATTGCAAAATCACACTCTGCAAGAAAATGTTTTCTTATTGCTTTTTTCTGACAAAGAATTAATAAAATAGAAAAGTATTGTTATTACCTCAACATAAATTACTATGTTGAAAATTGGAATACATGCAAAGTGGCTAACAATCATTTCTGATCCATCGTGAGAGCTTCCCATATGTAGATTTGGAGACCTCATCCAGCTGCTCTGACTCCTGAGTAATCCCACTTGTTCAGAAATAAAGCTGGATGTAACAAAAACAGGATTTGGCACTTAGTCTTTCTCTTTTTGTGCCTTTTTAATATAGTCACTAGGAAATATTGTATAAGAGATGAAATAAATAATACACTTTAAAAATACTTAAGTTTTATGAAACTAAGATCAAGTTAGTAAATTCCCAAAATGAATGTGTTCATACTGCATCTGCATTATTTGTAAAAATGAATGTATTTTATAAAACAAGCACAACCCAAATCAATTCTGAAACCCCACAAATACGTCAATGCACTGTTAATGACTCTAGTAAACATTACAGAAGTTCTCCGAGCAACCAGTCCTCCTCCAGTGACCCAGGGCCCAGTGGGAGCAGCCAATGGAGACAGCAAGTGGGATATGACGGGTATTGGTGACTTATTTATTTATTTATTTATAGAAAGTCTTGCTTGCAGCTCCCATGCATCTTCTTACTGAAGCAAAATTTGTGTGGATGTTCAATATCATGGATTTATTCGCAAAATCTATTAGTATATTTTAAGACGTACAGGTCTACTAACCTTTAATGCAACATGTATGCTAATACAATTTTAAAGCCATACTACTTTAACTCTTTAAGACCAAATTGTTATTTTACAATTCAGGTGAACAACAAACAGTTCTTAGGTTTGCTTTCCTGGAAACAAGCCAGAAACCAGCTAGTAACTCAGAACTGGAATGGAATAATAATTTCCCCTCCTTTTGCTTCAGTGGAAGGGTATTTGATTAAAAAATTATCTTTGTGCTTTGTCAAAGGTTTTTCCTACTATGTTTGTTCCAGTGGCATCCATTCCTTAGCATGTCTCCTCAAAAAAGTAGCACTCTTTCAGAATCTCTTTTCCCTAAAAGGCTGGTGTGGTACATAGATGGTTCTTTCACGTCCCTGTTAATCCCTTGGTGCTGAAGTTTTAGAAGTAGCTATCTGTGTGTAAAACACCACCCCAGTATACTGTTATCATTAGAAGAATATTATGTGAAACATTTGTTCTAAATTACTTTAAATGTATCACTTTGTATAAATATAGCTGCTGAAAACACTCCTGTTATAAAACATTAAGCTATGGCAGTATCTACATAGCAAAATATAAAAGCATTCCAGGCTTGCCACTTGGCTTTCAGAAGCTACTTTTCAGAAGAAAAAAAACCGTAAATATTGGAAACATCAGCTTGACTCCTTGTCTGTAACCTTAATATTGCTTTGACATGACTGTTCATGGATCAGATGTTCCATGTAGTGCATATATATATGTGTATATATATATGTGCAATATCTTGGAGACACCTCAAGGAATTTCAGAATACTCACTGAAATCTCTGGCAGCTAAATAGATGCTAATTATTCAAATAAAACTGTAGCAACTTTTTTGACAATAAACACATGAAAATGCATCTTGTGTCATTTTTCCAGCAGACTTATTTCTAATAGCAACCTTGATTTTAGAGTGAAATAATTTAACTTTTGCAGTACAATACAACGCAATGGATCTGGTGCTAGCTTATGTGTTCTTAGTGTGAAAACCTGCCAAACTACAGAGTTGCTTTCTGTGGGGCTTAGTTCATAAAGTAGTTAAACATACATTACCATAGTTCTCCATTGCAAAAAACTTTGGATATATAGCCCCAAGAATGCATTTAAAGTTCAGTGTCTTCTTGGCCTGTTGACAGTTAAGATGAAAGTGTGCTGTTGGAAAAAATTGCATTATTTCTATGCAGCATTTGGAAATGTTACTATACCTGCTTGGTGTGAGGGAATGATGATTGTTTAAACAAGTCATTTACAGATATTTGCTTTGGAGAGTAAAAAGTGTTGTTGTTCATCATGTAACCGGTTTTCTAGGGAAAAAACAAACAAACAAACAAACAGCTTAATTTCCTGCTTATGTTAAAAGGTGCCAGTCCCCCTTGCTCCATGAACACCACCAAGGCTCAGGCTCACTGGAGTGTGAAGGAGGCAGAGAACGAGAGGAAACTTTGGAAGGAACTAGACATTCTGGTAATAAAAGCCACTGTATCTTATGAACAAATGTTCTTTGCCATGCAGTGCGTGTTGAAGTGCAGCCACCTTCTGATGTGGAGGTCTGATTACAAAGAGCATGTAATATGACAGTGGAAGCAGAGACTGTTAGAGACAGTCTAACAGAATACGTTGTGGGATATTTAGATAATACTTGGAACAAACTACTCCTGAACTTCAGAAAGCCTCATGAATGGTGAAATGCGGGTTGAACTTTGTTTAATTATCTTTGCAAAACTAGATTTTAGGAAATTCTGCAAAGATACACATCTCTGATTCCAAATAGTGTTCAGGCTTGAAACCTGATGCTAAGCCATGTGCCTTTTTTCTTTGTGCACTATACTCATCTTTTTAGCAGTCAAAAATTAAAACACAATTATTTCTGGCAGAAACGAAGTGGCATGCACCATCGACCAAAGTTCTGAGCTCCTACAAAGACCGGGCTTTACAGAAAGAATGCAGTGGCAAGGAGTCGCCAAACAAACTATCACATGTAAGTCTTTTACTTGGATGTCATTCAAAACTCTAAAAAAATAACCCCAGAAAAACACTACAAACCCAAACCTAAAACAAAAACAAAAAAAAACCCTGGCTGAAAATACACTAATTATATGCACGGTCTTTTTCTACTTTTTTTTTGTGTGTTAGTTGCATGGAAAAACTTGCTATCTGTAGTACGACTCTGTATACTATTTGTGGACTTACATTGGTAAGAATTGAGGGCAGTTTTTCATCTTATGTACATAGATAACTTAGGAGAATCTAGCTTGATCCTTCTCAAAAAAAGTACTATCATAAACAAAGTCATGCTGTAGAATTATACACATGAAGACAAAAATGCTTTCTCTTACCTTAAGCCAAAGTTAAGAGGAAGCTAGAATCAGTATATGCAGCAATCAGTGTTAAACAGAGCACCGATACCAAAGTCAAATGATGAGTTTGCCTAACTTCAATCAGAGTTATATTCTAATAATGGCAGCTCTCACGCTTTTAGGATAGTGGGGGTCTGAACAGAAAATTTCATACTGGGCTTGTATTTGTGTTTGTCTGCATATGCATATGTGTGGTGCAGGTGTAAAAGAACAATATTTTATGAAGTAAGAACCAGCATTATTATAAAGATATACTAAGAAAATGAGGCCATTTTGTTGTTATGTGCTGTAAAACAGCTGTATATGCTGTAAACCAGGAAAAAATATGGTGATCACCTTGTAAAGGACCTTGCAATGTTCTCTTGTACATCCCCTTTTTGTTCAGTTCAGTTTGTCATATGACTCCGCCAGCCAGTGGATTTCACACTGAGGGTTACAGCAAATGTACAAGAACTCTCTAAAATATTTAACCATTAGAAAAAAAAAAAGTCTATGCTGTCTTTTTTCAATTTTAACTTGGGGGAAGAGAGATGGGGGAATTTCACTAGCTATCTTCAAGCTCTCTTTTCTCTGGAATAAATACCATATACCTGCAGATTTTATTATTTTATTATTTTTTAAAACTTGCTCCATGACACAACATGTAACAAATAGGGCTATGCTGAGCTCACCCACCCACATTGTTTCTTTCCACTTATATTTCCATTTTACATTTACAATAAGAAGTGACATGCCTTTTTTCCAGACACCTTTCTCTGAGTCCCTCTCCGTGGAAAACCTTCTTATTGTATTTTTATTAATTGTTCCATTGTTTTTAAAGTGACAACCATCTTGTAAAGGTTAGAATGAATGCAAATGTAACCCCTCCTTTTTTTTTTTCTTTCCTAAAACAGTTTTCTCATATTTTGAGGCCTCTTAATTTCCATATGGAATAGAAGTATCATTTCTGGAAGGGCTGCCTTTTCTAACTGCTTTAATGTATCAGCCACAGCTATGTTTTATAGGCATCTGCTAGGAGGGGGATCTCATAAAAAAGTTAGTTGCCCTCTCCACTTATATTTTACCTAATAGAAGTCTATCTGCCCTAATACAAGTCCGTCTGCCCTTATTCTGGCTACTCTGTCACATAGATATGTTAATCCAACTCTCTATAGAATCTCTTTTGAAAAAACAACAAAATCCCAAACTTTATTGACACAAATGCCTGATATAATTATTCCACTTCAATAGCCATGCTTAGCTTAGGGCCCTGTGACTTTAGTTACTTTCATCTGGAACGCATACGTCGCAATTGACTTCAATTTAACTAGCCACACATCCAATTGGATTTGATCCAATAAGCTGCGTATTTCACCCACACTGAGGAAAATGCCAAGGATAATTCAGTCTTTTTCAGATTTGGAGTAGAACTTGTTTAAACAAATAATTACCAATGCTTCTAGCTTTAACAAATGCTTATTTTAACTGTTCAGAAATGCAATTTTATGGATGTTAAGCAGGGCCTATAATCAGAAATTCAAGTGTGATCTTAAGATTTGCCATAGAAGATGGAACTAGAGCCTTTTTATTTGCAGTGACATCAACCTTTAATGTGTCTAGCCAGTCGTGCAATTCATTTCATAGAAACTGGTAGTACAATTAGCTCCTTTCGTACTTTGCAGTTATATTATAGCATACTGTAAAAAATAATAAAGTGGTCTTTGAATGGCACAAATTCAGTAGTTTATGTGAAAATACTTTACTATTTAACTTGAAGAGGGTCTTTTTACGTTTGTTTTCTTGTTGTTAAGATTGGAGACAAAAGCTGTTCAAGTCACTCAAGCAGCAATACCCTATCCAGTAATACATCCAGCAACAGTGATGAGAAACACTTTGGTTCTGGAGATCTGATGGATCCTGAGCTGCTTGGATTAACATATATAAAGGGAGCCTCTACTGACAGTGGAATTGATACAGCTCCCTGCATGCCTGCTCCTCTTCTGGCCCCTTTGCACCTTGCTGGCAGCAGATCTGGAGTACATTGTCGTACTGAGCAGTGGACTGAGGCTTCTGAAGCTCCTGGGCCAGATGATGATCCAGCTAAAATGTACACTGTTCATAGCTACGCCTCTGCTATTTCTACCAGTCATACAGCTGAAGGCAGTATGGGAGACCTGAGTGAAATCTCCTCTCATTCCAGGTATGTAGTTCTTACAAATTTAGGGACTATGTATTATAGATTAACATACAGAGAACTCTTTCACTTTTGTTATTCTGGTTACCTTTCTTTGAAAGTGCACTTAACTGATTTTCATTTTATTGTATTTAAATGCATATATATGAGCAATTTTCAGGCAAACTTTGATGAGTCTGCCTAAAAAGCATAGCTAGCCCTACTCCCAGACCTGATGGAGATTTGATGTGTATCTTTGTGTACGTTGCTTGGATTTTTAAAGTTGGGAAACATCCCTGTGTAAAAGCGAAGTTTGCACCTACTTTTTTTTTTTTTTTTTTTTTTTTTTTTATTAAAGTAAAACTAGGAGTTAATGCTGAGGGAAATAATGAAAATTGCAATGGACAATTTTTACATGCAGTGAAACTGCATTGCATACCATCCCCCCTAATTTACATTATTGTGCTATGTGCTTTATGATTTTATTTGCTGAACTGAATTTCTGATTGATTTTCAGCTGTTCTTTTTGTTACCAATGGAATATGTATATGGTACATCTGTTGTAAAGCAAACTTTGAAAGTATGCTGGTTGTCTTTATCTCCCAGTTCCCATTTATGGTCACTTTGAAGTTGGAGCTTTGGTCTGTGTTAAGGATTTTACTCTGTAAAGGATGGAAGGGAAATTTTTGTTCTTCTTTCCCTCTGATTTTCCTGCTTTCAGTGTCAATAAGTACAGGAAAATAACCAAATAATATCTTCCATCTTCACTTCTTTATGTGCTTGACATAAGTGAATTAGTCTTCTATCCTTGCGCTGACTTCTAAATTTTATTTTTTCACAAGTTATAGAAGATTGTATAGACTATTGAATAGACTAGTGTGAAAACTAGGTAAATGCGTTCACATTAAGCTTTCACTACCCCTGTGATAATTCAGAAGCTCTAGATTTACTCTGCTTTGTGTGTCTTGAGATTTAATTTTATATATTGAAACTTCTGAAGCACTAGAAGTAAGCTTTGTGTTTCTGGGACTTCATAATGAGCTGAAATAGATTTCTAATGGCTATTCTCAGCACTTGTGTGGCAGCTGTTGTATTTAAAGTGCCAGACAGCCAGTAAGTAATCTGCTGCTCACATCCATGGAATAAACATTTTATGGATTAATTAAAAATTAAAGAAAAAAAAAGGCATATAGATTTTAAGTGAGTTTACTGAGGCATTTCCAGAGTAGTAGTTATTGTTGAGATGATGACTCACATCCAGATCGCCCAATTCCACTTTGGCAATAGCAGTGTTTTCCAATGATCACCTTCTAACTCGTGTGCCAAATCCTTTTGCTACAGGAAGACGTCAGACTTAAGTTATGTGACCCAACTATTTTATTTAAACTTCACTTACATATTCTTCAAATTATGTTGGAGTGATAAATGATTTTGCAGTTAGATTTGAAAGCTGGCATCACCAATACAACACACACAGGCATAATTATTAAAATAATATCTCATTTTAGAGCTGTGATGCTGCAACACTGACATGTTGAAGTAGACATAAGAAAGTTGAGTTAACGTACAAGTATTTGATATCTACTGCTGATTCCTATGTATATTTTCAAACTGGTCAGACACTGAGTTTGTATTTCTTCATAATCTATAACAATTAAGTTATGAAACTGTTGAGAAATTCATTCACAATTATTTTTTGAATGTTAAGTAGTAAACTTGTTCTGCAGTAGCGAAACAGTGTAAAAGTATAGAAAACAAGCCCACAGACTGGTGGAATGTCATTGATCTATAAATGCAAAATTTCTTTATTAAATTCTCATTACTTGGTGCACAGGAAAGATGTTAGTTGGTTGAAAGATACTGGCCTGATTATCTAACATCATCAGATAAAGAACCCCTGAAAAAACTAATACTGTAGTGTCTGAGTAAGATTTATGGAATCAAACCTGCTGAGGGAAACAGTAACACAATCCACAAGACTGACAAGCTATGCACAATATTATGTCTCACTGCTCTGTTATTAATGGCTTTCTCTCTCCTATTTTATACAAGTTATGCACATGAATTATCAAATATCTTTTTGTTACTGTAGCTGAAAGAGCTTAGCTTCATTGTCTTTAGGTTTGCTTTGTTTTTTCATAGAGCATTTTTTAGATCCTAAAACTATATACTGCTTGTTCCAACCATTACATATCTAAACCCAGGCTTTTATAGGCATTTATTTCTTCAATTCAAAAATATTCCCTTATTTAAAACCTACAGAATGAGGTTGGATGCTCAATTTTTCTTAAATTTATTACAAATTATAGTCTAAAATTCTCTGGATAATGTCCTTGCTGTCGATTATACACTGTGCTTCAATGTTTGCTGTATCTTTAGATTTCATTTTTTTCATAACTGAACTATTTTCTTCACAGCATCTTTACATAATTTCTTTGCATATTTGCTAGTATAGCAAGCAAAAGAGCTTTTAACATCACCCACATTATTTTCTTCCCACAAAACCTCATAATCTTGTTTCGACTTTTTGAGGATGAAAAGGGATGAGAAAAATAAATTGGTTTTAAGATTAAATGCACATAATGCAATCAAAATTATTAATCTGTTACCTTAACGATTCAACTTTCTTCCACGCTAGACATCTTAATTTGATCTAGTGATATCTATGCGTGTGCATTGCTTGTATTTGACTCTGCATGGATGGCAAAGTAGCCATGTCTGTTAAGGTTTCAGCAATACCTTTTGGTCCTCTCTGAATTAATCCAATTATTTTGGGATTAGATTAAAAGACTTGTTTGCTATTCATAAACCAACAACGAACAATAGGTAGGAGCTGCTGCTTCAAGTTCCAACCTCTGACTTTAAGCCAGTTACTTGACTTCTGAATGCTTTGCTTACTTCACCTCTAAAATGAAAGGAAGAAATTTATTCTTCAAGGAAGTGTTTGCTTTAGTTTATTTTAAATAATTTTGAGAGTGCTCAGTAAAAGTTACATTAATATCTACTAGTGCTATTATTCATAATAAAAGAGTCTATTAAAATTATCCAGAGGATTGGTTTTGTTAAACTGAAATTTACTTCTGTTAATATTAAATTCTCAACAGTACTGAATGAAAGACATGGTTTAAACTGACATGAACTGGTAAAATTAACATGAAGTGGAAAAGCACATGAGTTTTATAATAAGAGAGATATTTAGGGTAATTCCCTATGTAGTTCTTGATGTAAGTGGAATTATACTATTAATAATGTGTGTGTACACATTTACTTAAAATTGCATGCACAAATTCTGTATGTCAGTCTTTAAATATTAATTCATATCAATTTCCATTGGCATTTCAGCAAGTTGAATTATATACATTACTTGTTTTAGAAACTCATCACAGTTCTGTTCTCAGAGACCTTTAATGTCTGATATGCTATCATATATATATGATGATATATGATATACTGCTGATATGTAGAAAATTATTGTACCAATTTTGTTACATTGATTTTAACCTTGAGAAAACATTAAGAATTATAGCTGCATACCAGGCAAAGTACTTCTGCTTTGTTGTTTTATAGCAGTTTTCATTTTTGCTTTTGTGTGTTTTCTTTACTTTTTCAGTGGGTCACATCATTCAGGAAGCCCATCAACACATTGCTCTAAAAAGAGTGGCTCCCTAGATACCTCCAAAGTCTATATAGTGTCGCAGAATAGTAGTCAACAGATTTCTGGGTCTGTTTCAAAAACATACCACAGACAAGGAGCCGTGAGTAAATACGTTATCGGATGGAAAAAATCAGAAGGAAGTCCTACACCTGAAGAATCTGAAGTTTCTGAATGCCATGAGTAAGAACTAAACTTTGTTGGGGAAAGAAGGGTAGATTTTAAAATAGGTTAGAAAAATGGAAAAATTACAAATTCTGTTTAATTTTTAAATGTTTGAGGTTTTTCTGTACCTTTATATATCAAAGGTACATCTGAAAAAAAGCAATAACTTGTCACATGATACTGTTTTCTCCCCTGTTCTATCCAGCTGCGTCTTTTTCCCAAGTGTCAAATAAAGCAAGCTGAAAGAAATTTCTGAACGTCTGTGTAGGTAAAAACACATATCCGGCTATGTCGGACATTCTGAATTTCCATTTTGGATCTCTAGAAAACATCTGGAAAGTCACAATTTTATTAAGGTCTTAAAGACCTTTTCCACAAATCTTCAGGAGCTTTAGTTACTTGAGAAACAACTTAATTCCTGACTTTTCTGCATTAAACCTTACTACCTTGTTGCCTATTTCATCAGCTACTACGTTACAGATGAGAGAGATGACCATAAACATATTGGTAATCTATGGTAGAAATAGTTGGGGGTATTTTAGTGGTTCTTTGGTGTCTTTTTCTTCCTTTGTTTTTATTGAACAGGTACAAACTGGTAGTTAGGACCCCACAAGAAAAAGGTTAAGTGTGGATATATCTTACCCTCTCTTCTTGAGACTCTATGAGATGTGCAGGCTTAAAAAACCTACGTATTTTTCTAGCAAGTGACATTTAGACAAAATTATTCAGAGCAGTTTTAACAAACAGCTATATGTACAGCTTAACACAGAAATAGCTCATGGGAAATGGGCTCTTCTTAGGTGGAGGAAAAAGGAAAAGGAAAAGATGCAGTATCTCAAATATAGATAAAGATTATACTTTCCCAGTGCTGCAAGAGTAATAAGTAATGTTTGAATCTGCTGTTTAAATTTAACCTATAAATATTAAAAATCATCTTCTCAGATAACCACCTTGCTTTCTTTTTGTGCATAAGCTATTCATTTCTATTTCTCAATAAATCATAGTCAGCCCTATATATCTCAATAAATTGACTAAGTGACAAATGTGTAATATGGGATTACTCTTTGTTTAATGGGAATGGATTATTTGCATATATGAGCATATTTATGGTAAGATTCATATTTGAAATATAAACTTTAATGTATGTGCTGTGAAATATGAGGCTGAAGTTAATCTCTTAAATTCCTAATTTTCAAAAATAGATGTTATTACCTTCCTGTCCTTGTCCTTTGTGTTATTGTACTGGTGATTTCATTCCCCGCCCCCTCCCCCCCGCAAGTTTTAACTGCTGAAATTGTTTAGTCGTAGTAGTATTTGCACTTAACAGTGGTAACTTCATTGATTCACACAAGTTTTTGCATATTTAATTTTATTAACTCCTGAAACAATTTTTCTTTATTTTTAATGGAACCCTTAAAACAAAATTGCTTAATGAATTGTGTTACTTAGACTGAAACCAAAGCAATTTAGAAAAGTATATTCAAGAGCTAGTTCTATTTAAGAAATACTAATTAAACATGGCAGCACTTCATATATCAGAAAATATTTTCAGATTTGTCCATGGCATACAGCATTGCTTCACCTCTTCCTTTCTAGGAAAGCTTTCTATACATTGCAGAGAGGAAATATCTCTCTGAGGATAATTATGTTGAAATAAAATAACATCTCTAATTAGCAATGATGATGAAAATCAGGTCAATTGCTGAATGTTGTGCCACTATAGGATATAATTCACTGAGAATTACACTTTACCATAGCAAAGCTTGTTTGCTGTCTGCTGAAGAAAGAGTCACTGATTATGCTGCACTTGGCAGTAAGTAGTGGCTTCAAATGTATATTCTGTGTGATTGGGCATCTATAGTTCCTTCGATTGCATTTCCAGAGTAAACCTGTTAAAATTTTCTCTCTTCTTTCTCACTGGAAGGAAGCTGAAAGGTAATAATTCAGTTTGACAGTCTTTTGTTGACTGTAAATACATTTTAATATGCTGATAATTAAGGAAGACAGCTGTTTTATTTATCTAAAGAGGTTTATGAAATGGCTGATAATAAAACACACTTGACACATGGCACAATCACTTCAATACAACACACTTCAATATAATACCAATACCAATACAATACATACATTACTTCAATACTTCAATACAATTCAATAATAAATATTCAGTAATTCAATAATTCAATGCAATACTTCAATACAATACTAATACACTTCAAACACTGCCATTGGTGAACATAGTAATTTTGCCAGATTGTGAAGCTGGATACAAAATCACACTACAGAATATAGGTTTTCTTATTTCCTAAGGAAGTACAAGTTAAAATATTTTGTGATGAACTATTGGAAATGTTTAAATACAGCTTTAATAATAGAGAAGTGTGGTGCGTAAAAAAGAGAGGCAAGCTAGGAGAACCAAGCATTATGCTTTTTTTAATTGTTCTTTAGAATTCCTAAAATTGATTTTTTTTTCAGTAGTTTAAGAATTTTGTTTTGGACCTACAAACAGTTTCATAAATATAGAATGATTGAAAAAATGTTCAAACTAAGAGTGAGCTGTGTCAGGAAATGATTCTAACAATTCTTACTTTGTGACAGAATATGAATGCAGTATTTCAAATCCAAAAGCACTATTGCTTCTCTTGCTAAAAATAGCAATTGTCTCAACAGAGTGTATGATGATATTGATGCTGTCTCTGCATCGAGTCCACTCCAAAGTTCTGTGAGGAACGCCATTGTTGAAAGCCAGCAAGTCTTGTCCAAAGAAGATTTTCTGAAGTTGATGCTGCCAGACAACCTTTCTATGGAGGAGGGGAGAAGAAAGGTTAGCTACTTTCTTTGGCTCTCTGTGTATCTCAGACATAATTATCTTAGAAATGAATTTCTGGTATTCCCAAAATTGCTGTAGAGAAGGCATTTTCATTATGTACAAGCCAAGAATATTCCAGGAAGATGCTAAAAATACTGATCATAAGTCCCAAGTTATCATTTCCCACAATATGAAAGTGATATCCAGTTTGATGATTATGTATGAAAGACAGTGTTCTTTTAAGTATGTCTTTGCTTAGCTTAAGCTGAGACAGGTGCAAAATGAGCAACTTAATTCTAATTTCAAAGATTATAATAACATTTTCAAGGTTGGATGCTTACATTTATATACCTCATATGATATTAAGGCGCGTGGATAAAAGTAGCCTACTTTCCCCTGCCCTATGATATTCAGTACCAACAGCTCTGTTCGAAGTCTGAATCACAATTTTATGTAGGTATCAGTGACAACCTCTCAAAAGGTGTAATTGTCAGTACTAGTGGAGAGCAGACATCTAATCTCTGTAGTATGAAGACAATGGGTAATACTTAAAAGTCCACAAAAAGTGGATAAAGAACTTAAAATTTACTACTCCCCAAAGCATACATGAGTCTGAATTCTGTGCTTAATGTGGAATAAAGTACAAAGCAATTAAATTTCTTGAGATAATAGTCACACTTAGATATTAATTCAATGCTCTCTTAACCCACTGTGTTTATACAATGTGCTAATTAGCATAATCATCATGTCTGAATAAAAGTAGCACATGGGAATCCTCTAAGTGCATAGTTGAATTTAAAATTCAGATCATATATATTTTTTAACGTGCAGTATATTTAGTATGTGTTATATGTGTTTGAATTCTCATGAATAATGTCCTAGAGGTTTTTATGATTTATGATTGATAAAATAATTGGTTTTCTGTGATGATTTCAAGAGCTGCCATTGTTTCTGGCTACCTAAATAAGAAACAACAAGGAGTGAGTAGCTGTGGCCATCTTGAGATAAATTACTGCTGTTTGCTTCTCCTCCCAAGACATCCAAATAAAAGCTCACTTAGTGAGAGACTCTCGGCCCTGACTTGCAGGTGATCCCCAGTTGTAGGACTGGGCAGCATCCTGTCTTTGATTATGCCTTCATAGGGGATAGTAGTCTTGGTGTAGGTGAGTTAGTTGTCTTTCACAGAGAAGCTAGAAAGGAATTTTCTGAATATGTAAGATTCTACAAGATCAAAACTCATTTTTGGTTTGGTTTTAATTTCTTCATAGATCAAGGAATAATGAACCCTGTACGTAATGTTTAATTTTTGTTGCACCCTGAAAGGAAACTCTGTAAGGATCCAACAATTAACATTCATAGAATCATAGAATGGTTTGGGTTGAAAGGGACCTTAAAGATCATCTAGTTCCAACCCCCCTGCCATGGGCAGGGACACCTCCCACTAGAGAAGGCTGCTCAAAGCCCCATCCAGCCTGGCCTTGAACACCTCCAGGGATGGGGCAGCCACAGCTTCCCTGGGCAACCT